>OY728119.1:1871383043-1872633043 GCA_963277665.1 Viscum album | reverse complement strand
AAAATATTTTTATAGAAAAAATTAAAAACAAATATATTAACACTAATTTAATTATTAATGGATACAAAATAAGATTAATAACACATAAAGTTTAAAAAGTTGTTTTTTAATAAAAAAAAATTTTGTTGTATTTTATGTTTTTAGTTAAAAGTTAAATTTCTAAATTTTATAAATTTAATTTGATAAAATGATATATATATTTGTATTTATCATGTCAAAATTATCTTAGGGTGAATTTTTTAGGTTTTTCAAAAAAATGATTTTTTGGTGAATAGTAAAATTAAAGTTTTTACAAATACCGTAACTTTTATGACATAATCATGATATAAAGTTGAGTTATAAATTTATAAACGTTTTTATTAATCAAATATGTATTTAATGGGTAAAATAATACATTGAGAAAAATATTTTCAATTTATAAACCTATGTTCGAAATTTTGGAACCTAGGTTATATTTTATTCTAATAAAAAACTATTTTTTGATCATTTTCCTATAATTAAGTATTCACAATATTTCAATCACTTTTGGATTTATTTTAAGTAAATAAACCCTCATTTATTTAATCATAAATGAATAAATGTTATGGGAATAAATAATACTCATAATCTTTGGCCTAAATAAATATAAATTCATTTTTATGCTTGAAAATACATTTTTCTATAAATTGTTTTTATTTGTGTTATGTGTGCTTATATTGAATTTAGTTTTTGTAACTTTTAGAAATTTAATCAAATAAAATGGATTTAATATTTGGAATAAAAATATTCAAATTTTTTAATAAGTTTCATTTAATTTTTAGGCATAAAAATGAGTTACCAAGGAAAAATTTAGTAACTATGGTAAATCCTAAAGTCCAGAAAAATTGTTAAATCAAGGGATAAAGTCATAAAATATAAAAAAAATTATCTATAATTGGGTGGATGAGGTCAGGATTCACCTTCCATTAACTTATCCTCATTAATTTTTACTTTTTTATCCACTTTACTTGAATATAACATTCCTTTTATATTAAGAAATTAATATTTACAAAAATGTCTTCCCTCTAGCTTATGAAAGGACCCCTCCAACACCCTTTACAAGGAACACCTATAATTCTAAATCCTCTATATAATATGCCATATTTTCTTCCCTAATAATCCTCTCCCTTTTTGGGTAACTTTTGGTCTCAATAAAATTCTTCAATTCCTTCAAAACCAATAAGGCTTCCAAGAGGAGATACAATTTTTTCTTTGTAAGTAATAACTTTTTATCATTATTTTTCATTTATCTCATCCATGCACCCTTTAAAAAAACAATTATCTCTTTAATAACATATAAATAATATTATTATACTTATTAAATTATGATACTATAATAAAACCACTTCATTATCATACTCATCCATTGATTAACATGTTCTTGGTTGGGCCAATTTAACCACCTACATGAATGATACTATAAATTTTTATCATGAATGGTCATGAAAACTTGATTATTGGTAATATATGATATTAATAAGTAATATATTATTTTTTGGTTCTATAATGGTAATATTAAGATTTAACTCATTATTAATATATTGGCTTTTATTCTTTAAAATTTATGGAAATTGTAAAGACCCAGAAATTTCAAGGGAATTTTTTTCTTAATTTTATTTGGAATTTTACAAGAACGCAGTTTCTGACGGCACCTGATTCCAAGGCCCGGTGTGCCCGGAATCAATTTCTGAAGTTTGGCTCGGGTACGTTTAGTGAACGAACGAGCGGGTTTTCCTAACTTTTGAACCGGTGATCAGAATCAAAATCTGGGGGCATCGATGGAATCGCAGCGCCGGTAATTGCTTAGGAACACCTTTTCTGGAGTTGTGTTTGCTCGGGTGTGGTTTTAAATTTTTTGGGTTAAGTAAATGAATAAAATAAAATGGGGCAACCAATTTATTTTATTTTAAGTTGTTTAACCTAAGATAAGTGGTTGAAGTGGGACCCACTATATCCTACTCCACTAGGTATGATATTTGTGGGGTGGGGCCCACACGAGCCCCACCTTTTCAACTTCCACAAAAACACCCACCTTTAATTAGGTAACGCACCCGCACCCCCCCCCCCTTTAAATGTAAGTCAACTCTTGCGTTTAAATTGAATAATAAACGCCTCATTAATTGGGAGGTTTAAACTCCTCAATTAATTCAATTAATTGATTGATTCAATTTTTGAATTTCAAAACGTTTGGCGTGAGTAGTAAAATAAGGAAACACTTATTTTATTAGAGTTGTTCGTTGTGCGAGAGGGCTTGGGAGAAATCACTCAAATCCTTGAAGCACTCCTTCCTCGACGAAGAACGCGAAGAACGCCGACCTCCGACGAAAGTCTACAAGAACTTCGGATCCTCGGAGATCGATGACGCAACGCCGACGAATCTTTTCTCTGCGACACGACGATTCCCCTTCCGCGACGCCTTCTTCTACGACGTGCAATTCCGCGACGAACCTTTGTTCACCTTTTTCTTCGAGGTAGGGGTTTATTTTATTATTGTTCGTGATCTCTTCTATCATCATTCTTCATTTCAAATAGGGCCGCCTGTTATCGCAATAACGGGAGGAGGTCGGGCCGCACGAACACGGCTGACCCTCCTCCCCCCTTATTTGTTTGAATCTGTTGTGGCACGTGTAAGGCGGCGCGGTGCCGTTGCACCGCGCGGAAACTATGAGAAAGGGCGAAGAAGCGCGGCGTCGTCGCGCCGCGCTGGAAAACCACAAAGGCACCGTGGCCGGAGCGGGGTCGCAGCGGAGGGGCGCGGCACCGTCGCGTTGTGCCGGACAGACCAAGGTCGCGGCCTTTTTCCGCGGCGGAGCAGGAAGCGGCGGTCGGCTTCCGGCCGACGACGTTGAAGCAGGGGGATGGACCAGCCGATCCCGTGGCGGCAGCAGCCGGCCGGCCGGAGCGGGCCGACCGGTCATGGGAGGAGCCGGGGGTTCGTAACCCCCGGCTGGCTGAACTGCAGCGGCCCCCCACGTGGGGCCGCGTTTAATTGAATGAGGGGGGGGGGGTAGCCGCGCCACCCCCTTGACAGCCCAGCTCAGTTACACCGAGCTGGCCAGCGGATCGCCAGCGCGCCAGCGCGCTGGGCCGGGCTGCCCAGGCTAGGTCGGGCAGCCCGGGCCGGGCCAGGCCACGCCCAGGCCGGGCCAAGCCGCGCCGCGCCAGCTAGGCCAGGCCGCGCCCATGCGGGCCAGAACCGGGTCGGGCCGACCCTGGGGGTCTCGGGCCGGGTCGGTCCGGGCCCAAAACCCCCACTTTCGGACCTCTTCCGGTCTTTTTCCCATAACTTGGGCTACGGAACTCCGATCAACGCACCATTAGTTGTGATGCGATCCTTGGATCGAGACAGTCGATTCGGTATATTATACTTAGGGTTTTGGAGAACTTTGGATACGGACGGGTTGGTTCGAACACAAAACCAATTGGGCCCCTGGAAAAGGCCAATAACTCACAGACCGGGCGTCTGATTGACACACCGTCTGTCTCGTTGAATTCCTCTTAATTAGACGGAACTTTTGGCATGCTTCTCCTGAGTTTTGGATGCAGTTGGATAGTGTCCGGGTTGGATTGTACCCGAAATCCAACTGGGCCCCTGGAACGGAAAAGCTGATAACTTTCAGACCGGACGTCCGTTTGACGAACCGTCAGCGGCGTTGGTGATCACGTTGAGAAATGGTCCCTATGAGTATACCCTATGAGAGTTCGGGGTACAGTTGAGATACGGCCTGGTTGGTTCGCACACGAAACCAACTGGGCCCCTAGGACGAAAAGGCTAATAACTCACAGACCGGGCGTCCGATTGACGCATCGTCTATTGCATTGAGACCCCTATGATGAGGCGGTCCTTTGATATGCTTCTCGTTGGACTTTGTGATACTTGGAGTATCGACCTGTAGCTCGTGGAGCGGACCCTCCCAGAGACGAGCGTACGGAGTACGGAGACCGTGTAGCTGGCTGAGACCTGACGACTTCTTGATCAACTTGACTTGGAGTGAGTCGACTAGCCCAGTGGACGGAGCACTACTTTGTTTGGGTGCAGACCCATGGCGGGCGGAGCACTACTGAGCTTGGGTGCAGAACCACGGTACTCGTCCGAAGAGTACCTCTGCAGGCTATTAGGGGGGGTGCACTACTGTGTTTGGGTGGCAGACCCCGGCGGGGAGCACTACTGTGTTTGGGTGGCTGACCCGCGGTACTCGATAGGAGGAGTACCTCAGTAGTCTTAGATTAGTGAGCAGTACCTCGGAGTCGTGACAGGACCACTGTACACTCCATAGATGGGGCTCTTCAGTAGTTACGGTTTCGATAATGAAAATTCTGTTTTGAGCTGAGTCTATGACCTTTGTGTTTACCTCATGATTGAGATGGGTCACTTTATCACTTAGGTATATGTATGGGCATATACCTAGGTAGTGATTATCCGTTGATTTCATAACCTTTGTGTTTCCTCATGATTGAGATGGGTTACTTGATAACTTAGGTATAAGTATGAGCTTATACCTAAGTAAGGGTTATTTGTTGTGATCCTTATTTGTGGTTATCCTTGTTGGATTTAGTGAGACCTTGAGGGTCTCGGGGTCCCTACTGAGTATCGTATACTCACCCTTGCACGGGCTATGCCCGCACTTCGTTGTGTTGGTTGCAGACGTCGGGCAGCACTGACAGAGGCCGAGTGTTCAAGGACTAGACGGTACCCAGAGGTGGACCTCACAACGAGTTAGTATCCGGAGGTGGACTTCATGACGAGACAACACTCGGAGGAGGTTGAAGGGCGAGAGCGTTATGAAGGCTATCTGTACCTACCCTTCAGGTAGGATCCGTGGTGGATGATCCAGGAGCTGCGCTATCTGTACCTACCCTTCAGGTAGGATCCGAGGTGGACGACCCAAGAGCTGCTTCTTTTCTTCCAGCTGTTTATATTTTATTTTGTATTTCCTTTCAATTGTAGCTGTACTTTTCAGTTGGGTTTGTATTCTGTCCCTTTTTCCCTTCAGCACTTTCTTTTTTAATTAGTGTTTTACTTCTGCTTGTACTCTGTGGTGTTTTGTTTACTTTTATAAAGGAAATGTCTTCCCAGTTATCAGGATTTACGCCTTTGGTGCTAGTCGCCAGCCCCTGGCCTATGGAAGGCGGGCTTGGGGTAGTCATGGCACGGGCCCCGAGGACGGATCGTGACAGAAATAAGCACATTATGGATTTCATCTAAGAGAATAATACCTGAAACTCTCATATAATGAACCTCAAAATTAATAAATCATTATGGAACTTATATTCCAATACCTTGAATATTGTAGATATTATGAACTCATGAACTATAACACCTTAAGATTTTATGGTATGACTCTTTTAAATTTAACATCTTTGATAGCTTACATTTCATGTAACACCAATATTAAAACCACGATATACTATAAAATATTAACATGGTCGTTGGAATAGTAATATGATCATTAGAAATAGTAATCTCAAAAATAGAATAGTAACCTCGCCTATTAAAGTATACATAAAATTTAGGTATCTTATGAATGAAAACATAATATATTTATATCATAGAATAATTAAATAAATGTTTTAAAAATGATATATTAAGTATTGGTATTTTTGTGAAATGTAAATATTTATTTATGATTTTATAATTAATATAAGGATTTAAAAGAAAATTTATTTTCAAAAAATAGATTCAAAAATTAATATTTTTTGTCTTATGAATATAAGATAATTTTATGATACCTTAATTTATTTTTCAATGTGTCATAAAATCAGTTATAATTTTAAAATCGGTATTTTTTTGAATAAATGATTATTTTAATTAAAAATTAAATTTATCATATATAGAAAATTATTTTCATAAAATTAAGTTCATTTTTGAAAACTATACATCGAAAAATGGTTTGGGTGGATTTTTTGGGATTTTTCTTAGATAGTTTAATTATTTGTGAATAGTAAAATATGGTAATTTACGGTATTTAACCTTATAAGTAAATAAATTAATTATTGAGTCATGGATGATATATGTATGAGGTAAACACCAATTGGTTTGAACTCAAATGTTCTAGTTACTGTATTTAGTTACAATAATTGATACCATCGATAGTCTTGAGACAAAATAATTAACTAATGAATAAAATAATCAAAAAACACCCCTCTCCTCCACTATAAACACCACCCCTCACCGTCTCTTCTCCTCACACCTTCTAAGATTTTGAGCTTGCTTATATTCTACCCAATTCCTCTCTCAAACCTCTTAAACACGTTTTTTTCTTTCTGATCTCACCAAAAGATAATTTTCAAGTGCCTTAAGGAGGTTCTCAAGGAGACGACATTCAAGACGTAAAACCCTCTCTCTTTCTCTTTTAATTTTTTTTTCTTATCCTTACCTCACCTACCCTATCCAAAGGGACATGATAACTCCAGGATCATACATATAATATAATTTTATTATCTTAATAGTATATCCATCGTCAATTCTCTTCTCTTATCCTTTTATTCTAAAAATTAAATCATCATCTATGAGGTGTCAATTTACCACCTTCATGGACGACGAATTTTCATTTTTCAATTTCATATTCAAGGATGGTAATAAAACCATTTTTATGGTTAATCCATTTTATAATATACATATTACAACTTATTTAATGTTCTAGAACCATTATACATGTATAATATTAAATAATAATTCAAAACTAGTTTGTGATAATCAAAATTTTACCAAAATAAACTAATGTTACCACAAAAATTATTTTATTTTATTCTAAAAAAGAAAAGAACAAGAACAAGAGTAGAGGAACAAAACCAAAGAGAAATAGGGCATAAATCCCAAATAAACTAACGTTCATCGTTAACATTTTATCTAATAAATCATTCTAAAATCTGAAATAAAAATGATATATGGGACCATTTAAAATTTTAGAGGATCATAAATATCATATTATTCTTCTCTAAGGGTTTTGATACCATTTGATAAGAACTCCCATAATTAAACTCAAGGGAACCAATCATGAAATAAATGCTCTCAAAATGAAAAAATTAAACCTTATAACTCATGAAAAATTCCATAAATTAACTTAATATAATTATAATAAATCAAATACATGTATAATAGGTTCTGAATTAATTAATTAATGGATTTAATTTTATTATACAAAACATTAATTATAAGTGTAGAAAAGTTTTGAAGATGAGGTAAGGGGTTATCTTTGAACCCCCATTTTTCCTTAGGGTTATGATTTCTCTCTCTTTACCCAAATGTAATTTTTAATTATTCTTATTTAATATTCCTACATTATGTGTGTATGATCCAAACATATGTACGTAGATAAATTATTTTTTCTTTGATGGGGAAATGCATGTTTTATAAGTTTTCCTTTTTAATTCCTCCCGTAAAGCAATCCTAATTAAAGGGACCTTCCCAATTTCCTACCAATTTTCAAGTGCACCACATAATCTACTTTAATACATAAATATTTTTCTAAAATCAATATTTTTATCATGAAAAACTATCTTAGTTCATTTTTGGTTTTGTGAAAACAATTATTCTTTTTTCTGCTTTAAAGAATCTTATATTTTCCTTTAAACTACACTGAAGTGGTTCATTTCTAATGTTTCTTAAACACTATTTTTACATGTTTCACTTAATTTAGACTTCAATTATCATAATATATGACTATTTTTCATTATTAATGTCCATTTATGATTTAAATCCATTCTTTCATGGACACATTTATGATATTCTGGTTTTTTATTCCTTTGACGTGATTATGATACCCATTTCTTTCCATGGGTAACCCTTATGATAATTCTTATTCTTAATTTAGGTTGATCTCTTATGATACCATATACCATATTTTATTGAATGGTTTATGATCATTTTGACTGGGGATGTACTATCTTGATATCATTCACCATATTACTCTGGATAGTTTATGATTATGTTTACTGATTGGAGAAATTTTTTACATTTCAAATGATAGTTTCAATATGAATGTATATATTGATTATGTTTCACCCCTTTTATATAATAAATTAATTAGACTTAGTAAGTGTTGGTTGGGTCCCTCTATAGCCCCTAGATGCATCGGAAGATCTCATGAGACAAACTAGATCGGGTTTTGGCCAAGGCCTTACCCATTTATGTCAACTTATTAGCCAAGGCTTTGATGGTATGTTTATGATGTCTCGCATTATAAATTCCATAATTATGGGGATTATTTATTGATAATCCATGGGATTATTTAGCTATTAGAATATCTATTGTTAAGTTTCATTCTCGTGTGATTATTTATATGGAATTATTTTGATCATCTTTTATTCCTTCCATATTATTCTTAAGTTTATGTTTTAATGGAAATGTTTTTAGTTATTCACCTTCCTTATTGTTTATGTTTATTTATGATAGATTCTTTTATATTCTTACCCTTACTGAGCATCTGATCCCACCCCTTTCTTATGTTTAATTTTCCCCAAAATTCTAAGATGTATATTATGATTTACATATAGGGATAATATAGAAGAATAAGGATGTTTCCAAAGGAGTTTCTATATTGTATTTCATTTCAAGTTGTAATGTAAAATTTATGTTTGTATCTGGTTTCCCAAAGCTACTAAACTATTCTTTCCTTTGGGATGTGATCACTTGCTCATAGTACCAATGTAGTAAAGTAAGGCACCGGTTTTGGAATACTAGGGTCGAGGTCTTTACAGTTGGTATCAAAGAAAGTTTAGTAGAAACTTTGAAAAGTAGATTTAGGAAAACATGGATTAGGGAAATATAACCCTATAACTGAATTTTTAAATATTTTCAAAGTAACCAAGCCTATTATTTAGATATTAGTTATACCTAAATTTTAATTTTTGTTAAGTATTCCACTGGTTTTAGATTATACATTATGTTTCATAATATTATTATCTATTTTAGTGTATGATATTGTTTAGAAATAGGGCCTAGTAGAAGGAATAGAAACCGTATAAATGTACATATTCCATATAGGGATTCCCCTATTATGAAAGATAATGATGTTGGAGTTGGAGTTGTAACTGGAGCTGAACAAACTTATAACTATACTTGGAAAACTAACTCGGTTTATGAGCAATAACCTTACTTGCATGGAGAAGCCCAGTCCATAACATGTTGTAACAATGTTAGACCCTTTCATGCGACAATAACCTCCATCACTCAATGGGACTACAAATACATTTTTAGATTTACAATGGATAAGTTCCTTAGAGAAGATATTTATTTCTTTGGGAAGTAACAAAATGGAGAAAGTTATAATGTAATTTTATCACCTCTCAGAAGATTTGAATCAATGGCGGTCATTAATTCAATACACAAAGGAGGAGGAGAAAATTATAAATATTGAGTGGAAGGATTTTAAGTAATTTTTCTTGTAAAAATATTTCACACACAAATAGTGAGTGGATGTGGAGAGACAATTCTTGAGTCTAAGATAGAAATATGATGAAAACATTGATAAGTATGAAGCCAACTTTATAAGTTTATAAAGGCATGTCGCAGACTACATACTTAATCTAATGGGAAAGATTTATCATTCCTTTGATGGTCTTAAACTAATTCTATAAAGGGAACCAGTCTTCCAAACATTATCATCATACAAGGATATAGTATCATGTGTCATCAAGACAGAGAAATAATTTTCCAATCCATATGGATTCGAAGGGAAGTAGGATAAGAAGAGGGATTTTGATTACTCTAGAAAAGGAAATAAGGAAAAATTAAATAAGAGAAAAAAAAATTTCCAACTTGAAATAAATGTGGAAAGAAACATCATGGAACATACCTATTGGTAATGAGAGTTTGTTACAAGTGTGGATAAAAAGACCACCAGGACCGTGATTGTAAGGGAAAGAAATAAGTCAATAATGTGTAATGATTTAGCTGTAAGTAGATGGTATACTATGCACATGAATGTCCTAGACGTTAATGGAACCTTCCCTAGAAAAGGCTAAGGGAAAAAGGCTATTCTTATATAGACACAACAGCTGAGTTTGAAGTTCCTAATGATGGGGTTCTAGGTACTTTAATCATCTCCTCAAATTTAGCTAAATATTTATTTGATTAAGGATCATTACATTATTTTATATCTTTCCATTTTTTTTTAAAAAATAGATATTTCCAATTCACCTTAACAAGGGAGTTGTCAATCAAAACTCCTAGTGGAAACTTTATTGCAATAAATATGTGTTAAGAAGTTCCTATTATGACACATAAAAGTGATCTAATTTCTGATTTCATTATCATACCTATGGGTGATTTTGAATGTATTTCAAAATATAATTAAAATTTTATTTCAAAGAAAAAGAAATTATGATTTGTGATAAAGATATAAATTTTTTTATCTTTAGAGGGGAGACTTAATCATCTGGATCCACCACCACCAGCTCTTCTAAATGAGATTCTTAAAGAAGAAGATAAGATAAAACCTATTGATGAAAAGGTTGATCTTAAAATTGAGGATGTACCCATTGTATAGGAACACATTTATGTATTTCTAGAGTATTTACTTGGACATCTTATAGAGTGGAAAGTTGATTTTTATAATGATTGAATCCATGTTGCAAGAAATATATCAAATACTCCCTATAGAATAGCCATAGTGGAGTTAATGGAATTAAATAAAAAACTAGAGTAATTGAGTGATAAGGTATTTATAAACCCCAGTGTTTCACCTTGGGCAGCTAGTATTATTTTCATTAAGAAGAAAGATGGATCTATGAGGTTGTGAATTGACTAAAGGGAGATCAATACTATTACGATAAAGAATAAGTATCTACTTCCTTGCATTGAAGACTTATTCAAAAGACTTCATGGAGCTCAAAATTTTTCAAAGATTGATCTTTATTCTGAATATCATCAATTATGTGTAAATAAGGAAGAGATTTCAGAGATAAAATTTCAAAAAATGTATGGACATTACGAGTTTATAGTAATTCCATTTGGAATGACTAATTCACCCTTTATTTTTATGGATCAAATGAATTGAGTATTTAAAGAATATCTTGATAATTTTCTTCTATTATTTATTGATGGTGTCTTGGTGTACTTCAAAAGCTATGAGGAATATGAGAACCACATGCAGACTATTCTGGAGACTCTTAGATGAAAAGAGTTATATGGTAAGTTTAGAAAGTATGAATTATGGATTCAAACTATTTTTTTCATGGACATATTGTCTCTAAGGATGGAATTTAATTTGATCTTATGAAGAAAAATGCATTCCAGTAATGACCTATACCAACAAACATAACTGAGGTTGCGTGGTTTTATTGGTTTAGCAGGTTACTATCGGTGTTTTATTCATAATTTTTCCCAATTAGCTAGCCTATTAACCAAGCTTACTCGTAAAGGGGTTAAGTTTATTTAGAAAAAGGAATGTGAAGAATTTAAGAGGAGATTAGTGAATGCTCTGATCTTGACTCTACCATCAGGAAATGGTGGATTTGTAATTTATAGTGATGTATCAGAGAAAGGACTTGGTGGTATCCTTATGCATAATGATATAACTATTTCTTATGCATCAAGGAAGTTAAAAACTCATGAACATAACTATCTAATTCATGATCTTGAGTTATCAGCTACAATATTTTCTATAAAGATATGGAGACACTATATCTATGATGAAATATGTGAGATATATATGGATCACAAGAGTTAAAAATATATATTCTCATATAAAAAAATCAACATGAGGTAATTTTGATGGCCCAAGATACTCAAGCATTGTGATTTTTCCATAAAATATCAACCAAGGAAGTAAAGTAAGGTAGAAGATGCATTGAGTAGGAAGGATCATGGAATTACGAACAAAATGAGGATTGATAGGGATCCTATTTACATGGATATAGTAGAGATGGATATGAAAATTATCAAGGAAGGTGAAACAACACTACTTTTTCAAATTATTTCCAAATCATATTTATTAGAAAGGGTAAAAATTTCTCAATATGATGATGATAATTTTTAAAATAAAATTAAAGTTATAAATGAGGGGAAATTGGTAGACTTCGTATATGAAGATGACCTTTTGAAATTTGGGAAGAGGATTTATGTTCCCTCTATACCTGATCTAAAAAAGGGAATTATTGTATGATGCTCATAGCTCGAATTTCTCTATGAACCCTGGTATCACTAAGATGTATAGATATTTCAAGGAACATTTTTGCTGGGATAATATAAAGCGGTAAATTTCTAATTATGTATTAAGATGTTTAGTTTTTCAATAGGTGAAGGATGAAAGAAAATATCCTAGAGGAGTCATGCAACCTATAACTATTCCTACATGGAAATGGAATGACATTACTATGGATTTTGTCACTAGATTACCAAAGACTCCAAGAAATAATGATGAAATATGGGTAATTGTCATTCAAATTACCAAATATGCACATTTCCTCACTATAAGGGAGGATTTTCCACTAGAGAACCTTGAAAAACTATATATTAATTAAGTTTTAATACTTCATGGTACACCTCTATCGATTTTTTTTGATCTAGATCCCCATTTTACATCAAAATTTTGAAAAATTATTTAGAAGTATTTTGATACTAAGATTTATTTAAGCACTGTTTATTAGCCTCAAACTGATGGGCAGTCAGAAAGGACGATCCAAACTTTAGAAGACATGTTGAGGTCCTTCTCACTTGAATTTAATGGTACGTGGGATCAATATTTACCTTTGTTAGAATTTTCCTATAACAATAGTTTCTATTCAAGTATCTAAATGGCACCATATGAAGCATTATATAAAAAGAGATGTCGTACACCAACTTGTTGGCATTAAGTTGGTGAAAGAAAGCTTTTAGGCCCAAAACATGTGGAGGAAACAACAACAAAGGTAAATACTATTCAAACCCATATCAAAGAAACTCAAAGTAGGAGAAATATTTATGCTAACAACCGGAGAAAGGATTAGAGTTTCAAGTGGAAGATTATGTATTTCTAAAATTATCTCCATAGAAGGATGTCATAAGGTTTGGTAAGAAAGAGAAACTAAGACCCAGATACATTGGACCCTTTGAAATTCTAGAGAGAATTGGAGGTGTGACTTATCATTTTAAAATGTCACATAGTCTTTCCAAAGTTCATGATGTGTTCCACATCTCTTTGTTAAAGAAGTATATGCCAGACCTAATGTATGTTCTCACTTCTGAAGAAATATAATTGGAACCTAATTTATCTTACTATGAAGATTCTATCTATATTTTGGACACTAGAGAACAGATGTTGAGGAATCAGATGACTTAACTTGTAAAGGTACTTTGGAACAATCACAAAATTGAAGAAGCGATATGGGAGCCATAGGGAATTATGATGAAGAGCTACCCTAATATTTTTATGAGGTGGAATTCTGGATATTTTTAGGATGAAATTTTTGAAGTAGGGGAGAATGTAACACCCCAATATTTTATGGTATGTATCTTTTAAATTTATCATCTTTTATAGCTTACATGGCATGCAACACCAAGTGTAAAACCATGATATACTATAAAATATTAACATGATCACTGGAATAGTAATGTGACCACTAGGAATATTAATTCGGACCATAGAATAGTAACCTCACCTATGAAATTATGCATAAAATTTAGATATATTATGAATGAAAGTATAATATATTTATATCATAGAATAATTAAATAAATGTTTTAAAAATGATATGTTAAGTATTGGTAGTTTTATGAAATGTAAATATTTATTTTCAATTTTATAATTAATATAACGATTTAAAAGAAAATTTACTTTCACAAAAATAGATTCAAAAATTAATATTTTTTTGTCTTATGATTATAAGATAATTTTATGAGACCTTAATTAATTTTCAAAGTGCTATAAAATCAGTTATAATTTTAAAATTGGTATTTTTTTGAATAAATGATGATTTTAATTATAAATTTAATTTATCATATTCAGAAAATTATTTTCATAAAATGAAGTTTATTTTTTAAATCTACACATTAAAAAATGGTTAGGTGTAATTTTTTGGATTTTTCTAAAATATTTGAATTTATTGTGAATAGTGAAATGTGGTAATTTATGTTATTTAACATTATAAGTAAATAAATGGATTATAGAGTCTTGGATGATATATGGATGAGTTAAAAAACCCATTTTTTTTAATCACATTCTCTAGTTACTTTATTTAGTCACAAGAACCAATACTACTGATATTCTTGAGCCAAAATAATAAACTAATGAAAATAATAATAATAAAAACCCTCTCCTCCACTATAAATATCACCCCTTCTCCTCAAACCTTCTAAGATTTTTATATTTCTTATATTATACCCAATTACTATCACAAACCTCTTCCTCACATTATGGTCTTGTTTGTATCATCAAAATACCATTTCCAAGTACCTTAAGGAGGTTCTCAAGGAGACGACACTCAAGAGGTAAAACCCTCCCTCTTTCTCATTTAATTTCTTTTCTTTTATTATCCTTACCCCACCTAACCTATATAAAGGGACATTATAACTACATTATCATACATATATGAATTTTATTTTCTTTATGGTATATCCATCATCAATTCTCTTCTCCTCTCCTTTTATTCTAAAAATGAAAACATCGTTTGTGAGGTGTCAATTTACCACCTCCGTGGATGACGAGTTTTCGTTTTTCAATTCCACCTTCAAGGATGGTCATAAAAACATTTTTATGGTTAAAATAGATTATTATATATTTATTAAAACTTATTTAATATTTTGAAACTATTATATATGTATAATATTAAATAATAATAAAAACTAGTTCTTGATAATCAAAAATTCACCAAAATAAACTAACATTCATCATTAACAATTTATCTAATGAATCATTCTAGTATATGAAATAAAAATTATATATGGGAAAATTTTAATTTATATAGGAGTATAAATAACATATAATTCCACTTATTTATTTTTTTCTACCATTTGAAAAGAACTCCCATAATTAAACTCAAGGGAACCAATCTTAAAATCATGAAACGAATGCTCCTGGAACGACGAAATTAAATCTTATAACTCATCAAAAAGACCATAAATGAACTTAATAAAATTATAATAAATAAAATACATGTATAATAGGTTCAGAATTAATTAATTAATTTATTTAATTTTATTATCTAGGACATTAATTACAAGTGCAGAACAGTTCCGAACATAAGGTAAGAGATTCTCTCTGAACCCCCATTTTTTCCTTCGGGTTACACTTTATCTCTCTTTACCCTAATGTAATTATTAATTATTATTATGTAATATTAAAAAATTATATATTTATGCTCCAAAATTATGTATCTATCTCAATTATTCTTTATTTTATGGGTAAATACATGCTTTATAAGGTTTCCTTTTCAATTCCTCCCAATAAGCAGGCCCGATTAAAGGGACCTTCCCAATTTTTTACCCATTTTCAAGTACACTCCATAATTTGTTTCAAGACAATAATATTTTTCAAAAATGAATCTTTTCATAATGAAAAAAAATATTATTTCATTTCTATTTTTATGCACACAATTATTACTTTTTCCACTTTAAATAATCTTTTATATTTTCCCTTAAACTGCACTGAAGTGGATTATTTCTAAAGTTTCTCAAACACTATTTTTACATGTTTCAATTTAGTTGGAAATAAATTATCATGATATGTGACTATGTTCACTTATTAAGTTCCATTTATGATTAAAATACATTCTTTTATAGACACCTTTACGATACATCGATTTGTTATGTCTTATGACATGATTACGATACCCATTTCTTTCCATGGGCAAACCTTATGTTAATTTCTTATGATTAATTGAGGTTGATATCTTATGATACCATCTACCATATTTTATTGAATGGTGATGATCATTTTTACTAGGGATGTACTATATTGATATCATTCTCCATATTACTTTAGATAGTTTATGATTATGTTTACTGATTGGGGAAATTATTTACATTTCATATGCTAGTTTCAATATGAATGTATATGTTGATTATATTTCACCCCTTTCATATGAGGAATTAATTTGACTTATTAAGTGTTAGGTGGTGCCCTCTATATCCCCTTGATGTATTGGTATGTCTCACGAGACAAACTAAACTAGGTTTTGGCTGAGGCCTTACCCATTTATGTATACTTCTTGGTCAAGGACTTAATGGTGTATTTATGATGTAATGAATTATGCACTCCCTCATTATGAGATTAGTTATTGATAATACATGTGATTATTTGACTTGTAGATTATCCATTATTAAGTTGCATTCTCATGTAATTATTTATATGGAATTATTTTTATCATCTTTTATTCTTTCCATATTATGCTCAAGTTTATGTTTTAATGGCATGTGTTTTTATTTATTCACTTTGCCTTATTGTTTATGTTTATTTATGATATATTATGTTGTATTATTAACCTTATTGAGAATCTAATCTCACCTAATTCTTGTGTTTTATTTTCCCTAGGTTTCCAATATGTATATTATGATTTACATGAAGGGATAATTAAGATGAATAAGGATGTTTCCAAAGGATTTTCTATGTTTTATTTCATTTAAAGTTGTAATGTAAAATTTATGTTTGTATCTAGTTTTCCAAAGATACTAAACTATTTGGTCCTTTAGGATGTGATATCTTATTCATAGTACCAATGTAATAAATTAATTTACCGGCTCTGGGATACTTGGTTTAGGGTCTTTACATGAACATAGAATGATGACTGAATCCATTATAACAAAACAGATAAGGGATGGTTGAAACGAATAAAAACTGATGATCAACAATAACTAAAAATATATAATAATTATATATAAAATGAATATAAAATATTAATATAAAATTTAATATACATGAATAATTTTCTTAAATAAATAATTAATGAGTATTAGTTTATTATATAGCAGGTTAGAGCATGTCTGATTAAGCGGGAATATAAGGTAACGTTTTTTCTTCTCACTTTTCCTTCATTGAGAAATGTTTTGTATTATGCACCTATTTTATTTTATATGGTGTATATACTACCTATTTGATATATTATATCATTATTCTCTATTTATTCATGGTATTTAAATTTTTATTTCAGGTTCTCTCCTTCAATGGCTTTTGCTTCATATGTTATAAAACCTGTAAGGGTTTTTTTTATAGTCTCACTTTGAATTCAAGGTTTTTTATGTATAAATTTATATTTTAAGGGATTTTATATTCTATATTTATAAAACCCCATATATTTTATTCTCATATGTTTATTTTTGGGGTTTAAATTTCCTCTTACCATTTCACTTTCCCTTTGTTCACAATTAATTTGAAAGGATGCATGTAAGTGGGACCTACTTTATTTTTTCTATATGGTCAAGCATCTTCTTAATTCATGTACATATCCTTTTATTATATTAGAAATTTTATTATATATACTTTAATGATTACTTAATTTTATTTTCTATTTCCTTTTACTCTCTTTAAAAAGGTTTAAAATGAATCTTTTTAACATTTAATACATGGATAATTTTTACATTCTTTACAATAGTGTGAAAATAATATTTCTTAATGTCTATCGTATGTGCACATTTTATCATTGTTATATCTATTATTATTTATAAATATTCAATACCAAATATTCATGGTTTTATAAAGTAATTTTCATACCCATTGTTTTATTATTTTTCCCTTTTTAAATAAAAGTTGTCAAAAGAACTGATATTTCTTTGTATTTTTTAAAGAAATTTTCTAATGATCTTATAAAAGTGGCATTCATATATATTTTCATTATTTAATGTTTATTATACTACACTGATGATATGATCTAAGGATACAATCCACATTCTCTCTCTATATGAATCATGGTCATATTAAGTGAAATTTTTCGTGATACTCATTTTCTTCACACAAGTTAATTAAGCTATGATGTAATTATCAATATTTTATATTCACGTGACACAAATATGTATAGTTTATTATTACATGATGGGTGATTTTGTTATACCCATCTAATATATTGGGTAAAACTTTATATTTCATTAGATCATATGTAAGGGAATGGGAAGTAAACTCAATCCATAATGGGATATTGTCCACTATGTTTATGGGAATGGGTAGTAAACTCAAACCATTATGATACTTTTTACAATATGTGTATGGTAGTGAGGAGTAACCTAATTCACTAAGGTACTCTTTCTATGGTGTGATAATGGTCTTGGCGATGATCATTGACAAAGGAAATTATTTTCTATGCTTATTTTTATACCACGCTCTTTTTTTCACAAAAGAAAATAATATAAACCCTCACGTATGGTGGAGAAAAACCTTATTACAAAAAATCAAATTTAAATAAAAGATAAAATTAAGAAAAAATAGAAACAAAAAAAAGAAACGCAAAATATTCCCCTTGGAATTAATATTATTGATTTTAGGATCACAAAACAAGTGGTCTCTCAAGCATATTAATAATCAATTATTCATCTGAAAAACCTATCTTAAATTTAATTATCTTTTTAGTTGATGTGGGAATCCCACCAATTTCCATGTAATAGCTTGAATCCATATTTTCCTTAGAAATATCCTTTATATTTTAGAAAGATTCTCTCTAAGATTTAGTAGATTTATCATAGCTAGTAAAACTACCAAATATAATCTCTATAAAGGCTCTTTTTTCCTTATAACACTTTAGAATATTTTAAAGAATATTTTTAGAGTTAGGAATGAAGTCAGTATAGGATTTAGGGGCCTTTCCAACCTCAGTGTTAATATAATAAAAATATTAAAAATAATATATCATGCTTGCATAGTTTTTTTAAAATAATTGAATTTCTCCCTAATGGTGTCTTAGGTGGGAAAATCAATACCGCTATAAAATCTGAAATGCATCTTTTACCCTAGGTGCAACATAATCTTTTTGTGCGTTGGGTGTTTTGTTTAAGAGAACTCGTTGGAAGAATAATAGATGGATAAATTAATTAATTAATTAATTGTATATTAATTTTTCATGACTTAATTATCTCCTATTGTAACACAGATGTGGAAAAATACTAAGGTTAGATGCATAACCTTAGAGATCATAGATGAATGTGGATGAGAGATTTGGTAGACGACAATAGGATCATGGATTTGTGATTGGTTTTCCAAGAAATTTTTATTCATCAATGGAGTTCTTAGATCTCACCAATAAAAATGATACAAAATCACTCTAGGTTAGTGATTGATCCAATTTTGAGATATGACTCTTGTTTTATTATATTAATCCCTGTTTTTAATTCTCACACATCTAATGTGAATTAATTCCTTTAGAAAATTAATTTGTTTATCGATTATTGATTTACAGTTGATGGTTTTTCATCCTAGAATTAGGAATTTATAGATGTTTTGTTGACTCTTCATCAATCTTCTACGTTCATCCACTATTAGAAAATTTTCTATTTGCGTGGGTTAATTGGGATGGGAAATTAACTCATCACAAATAGCCCCTATAAGGGAATTATTTGCAACTGAACATTTATTTCATCGCAAAAGGTCATTATTTGTGACAAAAAAATGTTTCGTCGCAAATAATATTGGCCAGAATACTCACCACCCAGTATAAAAAACTGTTGCGATGGCTAATATCAACAGATATAGAATTTTTTCACTAATAGTTATCGCATAGGAAGTATTTTCAATGTAAAATACTATCTGTCGCAAATAATTTTCCCAAAAAACTTTGTTGTAATGGGGTTAACTCTATCGCAATTAACTCATCATAATTAGTATCAAGTTAAAACCTAAGGCCCCCCATTTCTTCCTCGCCCTTGCGGTTTTATCTTCTCCCAAACAGTCAAAGATACATGACGGTCGGTCTCCCCTTCCAAAAAACTCCATTACAGTTGATTTTTTACTGATCTAGGTTCTAATAGTCCTGGTACGAATTCCCCTTGTCTCTACTTTCATTGTTTTTGCACTTTTTCATTTTATCATGCATGATTTAGTTTTGAAAAACCCTAGGTTAATAAATTTATCTTATTTTCATGTTTTATTTGGTATTTACGGTTGCTTCAATTTTATTATTCCATATTTTCATTTTCATCGAGTTCACGTGAGTTATTTCAATTGATTTTTAGGTATTTTTATCATTGTTTAGTTTTTAAATTCAATAAACTTTTTTGTTTGATATTTTAGGTTAATGAGCATATATTATTGATGTGTCAATTCCAAAAAATATGTCCTTTTTATAAAATCAAAAGTCTAAAATTTAGGAATTTTACTTTTTAATTAAATCATATAATATATTGAAAAATTAGTTTTACTAAATAAAATGACTTTTTTAACATTGAATGTTCTTAATCATTTTTCATACCAATTACTAATTAAATGAGTGTTGATTTTTAATTTCATGCATAGAAAATTTTAATTATAATAATCCTTTAAAATTGTTCAATTTAATTTAATGAGATAAAAAATCATAATATATAGAAAAATATAATTCTTTGGAAGATAGGACTTTTTAACATGAAATGATTTTAATCGCATCTAACCAATAAATTTTATCAATTAATTGGTATTATAAAACATTAAATTATTAAATAAAATATTAATCATAATATGTAAGGAATAAAAAATCATTTTGAAAATCATTTTATTTATTGGTGGTTTCACTCATTTAATTTTCTTATTCATATTTCACATTTTATTCTCATGATGTAGTAATATTTATATCGCACTGTAAAATATATTTTAGGTTAATACGCGTATATTATTTGATGTATTTATATTAATTAAGAAATATTGTAATATATATATATATATATATATATTACCTTGTAAATATATATATATATAAGCGTTTTAAAAAAATGTGTAAGGTTTTTAATATATATATATATTTATATAAAAAAACATGTAATATTTTTAATATATATATTTTTATATAAGTATGTATGTATATGAACATGTGAAATGTGCAAGCCTTTTGATATGTGTGTGTGTGTGTGTGTTTATATAGATTAGATATGTATATTTGTTTAAAAAAGTGTCAGAATATATTTGATGTGTTTATATTAATTAAGAAACCATAATATATATATATATAATAATTATTAAAAAGGTAATAATAATTTAAAAAAATTAAAAATTAGTAATAATCATTAAATAATTTATAATTATTAATTATTAATTATTATTTAGTCAATATTATTAATAAATAGTAAATACTAGTGTTAAATACAAAATATTAGTAATAATTTAAAAATTTGAGGAAATTGTGATAATTTGTAATAAGTTGTCAAAGAAAAAATATGAAATATGAGTAATTGTTAAAAATTAGTAATATTTATTATAAATCTAGTTATAAATAATAAATAATTTGTCTTACTTAATATGTGTGTGTGTGTGTGTTTATATTAATATATATATATTTATATATGTGTATATATATATGTTTATATTTTATATTAATATATATGTAAATTTTTATATCTATGTAAATTAATAGAATTATGTGTGTGTGTGCATATATATAATTATAATTATAAATTTTTTATTTTTATATATATGTAAATTGATTTAATTATAATTATATACATATATATATAATTAACCATGTTTTAAAACACTGGTTAAAATGTCACTAAAATAGATCTATTTTCCTAAAAATTTGGCTAAATTTAAAATATATGTGTTTGTGTGTGTGTGTGTGTGTGTGTATTTATATACATGTGTGTGTGTTTATATATATATATATATATATATATATTGATATATATTTATATATATTTATATGTGTGTGTGTTTATATATATTTACATTGATGTAGGGAAATTTTCTAAAAACATGAAACATACAAATACAGGGAAGAAATCGACAAGGCTCGAACTTAAGACCTCGTCAAGACTGTTGACTCTCGCCAAATGAACATTAGAAAATTCAAAAAGGAATAAATACTTGGATATGGGTATTTTTTCCCCACAAAGAAAAGGAAGAAGTATGTGACCAAAGACTCATGGATCATGTTAGCTTTTAAGAGACATGTGATTGTGTGACCATCATAGGGTCACGTGAAGGAGACATATGCAGTGCATAACCTATGGCAGATCCCGTGAATCCCCTTTTCACAAGCTCTTATTCTCTTGAAAAGGTTCCCCAGACAACCAATGATCACGTGGTGGCAGCCAAATAAGCTCTCTTAGGTCATGCGATTTGTCAAACGGTGGGAAACTCACAACCCAGCTAAAAATTATTCAAAAATATGAGGAAAATACCCAAAAGGAGAGAGACTCTTGCATTCATAAAACTCACATGATGGATCATAGATGGGGAGAGTGATTGTCCTCAATAACATTCAAGAAAACTCGTGAGATCATCAGCCTTTGTAAAATAAATAAAGGAAATAAAAGGGGAGGTGGGAGACTCTTGTAGTCATAAACATTACATGGTATGCCCCTTGCGATACACAAGACACCGAAATCCCCCAACAATGAGTTCGTATCATCTTGCGTAAGCCCGCTGACATGTCATCCTCCTCAAGTGAAGTACCTTAGGTATGTCCAGGAAACTTCATGCTCCCCCTTTGACTCTGCCAGGACAAATGGATGGAGTTGTAAACAAAATGCTCATGCATATCCATAGGACCTTTGTTGGTCATGTGACACATCACCAAGAGGTAGAGTAATTGTCTTCGACAACAATCATACAATCTTGGATGATCCCCAAGCTTTGTAAAATAAATAAAGGAAATAAAGAGGGAAAAGGCTGGAGTCTCTCACAGTCGTAAAACTCATGCGACACGCTGAGGTTGTCCACAACATGGTATTGCAAGACCCCTTTACAAATTCATCCTGATCTCATGAAGACCCTCTAATAAGCCATCCTTGTCTCTTGTAAAGTCCCAGACAAGTCATCTAAGATCATGAAAAAGCCTTTCCATAGGCACCTTTATATCGTGAAGTCCCTTGAACATGTTGACATGGAAATATAGAAGTCCTTCAGCATGACCACATGATTCAACAAGTCCTAATTGATTGGAAATAATCCAGTAAATGAGGCATTGACAGGATGGAATTGTGGTCTCTGAAAATCAGGTGAAACCCCTGGGGTGATCCACGGCAGAGACTCATGAAGACGTGTGACACTAAAGCCATCTACCAGCTCCAGCCTAGATTCGCACGATATGAGACATGAAAAGTGGAAAAAAACCAGGGTACGAGTCCTAAAAATCCTCCAAACCAGCATGAAAAATGCACCACTACTCTCCGAGATATATACGAAAGGTTGGATTTTCATCCAGATGCTCTGGCACACCCAATCACCATAGAAGATTTCTATGATCAGCTGATCTTGAAACCAAAAAAGTTTTCCATTAGGTAAGATATTGGGAAACAACTAGAGTGGTCATGTAGAATGCATAAATCACTCTGCATGATCACTCATAGATCATGCGAAGTACATCCCACACATCTTCTAAATCACACGAGACTTAAAACAAGCTAACACTGAACAAATCTAATACATCTGAAATATAATGGCAAGACCAAATACCAAAATACAAGATACTTAAGTGAAGAACATATACACTGATCCTCATGCACTTTTCATGAACCACCCAATTCATGCGACAACACTAGGAATTGTCGCCTAGATCATGTGATGCTCCTTTGGCATACTATTTGTATCATGAAAATTCCCTTAGACATGTCAAAGAAAGTCACATGGAACCCCCCAAGAATGCCATCCAAGTCTTACAAAACCCTCTGGATTCACTGTCAAAATATTATAGTGTCCTTTAGACATGTCTCCTAACTCATATGGTAGAACTAGTTCATGTCAATTGAGACTCATGTTATAACTCATACACATCAACTGGATCTCATGACGCCCTCTGGGCACGCTATCTAGGTCTCATGATTCCCTCCATACATGTCATCTAGGACATGATACACCCTCTGAGACATGTCACAATGACTCTCACGATGCCCTCCAAGTGTGTCTGCTAGATCTTATGATGACACTAGGGTATGTCAGCTAGATCATGCGACACACACTAGACAAGTTAGCCAGGATCATGCAATAGCTTCTAGGTTCAGTCGTCCAGGTCTTGAAATGTCCTCTGGAAAGATCAGCCTTAATCATTTTAAAACTTTCGAACATTATATCTATATTATGAAAAGTCCTCCGGAAAAGTCAAGTGGATCATAAAATTGTCTTTGTACTTTTAAGGAAAACACAATCTGACATGATAAGTAGATAATCAAGGCATGATTAGTGGACAATCGATGCATGTCATCCAGACAAGAAGGCTAGGTCTATAAGGGAAACATTGGCGTGTAATCCCAGATGAGTGGAAGGATATGATTTCCTTTATATAAGGGCAGCATCGGTGTGTAAGCCTCGACCAAATGAACTACAATGACTAAGATTCATTCTATAACTAGGATATATAGGATTCCTATCAGATGACCAAAATCTATATTAACCTTCGAAGGGTTATCCCATTGCATAATTCTTGCATCTATAAGCAGTGAGACTGATCATTTTCCATCCCTTTTTTCTCACACTGATCATAGATCATGTGGGATTAGAGAGTTGCAATAATAATATCATTTGCATCATAAGCCTCTACAAAGTCAAGGGAAACATCAGTGTGTAAGCCCCAATCAACAGCATAATATGATATGTCCTACATATAAAGGGAACATCAATGCATAATCCCTGACCAATTGAACTATGAGGACTTTGATTCTTTCCATAACCAAGATACATAGGATTACTTCCTAAGGCTCAAGACCGAACTAAAATTAGAATTCACCTCACCATAAGTCCCACTATGTCTTTAACATTTCAACCATTGGGACCCAACCATTCCCATGGGTTGATCACTCTACCTCATCCCTTAGTGGACTAAGAGAACATCTTAACTATGATGACTCTGATTCCTACCATAACCAGGATATATAGGAAACCTCCCTGAGTCCCAAGCTCAACATATTAACATCTCAATGTATGTCCCAGTGCATAATCATTGTATGTATATGTAGTGATATTGATTACTTTTATCCCTTGTTTCTCACACTAAGCATGGCTCACATGAGCTTAGGGAGTTGCAATAGTCATATCATTCTCATTATGAACCTACACCATACAGGACAACTTTAGTGTGTAATCCTTGATGAGTGGCATGGTATATTTACCTCCACGTAAGGGAATATACCTTGGGGCCAATCACAAGGTTATGATTGAACTAAAAAAACTTGGATTCCTACAATAACCAGGATACATAGGATGCCTTTATAAGGCCCAATATCAAATAGGCATCTACTTTGGTATAAGTCCCCCAATGTCTCTAACAAATCAACTATTGGGACCCAATCATTCCCATGGGCTGATCATTCTACCTCATCCGTCATTGGTCTGAGAAAACAAGTGAACTATGACAACTCTAATTATTTCCATAATTAGGATACATAGGACGTCTCCTCGAGACCTGAGCTTGAATACTCGATGTCTCAGAGCCCAAATATAAGTCTTTTATGTATGATGTTAAACTGTATGGGTTTAATTAATTACTTGGGTTTTGATTCCTACATTAACCAGGATACGTAGGAATCCTCATAATGGATCAATTCCCTCCTTAGAATATTAACTACCTCCCTATATAGTAGTAAATTATGAAGTTCATGGTTATACGTCATCGGTACATAAGAAACTACCCATTACTGGGGAAACAGATGAAGAACCTAAAATATATACATATGGATTCACTAATCACATCCCCTTCTTTTGTTTATAGAAGTATTTAACCTATATTCATTTTTTTAGGATAACTAGTCTCATATCAGTATTAGGAAGGGATTCTTGAAGATTTAATTGGGAATTGATATAGAACTCATACTTGTTAGGGTGAAGTTGTGGAATGAAAGCTACATTGAACTGATCTTGTACAGGAGATGGCAAAAAAGGTTCAATCCATCCAACAGCGCATAAAATCTACTCAGATTTGGAAAAAGGTCTATGCTGACAACCGTCAAAGGGACTTTAATTTTGATATCAGAAACATATTTTCCCTTTTAATATCACCATGGAAGAGAGTCATGCGGTTTGGAAATAAAGGCAATCATATCCCTAGGTACGTTGACCCATTTGAGATCATTGACCACATAGGAGAAGTGGCCTATTGGATAGAACTTCCACCAAACATGGATCAAGTTAATGATGTGTTCCATGTATCTCTCCTAAGGAATTAAATACCCGATCCCTCATATATATTGAATCTGGAGGTGGTACAACTAAAGAATGGCCTCTCTTATGAGGAGAAATCAGTGAAGATCTGGGATCGTAGATACAAAGTTCTTCACAATATGAAAACTCACCTTATCAATGGGTTGTAGTAAAACCTTGAGTATGAAGTGGCAATATGGGAACCAGAGGAAACAATAAATAAAAGTAACCTTATCTATTCTCAACTAAAAATATGAGTTGAAATTTCAGGGATGAAATTTCTTAAGGGGGGAGAATGTAACAACCCTGGATTTTTAAATAATATTTGTTTACTGAATAAATTTGTGTTATATTATACACATAATGAAAACAAAAAATATTTAATTAATTAATTAATATAATTACATTATTCAATGAATAAACCCACTAAAAGTCTAAATATTACAAGGGGATGAAAATAGAAAAACTAGAATAGGAAAATTTGAATCACCCCGATTTGCTAGAATTATTACCCCCACAACAATACTATGGAAAAGAAATAGAATATTAGTAAAACAATTGACATATTAGCAATGTAAAATATAGAACCTTGGGAGTAATTATAGTAAACGTTGAATAAAAGAATAAAGAGGTGTTTATATGTGGTAATATGATCATTGGAATGGTAATATGACTATTAGGATAGTAATGTGATATTTAAAATAGTAATATAACCATTAAGAATAGTAACATGTCTGTTGGAATATTAATTTGACCTCAAAATAATAAAATGTAATATAAATAATATTTATCTTGAGTAATTTAATAAAATATAAATACTATAATTTCATAAGATAAATATAAATATTAAAAAACTCAAAGAAAATATAATCACATTTTTAATAAATTGTATTTTGATGTATTTTGTAAAAAATCATAAATTTTTATATTAAAAAGAAAAATTACCTATGTTTAACAATTATTTTGATAAAATGCATGTAGTTTTTAGAATCAGTGCATTGAAATTTTCTAAGGGTGTTTTTTTGTTAGTTTTTATAAATAATTCAATTTTTAGGTGGATAGAAAAAATATTGTTTTTTCATAACCGGTGTATTTTAAATTATATCATTAATGATGTAATAATGATCTAATAAATTCTATAAATTTTGGATTGACCAAAAACATATTTAATATCATAAATGATTCATTAAAATTAAGTAAAAAAAATTCCAAACCTAAAAAGTATTTTCCAAATATTAAAGTCTAAAGTATTACATTAAAATAATATTTGTTCATTTTTTATTCTTTCCTTTGATTAAACTAATAAATTTGGATTATAAGGTGTTTTAAAGTCTTAAAATCATGTTTTTTTATTCAAATATATTTTATAATGACAAAAATATTACTATTGAAAGTTCTACCTTGGATATAATATTTTATTCAATATTATAACTCAAAAATACCCCTCTCTACAAGTATAAATAACCTCTCACCCCTACCTTGGAAAACCACTCCTCCCTCACTTGAAAAAGACAAATATATTCCCAAATATCATCTATTAAAACCCTTATAATAATTAGGTACACTCAAATATAATCACTTAAGAAGTTTATTGCTGTAGAAAAGAAGCAACACCGAGAAAAGAGTAAGTTTTCATCAACTCTTCTCTCATTTTTCTCTTATCTTCCTATTTTTTCCAATTAATTTCAAACCCAAGTCTGCTAAGGTTGATTAAGTAGTATTTTAACATTATATTAATTATTTAAACCTAATAAAATGATAATATTTATGATATATTTATATTTCATAATCCTCTTCCTCCTCTTTAAACAATGTCTCGATTAACGATCGGTTAACCATCAATGAGGACATTGTCAATTATTTTCTTATAACCAAACTTATGTATGGTTATAATAAATTATTTATGATATATAAATGTATAAATATTTTTATTTTATACTTCTGGAATTAATTTTACTTATGTATAAATGACCTTGAACAAAAATAGGGAAATCAAAACAGGACGAGATATTTTCAGGAAAATATAATATCAAAATGTTTCACCTTTGACCAACCCACATGGAATAGTTGATTACACATGGGTGTTGATTAGATTAAAATTTATATATCCCAAACTACACTAAGCTACTAAGGTGTAGCATAGTGGAAGTATGAGGTCGAACCCACAGGGATATCTAGTAGGTAGGAAACCTTGTGGTAAGAAACTTTTGGAAGGAGTCCTCATAATCTCTCTTTGGTTTTGGTTTTCTAAAAACTACATAGATTGGGTTTTAATTAATTTGAAAAAGAAGAGTTCGTGGTTAATTTTAGGGCTTATTCAAAATATTATCCTATCTCTAGCTTTGAATAAACATATGTCTTAGGATGTGAAGTAGTATAATGGTCACTAATTGATCTTAGTCCAACCAATTAGATCTACCTAAGATGAAACTATTATTTGGTCCAGAGATAGTAAACAACCTAAGTTCAATAAGCTTAGATTTTATGTATAAAGTGTCATGAGATATTGGTCCTAGCTCTCTCAACTCCAATTAGGTTAGCGTCCTTCAATTACATTTTCCATGGTCAAGATAATGAAATAAATGGGATTAAAAATTGCTTTTAACCTAATTACTAGACATAAGGTTACTAGGTTTTGATTCAGAGATACATTAGGTTCAAATCCATCCATACACTCAACCCCTAATTCTAAATAGAGTATCCACGCATGAAGATATTAAAAAAAAGTAAGGAAATAGGCAACATGATTGACATAATAAATAAATAGTTCAAATCAATGCAATACATGATTGTAAATAATTAAAATAAATTAAATACTAACTTGAATGAAGAAAAAATTAATAACACAATGGAAATCAAAGTTGAACAGCAAACAAAATTGGATTCAAGTGTTGTAATAGCAACACGCAAAGAACGATTCTTGGAATCGGTAAGCTGTAAAAACTGAATGATTAACATAATAAAATAAAGCAATAGAAATAATTTATAAATAAATCAGGAAAGAAATGAATAAAAGGGGGGAAATAGTTTAGGTTTCCAACTCCTTTTTCCATTAGAAGGATTCTGAATATTTATAAATCCAAACATTACATGATGTTTATATGTTTTAGGTCATGTAAAGTGGCTTATACTTTGATGCATTCATGACTTGTAAGTGGATTTCATGTCGTATACTTTAGATCCAAAAATTTCTATGGATATTTTGGACTTAATAGATTTCCTGGATTGTATATTTGGTGGGGTTCATAATTCAAACTTTTCACATCATGTATTAATCTCACATTATCAATCTTCATCGAGTTCATACTTTGAAGCATTCACAATGTGTAAATGAGATTCACATCATGTACTTGGTTCAAATTAGGTAAATGGGATTCATGGGATATCCTCTGGCTTACAGGTGTTCTACTCTAAGAGTACATGTCATGTATTTCATATTCAAGGTAAAATATAATGGGATTTATGCTCATATCCCAAATACATGTTCCTAACCATAGAATTTCATTGGTTCTAACATCTCCACTCTATAAATAAAAATACAAAATTAATCATGAGGGCTTGATAAATAAGGTTCAAATGTCTCTAAGGATAACAGTGGTTGGGTAGATGATAAAAACCACGCTCAAAAAGGAGGGTAAGTTCTATAGCATAATGCATGATAATCCTACACAGTGTAATGAAGAAACCCCTCATAAAAAATGTCTTCATGCTCCAAAATCTCAAATTGGGTCAATGAATATGACAATAAATCATAAAAAATGTTCCTTATTCCTTTCTCTTTCTCATTTTTTTATTTATCGAAAATCATGTCTAGGATAGATCTCACATCCCTCAATTAACCACATATGATCCATCATAATATTCATCGGTCTATTAATGGTGATTTTTGACCTTCCTAATATGCAATCCATTTATATATATATATATATATCCTTTTTCAAAGGAGTGGGGTTTTCATAGAAAATTTTGAAGTAAACAGGAACCATGCTATATCAATATGATGAAAATACCACTATACGTCTCCTCAATAACAACAACCCATGTATGAAAAAGATGACAACCCCCCACCCCCACTTGTTTAAAAGACAATCATGTATAGTACCAAGAGTAGGGTAGGAAGGGATAATAGGCTTGAAACGGTTCCATCCTAACAAGGTTATTCATAGATACTATGAGCTTAAGAAGGATATATGTACAGGTGGTTCTTGGGATAACTGGCTCAACAAAGATTGCATCAATAATTTTTAATAGTGTATTTGTTCAATCATAGCCTCAATAAGATTATAATTCAAGTTCTGATAGGTTTACAATCCCCAAGTATCTCTCAATAAATATGCTCTCAAAATAACATGGAAATGTAGGTCTAGAATTCTCTCAAGAATGGGAATATAAAATAACTGGAAATCACTCAAAGCATAATATCTAGTAATAATTCAATCAAAATAAATTGCAAGAAACTAGAATTAGAATTAAATTACTCAAATCAAAAATCATGCTAAAATTATAAACAGGAATAAAAATGGATTTCAATAATCTTTGACCAAACTTTGTCTTTTATTTAAATGGGTTTAATGATATTTCAAGTTAAATAATTCTTTTAATGAAAAATGTCTCCTAGACTAATGAAAACAGAAAAAAAAAATCAAGTGTTTAGACAATAAATTTCAATAAAGACTCCCCCACACTTAAAATGATACAATTTATGAACTGTTCTGAAAAGTTATGTGGGATTGGTAGTTATAGAAGTGTAGATAGATTGAAATAGAAATTAAGAATTTAAAATAGGTAATTGAGAGCTCCCTATAGTGAAAGTCATGCCATGGGAAAAAAATTGGATTGTGATTGGAAATTGGGCTACCTGCAAAAACTGCTAGAAACAAAATACATGCACTAGATAAATCATTAGTACACATGGGTTAATCAATATGTAAGAAAAAATAGATAGGGGAACATAGTCAATAGTAGGAGAAATCATCTCAAATAAATTCATAAAATTTCTATAATGAAGTTTTGGACAATTGATGAACAAAAAGTGCTAGAAAATAAAATAAAAGATCCTAAACACATAATTAAAACATAGAAAACAAAAAATATGGGTTTCCTCCCATAAATAACTAACTATGACATCATCAACCAAATATATGGACAAAAGAATATTTTTTCCATCGGCTCAGATGTCCTCCACCTCCTGTAGGAACCAGTGGTGGTGGTGTTGATCTCACAAAGGTTATTAGTGGGATTAACCACCTTAGGAATGGGTTAACCGAAATGCTCATGTGGAAGCAGTAAATTCCATGAAAATATTGGAGGAAAATTCTACTAAGTAAAAATATAGAGCTGAAGATCCTAAATCTGTCTATATATGTCACCCAGATACTAATACATGTCATGAGGAAGGCCATATGGTGGATTAAAGGTCTTTTCAATGACCATACACTACTAGAAAAATGAATTATACCCATGGTTCAAAACTGTGGGTATAGCCCCCAAAACCATGGGTATAGGCTATACCCACGGTTTGGGAAACCGTGGGAAACCGAGGCGTCAGGATAGGTTCATAGCCTATACCCACGGTTTAGAAAACCGTGGGCAAAGATCTGTCCACCGTGTCATTGCCTTTTTTCCACTGTTTCATAGCCTTCTACCAACAATTTTAAAATCGTCGGTTTAAATATATTGAAAAAAACCAAACCTAAGAATTGATCCCACAACCTTCACTTCGATCACCAAACACCAATCCATCTAACCTACCTGAATTTCTTATACTAATATATATCCATCAGCGTAATTATATTAATATTAACCATCGGTTTTAAGAAAAAAATTCCAGCGGGTTTAGAACTCGTGACCTCCACTTTCACCTACAACAATTATATTAATAGATACCTATATTTTGCGTAATAGATTAATATTTGTCCGTATTAGGAAAAAGGAGAACATCAGGTTTCAAACCCACACCTGTCCTGAGAACTACATAGCGACTGACCAACCAATCTAATTTTCTTGATGTATAATATATCTACACTTATTTTAATATATTATTCTTTCTCACTATATTAGGGAAAAGAGCGGCTGAAGGGACTCGGTCCCGAAACCACAGGCATTACCAAGTAGTGACTCACCAACTAATCTACACGACTTATGTGTTTTGTTATTTATATCTCCTTAAATATGTTAATTCAAACCATGGGTATAGGAGGGAAAACCATGGGTATAGGTTTTCCCACCAATTTTTTTTTTGTGTCCCGCGGATTTTTTTTGCCACCATAATGTGGGAAATATATACCCATGGTTTTACCAAATTGTGGGTATAGGTCTTCGAAAAAAACCGTATACCTACGGTTTTTCTAGAACCGTGGGCATAGGTGACTTTTCCCCCACAGTTTTGGAAAACCGTGGGTATAAGTCATCCAAAAAAACCTATACCCATGGTTTTGGGAGAAACCGTGGGTATTGGTGACCTATACCCATAGTTTTTGAAAACCATGGGTATAGGTATAGTATACTAACCTATACCCATGGTTTTCAAAAACTGTGGGTATAGGTCTATTTTCCAGTAGTGATAGAGGATGCAATATCTATATATGGATAAATTAATGCAGAAGTAAAAAATGAAAATAAGTAAGAAAGCAGTGAAGTCAAAATTGGGTCACATCCATATATATGAAAAATGGTACATCATTGAATATGGAATATAATGATAATAAAAAAATAGACACACAGAAATAGCATACAATAGGGGAGGGGTACAAGGACATAACTAAATAGTAGGGGTAGACTCACAGGTCTCTGCATCAAATGTCCCCTCCTGAATAGTGGGGGTCTAAATTAGCTCTTCCTTGTCTATCTCATCTATAGAGGTAGGGGCTGGTAGATAGACCTCTGTAGTAGGTTCCACATTATTGGAAACTTGCTCAATTGATACAGGTTGTAGGTAGGGAATGGGGTATGAAGCAGGGCCTCTAGTACTAGGTGGTGGGTGAGTAGAAGTAGGGGATGGTGGTGTGGGAGAGGTGGTAAATAGGGATGGTGTGGTTAAGGTAATGTGTAAATGGTGGAATATCTATCTCTAGTTCTCCATTAGAAATTGGAGAATAGACCATACATCATATGGGAAGGGCGGTTTGGGTGAAGATATGGTAGGGGTGGTGGTGTAGTGGTGGTAGGAGGTGAAGCTAGAGTAGGAGAGGTAGTAAGGGGAGATGTAGAATCTAGGGAATGTGTTGGGTCAGTAGGGGAATAAGTATTATGAACAGGTGTAGGGGATAGGATAGGATGAGTTAGATCCACAGTAAGATCGTCCAAGTACTATGGGGCTCACTGGTAGCTCCCCTTGATCTTCCTCAAGAGCCCCATCTTGTAGAGCATGAGGAGATTGATCATATCCATATTTACAAGTGAGGAAAGAGGATGATCAGTATCAAATATGCTAAGATGATGGGTAATATTTGTGATAAAGCTACCTCCCATTAAGGTACTTCGAGCCTATCAAACCTGGTTCTGGTAATAAAGCACGAACTGGCGGGCCATATTGATGGCAGGGCTATCCATGGATGAGGCTAGGATGGTCACCTCAATCTAAATTATATTTCTGTGAGCATCTCCCCCAACCAACCTATAATGAGTGATATCCCAATGGATAATCCGTAAAGTAGAACCCCATAGTTAGGTTATCTTCACCGTATGAAAATCATGGAAGCTCTAGGGGTCCCAGGTGATCAATTCTCAGCTCCTAGTCACATCCCCCATGATCAAATCCAGTTGTATGGAAGTTTAATCAGGGGAAACAATGAGATCCTTAGTGTAGATACCAAGCCTAATGCTAAAGTCTCCTTGTGTGAGCTCTCAAGGCCGGCCACCAAGGTGGAAGGTGATAAGTACCATGACAAGATTTAACGTGGAAAAAAACTCCAAGAAAAGATCTCAGTAGGTATCCTTATAGACCTTGGTGATGTTTTAGAGGCTAATCCTTCCTAGAAGATTGAGGGACTCCATGTGCAAGTGGATATGCATGAGAAAGGCCAATTCTATGGTCTTCTTGGACCTCATCAGCTTGGCTTGTAGATGGACCAACTAAACCTGATGCTTGGGGGAAGAGAAGTGTAGGTACGGGTGCAAGTGAGGGTGCAGGAAAGCACAATGGGATGATTTTTAAGTGGACTAAAACTCATTAGAGGTTTATGGAGTAACCAAACTAGACGTGGAAGAATATAGGGTCGATTTTTTGGGTGGAGATGGAGGTGAAAGATCTGGTTTCTTGGGTGATGGAGGATCGTCGCGCTGGGCTAAGTGTTTGAGAGTCTTTATTTAGTCCATGATCAAGGGATGAAATGAGGAAGGATGGTGATAGGAGAGAAGAGAAATGGGTGACGGTGTCGTGAACCTAGGGTTCACAAATTTTAAAGCCACCCCAAGGATTTCACATTGTATATTTAATACACGATATGTAATTCTTAGGTTTTTTATTTTTTTATCTCGATATTTTCACATCATGTATTATTTTTACACAATGTGAATTTTGTTTTTGTTTTTTTAAATTAAATAGTTTACTTTTATTTTGGCCATGAACTTCAGACTTATTCCCAACATTCCCAAACCTTCCTAAACTTTAGAAAATCTAATTTAACTTATTATACCTACCCTGGTTTTCCTCCCATTCAGCACTTCATTTAACCTTGAGATCTATACATGATTCCATTCAGATGAATTTAAAATTAATTCACACTCCTTATGGAATGGTTTTTGATAATAGAGGATATGAATTGTGGGATGGAATCCCTCATTAGAGGTGCAGTGTAATCCATGTCCTTGTGATCACTGTATCCATTTTCACTGGGAGACATGGTATCTCTTTCATCCTTACTGGTCATATATTCATATTTCTCATCAGTAAGAAAGTTTTATTGAAAATACAATGACTCACCACTTTGCTTGGGATATTTCACTAAGTCAAAAACAACTTGTTCTTCACCAAATATAAATATCAAGCTTCCTTGGTTCATATCAATCAAAATCTTCCTAGTGGAAATAAATGGTCTCCGTAGGATTATGGTAACATATCCTTATTCTTCCATATCCTAAAAAATGAAATTAGTGGGAAAGATGAACTTACCAACCTTCTCCAAAACATCCTCAAGAATTCCTAGAGGGTACTTGAATGAGAGGTCATCCAGCTGAAGTGAAACTCATGTTGGTTTCAATTATTCAAGCCCTATTTTTTTTAAGACACTCATTGGAATGAGACTAATACTTGAGACAAGATCGCATAAGGATCTTTCAAAAGTACATATATCTATAGTGCATAGAAAATAGAAACTTACAGGGTTTCTCATTTTTGGTAGAATCTTCCATTGAATTGTAGTGTATCATTCTTCATTTAAGGAGATGACTTTTAATTCTTCCATTTTCCTCTTACTTGAGAGAAATTCATTTAGAAACTTGGAATACACAGTCATTTGAGTGATCACTTCTAAAAAGGAGATGTTGATATTTAATTTCTTAAACATGTTTAGAATTTTTTTTATTGTACCTCTATTTTTCCTTGTATCATTCTCTATAGAAATGGGATATAGGGTTTTTATGGTGGTGGTTCTACATATACATCATCTTTTTTAGGCTTCTCTTGAATTGTAGATTTTGCAGTTGGCCCTAATTCTATATTTTTATATTAACTATCTTTATTTGTGCTATCCTTTGTATCTTCACTAATTATTTATGCTCATGTTTCAATTTCTTTAAACTTATTTTCCTCTCCTAAGAACAACTGCTTTAAGTCTATCATTTTTTTCACTCCTAATAACTATATATTTTTCCTCCTCTATATGATATTTCTAGGTATTGTTGGGAAACATACCCAGTAATCGATCCAAGAAAGTCATTGAGATCTTCCCCACTTTATGATCAATGTTTCATAGGGTATCCCTTTGATTTTTCATCTCAGTCTCTTGGGTATTCATCCTCTTCTATTCTTTATATATGAAGTCAATGAGCAGGTTTTCAAGATTGGATTACGAAGGTGGGGCTTGTTGTTTTTTCCTAGGAAAATCTTACCTAAACTGTTGTTGCTGAGCTGGTGGAAATTGTTGAACTCTAGTAAAAGGTTGTTAATAAAAATTTTGTTGTGGTCTAGGAGATGAAATATGTGGTGGGTACCCATATAGTCCTTAATTCCATGGTGGTTCTTTACCACTCCTTTGTTGATAATAACCTTGGTTTGGTTGTTGCAGCTGTTGTGATGGCCTTTGTTGATAGTACTATTATAGGTACTATTGGGGTTGTTGAAACTACTAATTTTTTTGATTGTAATTTAGGTAATTACAATCTTGGCTTTGAGGATCCTATATTCCTACCCTGATGTCTTGATATGGGTATAAACCTCTACATATTTCACATGATTGGATCTCCATAGCTATGGTAGGAGGTGGTGGGGGTGGAGTAGGTAGCCAAAATGATTAAAGCCTTTTAATTAGAGCTTCAAACTAGGACATCAGGTGGGTAGTCTCTTCCACCTGATGGATTCCGCATCGGGGAAGTCCTCTATCACTCTTCCACAGATTGATATTGTGGGATATCTCATCTAACAGTGATCTAGAGACTTCGGGCATCTTGAGCATGAGTCTTTCATCAACAGTGGTATCTAAAATAGTGTGTGCAGCTGGCTAGAGTCCCTGGTAGAAAGTTTTCAATTGCAGCCACACATCAAGTTTGTTATGTAGTAACTTATGGATGAGCTCTTTGAAATGATCCCAGGCTTCCCAAGATGATGCTCAGCCTTCCTGGTTGAAATTTTGGATCTCATTTTTGAGCTTCCAGGTTTGGATTGGTGGGATTTTTTTATAATAACTTCTTTTCTAAATCATCCCAAGCCATTATAAACTCAATAGATTGAATTTTAAGCTAATATTTAGTGTGGAAAATCAAGTAAAAGGTAAATACTCGTAGTCAGATGACATCAAATGATATGCCTTGGTTGTGAAAGGTATTGTAGACCTCTAAGAAATTTTAAATGTTCTCATGGGGATATTCGCTTTGAAGTTCACTAAATTTCCCCATGTTCTGGATCATATGGATGATTACTGGTCTAATCTCAAAAGAATACGTTTGAATAGGAGTTCACACAATGTTGGGAAAATCACCACTAATGTACGACAATCCATAGTTCATGATGGTGTGCTCCTGTAGCACTAGTCACTCATCCTGATGTTCTGGTGGAACATATTAGAGGTTTTGGTGGTGTGGTGGTGTAAAATTGTTTTGTTCATCCATAGTTAATAATTTTCATGTAACTATAGATCTCTTGATCTCAAGATTTAAAGGAAGAAATTCTTGAGCGTCAAGACTCTTTGAATGAGTCATAGGGCCTTGACATATACACTAGGTCGAAGAAGAGAGTGGATGAAGGTTCTGGTTCATATGTGAAAATTTGTAAAAAAAAGAAAGAGTGGAAATAAAAGGGGGAGGAGGTAATCATAGGTTCATACCAAAGGTCACCGTGCCAAGGCGCAACTATCCCTGAAAATGACACTAAAATTTTACCGGTTTGCATGGAATCATTGATTATGCATCGTCATTGATCAAATTAAAATTTATATGTCCCAAACTATGCTCGTATACTAAGGAATAACATAGTGGAAGTTTAGGGTAAAAATAGTAGAGACAACTAATAGGAAGGCCACCTAGTGGTAATAGCCCTTTATAAGGATTACTCACGATCTCTCTTTGTTTTGGGTTTTCTAAAAACTACATATCTTGGGTTTTAATTCAAATGACAAAGAAGGGTTCGAGACCAATTTTAGGGCTTAGGTAAAAGATAATCCTAAATCAATCTTTTAATAGATCTATGGATTAGGTTTTGAATCGGTGAAAAGGTCACCAATTAATCTTGGTCCAACAAATTGGATCTACCTAAGTTGTAACTATTCTTTGGTCTAGAGATAGGCAATAACCTAGGTGTAGTAATCTTAGCTTCTAGGCATAAAGAATTATGAGCTATTGGTCCTAGCTCTCTCAAATCTAATTAGGTTAGGTTCCTTCGATTACATATCCCATTTTTATGGTAGTGTAAAAGAATGGTATTAACAATTTTTTTTAACCTAATTACCAGCCATAGGGTTACTAAGTTTCAATTCATATGTTCATTAGGTTCAAAACCACTCTTACTCTCAACCCCTAACCCTGAATGGATTAGCCATGCATGATGGTATTAAACAAAAGTAGGGAAATAGGAAACATGCACGACATAATAAATAAATAGTTCAAATAAATGAAATCCATGATTAAAACCAATTAAAATCAATTAAATATTGGTTTAAATGAATAAATAATAATGAATGCAACAAAAATAAAAGTTGCACGAGAAACAGAATTGGAACCAATTTTTGGAAAAACAACGTGCAAAGAACAAGTCTTAGAATCAGTAAGTGATATCAATGGAATGATTAAAATAATAAAATAAATCAATAGAAACATTTTTTAAAAGAAAATGAGAAAGAAATGAAGAAAAAATGGGGAAATAGTTTAGGTTTCCAACTCCTCTATCTGTTGAACAGTCGCTGAATATTTATAGATCCAAATGTTACAAGATGTGTATATATTTCACATCATATAACACTTTTAAGTGGATTATTCTTTGATACATTCCTGGAATGTGAGTGGATTTCACACCATGTACTTCAGATCTGCAAACTTCTCCAAATATTTTGAATCTCATGGATTTCATGGCCTGTATCTTTGGAAAAATTCATAATTTGAACTTTTCATATAATGTATTGATCTCACTTAATATATATTCATAAATTTTATACTTTTAATCTTTCACAATGTGTAAATGGGATTCACATCATGTACTTGGTTCATGTCATGTAAATGGGATTCACGGGCTGGCCACTGGATTGTAGGTTCTTTGCTTGAGGAGTACACTTCATGTATTTCAGATTCACGACATGTAATATTGATTTTTCTGATTTTACAGCATCTTTTCCTCTGAGTCTTGAGTTCCTATTCCTTGTAAAAACACATCAAAACCCAATTTATTATCAAATAAATCATGATTAAACCATAAATAAATGTATCCAAAATGTATATATGAATTTTTCTTGTCAACCTTTAACAAAGGGAATTAAGGAATATAATCAAATTATTATAATTGATCAAGAGTGAAAAAAATAACATAATTCACTTTTGGTTCCATGTTTTAATAAAACTAAGTTTATTATACAAGTGGTGAAAAAGCAACAAAATAAAGAAGGATTTAAGTTAAGTGGAATCTGAAATCGAACTCCTTTTTGGGTTACCACCTATCTCACATTGATTTTAGTATGAATATTCCTATAATGTCCTAAAATTTTCCTTTCAATATTATTTCCATTTTCTTTTCAAGTATATACATGTTTTTACCTTTCTAAAATGTTTTATAGTCCAAATTAAAAGATTTATCAAAAAGTATTTATTTTTATAAAACACAACTTTTACTCCTCTTGAGTTGTTTTTTCTTCAAAGAATAATGATATTTTATGCTAAAGTATGATCTAATTTATTCATTTGGGAACCCCAAACTTTATTCATTAAAGTATGATTTATGAAACCTTTATGAAATGCATTCCTTTCCATGGGTTTATTTAAAGACTATGATTATTTTACGTTCTATGTGGCATGCATTATTATGATCATTTTATGATGTGAAGGGTGGGCCTAAAATTATATAGTCTTATAATTTATTGGTTAATGTGATATATCTCATGAGATTATGTATATTATATGTGAACATGATTCTATCCTTATTTAAAAATATGATGTTATGAGTTATGTGCATATATTATGTGTGAACATGATACTAACTTTGGTCACAACTATGTGTGGTTTTTGACCACTATGTTATGATGTTTAATTTTTATACATTACCACATTCCATGACTTTATCAAATGTTTCACTCGTTATTATGATGATGATCTAGTTCTTATGATATGAGGATGATTATTCTCACCCATGTACTTTTGATTCATGTATCTTATTCCTTCTATGTTATCCCTCCCCTTACTAGGATCTTAGCTCACCCCTTTATTTGATTTATATCCTCATGTAAATAATTATACTAAAGAGAACATGATATATTTTAGAAGGTTTATAATGTAGAATTAAAATAATGTTTATGTTTTATTTATAAGTGATTTATAAACCTAATTTTCCCAAGATACTAAACATTTTGATCCTCGAATGTATAATTATTATGTTATTTAACTTAAAAATGTTTTAAGAATCCTATAATAAAAAGGCTTAGTCATTATAGTTGGTATCAGAGGATTGTTTAGTTAATTTGGGAATTAGGATTACAAAATGTTAGTGAAAGACAAAAGGATTAGTAAACATCCTAAGTTTTGGTAAAGTATAAGAGTGTGTGGTTTCTAAGAAATTAAATATATATCTAGATATTAAAATTTAATGTAGTTTTGGAACAATTTTACCTAGGGATAATAACCCCAAAAGAGAGAAATAGGTATTAACTTGATCGTCACCTGGTGCATGACAAAGAAGCCTTGTTGTAAAACTTGTTTGGAACTCCCATGTCATATGATTCGTTTGATCACAAAATATATTCAAACCATTATGAAGGATATATATCTAAAGTAATTATTTCTTTTAAAGTTAAAAAAGATTAAATTATATGATTTTAGAAGCATCATTTTAGAAAAATGCTAAACACAGGGATCCCGTATGATATAACTTTAGAATTAATTTGTATATAAGAATAAATTATTTATTCATGCTTTTTTGATTTTTTTTCAAACCATATCTATTTTAGAACATGACAAGAACTAGGAGAAACTAGACCAATAACCCATGTAAGGGAAAATGTAATGATTGTTTGAATGACATTCCAAATCTGATAGGAGATGCAGTTTAAAACCTCATAGAGATGCTTACCCAATTATCTCAGGCTATGAATAATAACTTTAACCATGTGGAACATCCTCCTTCACACAAGAAGGAGCAACTATACATTGAGTCCTTTATGTGACAATGAACACTGATGTTTAGTGGGTATTCCAATCCACTTGTCATAGAACAAAGGGTGAACTCAATGAAAAAGTTATTTTTTGTGCTCCACTATTTTGAGAAGGAGAAGGTTACTCTAGTTATCTATTATTTAGAACAAGAGGTTGATCAATTTTGGGAATTGATAAAGAATACTAAGTCAAAGGATTAAATGGAATAAATGGATTGGAGAGACTTTAAGAATTTATTTCTTAACAAGAATTTCCCTTGAACTCTTCAAACAAATATGGAGATAGAATTCCTATAGATTAAAAAAAGGCGGGTGAATCTATCACAGATTATGAGGGAACTTTCACAAGTCTTTAAAGATATTCCTTGGGTTTTTTTATCAATAAATATAGAAAAATAGATAGGCTATTTAGCAATTTAAAACCAAACCATCGAAAGGTACTAGCTATCCAAGACTTAAGGAGTTGTGAAATAGTTCAATGTGCTCTCAAAATAGATATGGAGTTTGGAGATTGGGCCCATATACATAGAGATAAGAAGATAATAATGTACTTTTAAACTATAATATCAACTAAAAAAGGAAGAATGAATATCCAATCACCTACATGTCAAAAATGTGGGAAGAAACATCATGGTAATTGCCTCAAAGGGATGAGGAAATGCTTCAAGTGTGATAGAGAAGTCCAACAAGCTCATGAATGTCAAAGAGACATGAAGAAACCATCCAACATGATGGAGGAAAGGAAGAAACCTCCTAACACACCACCTATAGTTCAATGCTTCACCTATAGGGAGTAAGGGCACTATGCAAGCCAGTTCACTAAACCATGGGCCTTTGATGGTAATAAGCATCAGCAACCAAAAAAGCCAAAGGATCAAGGGAAATCTTATATTGTCACCACTACTGAGGTGGAACTTGAAAATGAAGTTGTATAAGGTATACTTACTATTCACTCAAGAATAGAAAAAGTTTTGTTTGATTTGAGTTCTATGAATTCCTTTATATCCTGTAAGTTTGTAAAAAACTATTGAATCAAAACCCTAGTACCTTGAAGTAGAGATATATATAAAAATACCTAGTGGTGAGATCAATGTAACCCAAGTGTTGGACTCTTATCCTAGTAGATTATGTGGTAAGATTCTTCTATGAAATATCTTAATCCTTCCCTTAGTGTAATTTGATGTTATGTGGGGCATGGATTGGCTCTCTTTATATATAGATCACATCAACTATTAGGAAAAGAAAATATCTTTCTATTTTATGAACCATACAATGATCCTATATAAATGCAAGTAAGTTCATGAATCTTATTTATAAAATACCTCAATGGTATGGGTTTTGATAACCATGAAGAAGCATACCTTTCCCAAATGTTTGAGTCGAAGGAGAGTATCAACCTTGAGGAAATTCCCATTATAAGAGAATATACCAGTGTATTTCTTAAAGAGTTACCTGCCTTACCCCAGATTATGAAGTGGACTTATCAATAGATCTTATATATAGATCCACTCCTATATAAAAATTCCTCTATAAGATGGCCTCAATCTAACTGGAAGAGTTAAATGAGCAGCTGCAAAAGCATTTAGAAAAAGGGTTCATACACCCTAGTGCATCATCTTGGGGTACGATGGTGCTCTTTTTCAAGAAAATAGATGGATCGATGTGGTTTTTTGGTGATTTCCAGGAGATAAATAATATCTATATAAAGAACTCATATCCCCTTCTAAGGATTTATGACTTATTTGATCAACTTCGAGGAGTTCATTACTTTTCAAAGGTGGATCTTTGTTCTGGATATCATCACCTCAAGGTGAAGAAGGAAGATATATAGAAGACAACCTTCCATATGAGGTATAGACACTGTGATTTCATAGTAATTCCCTTCATACTTACTAATTCCCTTGAGATCTTCATGGATTTGATAAATAGAATCTTTAAATACTACCTTGAAATTTTTTTGGTAGTCATTATCGATGGTATTATCATTTACTCTAAGAGAAAGGAGGAACATGAAGAACATATAAGGATTGTAATTGAGACATTAATAGAGGATAATATGTATATTAAGTTAATCAAGTGTGACTTTTGGATATAGAAAGTTTCATTCTTAGGGAATGTGATCACAAGTGAGGGATTTTTTTGACCCTTTAAATACAAAGGCAATTGAGGAATGGCCCAGACCCTCAATTGTCATTAAAATCCAAAGTTTTATTGGGTTATCTAGGTACTACCAACATTTTTTTAGAAATTTATAATGATTTTATATCCCAATAACTAACTTAAAATGAATAGGGGTAAAGTATTTCTGGATAGAAGAATGTGAGGAAAAATTTAAAGAGCTCAAGATGAGTTTAATCATTGCACCTATTCTCACACTACCATCAAGTGGAGAAGATTTTTTGATATATAGTGATGATTAAAATAAACTTATGGGTTGTGTAATTATAATAAAGGATAGAGTGATAGATTAAACCTCCCTATAATTGAAGATTCATGACTAGAACTACCTAACATATGATCTGTAGTTAGCTACTATGATATTCACCATAAATATTTGGTGGCACTTCTTCTATGGTGAGAAGTGTGGTATATATATATATATAGCAAGATTATAAAGTATATATTCACATAGAAAGATATGAACATCCATTAATGAAGATGTTTATAGATGACCAAGGACTATTATTACTTTATTTACTACCATCCTTGAAAGGTGAATAGGGTAACTAATGCACTTAGTAGAAAATAACCTGCTACTTTATCCATGGTATTGATTGATAATGACCATATATTTATGGATATTCAAGGGATAGATCTAGAAATCATAATAGTAGTGAATACATCCTAACTTTACCAAATTATTTCCCAAAACTCCATCTAATAGAAGATCCAGGAGGCACAATTCAAAAGGTGAAATTAGTTCAAAAGGGGAAGTTTCATAAATTACACATTAATAAAGATATTTTAATTTGGTTTGGAACTATAATTTGTGTGCCTACATCACCATATATTAAAAATATCTATTATATAATGAATATAACTTATCTTTATACATACATCCTAGAAGTACTAAGATGTATCGTGATCTTTGAGAGAACTTCTAGTGGGGAAATATGAAGAAGGAGAATGTTGAGTATACCTCAAAGTGCTTGGTATATCAGCAAGTTAAAGTAGAGTGGTATAAGTCCAAGGGGATGATGCAATTATTTCCTATACCCATAGATAAATGGGAGAACATCACTATAGATTTTTTCACTGGTCTCCCGAAGACATCCAAAGGAAGAAATGTGATATGAGTTGTGGTGGATCATCTCACCAATACTCCCCCTCTTAATTTCTATTCAAGAATATTTATCTCTTGAACAACTTACTAAGACATACGTAAAAGAAGTAGTGAGGCTACATGATGAACCACTTTTTATCATTTATGATTATAATCCAAGGTTCACTTATAAATATTGGGGAAGTATTTAGCATGATCTGAATACTGAATTGAATTTTAGTATGACCTATCACCCTCAAACTAATGTATAATCTAAAAGGACCATTCATACACTTGAGGAAATTCTAAGATCCTTATAAATATAATTTAAAGGAGGATGGGATCAATATATACCCTTAGTTGAGTTCTTATACAATGACAACTTCCACCTGGATATTCAAAGGGCTCCTTATGAATCTCTAAATGAAAAGAAATGAGAACTCCTAATTATTGGGATGAAGTTAGTGAATGAAATCTAATTGCACCCAATATTGGGAAAGATATGATAGAAAAGGTTTAATCCATCCAACATCGCATAAAATATGCTCAGAGTTGGCAGAAGAGTTATACTAACAACCATTAAAGGGAATTAGAATTTGATTTGGGAGACAGATTTTTCCTTCAAATATCACCATGGAAGAGAATCATGTGGTTTTGAAAGAAAGGGAAGCTTATCCCTAGGTACATTATCCCCTTTTATATCCTTAACTACATAGGACTAGTGGCCTATTGGAAATCACTTTCACCGATCATGGATCAAGTTCATGATGTATTCCATATATCTCTCTTAAAGAAGTACATACCCAATCCCTCATATATACTAAATCTGTAGGTGTTACAACTAGAGAATGACCACTCTTCTGAGGAGAAATATATAAAGATCTTGGACTATAGCAACAAAGTTCTACGCATCAAGACAACTCACCTTATCAAAGTGTTATGGTGAAACCACAAGTATGAAGAGGCAATGTGGGAACTAGAGGAAATGATGAAACAAAAGTACCCTCGTCTATTCTTAATTGAAAATATGAGTTGAAATTTTAGAGATGAAATTTCTAAAGGGAGAAGAATTTAATGGCCATGACTTTTTAAATGATATTTTTTTCCTGAATAAATGTGTGTCATATTATGTACATAGAGAAACTAAATACACTTTATTTCATTAATGAAAATAATTACATTAGTTAACTACTAAACCCATTAAAATTAAAAAAATTACAAGGGAAAAAATATAAAATAAAAAAACTAGAATGGGAAAATTTGGATCACCCCAATCTGTTAGAATCATCACCCCCATGAACAACACTATGGAAAAAAACATAATATTAGTAAACCAATCAACATCTTAGCAAAGTAAAATATAAAACCTTCAGATAAATTATAGTAAATGTTTAGTTAAATAACTAATAGGTATTTATAAGAGGTAATATGGTCTTTGGAATAGTAATATGACTATTGTAATAGTAATGTGACCATAGGAAAAGTAACATGACCATTAGGAATAGTAACATGTCTGTTGGAATAGTAATTTGATCTCAAAATGATAAAATGTTGAATAAATAATATTTATCACGAGTAATTTAATAAAATATAAATAATATAATTCCATTAAATTAATATCAAGATTTAAAAACTCAAATAAAATATAAGCACATTTTTATTAAACTATAAATTAATATATTTCATAAAAAAATCATTAATTTTTATATTAAAAATTAAAATTTCCTATGTTAGAAAATTATTTTAATAAAATTAATGTCATTTTTAGAATCATAATTTTGAAATTTTCTAAGGGTGATTTTTTGGTAATTTTCTGAAATAATTCAATTTAAATGAATAGTAAAAATATAGTTTTTCGTAACCGGCATATTTTAAATTACATAATTCATGATATAATAATGACCTAATAAATTTTATAAATTTTGGATCGACTAAAAACATATTTAATTTTATAAATGAGTCATTTAAACTCAATAAATTTTTTTCCAAACCTAAAAAGTATTTTCCAAAGTATAAAGTATTACATTAAATTAATATTTTCACAGAGAACGGGGTCTTCTTGAAGCTCGAAGCTCACGATGTTGGAACCCTAGCGCATGTGGAAGGATGATTTCCCCCCCTTCCTGGCGGCGGGAAGGGGGAGGATGATCCGGTTATACTGCCTTTGAAACATCGGATCCCCTTTGTTCCTTTTACTAACCCTAACTTTCTTCCTGATTTTCCATCGATTGCTTTAAATCCGAAGGTGCCTGATCTTCATCTTGGAAATCCTCATCTCCCGATCTCGGTTTCGGAGTTCTTTGAAGTGACGAAACATCTTGATCTGACCCTGGTGGCTCGCTTCAACTCCCAAAGGTCGTCTGTTGATGACTTTGATCGGTTTTTCTTTTCCAAATGGGATTTGCGGGATCGAGAAGTTGTTGGTCTTATTAATAATCATCATTTAATGATCTGTTTTGCCTATGATGAAGACCTAGTTCATGCCTGGTCCAGCGCTCCCCGACGTTGCAATGGTTGTAAGTTTTTTCTATTTTGGTGGATGATGGATTTCAGTATGAACCGAGATCCTGCTTCCATTCTGATTTGGGTAAGTCTTCCCAATATGCCTTTACCCTTTCAAAATCCAGTGATTTTTTGTATGCTTGGGAACATGATAGGTCGTTTTTTATGCTCTGATGTGTGTACGTATACTCTGAACCACCCGATTAATCCCCGGTGCTGCGTTGAAGTGGACATTTCTAGGCCACTGGTGGAATGGGTCTGGATATCAGTCGGGGATGAATTTCGATGGAAGCAATATGTTGTCTACGAATCATGGGTTGAATATTGATCAAGCTGCAAGAGATTGGGCCAATCCTGTTCGACATGTCATGCTGGAATCCAGAATAGGAGGTCACCAGAACTGAGCTCACTCACAGGGAACATGAGACCTGTTGTGGTTGATCCTGCGACAAGCAATTTGGGACCCCGGGGCACATTGTCTGTTGACACTTCCACGGGTGTTCCTTCAAACCCATTGGTGTCTGCTGTTTTCACTCGACTCAGACAGGATCTAAATAGGGGGAATGGCCTGAAAGAAATTGACCCCAAGTGTGATGGTGTTAGTGGTGTGGCACGCCCTTCTGATGAACCCACGGCTGTAGCATTTCAGCAGGAGTCTGCAGCCTCTGCCGTGCCGGTGAAGGATGTCAGTGTTCAATCCAATCAAACTGATGCTGGTGCGGATAATTAGAGGAAGGGGAGTATCAGTGATGTTGTGTGTAAGGGAATACATGGGATTGTTTTGAATTCTGAAATGGATCACATGCATGGGTTTGCTCCTGCTGTGAAGAAAATTGGGTCTACTAGAGGTAAGGATAATAGAATAGTGGATCTTGTTGGCAACTGCAGTGGTTAGGGTAATTCTGCTAGTGGTGTGATGATCACAGTACCCATGGGGAATCGATTCCAAGAGTTAAGCATGGCAACTGGGGATGAAATTCCTCCTTTATGTGGAAGTGGATGCAGGCAGCATGAGTCAAAGGAGGATGCAGTAGTAGGTAAAGGTGGGATAGATGCTGAACATGAAATGGTGGAGCAACCTCACTGTTTGTCCATGATTGATATGAATAACCAGTTTCAGCAAAATCAGTTAGTGAAGTTTCAAGAGATATAGTGCCATGGGAAATGGGGGGATCTTGCTGACAGTGATAAGGAAAATGATGGGAACACGGTTGTGCCATCATACAGTGATATTGTCCAAGGGGGGAGCAAGGCGTTGTCGGTGATCCAGGATAAGGTGATTGTCTCTTCGTGAGGAAGGATGAGGAAGGAATACTCCCATTTAACAAATCCAATGCATACCCGATCTATTGTCAGGATTATGCACTCTTCCACTGAGTTTCTTGAGCTGGAGCGGTTGAATCTGAGGAGGAAGTATGCTAAGGTTCTAAAGCACTATGAGAGTTTGGTGTGGGAAACAGCGATTGAGGAAGAGTCTGTTTATCATGGAGGGGGTGAGGGGTGTGACTTTGAGGACATGTTGTGACTGTTTTGGGTCTTTAATGCTTGTTTCCTACTTTCTTCTTTTATTTCAATAAATGGTCAGGGGTTCTGCCTCTGGCTACGCGTTCCTGGTATTTTCACATTTTTTCACCTTTCATTTGATTAAAATAATAAATAAGGATTATAGGGTGTTTTAAAGTTTTAAAATAATGTTATTTTATTCAAATATATTTAATAATGTAAAAAATATTACTATTTAAAGTTGTACCTTTGATATGATATGTTATGAAATATTATAACTCAAAAATACCCATCTCCTCAAGTATAAATAACTCATAACCCCTCCCTTGGAAAACCACTTCTAGCTCACTTGAAAAATTAAAATATATTCCCAAATAACCTATATTAATCCACTTGGAATACTTAGGATCATTTTGGATCCACTCAACTCTAAGAACTCAATAATTTAAGGGTCTTAGAAAAGAATCAACAATGAGAAAAGAGTATTTTTTTCATCCACTCTTCTCTCATTTTGATCTTCTCTTCCACTTTTTCTCAATTCCTCTCAAACCCAAATCTCATAATGTTAATTAATTAGTATTTTAATATTATATTAATCATTATAACCTACTTAAATGATCAAATTTATGATATATTTAAATTTCATAATTCTCTTCCTTTTCTTTGAACAATGTCCCAATTAACGGTATCTTAACCGTCAATGAGGATGTTACTAATTATTTTATTATAACCGACCTTATGGAGGGTTATAATAAATTATTTATGATATATAAATGTATAAATATATATTCTAATCTTATTTAATTAATTCTACTTATGTATAAATGACCTGGAACAAAAATAGTGAAATTGAAATTGAATGGGATATTTTAAGAAAAATATGATATCAAAATGTTTCACCTTTAACAAAGGTAATTAAGGTGTAGAATACAATGATTATAATTGATCAAGAGTGAAAAAAAAATTAACATAATTCACTTTTTTCCATTTTTTAATATACCTGTGTTCATTATACAGGAGGCAGAAAAGCAATAAAATAAAAGCAGGATTTAAGGTAAGGGGAATCCCTAACCCAACTCCTTGTTTTTAGGATACCTCCTATTTCACATTGGTTTAGGTATGTATATTCCTATAATATAATAAAAATTTATCTTCAATATTATTTCTATTTTATTTTTTGGGATATAAATTTTTCTACCTTTCTAAAAAAATTCTAATCCAAATATAAAGATTTATCAAAAAGACTTTATTTTTTCAAAACACATTTTGACTCCTCTTGAGTTGTTTCTTCCTCAAATAACAATAATATTTTATTCCATATTATGATCTACCTTATTCATTTGTGAACCCTAAATGTTATTAATGAAGTTATTCTTTATGAAACCTTTATGAAACCCATTCATTTTCATGGGTTTATTTCATTTCTATGATTTTTTTACATTCTATGTGGCATGCATGATTATGATCATTTTATGTTGTGATGGGTGGATCCAAAATTATATAGCCCTATAATGAATTGGGTAATGTGATATATATCATGATATTATGTGAATTGTGTGTGAGAATGATTTTACATTTTTTATAATTATGATGTTAAAATTTAAGCACATATGTTATGTGTGAACATGATACTAGCTTTGTACACAACTATGTGTGGTTTTTTATCACAATTCTATGATGTTTCATTTTTATGTATTTCCATGTTTAATGCATTTATCAAATGTTTCCCTCATTCTTATGATGATGATCCTGTGCTCATGATATGATGATGATTATTCTCATCCATATACTTCTGATTCATTTATCTTATTCTTTATATGTTATCCCTCTCCTAACTATTCTCTTAGATCACCACTTTCTTTGATATATATCCTCAGGTGATTACTTATACTAAGGAGAACATGATATATTTTACAAGTTATATGAGGAATAATTGAAATAGTATTTATTTTTTATTTATAAGTGATATATGAACCAAATTTTAACAATATACTAAACCTTTCAATCCTTGAATATATCATTATTATGTTATTTATCTTAAAAATTATGTAATAGTCGTATAAGAAAAAGGATCGGTTTCTATAATAATATCTGAGATTTATATGCTACGAGTAATAAAAAACCATGGGTTTTGTTATAATTCATTACTTAAAATATCCCATATAATAATCCATGGATCAGCTGATAAGAAAAAAAAGATCAAATCATATTCTATAATTAGTAATACGGTAGCAAATATGATTTTGAAAATATTCATTTCTCAATATGATTTCACAAATCTAAAGTAATGAAAAGGCTTTGATAATGTTTTTGAGTTTTTATGGGATCTAAAACACTTGTTAGTTATATAGGAATCAATAAAGAAACTCAATCCAAGATCAATCATGCTTGATAAATGAAACCATGTGTAAACTCAAAATGAAGAAACTATAAATGCGATGTTTGAAGCCTACGAGCAATGAATTCCTTTAAGGACTGTAGGGACATGTAATACTTACGCCTATGGGAATTGTAAGGGTTCCACCACACCCCTTGAAAGGTGAATTATCAAAAATAAATAAAAAATAAAGGCCTTCAAGCCATTGGATGGATGGAAGAAACTATAAATGTGTATCTTACACCATTGCTAGTTGTCGCATACATCTTCATCTGTGAATAATGAAGATCATAGTAGAGGTAGCCAAAATATGCCCCCCCCCCTCCAAAGGTATACATGGTATACTAAATCACTCAATGTTTGGGTGGTATTCCTCTTCTCACCATAATGTTCTAACACCTCATAGTGAAAAGGTGGAAGAAGAAAAGGTGTTTCGAGTTTGAGGGAGTTTAGGTTGAGCATGTGCAAGAGTCACATATACCCACCGAGTGGGTAACACCTCCTTATAGAGATCCCTAGAGGGTTATCCTTGAGTGATCATTTATTTAATAATGCATTATAATTCATGAGTAAATGTCTCAACCACTTCATGCAGTGCCTGCATGAATGCATATCTCATATGTTTCATCTTATGAAATGTGTAACTCCCCATTTCACACGGAGCAGGCCCCAGAAGAGGATCAGAGCAACAATATCAGTCACCAGAAGTAGAGATAACCGGATTGGAAGAATGAGAGGGTATGGAAACCGCCATCGGGACCAGACACCACGCATCTTTTCACGGGGCAATGCTAGCCGATCAGCAATGCAGGTGGGGAGCTTAAGGCGATCAATGATGCAGAAGCTGGGGAGGGGTGGTTCTAGTGGGTTGGGCCTACGGGTCATGTATGGGCATGGTATGCCTCTCGGCCTTCGGGTCATGTATTAAGAGTCATGTCAGGCCTTTTCCCTTGGGCCTACGGGTCATGTACGGGTTCCCCTTCAACCCTTAAAAGGGGGGTTGTCTATAATAAAATAAAATAAAGAAGGCATTCGGGCCATTCAGAGGAATAAAAACATTTTTTCATTATAATTTATGTTTTTATTTAAAATTTAAATTTCTAAATTTTAGAACTTGAATTTGATAAAATGAGATATATATTTGAATTTATCATTTCAAAATTATCCTAGGGTGAATTTTTTAGGTTTTAAAAAAATTGATTTTTTGGTGAATAGTAAAATTACAGTTTTTACAAATATTGTAACTTTTATGACATCATCATGATACAAAGCTGGTTTAAAATTTTATAAAGCATTTTTTTTATCAAATATGTATTTAATGGGTGAAATAATACATTTATAAAAAATATTTTGAATTTGTAAACCTATGTTTGAAATTTTGGAAGCTATGTTATAATTTATTCTAATAAAAACTATTTTTGATAATTTTCCTATAATTAAGTATTCACAATATTTCAATAAGTTTGAGATTTGTTTTTAAGTAAATTAACCCTAATTTATTTAATCATAAAATAATAAGTTTTATAGGAATCAATAATATTCATAATCTTTGGCCTAAATAAGTATAAATTCATTTTTATGCTTGAAAATACATTTTTCTATAAATTGTTTTTCATTGTGTTATGCGTGTTTATATTGAATTTAGTTTTTGTAACTTTTAGAAATTGAATCTAATAAAATTGATTTAATATTTGGAATCAAAATATTCAAATTATGTAATAATTTTGATTTAATTTTTAGGCATAAAAATGAGTTACCAAGGTAAGATTTAGTCACTATAGTAAAGCCTAAAATTCAGTATAAGTGTTAAATAAAGAGATAAATTCATAAAATATCAAAAAATATATATATAATTGGGTGGATGAGGTCAGGATTCATCTTCAGTTAACTTATCCTAATTAATTTTCAATTTTGGATCTACATTCCTTAAATATAACATTCCTTTTATATAAAGAAATTAGTATTTACAAAAATGTCTTCCCTCTCACTTATGAAAGGACCCCTCTAACACCCTTTCAAAGACACACCTATAATTAAAATTCTTCTCTATACTCTGACGTATTTTTTTCCTAATAATCCTATCCCATTTTGGGTAACTTTTGGTCTCAATAAAATTCTCCAATTCCTTCAAAACCAATGAGGCTTCCAAGAGGAGATACAATTTTTTATTTATAATGAATAACTTCTTATAATTATTTTTCATTTATCTTATCCATGAAATATTTATAAAATTTTATTTATCTCTTAAATAAAATCTAAATAATATCATTATACTTCTTAAATTATGATACTATAATAAAACCACTTCATTATCATACTCATCCATTGATTAACATGTTCTTGTTTGGGTCAATTTAATCACCTACATGAATGATACTATAAATTTTTATCATGAATGGTAATGAAAACTTGATTCCTGGTAATATATGATATAAATAAGTAATGTATTTTTTTTGGTTCTATAATGGTAATATTAAGGTTTAAATCATTATTAATATATTGGCTTTTATTCTATAAAATTTATGGAAACAAACGCAATATGGATTTCATCTAAGAGAATCATACCTAAAACTCTCATGGAATGAGCCTAGAACTTAATAAATCATTATGGAACTTATATTTCAATATCGTGACTATTTTAGATATTTTGAACTTGTGAACTATAACACCCCAAGATTTTATGGAATGTCTCTTTTAAATTTAACATCTTTGATAACTTACGTTGCATCTAACACCAAGTTAAAAACCATGATATTCAATAAAATATTAACATGGTCATTGGAATAGTAATATGACCATTATGAAAAGTATTCTAAAAAATAGAATAGTAACCTCACCTATTAAAGTATACATAAAATTTAGGTATCTTATGAATTAAAATATAATATATTTATATCATGGAATAAGTAAATAAATGTTTTAAAAATGATATATTAAGTATTGGTATTTTTGTGAAACATAAATGTTTATTTAAAATTTTATAATTAATATAATTATTTGAAATAAAATTTATTTTCAAAAAATAGATTCAAAAATTAATATTTTTTGTCTTATGAATATAAGATAATTTTAGGAGACGTGAATTTATTTTTCAAAGTGTCATAAAATCACTATTATTTTAAAATTAGTGTTTTTTTTAATAAATGATTATTTTAATTAAAAATTAAATTTATCATATTTAGAAAATTATTTTCATAAAATGGAGTTTTTTTTTGAAATCTATACATCAAAAAATGGTTTGGGTGGATTTTTTGGGATTTTTCTAAGATAGTTTAATTATCTATGAATAGTAAAATACGCTAAATTATGGTATTTAACATTATAAGTAAATAAATGAATTATTGAGTCATGGATGATGTATAGATGAGGTAAACACCCATTTTTTTGAACTCACATGTTCTAGTTGTTTTATTTAGTCACAAGAATTGATACTATTGATATTCTTGAGGCAAAATAATAAACTAATGAATAAAATAATCAAAAAACACCCCTCTCCTCCACTATAAACACCAACCCTCACCACCCCTTCTCCTCACACCTTCTAATATTTTGATATTGCTTATATTCTACCCAATTCCTCTCTCAAACCTCTTACACACATTTTTTTCTTCCTAATCTCACCAAAATATTATTTTCAAGTGCCTTAAGGAGGTTCTCAAGGAGACGATACTCAAGAGGTAAGACCCTCTCTCTTTCTCTTTTAATTTCTTTTTTTTTATCCTTACCTCACCTACCCTGTACAAAGGGAAATGATAACTCCAAGATCATACATATAATATAATTTTATCATCTTAATAGTATATCCATCATCAATTCTCTTCTCTTATCCTTTTATTCTAAAAATGAAAACATCATCTATGAGGTGTCAATTTACCACCTTCATGGATAACGAGTTTTCATTTTTAAATTCCATCTTCAAGGCTGGTCATAAAACCATTTTTATGGTTAAACCATATTATAATATATGTACTTAACTTATTTAATGTTCTAGAACCATTATGCATGTATAATATTAAATAATAAAACAAAACTAGTTCGTGATAATCAAAAATTCAACAAAAAAACTAACGTTAGCACAAAAAATATTTTATTTTATTTCAAAAAAGAAAATAATAGGCATAATAGTGAAGGATTAAAATCAAAGAGGAACATGGAACAAAGAAAAAATAAACTAATGTTCATCATTAAAATTTTATATAATAAATCATTATGATATCTGAAAGAAAAATGATATATGGTACCATTTAAAATTTTGGAGGATCATAAATATCATATAATTCCACTTCTAGGGTTTTGATACTATTTTACAAGAACTCCCATAATTAAACTCAAGGGAAATAATCATAAAATCATGAAACGAACACTCTCAGAATGACAAAATTGAATCTTATAACTCATAAAAGAGGCCATAAATAAACTTAATAGAATTATAATAAATCAATTACATGTATAATAGGTTTTGAATTAATAAATTAATGGATTTAATTTTATTATGAAGGATATTAATTACAAGTGTAGAATATTTTCGGACATAAGGTAAGGGATTCTCTCTGAACCCCCATTTTTCCTTCAGGTTATGCTTTCTCTCTCTTTACCCCAGTGTAATTTTTAATTATTCTTATTTACTCTTCCTAAATTATATGTGTATGATCCAAACATATATTCCTAGCTAATTATTCTTTCTTTGATGGGGAAATTCATGTTTTGTAAGGTTTCCTTTTCAATTCCTCCTGATAAGTAAACCTAATTAAAGAGACCTTCCCAATTTTCTACCTATTTTCAAGTGCACCAAATAATATGTTTTAAGCCACCAATATTTTTCTAAAATTTCTATTTTTATCATGAAAAACTACCTTAGTTCATTTCTAGTTTTATGAAAACAGTTATTCCTTTGTTTTCTTTAATGAATCTTATATTTTCACTTAAATTGCACTGAAGTGATTCATTTATAATGTTTCTTAAACATTATTTTTACATGTTTCACTTCATTTGGACATCAATTATCATTATATATGACTGTTTTCCATTATTAATGTCTATGTATGATTTAAATCCATTCTTTCATGGACACCTTTATGATATGATGATTTTTTATGCCTTTGACATGATTACGATACTCATTTCTTTCCATGGGTAACCCTTATGATAATTCTTATGCTTAATTGAGGTTGGTCTATTATGATACCATATACCATATTTTATTGAATGGTTTATGATTATTTTGACTGGGTAAGTAATATCTTGATATCATTCACTATATTACTCTGGATAGTTTATGATTATATTTACTGATTGGGGAAATTGTTTACATTTCACATGCTAGTTTCAATATGAATGTATATATTGATTATGTTTCACCCCTTTAATATGAGGAATTCATTGGAATTATTAAGTGTTGGTTGGGGCTCTATATAGCCCCTCAATGCATCGATAGGTCTCGTAAGACAAACTAAGTCGAGTTTTGGCTGAGGCCTTACCCATTTATGTCAACTTATTTCCCAAGGCCTTGATGGTATGTTTATGATGTCCCATATTATGAATTTCCTCATTACGAGGATTAGTTATTGATAATCAATGTGATTATTTGACTATTATAATATCCATTATTAAGTTTCATTCTCAGGTGATTATTTATATGGGATTATTTTGACCAGCTTTTATTCCTACCATATTATGCTCAAGTTTATATTTTAATGGAATGTGTTTTTAGTTATTAACCTTGCCTTATTATTTATGATTATTTATGATGTATTATTCTATATTCTTACCATTACTGAGCATATGACCTCACCTCTTTCTTATGTTTTATTTTCCACAGGATTCTAAGATGTATATTATAATTGATATGTAGGGATAATCTAAAAGAATAGGGATGTTTCCAAAGGAGTTTCTATGTTGTATTTCATTTCACATTGTAATATAAAATTTATGTTTGTATCTAGTTTCCCAAAGATACTAAACTATTATTTCCTTTGGGATGTGATCTCTTGTTCATAGTACCAATGTAATAAATTAAGGCACCAGTTTCAGAATAGTGGGTCGAGGTCTTTACAGTTGGTATCAGAGAAAGTTTATTAGAAACTTTAAAAACTATATTAGGTAAATATAACCCTATAACTAACTTTGGGAATATTATTGAAGTAACTAGGCTTATTATTTAGAGATTAGTTATACCTAAATTTTCAATTTTTGTTAAGTATTTCACTGGTTTTAGATTATACATTATGTTTCATAATGTTATGATCTAATTTAGTGTATGCCAATGTTTAGAAATGGGTCCTAGTAGAAGGAATGGAAATCGTATCATTGCACGTATTCCATATAGGGATTTCCCTCCTATTAAAGATAATGATGTTGGAGCTAGAGTTGTAACTAGAGTTGAACAACTTATAACTATACTGGGAAAACTGACTCAGGTTATGAGCAATAACCTTACTCACATGGAGAACCCTGATCCACAACATGTTGTAACGATGTTAGACCACTTCATGTGATAACAACCTCCATAATTCAATGGGACTACAAACCCATTTGTAGCTTAGCAATGGATAAGTTCCTTAGAGAATATATTTCTTACTTTGGGAAGTAATGAAAGGGAGAAGGTTATAATGGAAATTTATTATCTCTCAAGAGATGTGAATCAGTGGTGGTCATTAATTCAAAACACAAAGGAGGAGGAAATTGTAAATATAGAGTGGAAGGATTTCAAGAAAATTTTCTTGGAAAAATATTTCCCACACAAATAGTGAGTGGATATGGAGAGAAAATTATTGAGACTAATATAGAAAGAGGATGAAAATATTGCTAAGTATGAATCCAATTTTACAAGGTTGGAAAGGCATGTCTCGGACTACATACTTAATCTAAGGATCAATATTGTTCATTCCTTTTATGGTCTTAAACCAATTCTAGTAATGGAACTAGTCTCCCAAGAATTATAATCATATGAGGATATAGTATCATATGACATCAAGATAGAGAAATAATTTTCTAAGCCATATGGCTTCAAAGGGAAGTAGGATAAGAAGATGGATATTGAGTACTCTGGAAAAGGAAATAAGGAAAAATGGAAGAAGAGAAAAATAGAATCTCCAACTTGAAATAAATATAGAAAGAAACATCATGGAATATACCTATTGAGGATGAGAGTTTGTTACAAATGTGTAGAAAAAGGATATCATGCCCGTGATTGCAAGCACAAGAAAGAAGTCAACAATGTGTAATGATTTAGCTATAAGTAGATGGGAAACTATGCATATAAATTTCCTAGACTTCAAGGGAACTTACCCCAGAAAAGGCCTAGGGAAAAAGGTCGTGATTATGCAAACACAATAGCTAAGGTTTAAGTTCATAATGATTTAGTGGTGGGTACTTTAATTATCTCCTCAAATTTAGCTAAATATTTATTTGATTAAGGATTATTTCATTCTTTTATATCTTTTCGTTTTTATTTAAAAATTAGATATTTCTAATTCAACTTAACATGGTAGTTTTCAGTCAAAATTCCTAATAAAAACCTTATTGTAATAAAGATGTGTTCATTAGTTCCTATTATGACACATAAAAGTGATCTAATTGCTGATTTTATTATCATACCTATAGGTAATTTTGACTATATTTCAAAATATAATTAAAAAATTTATTTCAAATAAAAGAAAATTATGATTTGTAATGAAGATATGAAATTTTTTATCTTTATAAGGGAGACTTAATCATCTGATTCATATTTGGATCCACCACCAGTAGCTTTTATAAATGAGATTCTTGGAGAAGAAGAGCAGATAAAACCTACTGATGAAAAATGTGGTCTTTAAATTGAGGAATTGAGTGATAAGGGATTGATTGATAGGATATTTATAATCCCTAGTGTTTCACCTTGGGTATATCATGTTCTTTTCATTAAAAAGAAAGATGAATCTATGAGGCTGTGAATTGACTATAGGGAGATCAATGCTATTATGATAAAGAACAAGTATCTATTTCCTCACATTGATGACTTATTCAACAAAATTTATGGAGTTCAAAACTTTTCAAAGATTGATATTCATTATGGATATCATCAATTATGTGTAAAGAAGGAAGATATTCCAGGGAAAATATTTTGAACAAGGTATGGACATTACAAGTTTACAGTAATGCCATTTGGACTGACTAATGCACCCTCTATTTTTATGGATCTAATGAATAGAGTATTTAAGGAATATATTGATAATTTTGTTGTTTTATTTATTGATGATGTCTTAGTGTAGTTCAAAAGCTACGAGGACCATGAGAACCACGTGCAAGCTATTTTGGAGACTCTTAGATGAAAAGAGTTATATGGTAAGTTTATAAAGTGTGAATTATGGATTGAAATAGTTTTTTTCTTGCCCATATTATATCTAAGGATGGAATCTCAGTTGATTTTGTAAAGACAAAGGCTATCTGGGAATGGCCTACACCAATAAACATAACCGAGGTTACATAGTTTCATTGGTTTAGCAGGTTACTATCGGTGTTTTGTTCAAAAAAAATTCTGATTAGCTAACCCGTTAACCAAGCTTACACGTAAAGGGGTTAATTTTATTTGTATAAAGGAATGTGAAGAATGATTTGAAGAATTTAAGAGGAGATTAGTGAATGCTCTGATCTTGACTCTACCATCAGAAAATGGTGGATTTGTGATTTATAGTGATGCATCAAATAAAGTACTTGGTTGTATCCTTATGCATAATGATAGAATTATTGTTTATGCATTAAGGAAGTTAAAAACTCATAAACAGAACTATCCAAATCATGATCTTGAGTTAGAAGCTATAATATTTGCTCTAAATATATAGAAACTATCTCTAAGGTTAATGATGTGAGATTTATATGAATCATAAGAGTTTGAAATATATATTATCATAGAAAAAACTCAACATGAGGTAAAGTAGATGGCTCAATCTACTCAAGGATTATGATTTTTCGATACACTGACACCCAGGGAAGGAAAATAAGGTAGAATATGCATTGAGTAGGAAGGATCATGAAATTATGAACAAAATGAGGATTAATAAGGATCTCATGTACATGGATCTAGTATAGATGGATATGAAAATTATCAAGGAATGTGAAACATCACTACTTTTTCAAATAGTTTTCAAACCATCTTTATTGGAAAGGATAAAAATTTATCAGTCTGGTGATGAGAATTTTTAAGAGAAAATTAAAGCTGTGAATGATGGGAAATTGGTAGACTTCATATATGAAGATGACATTTTGAAATTTGGGAAGAGTATTTGTGTTCCCTCTATACTCGAGCTAAAAAGGGAATTATTAGATGATGCTCATAGATCGAATTTCTCTATGCACCCTGGTATCACTAAGATGTATAGATATTTGAGGGAACATTATTTGTGGGATAACATGATGTGTAAAATTTCTAATTATGTATCAATATGTTTAGTTTTTTCACAGGTTAAGGATGAAAGAAAATATCCTAGAGGATCCATGTAACCTATTCCTATTACTACATGGAAATGGGATGAAGTTACTATGGATTTTTTTCACTAGATTACCAAATACTCCGAGAAATAATGATGCAATATGGGTAATTGTTGATCGACTTAACAAATCTGCACATTTCCTCACTATAAGTGAGGATTTTCCATTGGAGAATGTTTCAAAAATATATATTAATGAAGTTTTAAGACTTCATAGTTCACCTCTATCGATTGTGTTTGATAGAGATCCCCATTTTACATCAAAATTTTGGAAAAGTATTCAGAAGGGTTTGGATACTAAGATTCATTTGAGCACTATTTATCACCCTCAAACTGATGGGGATTCAGAAAGCATGATCCAAACTTTAGAAGACATGTTGAGGTCCCTATCACTTGACTTTAATGGTACATGGGATCAATATTTACCATTTTCAGAATTTTGAAATAATAATAGTTTCCATTCAAGTATTCAAATGGCACTATATGAAGCATCATATGGAAAGAGATGTCGCACACCAGCTTGTTGGGATTAAGTTGTTGAAAGGAATCTTGTAGGCCTAAAACATGTGGAGGAAATAATAGTAAAGATAAATACTATTCAAACCCATATCAAAGCAACTCAAAGTAGACAAAAGAGTTATACTGACAAATGGAAAAAGGATTTGGAGTTTCAAGTGATAGATCATGTATTTCTAAAAGTATCTCCATAGAAGGGTGTCATAAGGTTTGGGAAGAAATGTAAACTGAGCCCCAGGTACATCAGACCTTTTGAAATTATGGAGAGAATTGGAGTTGTGGATTATCGTTTGTAAATTTCACATAACCTTTACAAAGTTTATGATGTGTTCCGCATCTCTTTGTTAAGGAAGTACATGTCAAACCCAACGCATGTTCTCACTTCCAAATAAATATAATTGGAACATGATTTATCTTAATATGAAGAGTCTATCTACATTTTGGACACTAGAGAATAGATGTTGAGGAATCTAACAACTCGGCTGGTAAAGGTACTTTAGAACAATCACAAAATTGAAGAGGCGGTGTAGAAGCCAAAGGGAATTATGATGAAGATCTACCCAAATATTTTTATGAGGTGAAATTCTGGAGAATTTGAGGATGAAATTTTTGAAAGATAAGAGAATGAAACACCCCAAGATTTTATGGTATTTCTCTTTTAAATTTAAAATCTTTGATAGATTACATTGCATGAAACACCAAGTTTAAAACTACGATATACTATAAAATATTAACATGATCATTGGAATAGTAATGTGTCCACTAGGAATATTAATTTGGATAATATAATAGTAACCTCACCTATGAAATTATGAATAAAATTTAGGTATCTTATAAATGAAAATATAATATATTTATATCATGGAATAAGTAAATAAATGTTTTAAAAATGATATGTTAAGTATTGGTATTTTTGTGAGATGTAAATGTTTATTTACAATTTTATAATTAATATAATGATTTAAAAGAAATTTTATTTTCATAAATTAATATTTTATTGTCTTATGATTATAAGATAATTTTATGAGACCTGAATTAATTTTTCAAAGTATCATAAAATCAGTTATAATTTTAAAATCGGTATTTTTTGAGTAAATAATGATTTTAATTAAAAATTTAATTTATCATATTCAAAAAAATATTTTCATAAAATGGTATTAATTTTTTACATATACACATTAAAAAATGGTTAGGGGTGTTTTTTGTGATTTTTCTAAAATAGTTGAATTTTTGTGAATAGGAAAATGTGGTAATTTACGGTATTTAACATTATAAGTAAATAAATGAATTATTGAGTCATGAAGGATGTATGGATTAGGTAAAAAACCATTATTTTGAAATCACATGCTCTGGTTACTTTATTTAGTCACAAGAATAAATATCGTTGATAGTCTTGAGCCAAAATAATAAACTAATGAATAAAATAATCAAAAAAAATCATCTCCTCCACTATAAATACTACCCCTTATCCTCACACCTTATAATATTTTGAGATTGCTTATATTGATCCCAATTCCTCTAAAAAAACTATTCCTCACATTATTGCCTTTCTGGTATCACTAAAATTCCATTTCCAAGTGCCTTAAGGAGGTTCTCAAGGAGACGACACTCAAGAGGTAAAACCCTCCCTCTTTCTCTTTTAATTTCTTTTCTTTTCTTATCCTTCCCTCACCTAACCTATACAAAGGGACATGATAAATAAATTATCATACATATAATGGAATTTTATTTTCTTAATGGTATATCCATCATCAATTCTCTTCTCCTCTCCTTTTATTCTAAAAATGAAAACATCATTTGTGAGGTGTCCATTTAACACCTTCATAGACGACGAGTTTTCGTTTTTCAATTACACCATCAATGATAGTCATAAAACCATTTTTATGGTTAAAAAATATTATAATATATTTATTATAACTTATTTAATATTCTATAACTAGTATATATATATATAATATTAAATAATAAAACAAAACTAGTTCGTGATAATAAAAAATTTACCAAAATAAACTAACATCCATCATTAACATTTTATCTAATGAATCATTATATTATATGAAAATAAATCATATATGGGACCATTTAAAATTATATATGATCATAAATAACATATAATTACACTTCTTGAGTTTTTATACCATTTGAAAATAACTCCCATAATTAAACTCAAGGGAACCAATCTTAAAATCATGAAACGAATGCTCTCGGAATGACGAAATTGAATCTTATAACTCGTCAAAAAGACCATAAATAAACTTAATAAAATTATAATAAATAAAATACATGTATAATAGGTTCTAAATTAATTAATTAATAGATTTAATTTTATTATCCAGGACATTAAGTACAAGTGCAGAATAGTTCTGAACATAAGGTAAGGGATTCTCTCTGAACCCCCATTTTTCCTCCGGGTTATGCTTTATCTATCTTTACCCTAATATAAATTATTATTATTTAATATTACAAAATTATGTGTGTATGCTCCAAAAATATGTACCTAGATCAATTATTCTTTCTTTTATGTGGAAATACATGCTTTATAAGGTTTCCTTTTCAATTCCTCCCAATAAGAAGACCCAATTAAAGGGACCTTCCAAATTTCTTACCCATTTTCAAGTACATTCCATAATATGTTTTAAACCAAAAATATTTTTCTAAAATGACTATTTATATCATGAAAAACAATATTAGTTCATTTTTTGTTTTTTGAAAACAATTATAATTTTTTCCACTTTAAAGACTCTTTTATATTTCCCCTTAAATTGCACTGATGTGGATCATTTCTAAAGATTATCAAACACTCTTTTTAAATGTTTCACTTAAGTTGGACATAAATTATCATGATATATACCTATTTTCCCTTATGAATTTCCATGTATGATTTAAATACATTCTTTCATGGACATACATAAATTTGTTATGTCTTATGACATGATTATGATACCCATTTCTTTCCATGGGTAACCCTTATGTTAATTTCTTATGATTAATTGAGGTTTATATCTTATGATACCATATACCATATTTTATTTAATGTTTTATGATATATTTTATTGGGGATGTAATTCATTGATACCATTCACCATATTACTCTAGATAGTTTATGATTATGTTTACTGATTGGGGAAATTATTTATATTTCATATGATAGTCTCAATATGAATGTATATATTGATGATATTTTACATTTTTCATATGAGTAATACATTGGACTTATTAATTGTTGGGTGGGGCCCAATATAGCCCCTCGATTCATTGGTAGGTCTCATGAGACAAACTAGACTGGGTTTTGGCCGAGGCCTTACCCATTTATGTAGACTTCTTGGTCGAGGCCTTGATGGTATATTTATGATGTCCCGCATTATGAACTTGTTATGAGATTAGTTATTGATAATCCATGTGATTATTAGACTAGTAGAATATTTATTATTAAGTTTAATTCGCATGTGATTATTTATATGGAATTATTTTTATAATCTTTTATTCCTTCCATATTATGATCAAGTTTGTGTTTTAATGGCATGTGTTTTTATTTATTCACCTTGCCTTATTATTTATGTTTATTTATGATAGATTATATTGTATTCTTAAACTTATTGAGTATATAATATCACCCCTTTATTATGTTTTATTTTTCCCAGGTTTCCAAGATGTATATTATGATTGACATGAAGGGATAATCTAGATGAATAAGGATGTTTCCAAAGGAGTTTTTATGTTGTATTTCATTTCAATTTGTAAAGTAAAATTTATGTTTATATATGGTTTTACAAATCTAATAAACTATTTGGTCCTTTATGATGTGATCTATTGTTCATAATACCAATGTAATAAAGTAAGGCATCGGCTTTGGAATACTGAGGTTGGGTTATTTACATGAACATAGAATGATGATCGAAACTGTTATACCGAAATAGACAAGGGATGGTTGAAACGACTAACAACCAATGATCAAAAATAACTAAAAATAAGTAATAAATATGTAGAAAATAAATATAAAATATTAATATAAAAGTTAATACACACGAATAAGGTTCTTAAATAAATTATTAATGAGTCTTAGTTTATTATATAAGAGGTTAGAGCATGTCTTATTAAGCGGGAATACAAGGTAAGGGTTTTTCTTCCCAATTTTCCTTCATTGAGACATGTTTTTTGTTATGAACCTATTTTATTTTATATGATGTATATACTACCTATTTGATATATTATATCATTATTCTCTATTTATTAATGGTATTTAAAAATTATATTTCAGGTTATCTCCTTCAATGGATTTTGATTCATATGTCATAAAAGTTGTAAGGGTTTCTTTTCCAATATCACTTTGAATCCATGGTTTTTTATGTATAAATTTGTATTTGAGAGTATTGTATATTCTATATATATATAACCCCATCTATTTTATTCTTATATGTTTATTTTTGGGATTTAAATTTCCTCTTACCATTTCTCTTTCCCTTTGTTCACAATTAATTTGAAAGGATGCATGTAAGTGAGACTTACTTTATTTTTTTCTTTATAGTCGGGCATCTTCCTAATCCATGTACATATCCTTTATTGTATTAGAAATTTTCTTTTGTGTACTTAAATTATTGCTTAAGTTCATTTTATATTTCCTTTTACTCTATTTATAAAGGTTTAAAATGAATCTTTTTAACATTTTATACATGGATCAATTTTTAAATTCTTTACAAAAGTGTGAAAATAATATTTCTTAACACCTATTGTATGCACAAATTTTCTCATTGTTATATCTATTATTATTTAGAAATATTCCTTACCAAATATTCATGATTTTCTAAAGTAATTTCCATTCCCATTGTTTTGTGAATTTTTCTTTTTTAAATAAAAGTTGTCAAAAGTAAAGGAAATTTCTTTGTATTTTTTAAAGAAATTTTCTAATGATCTTATAAAAGTGTAATTCATATATATAAACATCCTTTAATGTTTCTTATACTTCACTAATGATATAATCTAATTATTCAATCCACATTCTCTCTCTATATGAATTATGTTCATGTTATGTGGAATTTTTCATGATACTCATTTTCTTTACACAAGTTAACTAATATATGATGTAATTATTAGTGTTTTTGTGTTCATGTGATGCAAATATATATAGTTTATTATTACATGATGGGTGGGTATATTATACCCCTATAATTAATTAGGTAAAACTTTATATTTCATGAGATCAGGTTTAAGGGAATGGGAAGTAAACTTAATCCATGATGGGACATTATCCACTATGTTTATGGGAATGGGTAATAAACTCAAACCATGATGAGACTTTTTCTAATGTGTTTATGGTAATAAGGATTAAACCTAATATACAAAGGGACTCTTTCCATGGTGTGATAATGCTCTTGGCGATGATCATTGACAAAGGAAATGATTTTCTATTCTTATTTTTACACCACACTCTTTTTTTCACAAAATAAAATAATATAAACCCTCACTTGTGGTGGAAGAAAACATTATTACAACAAATCCTAGTTAAATAAAATAGAAAATTAAGAAACAACAGAAACAAAAAAAAAATAAACCCAATATCTTCCCCTTAGAATTAAGATTATTGATTTTAGGATCATAAAACAAGTGGTCTCTCAAGCATATTAGCAAGAAATTCTTAATTTTAAAGACTTATCTTAAATTTAATTCTCTTTTTAGTTGATGTGGGAATCCCACCACTTCCCATGTAATGTCTTAGATCAATATTTTCCTCAAAAATCTCTTTTATATTTTATAAAGATTCTCTCTGAGATTTAATAGATTTATTATAACTGGTGAAACTACCAAATATAATCTCTGTAAATACTCTTTTTTTTCTTGTAACAATTTGGAATATTTTAAATAATATTTTCAAAGTTAGGTGTGAAGTCAGCACATGATTTAGGGTCCTGTAGAGCCTCGGTGTTGATATAATAAAAATATTAAAAATAATATATCATGCTTGCTTAGTTTTTATTAAATAATTGAATTTATTATTAAAGGTGTCTTAGGTGGGAAAATCAAGACTGCCATAAAATCCAGAATGTGGATTTTACCCTAGGTATGACATAATCTTTGTGTGTGTTGGGTGTTTTGTTTAAGAGAATTCACTGTCAGAATAATAGAAAAATAAATTAATTTATTGTTTATTAATTGTTCAAGACCTAATCCTCTCCTATTGTAACATAGCTGTGGAAAAATCCTAGGGCTAGATGCATAAACCTAGAGATTGGAGAGGACCATGGATGATAGATTTGGCAGACGATAATAGGATCATGGATTGGCCATCGGTTTTCCAAGGAATTTTTCTTCATCAATATATTTCTTAGATCCCACCAATGAAAACTATGCAGAATCATTCTGCGTTAGTGATTGATCCAATTTTGAGATATGACTCTTGTTTTATTAGAATAATCCCCGCTTTTAATTCTCACACATTGAATGTGAATTAATTCCTTTAAAAAATTAATTTGTTGATCGATTGTTGATTTACAGTTGATGGTTTTTCATCCTATAATTAGGAATTGATAGATGTTTTGTTGATTCTTCATCAATCTTCTATGTTCATCCACTATTAGAAAATTTTCTATTTGTGTGGTTTATTTGTGATGGGAAATTAACCCATCACAAATAGTTCCTATAAGGGAAGTATTTTCAACTGAACATTTATTTTGTCACAAAAGGCCATTATTTGCGATGGAAAAAATGTTTCGTCTCAAATACTATTGGCTAGAATACTTTCCTCCCAGCGCAAAAAACTATTGTTATGGATAACAGTGATAGATATAGAATTCTTTCACTAATAGTCATCGTATAGGAAGTATTTTTAATTAAAAATACTGTATGTCGCAAATACTTTTCCTGAAAAAAAAAATTGTGATAGGGTTAACTTTGTCGTAATTAGTATTAAGTTAAAACCTAAGGCCTCCTTTCTTCCTCTCCCTTACAGTTTTTTCTTCTTCCAAACAGTCAATGGTGCACAATGTCCAGACTCCCCCTCCAAAAAAATCCATTACAGTTGATTTTTTACTGATCTGGGTTTGAATAGTCCTGGTACAGATTCCCCTTGTCTTTACTTTCGTTGTTTTTGCACTTTTTCATTTTATCATACATGATTTAGTTTGGGAAAACCCTAGGTTAATAAATTTATTCAATTTTCACGGTTTATTTGGTATTTAGGGTTTCTTTAATTTATTATTTCCTATTTTCATGTTCATCGGGTCTATACGAGTTATTTCAATTGATTTTTAGGTATTTTTCTCATTGTTTAATTTTTAAATTTAATAGATTTTTCTATTTGATATTTTAGGTTAATGCATGTATATTATTGATGTGTCTATTCCAAAAGTTATGTCCTCTTTATAAAATCTAAAGTCTAAAATTTAGGAATTTTACTTTTTAATTAAATCATGTAATATATTGAAAGACTATTTTTACTAAATAAAATGACTTTTTTAACATTGCATTTTATTAATCATGTTTCATACCAATTACTAATTAAATGAGTGTTAATTTTTAATTTCCTACATAGAAAATTTTAATTAGAATAATCCTTTAAAAATTTTCAATTTAATTTAATGAGATAAAAAATCATAATATATAGAAAAATATAATTCTTTTGAAGATAGACCTTTTTAACACAAAATGATTTTAATCACATATAACCATTAAATTTCATCAATTAATTAGTATTATAAAACATAAAATTATTAACTAAAATATTAATTATAATATTTAAGGAATAAAAAAATCATTTTGACAATCATTTTATTTATTGTTGGTTTCACTCTTTTAATTTTTTTATTCATATTTCACATTTTATTCTTATGGTGTAGTAATATTTATATTGCACTGTAAAATATATTTTAGATTAATGCACATATATTATTTGATGTATTCATATTAATTAAGAAAAATTGTAATATATATATATATTACCTTGTAAATATACATATATAAACGTTTTAAAAAAACATGTAAGGTTTTTAATATATATATATAATATAATATATATATATATAATATTTTTAATATATATTTTTATATATGTATGTATGTATATGAACATGTGAATATATATATATATATAAGTTTTAAAAAAACGTGTAATCCTTTTGATATATATATATATATATATATTTGATATGTATATTTCTTTAAAAAAGAGTCGGAATATATTTGATGTGTTTATATTAATTAAGAAACCATTATATATATATAATAATTATTATTAAAAATTTAATAATAATTTAAAATTTAATAATAATCATTAAATAATTTATAATAATTAATAATTATTTAGTCAATATCATTAATAAATAGTAAACATTAGTGTTAATTACAAAATATTATTAATAATTTGCAAATTTGAGGAAATTGTGATAATTTGTAATAAGTTCTCAAAGAAAAAATATGAAATATGAGTAATTGTTAAAAATTAGTAATATTTATTATAAATCCAGTTATGAATAATAAATAATTGGTATTACTTAATATATGTATGTATGTATGTACGTATGTATGTATGTATATATGTATGTATGTTTATATTAATATATATATGTTTATATGTGTGTGTGTGTGTTTATATTAATAAATATGTTTATATTTTATATTAATATATATGTAAATTTTTGTATATGTGTAAATTAATAGAATTATGTGTGTGTGTACATATATAATTATAATTATAATTTTTTTAGTTGTATATATATGTAAATTAATTGAATTATAATTATATATATATATAATTAACAATGTTTTAAAACACTGGTAAAAATGTCACTAAAATAGATCTTTTTTCTTAAAAACATGGCTAAATTTAAAATATATGTGTGTTTTTATATATAAATATATATAGATATATATATATATGTTTGTGTTCATGTATATATTTATATGCATGTGTATGTGTTTATATATATATATATATTGATATATATATATATTTATTTATGTGTGTGTGTGTGTGTGTTTATATATATTTACATTGATGCAGGGAAATTGGCTAAAAACATGAAACACACAAATACAGGGGAGAACTTGACAAGGCTCGAACTCAATACCTCGTAGAGACTGTTGACGCTCGCCAAATGAGCATAGGATATGGGTATTATTTTCCCCATAAAGCAAAGGAAGAAGTAGGTGACCAAAGTCTCACAAATCGCATAAGATTCTAAGAGACACGTGATCGTGTGACCATCATAGAGTCACATGAAGGATCCATATAAAATGCATAACCTAAGGTAGATCCCATGAAGCCCATTTTGAAAATCCCTTCTGCTCTCACAAAGGTGCCCCAAACAACCAACAATCATGTGGTGACAGCCAAATAAGCTCTACTAGGTCATGCAGTTTGTCAATCGGTGGGCACCTCATGACCCATCCAAAAATACTTCGAAAATAAAAGGAAATACCCAAAAAGTGAGAGCCTCTTGTGTTCATAAAACTCACATGATGGATCGTTGATGGGGAGAGTTATTATCCTCGACAACATTCAAGCAAACCCATGAGATCCTCAAACTTTGTAAAATAAACAAAAAAAATAAAATGGGAGGAGGAGGGAGCCTCTTTCAGTCATAAACATTATACGATGCACCCCTGACCATCCGCAAGACACCATAATCCCCCAACAATGTATCTACCTCATCTTGCGTAATCCTATTGGCATTTCATCCTCATCAAGCGAAGGACCTCGGGTATGTCCAAGTGACTTCATGCTCCCCCTTTAGCTTCGCCAGGACAAACAGATAGAGTTGTCGATGAAATGCTCATGCATCTCCATGTGACCTTTTTTGGTCACGTGGCGCATCACCAAGAGGTAGAGTAATTGTCTTCGATAATAATCATACTATCTCTCATGATCCCCAAGCTTTGTAAAATAAATAAAGGAAATAAAGATGGAAAAGGCGGGAGAATCTCGCAGTTGTAAAACTCATGAAACACGCTAAGGTTTTCCACAACACAGTCTTGCAAGACCCCTTGACAAATTCATCCTAATATCATGAATACCCTATGACTATCCATCCTTGTCTCATGGAAAGTCCCATACAAGTCGTCTGGGATCATGTGAAATCTTTTCCACAGGAACCCTGATCTCATGAAGGCCCTTGGACATGTCGACATGGAAATATAGAAGTCCTTCAGCATGACCACATGATTCAACAAGTGCTCATTGATTGGAAATAATATATTAAAGGAGGCATTGATGGGATGGAGTCATAGTCATTGAAAATTAGGTGATTCCCCTAGGGTGATCCATGACAGAGAATCATAAAGATGTGTGACATGAAATCCCTCTACCAAATCCAACCTAGAATTGTATGATATGTGCCACACAAAGTGGAAAACAACCAGGGTGTATAGGCCTATAAATCCCCCACACCAGCATGAAAAATACACCACTACTCTATGAGAGGTAGATAGAAGGATAGATCCTTTGCATCCATACGCAATGACACACCCAATAACCAGAGAAAATTTCTCAGGGCAGCTAATCTCGTGACCAGAAAAGTTTTCCATCAAGTAAGATACTGGGGAACAACTAGAGAAATCATGCAGCGGGCATAAAGCACTTCATGTATTCACTTATAGATCATGCGAAGGACATCTCTTACATATTCTAAATCATGCGAGACTTAAAAAAATATAACACTGAACAAATCTAAGACATTCTCAATATAAAGGTGATAAAAAATACTAAAAGACAGGATAATTGAGCAAAAAAACATATATGTTGATCCTCATGAGCTTCGCATGAACCACCCAAGTCATGCGACAACACCTGAACATGTCACCCAGATCATGTGACGCTCATTTGGCATACTATTTGGATCATACAAAGTCCCGTATACATGTCAAATCAAGTCACATGGAACCCCTAGGGCATGCCATCCAAGTCTTAAAAACCCCTCTGGGTTCACCAACTAAATCTTGCAGTGTCCTTCAGACATGTATCCTGACTCATATGGTATCACCAATTCATGTCAGTTGAGTCTCACATTAGAAACTGGCTCTCACAACGCCCTATGAGCACACTATCTAGGTCTCATGATTCCCTCCAAACATGTTATCCAAAATATGAGACACCCTCCAAGACATGTCACAATAACTCTCGTGATTCCCTCCAAGTGTGTCATATAGCTATTGCGATGACACCAGGTTAAGTCAGTTGGATCATGCTACACCCTCTAGACAAGTCATCCAAGATCATGTGATGGCTTCTAGGGTCAGCTAGTCAAGTCTTGAAATATCCTCTGGCCATATCAACCTTGATCACATGACAACTTTCAAACATGCCTTCTTGATTATGTGAAGTCCTCCGAAAAATTCAATTGGATCGTAAAATTGTATTTGAACTTTTAAGGCAGATACACTCTAACATGACAAGTATAAAATCAAGGCATGATTATTGGACAATCAACGCATGTCATCCAGACAAGCAACACAGGTCTATAAGGGAAACATTAGCATGTAAACCCAGATGAGTGGCATGGTATAATTCCCATCATATAAAAACTGAACTACAATGACTCTGATTCCTTCTATAATAAGGATATGTAGGATTCATCTTAGATTCCCAGGCTCTATATTAACCTTTTAAGGGTTGTTCGGGTGCACAAGTCCCACATCTATAAGCAGTGAGAGTGGTCATTTTTCATCCCTTATTTCTCACACCGATCATAGATCATGTGGGCTAGAGAGTTGCAATAATCATATCATTTTAATCATAAGACTCTACAAAGGCAAGGGAAACATTAGTGTGTAGGCCCCAATCAATGGCATAATATGATATTTTCTGCATATAAGGGTAGCATCAATGCATAATCCATGACCAATTGAACTATGAGGGATTTGATTCTTGTCATAACCAAGATACGTAGTATGCCTTCATAAGGATCAAGCCCAAACTCAAATGGGAATCCACCTCAATGTAAGTCCCACTATGTCTCTAAAATTTCAACCATCGGGACCCAGTCATTCCCATGGGCCGATCACTCTGCCCCATCCCTCAACAGACGGAGAGAACAAATTAACTATGATGGCTCTAATTCCTACTATAACCAAGATGTGTAGGATGTCTCCCTAAGGCCCAAAATCCACATATTAACATCTCAAGGTATGTCCCCATGCATAAGCACCGTATCCATATGTAGTGAGATTAATTAATTGTTATCCCTTGTTTCTCACACCGAGCATGGATCACGTGAGCTTAGGGAGTTTCAATAGTCATATCATTTACATTGTGAACCTACACCATCCAGGACAATGTTAGTGTGTAATCCTTAATGATTGGCATGGTATATTTTCCTCCACATAAAGGAATATACCTTGGGGCCAATCACAAGGGAATTATTGAACTACAAGAACTCTGATTCATGTAATAACCAAGATACATAGGATGCCTTTTTAAGGCCCAAGCTCAAATAGGCATCTGCTTCGGTATAAGTACCCCAATGTCTCAGAAAACTCAACCATTGGGACCCAATCATTACCATGGGATGATCATTATACCTCTTATGTAAGTGGATTGATTAGACAAGTTAACCATGACAAATATGATTCTTTCCATAATTATGATACGTAGGACATCTCCTTGAGACTCGAGCTTGAATACCCAATGCCTCAGAGCCCACATATAAGTTCTTTATTTATGATGTTAAACTACATGGGTTTAATGAATTGTGTGGGTTTAGATTACTACAATAACTATGATATGTAGGACTCCTCATAATGGCTCAATTCCCTCCTCGGAATATTAACTGCCTCCCTATATGGTAATTTTTTTTGAAGTTCCTTGTTATACATCATTGACACAAAAGCATCTACCCATTACTGGGGAAATAAATGAATAAACTTAGATATATACATATATATTCAATAATTATATCCCCTTATTTTGTCTATAAAAGGATTTAACCTATATTTATTTTGTTAGGGTAACTGGTCTCGTATCGGGATTAGGAATAGATTCTTGAACATGTCTTAAATCTATAAGAGAGTCCTGGATTAGGCAAAATCCCCCCCCCCAAAAGGTGTGATGATTCCGACCTCCCATTCTCTCAACCAATGTGAGTCCCTAAGAATCATTGGGTCTGAAACCCCAATCGAACACCTTCCTTTGGAAAGCAAGCTTGTACCTAGTTATGGATGAGGGGACCATTGGGAGTTTTTGTTAAGAACGACAATGGTGACCCGATGTTATCAGTTGTGAAAGAACCGAACCCATCACAAACAACCATCAGGACACACTGAATCCACCTTGACAGGAGTTCTAGGTCATTTATTCTATGATGAAAAAAATGGTGAACTTGAAGTGAATCTCTCAATAACAAAATGATTGGGTTATTATCTATCATACCATTTTGTATACACGTTATACGCAAAAAAATGGTGAACCCGATGTGAATCTCTCAAATAGAAGAATTATCGGTGTTGATCCTTTATAACTAGGGTTCTTATAAAATAATTCAATCCTCGGTTTGACAAGTCCATGTGAGAAGAATGGCTGAATCAATAATAAAAGGATAATTATGTTAACCATGCATATCTGATTGAGCACACATCATGCATACAATATTGCACTGATTAATAACTTTTTTACTTATTGCATGTATGACTAAAGATACTTATCTCATTAATAGAATCACTATCCAAGATAATGTATTCACCATCCATCAGCCGTTTCGGTAAATAAACTATGTCTAAAACCAATGTGGGTTTCAAAATGAACTCACCCACCCAATAACTTCAGTGTAAGGTGGTGAACACAATGGTCCAAGAATACCACTAATGTGGTACAATCAAAACCCTCGAATCTACCCTCGAGGGTCTATAAGTATAGAAATCGATGAGTATATCGTCTAGGGAAAGATGCAGCTAAGCCAGTGGCCCTCTTCACCACATTCAACCACTTCAAGAGCTTATCCCAAGAGTGTAACAACAACCACCTTAAATCTCTAATGAAGGTGGACTAGGGATTAAAATATAGATCCCTTCTAGTTCAAGGGTCACTGAGGAGGGCCCCTATCAACGATCATTGCCAGCACTATCCCATCGACACCCATCAATCACCTGCTGAGGGTATCACCTGGCACACTGTTTTCATTGACGCCCATGCACGAACAGTAAGAAAGACACATTAGGTGAGGAAGGCACTAGATATCTAATAGAGGGATCATATACCCACTCCCACTGATGATGTCTGTCAGCATATTTCAGAAATAACCAGGGAGAAGGCTCATATCCCTACTCACTCGGAGCAAGTATATGGGAATATTCCCATAGTAGGCATGTGGGAGGTGCATATCCCTATCCCCGCATAGGAATTCCATCGATATATTCTGGTGGCACAAGGATAACATAAGTGGGAACATATCTTTGCTTCAATCGAATATATCTTCCAGTATATAGTGGATACAAAAAATGTGTAGGTAGGCTTATATATCTACACACACTTTGCAAAAATTACAATATATATTAGCAATAGTTGAATAACTCCACCAGAATATTTTGTCACTGGTATAAATATAGGGATAGGTGCATATTCCTATCCCTACAATCAGGGAAGCTCAACACTCTGATCATTATGAACAAGTGGTTGTACCAGAGAAAGTACACATTCTTTCTCCCATCCAGGAGAATTATCAACATATTCTGGTAAAGGATGAAGAATTGGATTGGGCTCATACTCCCATTCCAACTAAGGCTCACCAGGGGAGAGTGGAACATGCCTCAAGACAGGGGAACATTCCTATAAAAAAAGTTTGGTGGCATATTCCAAAGACTCAATATTGGGTTTATACCCCTGTTCTGGTTGGATCTCACCAAGTGGGAGGGGCACATGCCTTGGGATAGGATCATATTCCCATCTAAGAATTTTAGAAGCCTACTCCAAAGCCCCAGGATCAAGCTTATACCCATTATGGATGGATATAACCAAGTGATAATGATGCATGCCTCAAGACATGTTTGTATTCATATCAGTGAATATGTCTAGAATATTCCAGCAGATCATGAAAGTCAGGTGCATATTCCAATTTTTGATGACGAATGACTGCACCAGCATCATTACAAGAAAATACAAGAGGAGTATTATATCCCTTCTCCCATTATAGCGTCCCATTAGAATATTCTAGTGAGGAATGCATATAAAAACCATGATCATATTCATATTCCAACCAGAGCTCACTAGATGAGAGCAGTGCATGCCTTGGGGTAGGCTCATACTCCTACTGAGAAAGACCAATGGTATATTTCAAAGGCTTGGGATCGGGATCATATTCCCATCATGACTGAGGTTCACCAAGTGAGAATGGAACATTCCTCAGGATAGACTCACATTCCTTTCAATAATGAGATATCTCATTGGCATATTCCAGCATCTTCTCAATAATGGGTGAATATTCCCACAACACCAGATAGCTATAAGCAAGTTCTGGAAACCTTTATATAGCAGGATCATATCGCTGCACAATTTCAAAAGGTAAGTCAGAATATTCCAACCACAACATAGATTGAGACCCATATTCTTAATATGCTCAATGTTAGTGTCATTGAGGTCATTTGAGACACATTCTCAACACCCCAAGGGTATGTCAACTCTTCAACCAAAGTAGAAGATGATCATTATTGAAATATTCCTCCTCATGGTAGTGTAGAGATAGATCATAGAGAATCTACTCCTAACATCCACCATGGTCAATCTCCCCACAATGATATCTCCCACGAACAAGGAAATCCTCCCCTTTCCCAGACACCTTTGTATAGAGAGGTGTTCAAAACTCATACGCCTTCATTTAGAGAGGTTCTCAAAACATTGGGGTCAACCATATATAGTTCCCCATGAATATCTAATAGCACTCCACTCTAGTCACTAGGCAGCCCTCAAAAGAATCTTATATTGTTTGACTAGATGGAGGCATGTAAGTCTGATGAATAAGAGGTCAAAATTAACATATAGAGAGAGTTAGCTAAAAAACCTCCCCATCATGTTTTGGCCCCTCGTCACTTCTGACTATGAGGTCCCAGATGAGCTAGAGAAGGAGTGCATGCCTTATCTATGCTAAAATATATGGTAAAATCATCAGCGACTAAAGACTATACACCTCCCTTATCCAGGATATGAGGGTCACCTTTAGACCATCAAGACACTTTATTGTCAGCTAGACCTGGCTACTATATCTATAGCCTAGGATCCAAAACCGGAAAATCACAGTGAAAATTTGCAACATACTTGCCATCATTGCATCACAACTCTTCAATAGTTGATTACCAAAGCCACGTTATGCATCCGTATTTGAGGATGGGGAAAGTATGGAGTGTTACACTTCACTACACCCCTATAATATAATAACCCTTTAGATAAGACATCTAGACTTCAGTGAAATCAGGGGACCGAGTAATGCTCGGGTCAGTTGGTCACTACAATAAAATTCCCCCACTTCAACAATGCCTAGACATCATGAATAGAGGAATGGGATGGCTAATAAGTCTTTTAAATGGGCCCCTAAAATAAATAGTAATTCATTTCATACATGGAAGTCTAGGTTTTAATCAACCCAATGAAATCATGTAGAAACTGACTCCCATCATGGGATATCATTTTACCCAGATCCTACATGAGAATAGATGCATTGCATCAAACAATCCATAGTAATAGCTTCCATAGCGGTCGTCCAGGAGCAGACACGGCTTACCGGGCTGAGGGAATATCTACCATCACCTCCACCTCTCGAATATTCAATTCCCAAGAGTATTTAGGAAATATTGGAAGTATCTGAAAACAAACTCCAACCCACTGGGATGGGGGTATTTATATATCAATCATCATCACTAGGTTTATCATCCCCTGAGAGGGTCCTAGGGAAATCAACGGTGATTTCATATTAACCTCATCTCACTGGGATGGAGGCATTTATATCTCAATGTTTGTCTCAGGAGTCATTAAATCCCTAACTGGAATCATTAGATCCTCAACAACATGATCAGTCATTACCAATCATGACCCCAAATAACCCCCATCCTACAAGGGTGTAGGAATTTTCATCATCATTGTTATCATAAAGAGATTCAGTATCCTCCAATTTGGGAGGTAAAAAACATCAGTCAACATCCCATACATTCATCTCATTGTAAAAAACCCTCTACTATTTAGGGATCATTTGGTGATAATGGCTGGAAACTCCCTCAAGGTCATTACTCATAGGTCAGGACAGGAGGAACGTACGACGAAGGCAATCAGACCTCGTCAGGGTTGCAAGAAAAAACGGCCCAATTTGTCCAAGGGTTCGAACAATAACCCTAATAAAGGTAGTGAATAATCATCCTATTGTGTAAAGAGTAATGGTACAACCACCATTACCCAATATTCCTCTTTGAATATTGTTATTTTCAATATGATAGACATTGTGGATCATGATGCAAATGCAGAGGGCCGCAACATGGAAAACCTACTTTGAGAGGAGGGTGATCTGAATGTGCCAACCAAGACTACATGCACCTAGAACCATAGGAGGCTCCAAAACCTAGAACCTCCAAATTTCAAGTTTCCACCCCTATGGTGGAACACTACTAAAGAAAAGGGAAAAGGTGTGGCTACATTCTAATCACCACCCTAAAGAATCAAAGTTCCTTCCATGGAGGAATAGTTGTCACAATATGAGAATGAAATAAAAACTCTCAAACAACTCAATGAGGAGATACTCATGGGAAATATTCTCATCGAGTATCATCTTTAGGCCGAGGTGAATATTCCTCCTCCCATACATCAGGAAAATTCCAATCTTCTAGCAAGAGTGGCATATGAGCGCCAAACTAGATTTGGATCTAAAAATCTGGTCTAAATAGATGAGGAAGTTGAAAATTATCGTGACTTCCCTCCATTGCGGAAACATCCTATCCCTCTCTAGGATAATCATTTAGTATTAGGAAGAATCGATGATCAATGGGAGACAAAGGAAGGGCCACCTCATCAACCCCCGCCCACTCCTTATAGATGGAAGGTGTCTCAAATGGCAGTACCCCCAAAGCTACGGAACATCATCAAGTCCCTGGATACTAAAATAGAATCCATGGAAAGGAGACGTGCACCTATGCAGCTTGAAAGGAATCCATATCTCGAGTGGATGGATGACACTTTTCCTCCACCTAATTTCAAAAATCCAACCTTCTCTACCTTTGATAGTGAAAGAGAGACCAAAAAATATCTCACACACTTCATATCCCAATTTGGATTGATGATGGGCCCTCGAGATTAGTAAGAGGCAACCAAGTTGAAGTGTTTTGTACAAACTCTGACAAGTCCAACATTTGTTTAGTACAATAGTATTTCAACATGATCCATTATAGGATGGGAATACCTTCTTCATCAATTCCTTTATTAGTTTAGTTCCACACTGAGGAAAATGACAATTTTTTACCTAATAAACTAAAAACAATGCGAAAATTAGAGGGTGTATGACTTCATATCCAGGTGAAAGGCTTTAACCTATTCACTCATCATCTCTCTCTCGCAAGATAAATTTCTATAAATATATTTTGAAAATATTCAAGATGATTTTCAGACACCTTTGATCATAATTAAGTATTCATGTGGGTTCTGTGAGTTCTCAGAAATGGAACAACATCTTGAGGATGCCATTCATCAAACCCAATCCAAGTCTCAACTCATTCCCTCAGCATAGGGGAAAAGGCTAGGCAAAACAAAAGTTGAAGTTGTCACTCTTAAGCTAGTAGTGGTTCCCATCTAAGCACTTAGTCAGATCCTGAACTACCCAACACCTCTTTTCAAGTGGTGATAACCACATAATCACCCTCAGCTAGAAGCATAGAGAAGTCAAGGTCACCCAAGATTTGAGTAATGGATAAATAAAGCATACTCCTTTCAATATGAACAAGTCCTTGGTTATTTCTTGGAATCCATGTATAACAACCTGATCAAGAAACCACAACCTAGGAATCCCGATGAGGTCAACCTCACCGATCATCTCTACTACCTCCCTTTCCATAGAAGGTTGGGTCATAATATCCAGTACTGATTTATCTTCAAAGACATCCTTCAAGGCATGGTAGATTTGGGATAGGTAGTGTTAGATAACTCCTCAGAGCAGGTGTCCTGCACAACTGTTTCCTAGTCAAAAGAAGAGGGTGGTTGGTAGAAAGTTTTGTCCAGGCATGAGAAAAAGTTCAACAAATGAATGACTCAAAAGATGGTTGATTGATCTCATTCCACCCTAAGAGCATATATGTACATACCCACAATATCTCCACCACCCAAGAAGGTAACATCATGCATGCCTCTCAAATGTGGGCATGACCACCAGAAGCAGGAAGAAACAGAAGAGGGGGAGTCATATTCTGCTCCAACTCAATCTTTGAATCTTGTAGATTTATTCTCTGTAATATTCGAAGAAAGGGAACTGTCCCACCAAACAGAACTATCATCATATGAAGATCTCCTATTTTGTTTTTTTTCAATATGATACACTTGGTAGACCCCTTCTCCAATGATTAATATGCCTCATAATATGAGTTTCCCGCACATAATCAGGGAATGGGAGGCCACATTCATAGGAACTAAGGATATAGGGGGGGAAATGGGCACGATTGGACCCAATATTTTAGTCAAGTACCCACAGAGGACATATATTTAGATAAGACTCATGGGAAAGCACTCCAGCAGGCCCAAAAGAGTCATGGAAGTGTCATAAAACCCTCCAGTAATCACCCATGCCCGGTTTTCTTATATTACCACCTCATGAGGGTTTGGTTATTTGATTATACCATATAATAGGGAAGGCCTACATGACCCATTACGCCAATAGAATATGCTCCCATGACCTCTGCACAAGCACCAGTTCTATCCATCACAAATACCTCAGCTCTTGAGTCACATGTTCAGGAGTAACCCTGCCTTAGGAAGTGTCAAACTCTGACACAAAAGGACGACATTCTGAATCAGCTGGAGGTTGTCACAACAAATCTCTCAATCCTCAAGGCACACCATCTTTAAAAATAACTCAGAGAGTCACTCATTAAAGCCCTCCAAAGACCACAAAAATTTGAGACAGAAGTTATTGCAGCCAAGGTCTATCAAATGGAGACCATGTCAGCAGAATTCCATGTCGCCATCTCGTTCACAGAGCATGGCCAAAAAAAGGTCATATGGGGACACATCAGGACCCTATATGTTTTGGTTAGACTTAATAATTTCAAAATCCAAAGGGATGTGATTGATAATAGCTTCGGGATCAATCTCATCCCCGTTCGAACCCTCCAATGTTTTGGATATAGTGAAGGGGAATTATCTCTCCCAAATTTGACCATTCAAGTGTATGATAAGCATGAGAAAATACATATTGGGAATATCAAACTTAAAGTATAGTTTGGGGATCTCACTTATGACACTGAGTTTATAGTTATTTATCAAGACACTGCATACAATGTTTTTCTCAAAAGGCCCTGACTCTATAGCCACATGGTTTCACCCTTAATATTCCATCAATGTTTGAAATACCCCGTCGATGTAAAGGTTAGCATATTGCATGGTGATAACACCCCCTTAGATACTTGTAGAGCCATATATGATGAAGTATATTTCTCTAAATGGGGAGGCAAATAACTAATGATAGATGATGATGTATAGGTTACATCCCCCAATGGACTGGAGACCATCCCTACAAATCCCTATTGTATGATTGACAGTGACTATGTGTTCCCCATAAATCTAGTTAAGGTGATAAACTTGGTCCCATAGATCTAATCTCCTTCGATCCCCAGTGACATTGTAAAAAACAATCATCTCTAACATCTATCTACAATGACTCAAGAAGTAGGGTATGATAATGTATCTTCCCATGGCCTCTCTCACCTCGATAGTGACAGAGAATCCACCAGATTTCCAGCTTCATTTAAAAGTGTCTCCACAAACTCAGAAGTGAAAGAATATAAGGATAGCCTCAGGAAATCCCATCCCATATTCGAGGAAGGAATCTCCACCACAATTGATGAACTCAAATAGATAAATATGGGAATAAAATAAGAGTCACATCCTACACTGATTAGTGCTTCTATTCCCCTCGAAGTGAAATATATATACATCACATTTCTCAAGAAACATAAATATATGTTCATTTGGAACTATACATAAATTCTAGGACTGAATCCAGATGTGGTTATGTGTAATCTTGTCCTAACCAATGATCATCGAGGTTTCAATCAGGCATCCAGGAGGATACACCCCTCTCATGCCACCAATGTATAGGTAGAAGTTGACAAATTGATCGAATCCAACTTTGTACAAGAAGTGAAATAACCAAGATGGCTTTCTAATATCGTCCCCATTAAGAAATTTAATGGGAATATTAGGGTGTGCATTTATTTTAGAGACATTAATTGGAACTATCCAAAGGATGATTTCCCATTTTCAATCACATAACTCTTGATTGATGTAACTGTTGTCTTCCAAGACCTTTCCTTCATGGATGGGTATTTAGGGTACAATCAAATAAAGATGGCCCCTAAAGATGAAGAAGCCACTACCTTCAAAGTACCCCAAGGGGTTTTTTACTATCAGGTAATTTACTTTGTCTTAAAAAATGTTGGTGCCACATATCAACATGCCATTCTTCATGTATTTAATTCATTCCTAGGAAGGATAGTCAATTGTTACATCGATGACCTAGTTGTCAAATCCTGAAAGTGATGTGATCACTTCCCAGATCTCCAAACATTCTTCGATAAGCTGAAACAACACAGTATGAAGATGAATCCATTGAAATAAAATTTCAGGTTAACATCAGGGAAGTTCCTTGGATTTGTGGTATGTTGTTGTGGTATTGAGGTTGATCCATAGAAGACTAGTGTTATTTTAGCAATGACGCCCCCTAGAAATCTCAAATAATTGAAAGGGATATAAGGTAACCTCACCTACATTCAGTGTTTCATATCCAACTTGTCCGGAAAATCTCTCCCCTTTACCAGGATAATGAATAAGGGAATCAACTATTAATGGGATGATGACCACCAAGAAGCCTTCAAAAGTCTCAAGCAGTATTTATTACACCCTCTGATTATGATTCCTATGGTGGAAGGGATGCCACTCATCTTTTATATGGCCACCATGGAATGCTCACTGGGAACCCTCCTTATATGGAAAAATGATTCAGGGAGCGATAATAGTCTCTACTACCTCATCCAAATGATGCTAGGTACTAAGACCCAATACTCTAATGTCGAGAAGAAATTCATTGCACTCATCTTCACAGTGAAAAAGCTGAGGCATTACTTATAGCACCATGAAGTCTATTTGGTATCTCATATTGATCCTATCAAGTATATCCTTGTCCTTACTATGTTGAATGGGAATCTATCCTGATGGGCAGTCATTCTACAACAATATGAAATCCAGTTTTATCATAGAAATCATTGAAAGGGAAATCCATGGATGATTTCCTTGCAACACATCCTACCCCGGAGAATGCGTTGGTGGAAATCGAGCTTCCAGATGAGGAGGTCTTATATTCTCATAGCACTCCCCATACATGATAGATGTAATTTATAGAACCTCCTAAAGTCTTTTTGGAAAATGATGGAAAACACAAAGCTTAACCGAGTTGTATTAGGAGTTGTATTTGTCTCTCCAGACAAAGTATTTTTTTTCCTACTCTCTCATTTTCTGAAGGCTGCATGAAAAATGAGGCAGAATACTAATCCCTCATTATTGGATTGGAACTATCCCTAAAACTATATATAGCCTACCTGAATGTCAAATGGAATTCATAACTAGTGATACAATAGATCAATGGAAAATATTCCATTAAAAATAAATAATTTACCCCTCTCACTAGCTACATTAGGGGACTGATGGTAAAGTTCTCTTTTGAACCCATGTTGCATCATGTACCCCGGTCGTAGAATGCCCGCGTTGACACATTGGCTAATGCAACCACAGTCCTAGCCAACCCTAATCAAAAAGAAGAAATCTTCCATATCAAAAACCAGATAATGGTCACATAGATCATCATCTTTGATATATAAGAAATAAATTAGGTCAACACCACCCTAGATCATGATAAACTAGTATCCAACCTTGAATATATGGATCCCATAATTGGTTATCTCTATAACAGAGCCCTCCTGACAGACCAAGTCGGAAGGGAATGGATTCAATGTTGTGCATCAAACTTTACCCTTAATGATGGTCCAAATGAGAAAAAATCCCTCTATACGTGAGGCTTTTATGGAATGATACTCTGATGCATAGCATAAATAGAGTTTCTTTCCTTCATGGAATAATTCCATGCAAGATCCTATGGTGATCATCAGTCTAGGATCGGGCTATCCCACCAAATCAGGAGGTTGGGTTACTACTAGAAAACCATGATACAAGATTATGTGGAGTTCACCAGGAAATGAAATGCAAGCCATATCCATGAAAAATTCATCCATCAGCCCCCTAAATTTCTACATACACCTAAATATTCTTGTTTGTTCATCCTTTGGGGAATGGATGTTGTGGGGCCATATCCCCCAGCCATGGCTAAGTAGTTCAAGTACTTCCTTACTACTATCGACTTCTTTTACAAATGGTATGAGGAAATACCCCTCAAGTAATTCAGGATGAAGAACGTCATCAAATTCATAAATTTCCATATCATCACCGAGTTCTAGGTACCTCACACAATACTGATGAACAATGGTACCAACTTCTATTCTACAGAGTTGAAGAAGTTATACCAGGAGTACAATATTGAGTCTAATCACTCATATCTCTATCATGTAGTAAAAAATGGATAAATAGAGGCCTTTAATAAGATCCTATCGAATATACTACAAAACATGGTGATCAAGGATAAGAAGTCTTGTCCAAACAATATCCTCTATGATTTATGGGCCTATAGTGCCACCATGTATACTGCTACACAAGAAACACCATAATAATTGGTGTATGGGACCAAGGAAATGTTACCCATATAATTCCAATTGCCTTTCCTCTGAATATCCATTTATGGACAGATCTTAGATGATGAGAAATCGCAAAAGTGGCTGGATGAATTAGAGCATCTTGACAAGAGAAGGTTATGAACATTTCATAACATTGAAATCCATCAAAATTGGATTGAATGAGCCTTTAATAAGAAAATCCTCCATTTATTCCTCTAAGGAGAACTGGTATTGGATCTCAGAACTCCAATGATACTAGGGAAGAAGCATCCAAAGCCAAAACCCAAATGGGAAGGACCTTATATCATACATAATGTCTATCATAATAGAGCCTACTCGTTGTCCATAATGGATCGAGAGTGTGTCACACACCCCACTAATGTGATATTTCTCAAGAAATAATTCACATAACTATCATCAGGCACATCTTATCCTGACTTCATAACATTAAACTGCACAATATCATCTTGGTAACAAGACGATAAATTGCACAACACCTCAAGTCCTAATAGCAATACTTTAAACTGCGTGGTATCTCATGTCCTCACTACATGACATTAAACTGCATGACATGTCATCCTGACCACATGATGATAAACTATACAGACTCATCCTACCCACACAACATTAAAATGTATATAACTCATATTGATCGCATGATGTTGAACTATATAGAACTCATCCTGGTTACATGATGTTAAACAATATAAGATCATCCTGGTTTCATGATGTTAAATTGTACAAGATTATCCTGGCAGTAAGATGATAAATTGAAAAACACCTCAAGTCCTAGCAGAAAGAATTTAAACTACATGGTACCCCACATCCTAACCACGTGATGATAAGCTATATAGACCCATACTGACCACACAACATTAAAATGTATGGAACTCATCATGATCATATAACATTAAATTGTATGGAACTCTTCCTAGAAGAAAGATGATAAATTTCACAACATCTCATGTCCTAACCACGTGACACTAAATTTTACAGAACACATCTTCACCGCATGACGTTAAAATACGTGAAAAGAACTATCTCACTAACAAACCACTGCATACAAGCCAGGTCTATGCGAAAGAAGGATGAAATGACCCCATCCTCATGTGAGAGTTAGCTCCACATAGGGAATCTATTCATCCAAGAACTATGTGTGGCTTGATTCCTGCCATTGCAGGATACATAGTGATGCTCGAACCTTTAGTCTTAAACCCAGCCACAACCTTCCTTTTCCTTCACATTGGGTGATCCATGTCCTTACCGCAAGACATTAAACCGCATGACTAATGTCCTTTCTGCATGACATTAAACTACAAGGGTTTTCTAAAACTATTAATGAATTGATTCTCATTTTCAAGGAGATACATAGGGATACCTTAATAATATATCTTGGTCCATCCACCATATGATAAAAAATACCCTTATCCTATCCTTAGTTAACTTTGTATGGTGAGAGGAACTCTTTCCACTCCTTATTTCTCATACCAATCATAACTCATGTGAACTTAGGATTTTCAGTAAGGGCCTTCCCATATAAGCAAGGCATGAAATCTCATGATGGGATCATCATGGTCCTGAATGTAAGACCAGAAAAGGTATACCATGAGTCTTCACCATATAACGTTAAACTACAAGGTTGATGTCCCTTACATGACATAAAACTATACATTCCTGTGGACCTTTCCCAAGATGACCACCGTTGTTGGTGTTGGTATCTTACCACACCTCCATTCAAGAACTATGTGTGACTTGATTCTGGACATCACAGGTTACGTAATGATGGCTAGATATTCAATCTTAGGTCTAGTCACAACAAATATAAAAATACCCCCTCTTTGTGTATAGTCCAAACTTGCGTAGGAAGTTCATTCCTCAATAACTATGTTTTTATTGATTCCTATTACCATAGGATATATAGTGATGCCCAGATTTCCATTCATGGGTCCAGCCACAATTTCCCTTTTCATGTAGGGAAGCCCACGTCCTTACTACATGACATAAAAATGCATGGTTCCTCCAGAACTACATGTGGCTTGATTCCTACGATCACAAGGTACGTAGTGATGCCTGGATCTCCAATCTTAGGCCTAGCTACAACAATAAATGGAAACAATTCTCACCTATGTATATGGGTCAGACCTATGTAGAGAGTTTCTCTTTCAAGAACTATGTGTGGCTTGATTCCTGCCATCACAAGATATTTAGTGACACCCATATTTTCAAACCTAGTCCCAGCTATAACAACTGATAAAAAAATTTACCCCAAATACATAGGTATTGAGTCACACAAGCTCATTTTGCCTACATACGATCCATATCTATCTACGACTTTCTTATGTATGCAATATATCATCTAAAAATTTTTCATGTTGGTTCCCACATCCTTACCACATGGCATTAAACTAAAAGGAAAGCATCTTGGTCACATGAAATTAAAACCGTACAAAAAAATGTATTTACCGTACGATGATAAATTGCATGGAAAACATCCTTACCACATGATGTTAAACTGCACAGAGAACATCCCCACTACATGACAATAAACTGCACAGACCATCACCCATTTTTCATCCCCTATCAAAGGACCACAATATCCTTACCCCGTTCATCTAGAGTATAGGGTGCTTCCACCATCCTTTAAAGAAACTCAATCCATAAATCATACTTCATGTCTCGAGTGCCTTAGGTTTCCAAAACCTTATATGGACCTTGGAAAATATATCTCGCTTCAAGGGACCCTTTTATTTTGACTATGCATGTATGCCTATGTCTCTTGCATATGCACCTATGATCATCAACCAAACATGCCACTCAGAAAAAAAATCTTTCTAACCCTTGTGAGCCTTGAAATCAATGTGGAAGAACTCAACACCTCAGTGTGATATAAACTACTCCCAATATGATTGTCCCATATCATTACTCATGAATTGAAAACCTCGATCCATGATTTACAAAATTTTCATCTCCCGCTCAGAAGGATGATGGGGTACTCTTGACCCTGGGTATATTAATTAGGCTTTCATGTAACATCCCTCATATTAGGTTCATGTGCATCATGACCTTAAACTGCCTGAAATTTGGTCAAAGTTGTATGAACTTAAACTCTAGTCTATTTTTGGTCCAGATTGCAAGACCTTAAACTGCTAGCGAAAGAGACACCAAACTTGTCGAGTTGAAACCCCGCAAAGGGGGGCCTAAGAAAAATTCAAGTCTTCACTCACTAAAAACTTCATCCCCAGAGTTTAAGTAAAAATTAGGGCATAAATAAATAAGGAATAAAGCTCATAGGGTCTACTCTGTAGCCCTTGTAAAAGTCAATCTATGCTCATTGGACCCCCTAGTTTAGGAAAAAGTTAGAGTAATGATTCGTCACATCTCCTCGCCATGAGAATATGTTCTCTAGGTGGTGACATGGATTTTAGGTTTCTCTAACCCTTATTGGACATTACACATTCCACAAATCACACTTCATGATTTGAGTGCCTTGGATCACCATAATCTTCCATGGCCCTTGGAAAGGATACCTGGCTTCAAGTGATCCTTTTCTTGACTATGAATGTATGCTTATGGTTCTTGCATATGCTCTTATGGTTGTCAACCAAATTCATTACTCTAAAAAAATGTATTTCCAATCCTCTTGACCTCTGACATTATTATGACAGAAACCAACATCTTAGTGTGTTTTAGGTCATTCTCGGTATGATTGTCCCATATCATTCTCCTAACTCGAGTACTTTAGACCATGATTTACAATCTTCGTACCAAACTATCTAAGTAGATTCAACATCATCAACGTTACTTCACTATGTTTTTTACCCTTTCTCAAATAAATAATGAAACACTCCATTCTCAAACCTTTTATGGCCCACACCTCATGATTCGAAACCATAGGATGTAGGGCTTGAGCTTCACAATTAAGAGATAAACTACCCTAGGGTTCCAGAACCCTTCTTGGATAGCTATCCTTCATACCCAACCTCGTCATCTAGACTTTTGAGTCTTCAAAAATATTTCATGGCCCTCATAAAGGAGTGGATATCATCTTTGTTTGGCCATGTTATCGATGCATAAGGTCTCTGACCTACCAACTAAAGGCGTCTCCACCTTTACAGAAAGGTGCTTCAATCCTTGTGATCCCTAGAAACACTATGGTAGATCCTATAACCTTAGAGTGTTATGGGTCATCCTCATCATGTCTGACCCATCACATTCTCATAGAATCAAACTTTTGGGTTATAACCGATATCACCCATATTCCAACTATCCAAGCGGACCAAGCATCCTTAGTATTCCACCCTTAACCAATATTTCCCCCATAAACCTTTCACAACCCTTGGAAAAGAGTGGGGGTACCTATGTTTGGAAATTCCACTGATGAATAAGGGCTTTGACCTACCAACCAAAGGCATATCCTCTTTGTAGGAAAGAAGCTTTGATCCCCATGAGCATTAGCTACACCACAACAGAACCCAGCATCTTAGTATGTTTTGGGTTATTCCTGGAATGTCTGCACCATATCCCATGATCATCGATCGGGTCTGAGCTAAAAGACCATAAACACCAACAATAGAAGGCCCGAGCTAAAATACCTTAAACTTCAACTATAAAAGTTCTCAGTTAAAAGACCCTAAACTACAACTATAGAAGGTCCGAACTAAAATACCATAAACTTAAACAATATAAGGTCTGAGTTAAAAGACCCTAAAACTATAGAAATACAAGGTTCGAGCTAAAAGACCCTAAACTATAGCTATATAAGGTCTGATATAAAAGACCCTAAACTACAATAATATAAGGTCTGAGCTAAAATACCCTAAACTAAAACTATAGATGGTCTGATCTAAAAGACCCTAAACTATAGCGATAGAAGATCCGAGATCAAAGACCCTAAACTATAGTAATGGAAGTTCTGATCTAAAAGACACTAAACTATAGCAATATAAGGTCCGAGATAAAAGACCCAGAACTATAGTAATAGAAGTTCTGAGCTAAAAAACCCAAAACTACAACAATAGAAGGTCTGAGCTAAAAGACCCAAAACTAGAGAAATAGAATTTCCGAGCTAAAAGACCCTAGACTATAGTAATATAAGGTCCGATTTAAATGACCATAAACTATAACAATAGAAGGTCTTATCTAAAATACCTTAAAATACAACACAACAACGATTTATCCTACAAGAGCTTGTAATGCACACCATATAGACTTAGTGAACATAAAGTTTCTCTTTCCAAGCCTATCATCTTCATAAAAAGATAGATCACTCTCCATCTAGGGAATGTATTCTACCCAATTATCCTTCTTCAAGTCAGGTGATCTTAATATAACTAGAACAAATATATCAATGAAGAATCTCATGTTGGTGGGAATTCATGAGAATTTCTGAAGAATAATCTATTATAATTTCAACACTCAATTCTAGGCACTCATGTTTACTTGATATTATGCATTGTATGGGTATCTTTAGCGATTCATATAATATTAGAACAATAAAATGTCATGTATATCATGGATGGAAGAAAAACTAGATAAAAATATAGAAGGTTCAAGAAAATTCATTCATTATTAATGTGAAAAACATGAGGAATCTCCACATTTTGAAGTCTCTACAAGAATCTCAACAAAAAAAATAGAGTAAATAGAATTTTTATAAGATTCGATCTACTGAACTGGCCAAGTCGGTAAGAGTCTAGTGGGAAGCATCGATTAAATGTTGTAGTGCCACTCACCCCACGTCTTATACTTCTACCCCAGGGTGGAGAGTCTCAAATAAAGTATTCATCTCCTCTGTAAGAACCCGGATATTCTTTTCAGGTATGTTTTTCCTTTTCTGGTCATTTTTGGGAAAAAGAGGAGAATCTGGAAATTTTATAAGTACACGCCATTTACTTTATAAGTACACGTCGTGTACTTTGTTGCTGCTCGAGGTTGTGTGCTGGCCGTGTCATGGCCACACACATGGCCATGTAGGGGTGATGTAGATGCCTCCTAAAGCAGATTATGGAAAAGTCAAGTACACGTTGTGTACTCCAGAAGTACACGCCGTGTACTTTCTTTTTATTTCGTTAAATAGATCGGGGTCGCGCCTAATCCTTATTTCCATCTTCTTCTTCACCTAATTCTGTCCAGAGCATCTGAGGAGGCCGAATCTTCTCCGAGTCGTCGATTCGTCACCAGTAATTTGAATCGAACACTGTCGGTTACAATAGAATCGCAGCGGTGAGTTCTTGGTTCTTCTTTGGCCATGTTTCCTGATTCTTTCTCTTATGAGAGTTACCTGAGGTTGAACGTTTTAGACTTTTTTGTAGATCTACTCCATTCTAGGATGATTCACAGGCCGAGTTTCAAGTATATCGATCTCCTAGGATTGAGGTAGGTGGTTTGTTGCCTTACGTTGATTGTATTTGAGTTTTTGTGCAAAAGTGTCGGATACCCATGTATCGGGTATCTCAGGTTAGGGTTTTGATCTTGCATTATTATCTTCCTTAGATTGCTTGTATGCTTGTAGATATTAGATGAATGATGTTTTCTTGTTAGCATGTTTGAGGATTACCCCATGGGTGTTTCCCTTGTTTTGGATATTTATCACCATTTGGCTTAGGTTGCCTGTGAGGCAGACCTTGTTGCATTGATTGTCTACCTTGATATAATTGTTTGCATGTATTGCCTACTGTTTATGTGATTTTGATGCATTGTAGCTATTAGCCAAGTAGTTGTTGAACTTACTTAGGGATGATGACAGTCGATTACGCACGACTGGACTGCTCAGGGCTATGTGAACCTGGTGCGGTAGACTAAAGAGGGAATTGACGATTAAGGGCTTCCCTAGAGAGTCAGTTATAAATTAGTATCATTCGCGGGACCTACGGGAATGGGACTTTGTGCTTCCTTAGAGTGTCCTTATTTACGTATCGAGACTACAGGGGGAATTATACATAAGTGCTTCCTCAGAGAGTCTATAGCTATCGTTGCAAGACCACAGGGGAATGGACGGTGAGAGATTCCTAGAGTGTCTATGCCTTTGTATGATTACTCGACTAGAGGGGTCTACCAGTATGATCCACCCAGAGAGTCAGTGTGAATATTGTTGGTTGTTTGTGATGATTCCACCAAGCCAAAGAACAAGCTTGGGTTTTGTACTGCTTTCTGTTTAGGTAGTCTGCTGAGATACATGTTGTGTTACTTGCTATGCCTTGGGAATATAGAGATGTTTTCTAGATTACTTGGTTGATAATTTAATGATTAGATTAAATTAATAAAAGAATGTGAATAGAGATTTGTAGGATTGTTTACTTTAGTGTACTCCTATTTCTCTGCTGCATTTATTTCTATTACTTTTGCTATATTGCTCACTGATAGTAGGGCATAGATCTTGTGGTGGTTGCCTACTGGGATTAGTCTCACACCCTGTTTGGGTCCTACTTTTCAGCCCAAACGGGTTATATGGTTGTAGGTGTGGATAGGGATTGTGGCCCTTCTACTTCAGGTACATGATTTCTGGTTGGAGCTGGAGAGAATAGGACCGAGCTTAGGCTTGCGATGTTGCTGGAGTTGTTGTTTACTTTTAGTACTTTGATTCTCAATTGTATTTCAGCACGTTGTTGTGTTTTCTACTTTCCTTAGATACTTGTACCTAATGCATCATTATCATCATTACTATATATTCATTGCTTCCGCTGTTTAGTTTCAGTTATTGTATGTTGTTTACTGCTTCCGCTATTGACTGTTATTTTATTTCCCTTGTATACCTTACCAAATGAGGGCATATTTTCCCCAATGACTCACCAAGGCCCTCGCTGCTAGTCGGCATCCTCTGGCGTTTGGGGAAATGCGCTTGAGGTCATGTGGCGAACCGGGTATGGGGCACCAATTGAGTGGCTCCGGATTCAGGTCGTTACAAAGTGGTATTAGAGGAGGTTTCTTTCCTTTTCTATTGACTTACTATTTAGCAACATTAGACAGGGATAAGACGGAATAGGTAAATGTTAAATAGCTATGCCCGGGAGTTCTAGAACCCGTGTACAAGGAAAAAGCCAGGTTACCTCGAATATTGCAGTTTTCAAGTTTTGCAAATGTTACAGTTTAATTAACTTCACCATTGGGTGGTGCACTTGTTTTGTGTTGTTACTGTTTATATGATTGTGGTTCTATTTTGTTGCAACCCAATGAGATGAGTGTATGCCATCTCATGCATCATATAGGAACTTTTTATAAAATCACATGTCATCCATTTTTCCATGCCATCTAAATTGCATTAGAAATTGCATGCTATTGTGATAGAATTTTTAATAGACTATGCATGTTGTTGTGATAGTTACTATGATAGAATACCTACTATGTTGATAGGGTATTGTTTGTTTATAGATTCTTTATCATGGACGCCAAACTTTGGTCTTAGAGGTGTTATGGGTCCTCAAGGATTGGAATTTGGTGGATCATGAGTTTGTTATACTTTTTACTTGTTATATGCATTGTTATGATGCCAAGATTTGATTCGCGAGGAGTATGGGCCCTCATGGATCGTAATTTTTCACTTTAACTCTTGTTTTCTGTGTTTTCTGGGCTTCGGTGTAGTTTTTGAGCTACTGCCCGGAAAAACCCAGAATACACGGTGTGTATTTTATTAATACATGTTGTGTAGTTTTTAAACCATGTCACTGACTGTGTGAGCGAAAACACGGGGTTCTGGGAAATCTTATAGGAACACGCCGTGTACTAGTTTATCACACTATGAAGTATGAAATAGGTACCCAACCGTGTCACGAACAACACGGGTTGTGTTATCTTTTCACATACACGTTGTGTCTAAACCTCACACGCCGTGTAGTTTGATCTAGGTACCCGGCCATGTCACGAACAACACGGGTCGGTGTTACCCTTCCTCATACACATCGTGTCCGTCCAGAACACGCTGTGTAGTGACGGTCGTGTGTCAGGCCGTGTCGCTAACAACATGGTCCAGGTAAGGCATGTCTAGTACACGTCGTGTCTTCCCTGAACACGCCGTGTAGTTTTGTCTTAGAGGAGTCGTGTGGCTTAACCGTTTAGAATGACTCGGTAAGGGAAGAGGATTCAATTACACGCCGTGTGTTAGGACAACACGCCATGTATTTGGGGTGTTACATGACCAGTTTAGGTGTAAGTACACGCCCATGTGAATGACCTAAGGGAATACGCCGTGTAGGGAAAGAATACACTGTGTAGTCATGTTTTTCACAACTTGAATGCCTTATTTTCCCTGTTCCTTCTTGTGCCTTCATTTTTCTGTCTTTGTTAATCCTGAATCTGAGGTGTGCTTTTGACCTTTCAGAGTTATGGCACTAAGACATCCTCTTGTTTCACGTCAGGAACCAGGCAGTGACTATATGCCTAATACGGCAGATCAGGGACTACCAGTAGTTTTGTCTATCGTTCCAGTCATGGAACCTGTAGTGATTCCAGACACTGGTGTCGACGCTCAGTTCAGAGAGGGTTTCATGAGATTCATGCAGACCTTCCAAGGAGCTCAGCATCCTACCCTGTCTATGGCAGAGATGACGTGGGTTTTTCAGCAGCAGCATCCTCCCACGTTCACAGGGGATGGAGGACCACAGGCTACGGAATCGTAGATAGAGGCCATGCTATCCATCTTCGAAAACCTGGAGACACCTCCGGAGAGGAGAGTGAATCTCGCGACTTATATGCTGCGAGAATCCTCCAAGAGATGGTGGGATGTGGTTTCGCAGGTAGGGCGCCAACAGGTTATGGATTGGGATGAGTTTCAGCATACGTTCTATGACTACTTCTACCCGGCGACGTTGAGGGCTGACAGAGCCAGAGATTTCATAAACTTGTAGCAGGTTACTCTCACAGTTATGGAGTATTCCTCTCGCTTTATAGAGTTATGGCATTTCACTCCCGTTCTGGGGAATGACGAGCTGTTTTTAGCGAGGAAGTTTGAGGAAGGCCTCAAACCGAACATCATATCACAGGCGAACGTCTTTCAGTTGACTGATATCACTCTAATAGTCAACCAGGCGCTTATCACAGAGAGAAATATGAGGGAGACTGGAGTTTTATACCAGAGTGGTTCAGCATCCAGGGCTGATTCATTTCAGATAGATAGCAGGAAGCGCCACCGAGAGTCTACATGAGGTGACTTGAGGAAGTGAGGTATTCCTTCTGGTAGATGGGTTCTTCCTTATGGAAACCAAGTGGTGTGCTATCAGTGTGGAAAAAATGGGCATAAGAAGCCTAAGTGACCTAGAGACCCAATGGAGTTCCGATATTGCGGAAAGATGGGTCATCCGTAGCATTTTTGCAAGGTTCTTCTTCCAATGGCTAGTGAAGGAGGATCAGTTTAGACTCCGCATACAGGAGCAGGATTACTAGTTCTGTAGCAGACTGGGGGCTAGAGTTCTTCAGGTCATTCAGGCCAGGGTAGAGGCCGTGGATGCAGTGGTCAGGCTCAGGTAGGGACAGCCCAGGGATCTCAGGCTACTGCATAGGGCTGCAGTGCAGGCTAGACATTTGCGATAGAGCAGATTCATCAGAAGCAGGATCCTGGACCTTCTACAGTTCGAGGTATGATTTTAGTAGCCTCAGTTTTATCCTATGCACTTTTTGATACAGGAGATTCTCATAGATTTATTTCTATACATACTGTGGAAATCCTTAGACTTAATATTTATACTTCTGAGGACATGTTGACACTAGACACACCGTTGGGGATTAGAACTGCTAGCGTGCGTCAGTGCTTGGACTACCCCCTTGAGGTTGGTGGGTGTCGTTTTTCATGGAACCTCTATGTTCTAGAGATGATAGGATATGATTTCATTCTTGGTATGGACTGGTTGGTTCCCTTCCAGGCCTTTTTTGATTGCTATCGTTGTAGGGTGAGTTTCACATCACCAGAGGGCAGATCTTTTCTTCACAAGGGCGAATGGAATGTCCAGGCGAGTAGAGCAGGACCAGAGCATCATGGGCTAGGCAGAGTTACAGCTCGGATTTCCAGTCTGTACCTGGATGACTAGGGGACTTCATATATAGACTTTCCTCCAGTGGTGGATCATTTCAGGGATGTCTTTCCAGATGACTTTTCAGGGTTTCCTCCAGAGCGTGAGGTAGACTTTTCTATTGATCTTGTGTCAGGATCGACACTGGTGTCCATTCCTCCTTATAGGATGGATACACCTAAGTTTCAGGAGCTCAAGAAGCAGTTGGAGGATTTGCAGGCAAAGGGTTTCATCCGACCTAGTACTTCTCCTTGGGGTTCGCCTGTCATGTTTGCAAAGAAGGAAGACGGCACCCTTAGGCTTTGTGTGGATTATCGGAAGCTAAACCAGTTGACGGTCAAGAACTGATATCCATTGACATGGATAAATGATCTATTTTATCATCTTCTAGGAGCCAGGGTGTTCTCGAAGATCGACTTGAGATCCGGCTATCATCAGTTGCATGTCAGGCCATCTGATATACCTCTTATAGCCTTCCAGAGCAGGTATGGTCTGTATGAGTATTTGGTTATGTCGTTCGGTCTCACGAATGCGCCAGAAGTTTTCATGGAACTGATGAAAAGAGTGTTTCATCCATACTTATATTCTTTTGTGGTTGTTTTCATGGATGATATCTTGGTGTACTCTCACACTCGACACGACCATGCTACCCATCTTGAGATCATTTTGAGTACACTGAGGGAGCATCAGTTATATGCTAAGCTCTCAAAGTTCCACTTTTGGATGGACGAGATTCACTTCCTGGGTCATGTCATCTCATAGACAGAAGTATCAGTAGACCCAGAGAAGGTGAGAGCAGTAGTTACCTGGGAGCAGCCAAAGAATTTCTTCGAGGTACAAAGTTTCTTAGGGTTGGCTGGTTACTACAGGTGGTTTATACAGGACTTCTCACACTTAGAAGCATTGTTAACGGGCTTGACTAAGAAGGGGGTGAAGTATGTTTGGTTAGAAGCCTATGATTTAGCCTTTCAGGAGCTAAAGGGGAGATTGACTTTTGCACCGATTCTAGTTTTTCTAGAGCCGGGAAAGAGTTATACAGTTTTCTGTGATGCATCTAGCATCAGACTTGGAGTAGTGCTTATGCAGGAGGATCGTGTAGTTTCATATGGATCTCAGAAGTTGAGGACACATGAGAGGAACTATCCTACGCACGACCTGGAGTTGGCTACAGTTGTTCATGCTTTGCGTTGTTGGATACATTATCTTCTAGGAGATAATTTTGTGGTATATACTGACCACAAGAGCCTCAAGTATATCTTTACGCAGCATGACTTGAATTTGAGACAGTAGAGGTGGGTTGAGTACCTACAGTCTTTCGATTTCGAGATTGCTTATACACCTGGGAACGGTAACACTGTGGCAGACATGCTGAGCAGGAGGACACAGATACAGGCAGTTCAGGAGGCCAACAGCGAGTAGCAGCTTATGGCTCTTTTCTCTGAAATTCATGTAGAGGTGCACGATAGACAGGGTCAGACTTTTCTTTCTTCTATAGTTGTTACCTCTACCCTTCTTTACTGAGTCCGAATGAGGCATATATCATATTCTAAAGGCCTAGTCCTATGGGAAAGCATGTTAGGAGAGGACCCTCTTCCCGGATGAACCATAGGCGAGGGTGAGATCTTGCATTTCCAGGGACGCGCATGGGTGCTAGAAGATATACACGAGGAGATGATGTGAGACTTTCATTCCTCAGTTTGGGCAGTTCATCCTGGCGTCACCAAGATGTATCGTGATCTACACCGTCAGTATTGGTGGCCAGGTATGAAGATAGATGCTGCCGGTTTTGTCATGAGGTGTTCCACCTGTCAGTAGGTGAATGCAGAGCACTAGCGACCAGTAGGGATTTTACAACAGCTACCCATTCCTGAGTGGAAGTGGAATGATGTCACGATGGACTTCGTGACAGGGTTACCGAGATCTCCTCGAGGGAATGGCGCGGTATGGGTTGTCATTGACAGGCTCATGAAGGTTTCTTACTTCTTGCCGATTAAGAAGACCTTTGGTGTTGATGAGCTTGGACGGTTGTACATCCATGAGATTGTATGCTTGCATGGGGTTCTGAGTACTATCATTTCAGATAGGGATGCCTGCTTCACATCGCATTTCTGGCAAGGGCTACAGAGGGATTTGGGTATACAGGTACTTCTGAGTACAGCTTACCATCCCCAGACAGATGGCCAGTTAGAGCGCACGATTCAGGTGCTTGAGGATATGCTACGAGCATGTGTCCTTGATTTTGGAGGTTCTTGGGAGAGACATATACTTCTAGTAGAGTTTTCCTACAATAATAGTTTTCAAGAAACTATTCAGATGGCACCTTACGAGGCTTTGTATAGTAGGTCGTGCCGATCACCCTTGTGTTGGATGGAGGCAGGAGAGGCAGCTATGCTGGGACCTCATCTTGTTCAGGAGACTACAGAATAGGTGGATTTGATTCAGAAAAGGATGGCTACTGCACAGTCTCGACAGAAATCTTATGCTGATCAGTGGAGATGACTTTTTGAGTTCAAGGTCGGAGATCAGGTTTTCCTATGTGTTACCCCGAGGTTGGTCCACAAGAGGATCAGGAGACAGGGAAAGCTTTCACTGAGATACGTCAGCCGTTTGAGATTCTGGAGAGAGTCGGGCTAGTTTCTTATAGGTTGCAGTTACCTTAGAGGTACCAGGCTATGCACGACGTGTTCCATGTTTCTCAGCTTCAACGCTATTTCTCAGACTCATCTCATGTTTTTCAACCCTAGGAGGTTGAGCTGGAGAAGGATGCATCTTTCGAGGAGCATCCTATCAAGATTGTTGATTTTAGTGCAAAGTTACTTCGTGGCCGGTCTGTTCCTCTGGTACGGGTGCTATGGCAGCACGGTCGTGTACAGGATGAGACTTAGGAGAGGGAGGCTGATGTGCGATCACAATGGCTAGAGTTGTTTGAGGATTCTTCTTCTACACCTTTTTAGGGAAATTTGGGGATGAATTTATTTAAGGGGGGGAGTTTTTAAGAACCCAGATCTTCTTTTCAGGTATGTTTTTCCTTTTCTGATCGTTTTTGGGAAGAAGAGGAGAATCTGGAAATTTTCTAAGTACACGTCGTGTACTTTGTTGCCGCTCAAGGCCATGTGTTGGCCGTGTCATGGTCACACACACGTCCATGTAGGGGTGATATGGAGGCCGCCTAAAGCGGAGTACAGAAAAGGAAAGTACACGTCGTGTACTCCAGAAGTATATTCCATGTACTTTCTTTTTATTTCTTTAAATGGACCGGGGTCGCGCCTAATCCTTATTTCTGTCTTCTTCTTCGCTTAATTCTGTCCAGAGTATCCGAGGAGGCCGAATCTTCTCTGAGCCTCCGATCCATCACTGGTTATCCAAATCGAACATCGTCGGTTGCAATAGAATCGCAGCGGTGAGTTCTTAGTTCTTCTTTGGCCACGTTTTCTGATTCTTTCTCTTATGAGAGTTATCTGAGGTTGAACATTTTAGACTTTTTTGCGGATCTACTCCATTCTAGGCTGATTCACGGGCTAAGGTTCAAGTATATTGATCTCCTAGGATTGAGGTAGGTGGTTTGTTGTCTTACGTTGATTGTCTTTGAGTTTTTGTGCAAAAGTGTTGGATACCCATGTATCGGGTATCTCGGGTTAGGGTTTCGATCCTGCATTATTATCTACCTTAGATTTCTTGTATTCTTATGGATATTAGATGAATAATGTTTTCTTATTAGCATGTTTGAGGATTACCCCATGTGTGTTTCTCTTGTTTTGGCTATTTATTATCGTTTGGATTAGGTTGCCTGTGAGACAGACCTTGTTGCATTTATTGCATGCCTTGATATAATTATTTGCATGTATTGTCTACTGTTTATATTCTTTTTATGCATTGTAGCTATTAGACAAGTAGTTTTTGAACTTACTTAGGGCTTCTGACAGTCGATTACACACGACTGGACTGCTCAGGGCTGTGTGAACCTGGTGCGGTAGACTAAAGAGGGAATTGACGATTAAGGGCTTCCCTAGAGAGTCAATTATAAATTAGTATCATTTGTAGGACCTATGGGAATGGGACTTTGTACTTCCTCAGAGTTTCATTGGTTACGTATCGTTACTACAGGGGGAATTATACTTAAGTGCTTCCTCAGAGATTCTATAGATATCGTTGCAATACTGCAGGGGAATGGACGGTGAGAGCTTCCCAAAGTGTCTGTGCCTTTGTATGATTACTTGACTAGAGGGGTATGCCAGTATGAGCCACCTAGAGAGTCAGTGTGAATATTGTTGGTTGGTTGTGATGAGTCCACCAAGCCAAAGAACAAGCTTGGGTTTTGTACTGCCTGCTATTTAGGTAGTCTTCTGAGATACATGTTGTGTTACTTGCTATGCCTTGGGAATATAGAGTTGTTTGCTAGATTCCTTGGTTGATAATTTAATGATTGGATTAAATTAATAAAAGAATGTGAATAGATATTTGTAGGATTATTTACTTTAGTGTACTCTTGTTTCTCTGCTGTATTTATTTCCATTACTTTTTCTATATTACTCACTGACAATAGGGCACAGATCTTATGGTGGTTGCCTACTAGGATTAGTCTCACACCCTGTTTGGGTCCTGCTTTTCGGCCCAAATAGGTTATATGGTTGTAGGTGTGGATAGGGATTGTGTCTCTTCTACTTCAGGTACATGATTGCTGGTTGGAGCTGGAGAGAATAGGACTGAGCTTAGGATTGCGATGCTGCTGGAGTTGTTGTTTACTTTTAGTACTTTGATTCTCAGTTGTATTTCAGCACGTTTTTGTGTTTGCTAATTTCCTTAGATACTTGTACCTACTACATCATTATCATCATTACTATATATTCATTGCTTCTGCTGTTTATTTTCAGTTATTGTATGTTGTTTACTGCTTCCTCTATTGACTGTTATTTCCTTTCCCTTGTATACCTTACCAAATGAGGGCATAGTTTCCCCAATGACTCACCAAGGCCCTCACTGCTAGTCGGCAGCCTCTAGCCTTTAGGGAAATGTGCTTGAGGTCATGTGGTGAACCGGGTATAGGGAACTAGTTGAGTGGCTCCGGATTCGGGTCGTTACATCCTCAACCATATATTGAGTAGTTTCCAACAAGTATAATTATTTTGAAAGGTCATACCTCAAGTGAGATATGATTTACTCATGTATTCATATTTACGGGGTCCAGGCATCCATTTGATCTTGCAGTGTAGATATCAACTAGAGACCCAGCTCCAATGCCTCTAATGCCTCCTTCATCTTCCCAATAAGGGGAGCCTCATCTTCAAAATCATGCAAGTACCTCTCATTAGTGTCCAAGTCTCACTGAGTCAGAAAAATTTGATTCATAATTTCATACAGTGGTTGTTGGTCAAAACCACATGCCCCCAAGCCATGAAATAACTGATAAAGGTGTTCCCCTTGGTCATGAAATTCTTCCAAAGGAGTCTCAATAATCAAGGCATAAATCTATTTCTAGATCATCCTATGTTGTATTTGAGCTTCTGTGACTAGCGATGTGGGTTCTCCAAAAGGAGGAATAACCGGGTAAGATATCACCACCTCAATGGAGACATCACCTATATCTTGTGTTAGAGGGATTTTTTCCTCAATAAATTCACTCCCACTATCAAGGTTCCCATAGTCAGGATGTTGGATCATCCTTGAATTATCTCCTAAGTCTTCAATCATCTCCATCATTTCCATGGAAAGCAGAGTCAGTGAAGAAAATGGTTTGTCCGCAAGATAAACCAGCCGACTTAACACACCACATGGATAGGATACTACCCAAGCCTGGGCATAATCCTTGGTAAAAAAGGTGGGATAATCAGTGGTTTGAAAAATGATCTCAGTGTCAGTGTCTTCATGCACCAATATCATCCAAAATTGGTAGATGATCTCAGGGTGTCTCTCTCCTTGTACGCTAGCCAAAGGAAGATGGGAGACCCTTTGGGTACAACCAAACTGATGAGCAAACCGATAAGGAGTATATGGATCGTAGATGGTCATCTCACCCTCCCTATCTATAATAACCCCATCCCAAAATAAGATTTTGTACAAAATCTCATCAAGAGAGCTTCTTCCATTATCAATAATCAAACCAGTCGGCACACAGTAAGGGATGAAATCAAAGCTATCAGATTAGCTCAATGTGTCTCTAACATTGTCAAGGCTCAATGACATATCTCAAATCCTAGATATATTCAACAATCTGAGATGAGATAAGGTAGCAGGGACCCTAGTGGAATTGTAATATTCATAAAAATGGAAATGTTCCAATATCCAGCTGAACAAAAACTAGAAAGCATCATCGATCCTATAGGGGATGTTGCCTTTTTGAATGTGTCCCAAGAGTTGGTAAAGGCATGTAAGGGTCATCACCTCTAGATTAAGGCATTTTCCTTCCACTATTCACACTTCCATCACCATCGTACTGACATTGATTCCTATATGCACATACCCCACTAAGAAAAACCATACATTTAAGAACATGGCCATAAAACCCTCCAGCTTAAGGCTTAGAGAGATCTCCAAGTTCAGTCAGTATCCCCATGAATTATAATCCCCAGGTTCTAAAATGTAAAAATACAAACTGACACTATTACATACTTGTTTAGAATGGGACCAAGGGGCGTATAGAAGTTGTCCTGACCCCGCTGCAACAAAGGAAAATATTGATCTATCCTTTGAATGATATGAGTGAGTGCATCGTCAGCTCCTTCCTTAGCCTCCCCTTCAAAATGGTGAGCATTTCCCTCACTAGAACTAGTGCAAAGGATTATCCCAAACATCTGTAGTAGGGAATAACTCATCATACATCTCTTAGATAGGGGGATCCCACCCAGTTGGTAGATGTCCCATAGGCTAATGCCCACTTAACCATGGGACAAATGAAATGTGTTGGTTCCAAGGTGCCAACAATTGAGCAGTTCTTAAATAAGATCAGACTAGTGATAAACAATAAATTGGGAAATCCACATGGCTTCTTAAATATGAACCATGTATAACTGGTCAGCAAACTCTATGTAGCTTTGCCTGACCCAAAAGGGCCACGCCCATTCATCAGATAAATTACCACCTAGACAGAGATCCCATTTCAAACTCCATTCGCTAGTGGATTGTTCATATAGGAGATGAATATACTCGAATAACTTTGAGAAATATGATGATGAGAAAAATCACAACCATTCGGACCCAAGGGAGAGTTTTCCAACATATAAGAAAACCCTTGGGATTGATTTGAGACCAATCATCCATCCTCAGTAATTTTTATATTGATATAGTCAAGAGAAGTTAACACCTAGTAGGATAGAATATTGAAGTCTGAAGGATGTATGAAAACATCTTCCAATAGACCAAACCTGTATAGAGGAAGCTGGTGTGATAAAGGATAATCCTAGAGCTTTTATGAGAGAAACCTCTTCAGTATCTCGTTATTAGAATGCATGTGGTATCAGGGGTCAACATTGTGATTTCTAATGATCATGGACCTTTGATTAGTTGAAGCAGAGGAACCTTGATGATAATTGAAATCCATCTGAACAAAATTAAGTTTTGCATATCAGACAGATAAAATAAAAAAAAATTCAAAGCAAAGACATGAAAATCTTGGCAACATCATGTGCATCGCATGAATCAAAAAAGGCATTTGTTAATCACATAAAGGATTCATGAACCGCCTGACTCATGAATATATATCCTATTGCATAATCCCATGGGCATATTACAACTACATGACCCCTCGAAGACTCGTGATTTCATGATTGAGACATGGTCACGTAAGCTGTATGATTGCGAAAAGATCATGTGATCAAGCCAGTGGATCTTGCGAAACCCTCAAGATGATCATGCATCCTCATGTAAAAAGTTCAAACAATTACTAAATTATAGTTCGTAGTTGGTTTGAGTAGGCACTTGAGCACAAGTGGTCTTGCAGAGTAGTTATCACAGAATGGGAACACGGTGAGGTCTCATAATTGAGTCTTGTGGTGCGGTCCTGCGATGAGGACACACAAAAAAATCAGAATGAGATCTCTGTATGGATGAGTAATCGGTGAGTGAATCGATCTCCTCTCCCCTATTTATAGGGAATATAGCAGAATATAAAATGTCACCTGACAGACCAAGCATTTCACAAGACGTTGATTCACAACAGCGCCAAAGACTTAGGCGGGCATTTACTTTCCTCAGAACTAAGCCCTTATCCCTATGGATGTCGCTACTAAGGGGGGGGGAATTTATTGACACCTGCCAAATGAGAATCATAAAATTCACAAAGGAAAAAATACCTGTATATGGGTATTATTTTCCCCACAAATAAAATAAAGAAGAAGGTGGCCAGAGACCCGAAGATCGTGTAAGCTTATAAGAGATAGGAAATCGCGTGACCATCATAGGGTCACATAAAGGATCCATACACAATGCATAACCTATGAAAAGTCCCATGAATCCCTTTTGACAGGCCCTTTTTATCTCGTTAAGGATCCCTAAATAACCAAGGATCATGCGGCAACAACCAAATAAGCTCTCTCAAATCATGTGGTTTGTCAACCGGTGGGCACCTGACAACCCATCCAAAAATCCTTTAAAAATAGGAGGAAAATACCCAAAAGGTGGGAGCCTCTTGTAGTCGTAAAACTCGCATGATGGATCAGCAATGGGGAGACTAACTTTCCTCGACAACATTCAATAAAACTCACAAGATCCCCATCCTTTGTAAAATAAACAAATGAAATAAAAGGTAAAGAGGATAGATCCACTTATAGTCATAAATATCACGTGATATGCCCTTGGTGATCTGTAAGACACCGCAAGCCCCTAGTGATGTGTCCACCTCATCTTGAAAAACTTCACTGGCATGTCATCCTCATCAAGTGAAGGACCTCGGGTATGTCCAAGCAACCTCGTACTCCCCCTTTGGCTCTGCCAGGAAAAACATATGGATTTGTCCACTAAATGCTCATATATCTCCATAGGACCTTTGTTGGTCACATGATGCATCATTAAGAGGCAGAGTAATTGTCTTCAACAACACTCATACAATCTTACATGATCCCCAAGATTTGTAAAATAAACTAAGGAAATAAAGAGTGAAAAGGCAGGAGCCTCTCGTGATCGTAAAACTCATGCATCGCACTAAGGTTGTGGACAAAATGGTCTCTCAATAACCCTTGAAAAGGCTGGAATGATCTCATGAAGCCCCCCTAAAAATTCATCCTTATCTTGCAGAAAGTCCCATACAAGTCACCTGAGATCACGCAAAAGCCTTTTGATAGGAGACCTGATATCGTGAAGTCTCTTGGACATGTCAACATGACAATATGGAAGTCCTTTATCATGCTTGCATGATTCAATAAGTCCCTTTTTATTGTTAATAATCTAGTAAATGAGGAATTGATGGGATGGACTCACAGTCACTGAAAATCAGGCGACGCCGCCAGGGTGATCCATGACAGGGACTCATGAAGATACGTGACACTGAATCCCTCTACCAACTCTAGCCTAGATTTGTGTGATATGTGCCATGAAAAGTGGTGAAAAAATGAGGTGAAGAGGCATATAAATCCCCCACCCTAGTATGAAAAATTCACTACTACTCTCCAAGAGGTAGATATAAGTTTGACTACTTTGCATCCATATGCACCAACACACCCAAGAACCAGAGTGGATTTCTCAGAGTGGTTGATCTCATGATCGGAAAAGTTTTCCATTAGGTAAGATATCGGGGAACAACTAGAGAGATCATGTATCATGCATAAATCACTTTGCATGATCAATCATAAATCATGTGAAGGACTTTTGGCGGGACACGTGAAGGGCATCCCATAAATCTACTAGATCACATGATACTTAAAATAAGATAACACTAAAAAAATATAATTCATTCACAATATAAAGGAAATAAAAAAGACTGAAATATGAGATACTTAAGCAAAGAACATATACGTTGATCCTAATGCGCTTCGCATGAACCACCCAGGTCATGTGGCAGCGCCGGGACATGTCGCCCAAATCATGTGAAACTCCTTTGGCATACTATTTGGATCATGTGAAGTCCCTTGGACATGTTAAAGAAAGTCACGTGGAACCCCCAGAGCATGCCATACAAGTCTTGAGAAACCCTTCAGGTTCTCCATATAAAACTTGAAGTGTCCTTTATATATGTCTCCTGACTCATACAGTAGCGTCAGTTCATGTCATCTAAGTCGCACGGTAGCACTCAGGCATGTCAATTAGCTCTCACGGAGCCCTCCGAGCATGCTAGATAGGTCTCGTGATTCCCTCGAGACATGTAACTAAGACATGAAACACCCTTCGAGACATGTCACACTGACTCTTGTGACGCCCTCCAAGTGTGTTATCTATCTCTTGTGATGACACCAGGGAAATTCATCTGGATAATGAAACACACTCTAGAAAAGTCGATTAGGATCATGCGATAGCTTTAAGGGTTAGTCAGACAGGTCTTGCGATGTCCTCCAGACAGTTCATCCTTGATCATGTGACAACCTTCGGACATGCCATCCAGATTATGTGAAGTCCTCTGGACAAGTCAACTGGATGATACAGTTATATTTGGACATGTGAAGAAGACACCCTCCAACATGAAAAATAGACAATCAAGGCATGAAGAGTGGATAATCAATGCATGTCAGGTAAAAAATCAGACCAGGTCTATAAAGGAAACATCAGTTTGTAAGCTCCGATAAGTGGAATGATATAATTTCCTTCATATAAGGGCAGCGTCAGTGTATAATCCCTAACAAACTGAATTATGATGACTTTGATTCCTATTATAACTAGGATATATAGGACACCTCTTTGAGGCCCAAGATCTATATTAACCTCTGAAGGCATATCCTAGTGCATAAGTCCTACATCCATAAGCAGTGACACTAATCATTTACCATCCCTTATTTCTCACACTGAGCATAGATCATGTGGGCTTAGGGAGTTGCAATAATCATATCATTTTCATCGTAATTCTATACGAAGTCAAGGTCAATATTATTGTGTAAGCCCCAATGAGCGACATAATATGATATGTCCCACATATATGGGTAGTGTTAGTGCATAAGCCCCTACCAATTGAAATATAATGAATTTGATTTCTACCATAACCAAGATACATAAGATGCCTTCCTAAGGTTTGAGACCAAAATCAAATTTTCATCCACCTCAACATAAGTCCCACCATGTCTCTAACATTTAAACCATCAAGACCTAATAATTCCCATGGTCTGATCACTCTACCTCATCCCTCAGCGGGCTGAGAGAACAATTGAACTATAATGAATTTGATTCCTACCATAACCAGGATACGTATGAGGCCTCCTTGAGGCCCAATCTCCACATATTAACATCTCAAGGGTTATCCCAGTGCATAATCCCTGCATCCATATGCAGTGAGACTAATTACTTGTTATCCCTTATTTCTCACACTAAACATGTATCATGTGATCTTATGGAGTTTTGATAGTCATATCATTCACATCATGAACCTACACCAGCTAGTGAAACATCGATGTGTAAGCCCCGATGAGTGTAATAGTATATTTTCTTCCATATATGGTCATATACCTTGGGTTCAGTCCCAAGGTCATGACTGAACTATGAGAACTATGATTCCTACAATAACCAGGATATGTAGGATGACTTTCTAAGTTCTGATCTCAAATAGGCATCCACTTTGGTATAATTCCCCCAATGTCTCTAACATCTCAACCATCAGGACCCAATCATTCCCATGGGCTGATCATTCTACCTAATTTGTCAATGGAATGAGTAAAAAATGATCTATGACAACTCTAATTATTACCATAATCATAATATGTAGGATGTATCCTCAAGAATCGAACTTGAATACCTGATGCCTCAGAACCCACATATATTTCCTTTTCTTATGATGTTAAACTGCATAGGTTTAACGAACTACATGGTTTTTGACTCCTACAATAACCAAGATGCGTAGGATGCCTCATAATGGACCAATTCCATCCTTGGAATAATAATATCCTCCCTGTGTGGCAGCAGATTCTAAAATATCTAGTTATACGGCTTCGATAAATAAGCATCTACCCATTATTAGGGAAATAGATTAAGAGCCTCAGATACATATAGATGAATTCACTAATCAGATCCTCTTCTTTTGTCCATAAAAATGATTTAACCTATAGTTGTTTTGTTAGGGTAACTAGTCTCATATCAATATTAGGAAGATATTATTGAACGTTTCTTAAATCTATAATTGTCACACCTGGATTTTTAATTCCATGTGTTGGTTCAAATCCTCTTTTGGTTCTTAGTTTTCTCTTGGCTTTCGGGTGTTCCGGGTTTGAAATTTTGGTGTCTCTTATGTTGTTGATCTGTGACCTTAGTCTTGAGGGTATTGGATGGAAATTGGACTCCTATTTTTTCAAAAGTATGGTATTAGGTTGTGGTGTTTTGGAGTTGGTTTTGTGACACTCCTAGTGGCACCACTTGTGGGGTAAGTTGTTGAGGTGGTTTGTACCCTTGAGTTGGATGAGTTTTGGGGTTAAGATAATGGTTTCTTTTGAGACTTTTCTCCCATATACTTGGACTATATTTACCCATTGTTTTCCCCCTTGTAACCCCCTAAAATTGGAGGCAAAAAATTACTTTTTGGGTGGCCAGAACAGGCCACACGGTTTGGGCGCACAGTTTACTAAACTGTGCAGGCAAATCGTGCAGGGTGTCAAACTCATTAAAATTTTGAGTGTTTTGACCCTTTTTCCTTCCATAAATAAACCAAATATGCCCCTATCTTCTCTATTTCGTTCCCTACCTCCATGGACATCCTCCAAGGTCGCTCCCCTCCCTTGGACCTCAACTTTGAAGGGAGATTTGATGGGGGAAACATCAAAATCATGCAAGTAAGTGTTTCATTCCATGATTTCTTCCCTTTCCTTAGTGTTTATTTCGCCCTTTCATGAGTTCTAAAGTGTCCAGAATCTAGGTTTCGCACCTAGGGTTTAAATTATTGTCTTTTGGGTGAAATCTTGAGGTTTTAGGTTGCTTTTATCTTCCTTGAGGTGCGGCGGTGGTGCGGTTGATGTTTCACACCAAGATTTGAGGGTTTCAACACAAAAGGTTGGTGATTCCATATGTATACATTCATTGATGAGTTATCATGATTTATTTACTTATTTTTCATGTTCCTTATATGCTTTGTGTTGTGTGAAAACTTTTTTTGATGGATTTGGTTAATCATTTAATTTTATAGTTGCATTTTAGCTTGAAATTGGGTGCTTTTCATGTGTGACTCTTGGGGTAATGTTTGGGTGTATTTTATAACATATGGAAGTGATTTATTTGTGTTGAAAGGGGCTGAAAATTCTTGTTTTTTAATTCTTTGGTGTCACATGGGCCTCAAAAGGGGGGGTTTTAATGGGTGTTATGTGTAAAACCTTGTTCCACTCCTTGAAATTGTTTTATGAAAATGTGTGTTTTTCATGGGTATCTTTTGTGGTATTATTTGAGGAAATTTTATAACACTTGAGAATGGTTTAATAAATCTTTCAAGTGATTCCCATTTCTAATTTTTTAGGTTCTTGGTGTGATTTTGTCCTTGAAAGAGGGTTTTGAAATGGGTGTTGTGTGAAAGACATAGTTACACCCCTTGGGTTTGTTTTATGAAAATTGTAAATGTTTTATTTGGTTAAACAAAGTGGGAAAAGGGTATATATGTATTGTTTGGTGAGTGTGTTCACCTAATGTGGGTTTTTTAAAGTTAAAGTTGTGATTTAATATGTCAAACATTTTTAGAATGTTTTACAAAGTGCTGAAATGTTTTATCAACTGGCAAGAGAGGTGTGAAACATGTTTGTGGGCTGTTTTGTGTGAGTGTGATGTAAAAAATGGATTTTGTTTATTAAAAGGGTATTATGTAACATCTGATTGGAATTTTATGTGATTTTTATCATCTTGGGAATGATTTTATAAAGTTTTTAAAGGATTTATTGAATTGTGAAAGATATGCAAAATGTGTTGTGGGCTATTTTGGTGTGAGTTTGATTTCAAAATCAATTTGAATGAAAAGAGGGATTATGTGACTTGTGTGATGTACATGTGGGATTTTTGATGAATGTGTGAAATAGAGGTGATATTTTCATGTTCAAATTATATTTCTTGACTTGTTGAACTTTTTTTAGCATAAGAGGGAAAATCAGGTATCTAGGTGGGTGGACGTGTATTAGTATGCTAGTGATCCCATGGGGTTTGGCCTCAGATTCTCGTAGCAAGTTTTATGCTTACAACACTAACTAAACTATAATTATGATGATGATGGGTGGACACTAGGTTATGGTTATGTTCCCTACTAGTGTCTCGTTCATGAGAACAGATATTTGTGATGGTTACTTTCACCGAGATATGAGGTACCTGGGACCCACAACAAGCTAGTACCTAGGGGTTATTTCCTATTGTTTGTGCTCATTGGATGATTTGTGCTTAACATCGACATACGGTATGTTTGGATGGAAAATTCAATGGTGTTGGAATTATTTTTAAAATTGTTTATTCTTTAAAATAGTCCACTTGAAAACTATTTTATTTTAAGTTGTATCTTTTTAGAAAATTGTTACTATCACTTCATGTTATGAAAACTTGCATGATTTTATTATTTTAATGTTTATCACATGGAATATCTTAGTGGTGGTATCCTACTGGGATTTTTCTCACACCCTAATTACACCTTTGGATGTAATTAGCCTTGCTTATTTTGTTGTTGTGGTTTTGGGTGCAACTTTTGTGCCAATGGCTCAGGTTTTAGCAGTCCAACGTGATGTGGTGTTGTGGAGATGGCTTGAGGGCGGTGCCTCTTTCCATGTGGAGGTTCTTGGGTTGACTTTTTTTTTGGTTTTTTACCTTTGTAATGGTATTTAAGAATTGTTTTAAATTGTGTAATTCAGTTCTTAATTTTAGTGAAAGATGTTTTGGTTCAAAAAATCCAGATTTGTTTTCTTGGTTTCATTTGTTGTTTTATGTTTATATATTCAGGTAAATCATTCCCAATTTTCTTTTTATGATACTCGGGCACTTGTTCCGGCCTATGGAGATCGGGAATGCCCTTCGGTCCTTGTTTCGGACTGTGTTAGGTTCTGATTTTGATGGCGACCAGATTCAGTTCATGATAATGAGAGAGTCCTTGAGTAAACAACAATTCCCCTTAAAAAGGTGTGATGAGCCCGACCTCCCATTCTCTCGACCAATGAGAGTCTATAAGATTCATTGGGTTTGAAACCCTAGTTTACCATCTTCCTTTGGAAATTAGGCCCATACCCACTTATAGATGAGGGAATCGTTGGGAGTTTCCATTAAGAATGACAATGGTGACCTGATGTTATTAGTTGTGCAAGAACTGAACCCATCATAACCAACCATCGGGCCAAACTGATTCCACCTCGATGGGGGTTTCAGGCCATCTCTTCTCTGAAGAAACAGAGACCCATAGGGGTGGTTACTATTGAGTTTCACCCTGAGGTGTGTGTGTGTGTGAGAGTGAGTGTGTGTGTGTGTTATGATATTTAAATATATGTTAATGTATTTGTATATAAATATAAATTTATATATATATATATATATATATAATTATAAAATTTTATTTATATACACATATATATCAACGTGCGTGTGTGTAAATTAATAGAATTATACTTAAATATAATTAAAAATCTTTTATAATAGTGGAAAAAATGTCACTAATTTAGCCACGTTTAAAAACATTGCTAAAAAATGTCGCTAAATTCTAATTTTTTGTAGTGTCTTTTCAAGATAGGGTTAGGTATATCCCATAGAACCTGAGTGTGATACCCTACCTATGTACCTACATCTTCTAAGTTCCATCATGTACCTCTATATGGTGACTCCCAAGAGACATGACCTCTTGGATGAGGACCTTCAGTGTCAGCAAAACCTGAGGAGTGTGTTCTCTCATATGAGCATTACCTTGGATCTTCAAGAGAAATCATAGGTTGGTAGTGAGGAAATGACCTTACTTTGAGACTTTTTGTGTATCTTTGAGTACATTTGGGTTGTTATCATCCTTTCTTTTAAATTGACTCTCTTTGATGCTTTATGTTTGGTGATTTTAAGGTGTCCTATTGGGTATGTTTATACTCACTCTTGTATGGGATTTTCCCACACGTGTCATATCTTATAGAAATGATAGGACTTTTAAAGAAGTTCTAGGAGGACCAAGATTAGGTGGAGATTAGCTACATCTTGATAGCATCCCCCTTTTATTAGCAGGTTACTCTTTTATTAGTTTTGGTGGGATTGTATTTTCCTCGTAAGAACCTGAATTTTCTGTGAGGTGTGGATCCTTAAAATTTTAGTTTAATTACTTTTTTTGTGCCTAATATAAATTCTTAGTGAGACTATGGAGTAAACAAGGGTGTTTGGGGATTTTTTTGGATCCCAAAACCCTAACCAGTGGAAGAAACAGCTAGGCCGCATGGTTAGTAGAAATAGTGCAACCCAGTCTGCATGGTCTCTACTAACCATGTGGGGTGTTTCAGTGACTGGAAATGGGTTGCACAGTTTTCCCTAACTGTGTGAAGCGGGTCACATGACCGTGAAAATTCACTATGGTCTTTAATGGATCCATGTAGCATGGTTTCCCAAACTGTGTGCATGGACCGTACAAGTTCCCTCTTTGGATAGTGCATGGTGCACGGTTGGCACGCGGTTTGGACAACCATGCATTCAAACCGTACGACCACTGTAAGTTGGGTAAAATTACCATTTTTCTATTGAGGGGTTATATGTTTAACACCCCTTTTCCTTTCTTATTTTCCTCCAACAGTAGCCCTTCTTTCTCCCATTTTAGATCCACCTCAATCTTTAAACTAAGTTCTTAGATAAGTATTCCATCCATACTCTGATTTGACTTTTGATCATCTCATTGGATTCATCTTAGTAAGTTCTCCATTACTTAGGCTCATTTCATCATTCGTCTTTCTATTGATGATGTTATTTTGGTGTAGGTTTGTCTGCCCTATTTTTAGGTTCTTCATTTGTTTTGTTATTTTCTTTTGATCTAGACCAAACCAGAGGCTAATATTGGATAAGTTCTCCTCAACAGATATAAGGTAGGTGGTCTAGTAATTATCTCTCAAAGTCGTTATGCTTTGTATTATACGTCATGGTTCTGCATGTTAGTTTCACCTAGAGTTTCCCCTAAAAATGGATCTCCTTCCAATTGGTTTCCTTTTTTTAGAACCTGATGACTCTATTAAATACCAAAAGAAATTGGAGGTCTTCAACCTCAATTTGATCCACCCCTTCAAGTGTTCCCTTTATATGCCTATTTGAATTTCATGGTTTCATAAATAAAACAACCATCAGTGTGTTTGATTTGACTTCTAATAGGTGATATCATAAATGGTAATGGATAATTGTAGTGGTGTAGTATGGCTAGCACACTTGCCTGACTAAAATGAATTGAATAGAAGTGGGTGGTATGACCACATCACTTACTTTAATTAGACAATGGTTAATCCCTTGTTAAATTGAAATGTTGATGAACTAATAACTATCTATTATCTCTTCCTAAATCCCTAGACCGCTTACTACTCTTATGATATGGGTATGGCGTCCCTTACACTTTTATGAGATATGATCATGGTGTACCTTACACTTGTGATATACGGGCAAGGCGTCCCTTACACTTATGAAATGCAGGATTAGAGTCCCTTACACTTTTATGAAATGCAGGCTTAGCATCCCTTACACTTTTATGTGATATGGGCATGGAGTCCCTTACACTTGTGAAACTTGGGCATGGAAACCCCTATAAATTATGATGAATGGGAATAATGACCCTTATGAATTATGATGAATGGGCATGACAACCCTTATGAATTATGACGAATGGGCATGGTGACCCTTACGAATTATGATGAATGGGCATATAAACCCTTATATATTATAATAAATGGGAAGGACGGCCCCACTTATATGATACAAAGGCATGATGTCCCTATACTTGTGATATGTGGGCATGATGTCCCTACTATAATGAGACTAGGCATGGAATCCCTTGACACTTGAAAGACTCATTCTACTACCCATGAATTCTTGAGTTACGCCTCGGGTCCAGACTAGTATCAGTATCCATACTTATGGTTATAGACATCACTATGTATATATACCATATATATGTATACATATGGTTACTTGTTCAGATATTATTCGACTTAGGAAGAAGAAGGTAGTGTTATCCTGGTGTCCTTTAGGAACCAGAGCTGACCCTTAGAGTTTTTATTACTTCTTACCTTTATATTTGTACACTACTCATATTATATGCACCAACTGGATATTTATAGACACTATTGGTGGTGGCCTACTGAGTTTATCCCACACCCTATCTGGGCCATTGATGGTACCTAGGCATATTATATGGATGCAGGTAGGGATAGGGGAAAGTGACCTATTTTTGATTCTTGAGTGATTATAACATGGGGTCAGGGAAGCACATAAACCAAGCTATGACTTGTGATGCTACTAGAGATATACTTTTTAGTCTTTTTTATTTTGATACATGTATTGTACCAAATGCCTACTATCATATCTACCTCTTTCCTTTTGATAGATACATGAAATTACATCATTTTATATGTGATATTGGATGTTACTTTTGATGACTTGTTTATTATATCATCTAGATGTTTACCATTAGCTATTTAGTTTTTCCTCTATCATTTGATATTATGCTTCTGCTATTTACCTATTATTTAATTATTTTACTACTATGATCATGAGGGTATATTGTTCCCATTATACCACCTTGGACCCTCGCTGCTAGTCGAAATCCTCTAGTGTATTGGTAGGCGCGCTTGAGGCCATATGACCCGCTGTCTTGGAGCACCGCTTAGTGGATCCTAGGTCAGGATGCCACAAAGCGGTATCATAGGATTTATTTTCTTTTCCTTGCTATTTTGAGATGGTAGAAATGAGACTAGAATGTATTAGAATTGGTTAATGAGACTATTTCTAGGATTAACTGACTCATGTATAGATAAAATCCCAACTTCCATGGATGAGAATTATTGTTTTGGATTCCGCTTTTTACAGCTGATTTGATTCCACCATTGGGTGACACACTTGATATATGAAGTTATTGTTATTATGATGTTGGTTTATATTTTATCCTTGGCTTGGTATGGAAAGGAATCATAGTTCATGCATCATTTTAGTCACTTTATAGGACTAATATGTCATGCATTATGCCATGTCATATAGGTTTCAATGCTTAACTATATGATACCTATTGTATATGCCTTAAATGATATATATGTTATACAACCAATGTTTTTACGGAAAAATGATATTGGGTAATGGGTTATTAAAGTGTTTCCATAAAACTAAATAGTGTTTTACCATATAGATTAATGATGGAACCTTAACTAACCAATTATCACATGTTTGGGTTATGTAACTGAAGTTACATAGACTAAGATGTTAGTTGATTTGAAATAAATTAATGTCATTTGTAATCTAAATAGTGCATGTACCTCTATAGATTGGGAATTATGATTTATATAGTAAAATCATCTTATATTACCTATTACATCCTGTTTTTGAATGTGAAGGTTAGGATGTTGTTAAATGAACTATTAATTACAATTTATAAAGCATGTACTTCTATAAATTGGTAATGTTACTTCAGTTAATCAGTCTTTTATCTAAATGTAATAATTGTTCAATCTCTAATTTCAATATGGTATTCGTTAAATGGGGATACCAATTTAAAATTAAAGGGTGTTTTACTCTATAACTTTCAATTGATAGTCTATATACTGGGACCCTTCTAGTGAAACACAGAGCTTGAATCAGACCCAACCTTAGTTGTGGGTAGTAGGAAGTGTCTCTTGTGTTCTTCTTGATCGATTCTATTACCCATCTCTGGCTTTAGAAGCAGGTAGTGGGGTATGAATTTTACATAGGAAGGCTTGTACCTATCCTATTAGTGTATCCATGATCTCTATCATTATTGAACCTATATGAGGCATGTGTTTGGAATTTTTAGAGCTATTCCACCACAAAATCCTCTAGTCGTGTGCTTGGAGAGTGGTGACAACCATGCTCTAGAGGTGGTGGGAGATGCTAGTGATACCTCCAGTGGTTCCACATGTGGAACATCCTATCATCCATGGTGTGGGAGATGATGTTCAGTTTTGAGGGGAGTTTCTACAACTTATGAAGACTATACTGGGAGCTCTGTAACTTTCACCTTCTATGGAAGAGTTGATGTGGTAATTTCAGCAGCAACATCCACCTACTTTTTTAGGGGACGATGGCCCCTAGTATGAAAAGTTGTGGATTTAGGTATCCCTATCTATCTTTGAGTAATTATATACATATTATGAGAGGATATTGAATCTTTCTACGTATATTCTTTGAGGATCCTCCAATGGATATTCTGAACCAGGAAGTTCAGTACCGGTAAGTGATTTAGAGGGATTTCCAATCTAGTTTTTATGAATACTTCTTCCATGAGACCCTAAGGGCTAATCATTCCAGGGAGTTCATGAACCTACAATAGGGTTCTATATCCTTTATGGGCTACTCAACTCATTTTATAGAGCTTCAGTGCTATGCGCCTATCTATACTGCTGATGAGACAACAAAAGTGAGATGATTTAAGGATGGGATTAGGAATCCTATTCGATCTCAGGAGAAAATTTTATGGTTTAATACCATGTTTGATATAGTAAACTAGACTCTCATCACCAAGCAAAACATAAGGGAAGCTGACGGTGTGGGACAGGGTGGTTCATACCCAAGATAGGGAAGTGGTTTGACTAGCGGTCGGAAGCAACACTTTGAGATTGCATGTGGGAGTAGTGGTAGCCATATGATACCCACTAACAGTTACACAGTTTTTCACTAGTGTGGGAAGCTAGGTCATAAGAAGCACTAGTATTCCAGAGACCCTGTTGAGTATCGAGGCTATGGTAGATTGGGTTATCTTTAGCGTTTTTGCATGACATTCCCATTTTTTCCTAGTGGGAGAGGATCCCTATCAGGTTCTCCTTTAGGAGTAGGATTAGGATGAACTCTCTAGGAAGGTATCTAGAGTACTACCGACTATATAGGAAGAGTAGGAGGCCATGGCTGAAGTATCCAATCTTCATATACACAACTCCAGTAGATAATTCCTGCTCAGGGTAGTCAGGTTGAAACACAAGGATGTGGATTAATATAGATTTATTCAATGTAGCATGTACCAGAGGAGCAGTGTGTTAGGACATCTATTGCTTGAGGTATAATTATATTAGCCTCTACTATTGTATCTTCCCTATTTGATATGGGTGATTTACATTCCCTTATCTCTGTGGATACTGTGGGAAGATTGGGGCTTATTATTGAGTACTTCTATGGCATGATGATGCATGATACTCCATTGGGAATTCAATCAGAAAGTGTATGCTAGTGTAAGGAATTTTTCCTTGAGGTAGGAAGTCATAATTTCTTATGGGACCTCTTCATCCTCAAGATGTAGAGCTTTGATGTCATTCTTAGGATGGAATGGTTGGTCCCCTATCATACCTATATGGACTACTGTCGACGTAGGGTATCATTTACATCACCAGAGGGTGCTAGTTACCTTTATAAGGTTGAATGGGATGTCTAGAAAATTAGAGCTAGACTGGAGCATCTTGGTCTAGGTAGAGTGACCGCCCAAATTGTTATCCTTTATATGAATGATCAGGGGTTACATCAAGCTAATTTCCCTTCAGTAGCAGAATGTTTCAAGTATGTCTTCCCTAACAACTTCTCTTGACTACCTCCTAAGAGAGAGGTAGAATTTACTATCGAGCTAGTGTCTCGAGCTGCACTGATATCTATTCCTCCTTACAGGATGGAAACTATTAAGTTGTAGGGTCACAATAGGCGGCTAGAGGATTTGGAAGCTAAGGGTTTTATATGGCCCAACACTTCTCCCTCGGGTTCACCTATCCTTTTCACCAAAAAGGCAGATGGAACCCTTAGGATTTGTGTCACGAACCAAGTTGGGTCGCCATTCGACCCGATGCCTGACTCAGTCTACGGAAAGACCCAAGGGGCGTTCCTGATCCCCACGGGCTGGCACAGGTGCCTGGGTATCAAATACAATACGTGGGAATGATTTACCCAAAATAGTAAACACAAAACAACTAATAAGATAAATAAACTAAAACTGAAACAGAAAACCAAACATGACCTTAACACGTTTCATATTTAAAGGTTTATAACTTGATCCAACAATCCAAAAGAAACAACAATAAAATAAAACTAAAACTCTAACTCAAACCTCCAAGCAACAAGAGAAGCCACATACCCAAGCTATCAACACCAACCTGCAAGAGAAGACCATCAAAAAACTGAACCACCATCGTTAAACACGTTGCCTCAACCTGGAATACACAAAGAACGAGGTCTACATACACCCAAAGGTGTATATAGAGTGTGATCCAAGATCCCAGTAGGATAACACCCAATAAAAAGATTCCATTCCACAATAACAGAGAGATAATTTAATATGCTTATTCAAAATTATACTTTTAAAATGATTTTAAGAAAAACATTTACAAGCTAAAAGTTAAAAGGGGACACTTGAATAAAAACCATTTTACAAACACTATTTTAAAGTGGAAGAGAAAACTTCATAAATAACATACACACACCCAAGTGGTCCTCCGTATGCCAATGAGGGGTACCACGTCATGAATAGTAGAGCACTGTGGGTAAATCCCCTAAGGTAGCTAGCATGCATGGGATGCTATAGAAATTTTACCTCGGTGTAAATGTGGCATAGGAACCACAACGATATACGTTCTCATGCACAAACCACTAGTATGGAAACACATCCATAACCTAGTGGTCTCCAATCATCAAAAAAGTTTAGTTAGTGTTGTAAGGTCAATCCTGATAGATGAAATCAGGATGAACCACTTACGTATTATCTAGCGTACTAGTCCTAATCCACCCACCTAGGTACCCGAGGTTCCCTTTTTGTGCTCAATCAAGTTCCACATTCAAATAGTGTATCAATTTCACATATCACAAACCAAACAACACATTACACACAAAGTCACCACTTGCATACCCAAACCCCATTTTAAAAACACACACACACTAAATTATTTCACAAACATGCCTCACACCTCTTATATTGTTCAACGGTTCATAAAAAAAATTCCAAAAAAAATTCCAAAATCACTGCAAGGCTTTACACCTGAAGATATAGTTAAAATCCCCTTTTTAGACCAAATGCACACCAAAAACCATGTTACACTATAATTTTCATCACATGCATGACTTAATAAATTATTTAAACAATTTAAAGAACATTTATAAATAGAGCATTTCTAAATAGAACATCAAGGGTTTTCACATAAAAATGTCACACACGCACACCACTATATTCATACAAAATCCAAATATTTAAATGAAATCACCCTTATTTGTAAACAATCCACCTTCCATTTTAACAGACCATGGAAAATCCCCTTTCAAACACTTTTTCCATCACTTACAAAATACCAAAATTTTCTTTTTATAACACAATAAAAACAACCCATAAAAACCAACCCAAAACAATGGTCCAAGCCCCTTCATGAAACCCATCATACTTTAAACATTTTTTTAAAAATAAGTTTTTCAGCTTTCAAATATTTTACAATTTATACACCACATGTATAACAAATCTAAAATGATTAAATTGACTTGTTTTTCCTTTGGAAATCCCCATTTAAACATTCATACCTAAAATTACCTTAAAAATATATTTTGCACCTTCCAAACAATATCTAAAACTCATTTGGGAAACATTACACCAAAACACACACAAAGATATAGCCATTTCCTTTGGTAAAAATCCATTTCCAACTTATAAACACACAAATCATTTCAAAACACCACACGCACTACAAAATTAATCCAAAGAAAACATTTATAAATTAAAAAAAACATAATAAATTTATCTATTGATGTTAAGGCACGAAACCACCCACCTCAAACCAAGTGGTTTCCAAACATTGGCGTGAAACTCTATCTTCACCTCGACCCCACTACAATCAAGCAAAATCAAGAATATGGCATAAAAATCGAACCCTAAGAAGAAAGAACAACCCTAAAAAGTACATCCTGCCTGCTGAAAAACCAAAACCTCCAAGAAAAATGGAGAAAGAGTTTACTCGGAGGGAAGTGCTTGCGCCGGAGGAGAGCGGGGCACCCGCGGAAGGCCGCAGTCGCTAGAGGAGGACTGGTGGTTCGTTGTTCCAGTGAAGGGTTGGCCAGTGCAGGAGAGGTGCAGGTGGAGGTCAGGCAGCATGAGCAGGCTGGCTAAGAGGAGCATGGGGGATTCGTCGGTGAGACATGGGAGAGGGAGGAGGGGGGAGCCAAGCAGCGACCAACAACACGTAGGGAGAAGGTCGGAAGGCGCGAGCTGGTGGGTAGGGAGAGGGGGACTGTTGGACGGAGCAGGAGGCCTCTGGCCATGGGGGAGGTGCATCGCGAGCTGGTGGGTAGGGAGAGGGGGACTGATAGACGTAGCAGGAGGCGCTAAACTTGCGGGTTCGAACCAGGTGGGGGCGATGAGGAAGCTAGGTGAAAGGAGGGGTGCGCCCAAAAATTGGGGGGGAGGTGAAACACTAACACTAAAATAAAATAAAAATAAAGATAAGAATAAAACTAATAATAATAATAATAACTTAATAACATATTAACCATATTAATAACAAGAATAATATTCTTAAATAATAATAACACTATTATTATTATTAAACAATTATTAATCCATCTTATTTTTATTATTTTTATTTTGTGTTTTCTTTATTATTCCTCTTGTTAATTAATTAATTATTTATAATTTATTGTAATAATAATAATAACATTAATAACATTAATAATTTTTTAATAAAAAAAATAAAAAAAGTGATAATAACTTAACATAATATTAACAATAATAATTATTATTATTATAATATTAATAACAACTTAACAAAATTTATATTCTTAACGCTATTAATAATAATAATAATATTCTCAAACAATATTATTATTATTATCCTTAAAATAATTCCTTAAATTGTATTAAAATTATTATATTCATTTTATTTCCATTTTATTATTCATCCTATTTTACTTTATCATTATTCCATTATCCCTTTATGCCCCACGCACTCGGCAGTGGTGGTTGGGGGTTTGGGGTTTGGGCCAAAGGTCGCGGGGTCGAGTCCCCAGATCTGTTTTCTTCTTGCGTGCATTGTAATACCCCCCTTTTATTTCATTATCCCTTTAAGATTTAATTTATTTTGAAAATCGAGCAGGCTTCAAAGTCTTCGAACTGTGCCCTGCCCAAGCGCCTGATGTCGCTAAACCTAAAACATGCATTTTTCTCAACAAAACTCAAAAAAATTAAACATGGTCTCACCCAAAACCTGATGAAAAATTACCAGGCCAGAAAATAATAAATTAAATTAATTTAAAAAGGTTGGGGTGTGAAAATTCTCCCCACCATAACGCTTTTCATTCCTGGAAATCCACAACTAAGGCTGAACCCCAAAGTAGAAAATGATAGCCCCTTAAGGTTCAAAGAGTATTCCTACGAAAAAAAGTGAAAAGAGACAAACGCACTATGTTCAGAGAAAATGACTTAGATGACAACCTCAAGAATCCCATAAAAAGACTTTCCACTAAGTGTCACCCACCCCAAAGAGCTAGAACACCTCTAGTTGATTAATTAAGGATCGAAATTTTCACACCCACATAACCCAATCCTTCAAACTAAAACACTTTAAGCACTACTAAATGGAAATCTCACTACTTTTCCAAAGTAAACAAGTAGATTCAAACAATTTCTAAGAACAAAACCAAAAGATCGACATGGGGAGGCCTGAATAGACTCCCCACCATTAGAAACCAACCAACCCCCGAGACAAGTACCAATTGACTGACACGGGGAGGCCTGAATGGACTCCCGACCATTATGAAAAAGGCCAACACCGATTCATTCCAGATACATCTAAGAGAGACCCACCATGGGTCTCCCCACCATTAGAACTGCTAGAAGATACACAAACTTCGAAATTTCCTGACAGTGACCAAACACCCCACCACAAGGGGTGGGGAGGGTAGGGCCCAACTACTAGAGCGTCAAAACCACAGGCGAAGACAACTAACACCTTCACATACCTAGATGAGCACTAATCAAAATTGAAACTGTTTTACCCAAAAATACCCCATAAGGGTAGTTAACTAGAGGCATGAACCCAGTGATACACAACCACTAAGGTCTCAGGAAGCGGAATGACTATGCCTTCATATACCCAAGGGATAACCCCTATTCTCAATTAGGTCATACGTGGAAATGAGGTCCTCCCACCACTTTACACTGAAAGGGAAAAACTAAAACAGGTTTTTGACACCGGAGAGTTAAACTATACTCATCTTCCACCATGAGAACAAGAATTAGGCCTGAGACTTTTACAAATCTGAGTTTTCCCTGACTACGCGCAAGCTTTACTTTGAGACCTACGGCTAGAGCTCAAATGATTGAAGCATCTCCTACCTCGCAGTCAGGTTGTAGAAACCATCGAAAAAAACTTCTTTTCCTAGTGTCACTAGATAATGCACCACAACCGAGACAATGCCAACAGACACAAAACACCTCGACATCCACTTATCCCTATATGAAAACTCCCCAAAATAAGGGTTTAGATAATGCACATGCATCACCTCGTCACCTTAACCAAGAAACTTAAGGAAATATGCATGAAAAACTGAAGAACCTTTGTGGTTTTTTTGTTTAACAAAGTTTTGTATTTGTTAACAACTAATACTTTTGTTGAAGAATGTTTTTGAGGTACAGAAATTTGAAGTTGCTGGTTGCTGAAGATTTCCTTAAAGAAGATTATGTTGAAGAATAAGAAGTAAGAAGTTAAGAAAGTGTCTCAAACTTTATTAACTTAATTAGACGATGCTTTACTGATCTTAAAGTTCTCAAAAATCATGAAAATTTCACGATAAAAGTTGGTTGAAGAAATGGTGAAGAAGACTGGTGTTTTTCTCTAAGAAAAATTCTGAGAAAGTTTGGAGCCAGAAATTCGAAGTCTACTTCCTAATACAGATGTTCGGTGTCTACTACCTGAAGCCAGAAGTTTGGAGTCTTATTTATGAGCCAAAAATTCAGATTTGACTTCCTAAGCATGAAATTCAGAGTGTACTTCCTAAGCATGAAATTCGGAGTGTACTTCCTGAGCCAGAAATTTGGAGTGTACTTCCTGAACCAGAAATTTGGAGAGTACTTCCTGAACCAGAAATTCGGATTGTACTTTCTGAACCAGAAATTCGGAGGAGAATTCCTGAGCATGAAATTCGGAGTGTACTTCCTGAGCCATAAATTCAGAGTGTATTTCCTGAGCCAGAAATTCGGAGTGTACTTCCTGAACCAGAAATTCAGAGTGTACTTCCTGAACCAGAAATTCGGAGTGTACTTCCTGAACCAGAATTTCAGAGTGTACTTCTTGAGCCAGAAGTTCGGAGTCTACTTGCTAAGCCTGAATTTCAGAGTCTACTTATTGAGCCTGAAATTCAGAGTCTACTTCCTGAACCATAATTTCAGAGTCTACTTGTTGAACCTGAAGTTCAGAGTCTACTTGTTGAGCCTGAAATTCGGAGTCTACTTCCTGAACCAGAAGTTCGGAGTCTACTTGCTAAACCTGAAGTTCAGAGTCTACTTGCTGAGCCTGAAGTTCGAAGTCTACTTGCTGAGCTTGAAGTTCGAAGTCTACCTCCTAATCCAGAAATTCTTAGTCTACTTTCTAAGCCTGAAGTTCGGAGTCTACTTGCTGAGAAATCTGGAATGACAATCCTGATCAACATGATGGGAATTCGGAATGACAATCCTGAGCAACATGCTGAGAAATTCAGAATGGCAATTCTGAGTTCAAGAAAACCAGAATTTCAACTTTTCTTAAATCTCGGAGAAATTTAAGGAGATTTGAAGAAGTCAAAGATTGAAGATTAAATGCGAGAGATTTGCGGAGTTTTTGAAATTTGAGGAGGCGGGAACATTTTTCAAGATTCCCACCTTTTTTTTATGAGTTTCCTATAAATATGTTCTCAGATCATTCGCTCATTCAACACTTTTTACACACGCGGAAAAGGCGGAGCACTGGAGAATTCAAAGTAAAAATCTTCTACCATTTTGAAGAAAGTTTTCTTGAGTGTTTGAGAAGAAGAGAATCAGAGTCATATTTCCCTGCTGAGAAGACTGGTTTCAGAAATTTGGATTCAAGAAATCCGGATTGAATATTTGGAGTGGGCATTTGTGTGGAATCATATTTCCTTACTGAGAAGACTGGTTTCAGAAATTCGGATTCAAGAAATCCAGATTGAATATTCGGAGTGGGCATTTGTGCAGAATCATATTTCCTTGCTGAGAAGAACGGTTTCAGAAATTCAGATTCAAGAAATCCGGATTGAATATTCGGAGTGGGAATTTGTGTGGAATCATATTTCCTTGCTGAGAAGACTGGTTTCAGAAATTCAGATTCAATAAATCGAATTGAAGATTCGGAGTGAGCATTTGTGGAGCAGCTTAACAAAGTTCTTATTATTGTGTTTGACTCATTTGTTTTTTAAGGAATAATTGTAAAATGACAGGAGTCAGTATAATCTTTCATGTTGGGAGATAGAAGGTGTCCAATGGGAGTTGGCACAAGTTGTATTCACTTCTTCATTATAGTGGATTTCCATAGACCCACGGGAGTGGTTATGGCAAGGACGTGGGTTCTCTTATTGAGGTCAAGCCTTATAAATCTTGTGTGACTTTATTGATTTACCTTTCTTGCATGCTTGAGTTTCTTTCTAAAGGTTGATAAGGAAATAAATATTAACAGGTTTCAAGGGTTGAGTTTCTTACAGTTTTGAAACTTATAAAAGTTAAACAACTGATTCAACCCCCCTTCTCAGTTGTTATTCGATCCTTGTAACTTCAAGTGGTATCAGAGGGAGGTTCCCTTGTTTAATCCTTATCATATAAAATATCAATTCTGTCAACAGTAGAGGAACTCCTACATTTGATGGCAAGAATTATTATGGATGGAAAAATAGGATGATCTCTTATCTCCTATCTCTTGGACTTGAAGTTGTTGATGCTGCTACTATTGGATTTCCACCTATTGATAAAAATGCTCCTATGACATTTGCTGACAAGAGAAACATAGAAAATGATGGAAAGGATAGAAATGCTATTCTCATGTCCTTATCAGAAAATTTTTATCAGAAGGTGATGGGTCTCACAACATTAAAAAGCATGTGGGACAAGCTGGAAAGTGTTTTTGAAGGAAACACAAAAGTCAAGGAGGCCAAGCTACAAATCTGGCGTAGTAAGTTTGAAGACATCAGGATGAGAGATGATGAAACAATTGATGAATACTTCACCAGAGTTAATGAAATTGTGTGCAATATCAGAGGATTCAGAGAAGACTTGAAAGATTCTATAATTGTGAAGAAACTTATGAGAAACTTTCCAGATAGTTTTGATTCTAAAATTTCAGCTTTAGAAGATAAGGATGATTTATCTCTTGATGAACTGCATAACTATCTTGTTGCTTATGAAATGATGAAATCTCCAATATTTAAGAATAAGATAAAATATGAAATGGATTTTGAAGCTATGAGAAAGATGAAAATCCAAGATGATGATAAAGTTGATCCTTGTGAGTCTGATGATAAGGAAGATGAAGATTTGAATGAAAAAATCATGTCTCTCATATCCAAAAACTATCGAAGAGGAAGAGGAAAGTATGGAGGGAAACTTCCTCTCAAATGTTTTGAGTGTGGTGGAATTGGACACTTTGCTATGAATTTACCTAAGAAGAAAGTTAGAGAATATCAAGATGTTTCTAATGAGAATTCTCAGTGGAATAAGTATAACAATAATGAAAAAGAAGATAAGACTTCAAAATAATTCAAGAAGAAGTCTTCAGAAAAGAAAAGAAGTATGTTGAGCAAGAAGGTTGAATCGGAATCATCTGACAATGATTCCTCAGAAGATGAAAGTAAAGAAATATTTAGAACCTTCATTGCAAAAGTTGAGAAAACAAATGTTTCCTCAGAAAGTGAAGAAGGTGGTGAAGAATCTTACAGAGAATATCAACTAAGATCCTAAATCCTTTCATGTCTTGAGTAAAAAAAATATCTCAAGAAAGAAATTCGCGTGATGAAGAAAAATCATGAAGAAGTTCATGATGGAAGTAAAGATGTCACCAAGAAGGAAGGTGAATACATTCAAGAAATTTTAAGTTACAAACTTAGAATTTCTGAAAAAGGAAAGATGATTGAAGATCTTAGCAAGAAGCTGGAAGCTAAGGAAGAAGAAGCAAACAATGTGAAATCAAAACTCCTTGATTCTGAAAATACCCTGAGGAAGATGAATGAAAACTTCAACAAAGCTATAGAAGTAAAAGTTGAGACCTCTAAAAATGTTGTGAAGGCTCATTACGAAAATCAGGTGAAATCTTATCTTATCAAAAACAATGTTTCATATGATTTTTATAACATTTAAGGTTTTGGAAGAAGTATTAGTAAAGCTTGGGTAGAGAAAGGATGTAAGAATCCTATCAATCCTACAAAAGAAGAAGACTCACTCAAAAGAAGAGATGGCCTACATCCTGGGTTTTCTAGAGCTGAAAGAAGTTATCAAACTCAACAAAGTTTCTGTAATGAAAGACCATTTATTAATAGAAAATCAAGATTTTAGGGTTATTGCTGGTGTTGTGGAATATATGGGCATACAGATTATAATTGTTGGCACAATTTATCTCTACCCAGAAGAAGGTTTGAGCAAAGTGGAAGAAATAGTGAAAGAAGGATGAGTAACTCTCCGTACTCACAGAAAGTTGAAAAGGTGAATTCTCAAGATGTTAGAAACATTCCAACAAAGAATCAATTTGAATGTTTGGAAGAAGTTTGTGAAAGATGTGATCAGTTTGGTCATCATGTCGAATGATGTATGACACTCCTTCCAGAACAAGTTTCTTATGATAAGAAAGAAAAGAATGCTGAAAATAAGAAGGTTGATGAGAGAGCTTTTGTTGTTGAGACAGCTTTGAAAGAAAGTAAGAGGAACAAACCATAGATTCTTGATAGTGGTTGTTCTTCACACATGACAGGTGATATAAAAATCTTGTAACATGTTAAAAGTCATGATGGAGGAGCGGTTACATTTGGCAATGATAGTTCCCTAAAAATTAAGGGAATCAGAATGACAAAGATTGAAGTAGAGAAACTAAAATCTAAGGAATTATTGCTTGTTGATGGGATAAAACATAACTTACTTAGTGTCAGTCAACTTTGTGATGATGGAAAAGAAGTTATCTTCAGAAAGGATTCTTGTATCATCAAAAGTTTGAAAAATGGAAAAGTGATTACAAAAGGAGAAAGAACCAGTGGGAATCTCTTTCAAATTGGAGAATCCAATAACTCTTGTTATTTGAGTGCTGAAGATGAAAATAAGTTGTGGCATCGAAGACTTGGCCACCTTGGGCAGAAGAACATGAGTAAGATTTCTAAAGTTGATGTTGTTCAGAATTTTCCAGAACTGAAAAGAAGAGATGAAGATGTTTGTATTACTTTCCAGAAAGGAAAGATGACTAAAAAAGTCCATAAAATAGTTGAGATTCAATCTAACAAACCACTTGAGCTTATTCATTCCGATCCGTGTGGGCCGATGATACATCAATAAACAAAAGGAGATTTATACTTTATCAATTTTATTAATGAATTCACTCAGATGAAAAACATCATGTTCATGAAGCATAAGTTAGAGGCTATTGAAATGTTTAAATTCTTCAAAAGAGATGTCGAGAAAGAATTGGGGGCTTCCATAAAGAAATTGAGGACATGCAACGGTACCGAATTCACAAGAAATGATTTTGAAACTTACCTAAGGAAGCATGGTATCAAACATCAGTATAATGCTCCCTATACACCACAACAAAATGGAGTTGCAGAAAGGAAAAATAGAAGCTTGGTGGAAATAGGGAGAAGTGTGTTATCAGAATACAAACTTTCAAAATTCTTTTGGAGAGAAGCTGTTAGCACTGTTGTACATGTTCAAAATAGATGCTTATTGAGACCATAAACCTACATGGCTCCTTACGAGATGTGGTATAACAAAAAACATTCTTTTAATTACTTCAAAGTTTTTGGAAGTCCATGCTTGCTCAAAATCAAAAATCCGGACTTAGGAAAGTTTGATGAGAAAGATGAAGAAGGAATATTTATGGGTTACTCACTGAATGGAAGAAGTTACAAATGTTGGAACAAATGTTTACAGAAGTTGGTGGATTCATATGATGTGAAGGTAATTGAAAATACAAGTTCTTTCACAAAATTTGTTAAGAATACTGAGGAAGATAAATCAGAGAATCCTCACCAGAGTGAGAGTGACTCAGATAAGTCACATGGGGAAGAAAGTGGCGCTGGGAAAGGAAATGTGAGTTTTCCTACATTACAAAAACATGCTGAATCTGAAAATATTATTGGAGAGTAGAAGGCTCCAGTTCATACAAGAAGGAAGTTAAGATTAGAAAAATCAGACTTCCCTTATCTCAAAAGTTGAACCATAATCAGTTTCAGAATCTATTCAACATAAAGAATGGGTGGATGCTATGAATGAAGAACTGGATCAGATTGAGAAGAATGAAACATGGGAACTTGTTTCAAGGCCAGAAAATAAGAATGTTATCGGAACCAAGTGGGTTTACATAAATAAATTGAATGAGCATAGAGAAGTTACAAGAAACAAATCAAGGCTTGTATGTAAAGGGTATGCACAAGTAGAAGGTGTGGATTTTGATGAAACTTTTGCCCCGGTTGCAAGATTGGAAACTATTCGAATGTTTCTTACAGTAGCTGCTCATCAGAATTACAAGGTTTATCAGATGGATGTAAATTCAGATTTCTTAAATGGTGAAATTGAGGAAGAAGTTTACATTGAACAACCTTGTGGTTTTTTTATTGATGAGGATGAAAAAAAAGTCTGCAAATTGAAGAAAGCCTTGTATGGTCTGAAACAAGCTCCACGAGCATGGTATTCGAAGCTTGACAATTCTTTGAGAAAGATGAACTTTTCTAAAGTAAAGGTTGATATCAACTTGTATATTAAAGATGTTGATTCTAGAACTTTAATTGTGATCATTTATGTGGATGATATAATTTTTGCTGGAGATGAAGAAAAGGTTTGTGAAAATTTTGCTGAAGAGATGAAGAAATTTTTTTGAAATGTCAATGTTGGGAGAATTAACTTTCTTCCTTGGATTACAAGTTCAACAACAAGAAAACTACATTTTATTATCCCAAGAAAATTATGCCAAGTAATTGTTAAAGAAGTTTGGGATGGAAGAATCAAAGGAAGTTTCAACTCCTATCTCAGTGATCACAAAGTTGAGCAAAGATGAGTTAGGGAACAGTGTGAATCAGAAAGACTTTCAAAAGTTGATAGGAAGTATTCTTTATCTTATAGCTTCAAGGACTGATATTGCTTATGTTGTGACTCTCTATTCTCTATATCAAAGTAATCCAAAAGAATCACACATGTTGGCAGTTAAGAGAATTCTGAGATGTGTTAAAGGAACAACTTCACATGGGTTGTTATACAAGAGAAACAATGAGATGAAGTTTCATGGTTATACTGATGCCGATTGGGCTGGTGATTGTAATGATATAAAATCAACATCAGGAAGAACATTTTTCTTAGGGGAATGTTGTGTGAGTTGGCACAGTAAGAAACAAAGCTCAGTAACTTTAAGCATAGATGAATCTGAATATGTTGCAGCTACTCAGGCTTGTACTCAAATGATGTGGATGGAAGTTCAACTGGAAGATTTGAAAGTGAAAGTTTCTAAACCTTTGAAAATACTCTGTGATAATCAAAGTGTCATTGATATTTCCAAGAATCCTGTTAAACATTCAAGATCAAAGAATATTGATATAAAGTATCACTTTTTAAAAGATAAAGTTGCTGCTAGAGGAGTATTGATAGAATATATCTCAACAAAGTATCATATTGCTGATATTTTTACAAAAGCAATGTTAAAGGAAAGGTTTATTGAACTGAGGTTGCAACTCCATGTTCAGCCTCCTCCCATGACTTCCTAAAACTCATAAGGAAGGCATCCCCCACCGTGCTTTGTATTATGTTGACAAAGGGGGAGAGTAAGTTTTCTATTATTAATCTAAAGTTGTGGTTATCATATAATGGGGGAGAGAGAAAGAAAAATGAGATAAGAAAAGAAAAGTAAGAAAGAAAAAGATAAAAGTTGAGGGAGAGTGTGAGTAAGGTGAAGTTTATCTTTACATGGCTGCAAATTTTTCTTGTCACCAAGGGATGGAAATCCTTAAAAACATTACTTTATCTTGTAGTGTGGTGTCAGGGCACTCTTTTTTAGAAAGGCTGTGTTTTGGTAAAATTCAAGAACTTGAGATGTAAATTTTTTTTGAGAGGTGAAAACTTATTACCAAGGGTTGCCAACAAATCCAAAGGGGTAGATTGAAGAACCTTTGTGGTGTTTTTGTTTAACAAAGTTTTTTATTTATTGAAAACTAATCCTTTTGTTGAAGAATGTTTTTGAGGTACAAAAAGTTGAAGTTGCTGGTTACTGAAGATTTTCTTAAAGAATATTATGTTGAAGAATAAGAAGTAAGAAGTTAAGAAAGTGTCTCAAACTTTATTAACTTAATCAGACGATGCTTTTCTGATCTTAAAGTTCTCACAAATCATGAAAATTTCATGATAAAATCTGGTTGAAGAAATGGTGAAGAAGACTGGTGTTTTTCTCTAAGAAAAATTCTGAGAAAGTTTGGAGCCAGAAATTCGGAGTCTACTTCCTGATCCAGATGTTTGGTGTCTACTTCCTGAAGCCAGAAGTTTGGAGTCTTCTTTATGAGCTTGAAATTTGGAGTCGACTTTCTGAGCATGAAATTCGGAGTGTAATTTCTAAGCATGAAATTCGGAGTGTACTTCCTGAGCCAGAAATTCGGAGTGTACTTCCTGAACCAAAAATTCAGAGTGTACTTCCTAAACCAGAAATTCGGAGTGTACTTCCTGAACCATAAATTCAGAGTCGACTTCCTGAGCATGAAATTCGGAGTGTACTTCATGAGATAGAAATTCAGAGTGTATTTCTTGAGCCAAAAATTGGAGTGTACTTCCTGAACCAGAAATTTGGAGTGTACTTCCTGAACCAAAAATTTGGAGTGTACTTCCTGAACCAGAATTTCAGAGTGTACTTCCTGAGCTAGAAGTTCGGAGTCTACTTGCTGAGCCTGAATTTCAGAGTCTACTTGCTGAGCCTGAAATTCGGAGTCTACTTCCTGAACCAGAAGTTCGGAGTCTAATTGCTAAACCTGAAGTTTGGAGTCTACTTGCTGAGCCTGAAATTCGGAGTCTACTTCCTGAACTAGAGGTTTGGAGTCTACTTGCTAAACCTGAAGTTTGGAGTCTACTTGTTGAGTCTGATGTTCGGAGTCTACTTTTTGAGCCTGAAGTTCGGAGTCTACCTCCTAAGCCAGAAATTCGTAGTCTACTTGCTAAGCCTGAAGTTCAGAGTCTACTTGCTGAGAAATCTGGAATGATAATCCTGATCAACATGTTGGGAATTCAGAATGACAATCCTGAGCAACATGTTGAGAAATTCGGAATGGAAATTCTAAGTTCAAGAAAACTAGAATTTCAACTTTGCTTAAATCTCGGAGAAATTTAAGGAGATTTGAAGAAGTCAAATATTGAAGATTAAATGCGAGAGATTTGCGGAGTTTTTGAAATTTGAGGAAGCGGGAAAGTTTTTCAAGATTCTCACCTTTGTTTTCTAAGTATCCTATAAATATTTGCTCAGATCATTCGCTCATTCAACACTTTTTACACACGTGGAAAAGGTGGAGCGCTGGAGAATTCAAAGTAAAAAGCTTCTACCATTTTGAAGAAAGTTTTCTTGAGTGTTTGAGAAGAAGAGAATCAGATTCATATTTCCCTGCTGAGAAGACTGGTTTCAGAAATTCAGATTCAAGAAATCCGGATTGAATATTCGGAGTGGGCATTTGTGTGGAATCATATTTCCTTACTGAGAAGACCAGTTTCAGAAATTCGGATTCAAGAAATCCGGATTGAATATTCGGAGTGGGCATTTGTGCGGAATCATATTTCCTTGCTGAGAAGATCGATTTCAGAAATTTGGATTCAAGAAATACGGATTGAATATTCGGAGTGGGCATTTGTGCGGAATCATATTTCCTTGCTGAGAAGACTGGTTTTAGAAATTTGGATTCAAGAAATCAAATTGAAGATTCATAGTGAGCATTTGTGGAGCAACTTAATAAAGTTATTATTCTTGTGGTTGGCTCATTTGTTCTTGAAGGAATAATTGTAAACTGACGGGAGTTAGTATAATCTTTCCTATCGGGAGATAGAAGGTGTCCAACGGGAGTTGGCACAAGCTGTATTCACTTCTTCATTATAGTGGATTTCCATAGACCCACGGGAGTGGCTATGGCAAGGACGTAGGTTCACTTATTAAGGCCGAACCTTATAAATCTTGTGTGCCTTTCTTGGTTTACCTTTCTTGCAAGATTGAGTTTCTTGCTAAAGGTTGATAAGGAAATAAATCTTAACAGGTTGCAAGGGTTGAGTTTCTTAAAGTTTTGAAACTTATAAAAGTTAAACAACTGATTCAACCCCCCTTCTCAGTTGTTATTTGATCCTTGGAAACTTAAGGAAAGATGCATGACAAAAACTCCCCTTTGAACAGAAAAAATTAGAACTCCCCAAGAGGTGGACACACTCCTATGAAAATAGGGATTCCCAAAGAATTCTACGAAATCCACCCTTACACTTCAGAGAGAACTCACATTGTAAGATGTCACCAAACATGACCCTCACGGCCAATGAAAGTACTACAAATCCCTTCAAGACACCGATCAACACCAATAACTCTGAACCACCTTCACACTTCTATGATGGAATCTCTTTCACCATTTCTAGGCAGACCTTCAGACACAACAGTGTCAAGCTTTATACCTAACAAATCAGACAACTCAAAGAGACCAAAACTCCCTTCAACCCCTCTCACATATTCCATCCTACTACGAGAGGATCCACTTAACTGAAAAGGAAAAAGTAATAGACATAGCACTAACACTCAAAAGGGAGAGTCCTTACTTTAATCAACTGGAGGGCCGGCCAATGGTGAATTTCTTGTGGTCGTGATTCAATCACATGTTAACTCTTTATGGGAGTGTACACTAGCCAATAGGGAAAACTATGGACCCAAACAAACTGGTCTGTTGATCCAACATACCATGAGAAACCACTGAAAGAATGGGGAAAACATTGCAAAGGCCTCCCAAAACACTTCTCAAGAAAGAACACTAACCAACACCTCAAATCAACTTACCGATGAGACACAAACATGGAACATAATCCAAAAAAAACAGATTTCCAAAACTCAAAACACCACACTATAAGATTCCAAAACCCAAAGGGGCACAAGACAATGCAAGGGGAAATTAGTGTCAGCGGGTGACTTGGAAATATGGTTGGCGGCCATACACCAATCACCCCACCATCAAGGAAAGAATACTAGGGAAATTTCCCCGACTCCACATGGCTTGTCAGGCCCTGCAAGCTCGATGAGACTGTTGAACCTACTCCCTTTTCATTTCCCCAAACAAGATTAACCATAAGGACCAAACACTCAAATAAGCATCAACTTTCCCTGGTAACTCGAGTCCTGCCATGAGGTTTACTAGCCAGGCACCTTACTCATAGCCATAACATCAAGTTTCTACATCCTTAACTCCAGTCCACCCAGTCTCTTCCTAAAATAACATGACCTAAGAGAGAGAACCATGCTCTGATACCATTTTGTCACGAACCAAGTCGGGTCACCATCCAACCCAGCACCCGACTCAGTCCATGGCAAGGCCCAAGGGGAATTCATGATCCCCACGAGCTGGCACAAGTTCTCAAGTATCAAAGATAATATGTGTGAATGATTTACCTGAAATAGTAAACACAAAACAACTAACAAGATAAATAAACTAAAACTGAAACAGACAAACAAACAGGACCTTAACACATTTTAGATTTAAATATTTATAACTTGAGCCAATTATCCAAAAGAAAAGACAACAAAGGAAAACTAAAACTATAACTCAAACCTACAAGCAACAAGAGATGTCGCATACCCAAGCTATCAACACCAACCTGCACGAGAAGACCATCAACAACTCAAACCATCATCACTAAGCATGATGCATCAACCTCGAATACACAAAGAATAAGGTCTACATACACCCAAAGGTGTATATAGGGCATGAGCCAAGAGTCCAGTAGGATATCACCCAATAAAAAGATTTCATGCCACAACAACAGAGAGATAATTTAATATGATTATTCAAAATTATACTTTTAAAACACTTTTAAGGAAAACATTTACAAGTTAAAAGTTAAAAAGGACCACTTGAATAAAAACTATTTTATAAACACTATTTTAAATTGGAAGATAAAACTTCATTAAGAATACACATGCACCCAAGTGGTCCTCTGTATGCTGATAGGGGGCACCATGTCATGAATAATAGAGCGTTGTGGGTAAATACCCTAAGGTATCTAGCACACATGGGATTCTAGAGACACCATACCTTGGTGTAAACGTGACATATAGACCACAACGATCTGTGTTCTCATGCACGATCCACTAGTAAGGAATCACATCCATAATCTAGTGGTCTCCAATCATCATAGAAGTTTAGTTAGTGTTGTAACGTCAATCTTGCTAGACAAAACTGGGATGAACAACTTACGTATTATCTAGTGTACTAGTCCTAATCCACCCACCTAGGTACTTGGGGTTCCCTTTTTGTTCTCAATAACGTTCCACATTCACATAGTGTATCACTTTCACATATCACAAACCAAACAAGACATTAAACACACACAAAGTCACCATTTGCATACCCAAACCCCATTTTAAAAACACACGCACACTAAATCATTTCACAAACACGCCTCATACCTCTTATGTTGTTCAACAGTTAATAAAAAGAATTCCAAAAAAATCTGAAAGCACCGCAAGGCTTTACACCTAAAGACATACTCAAAATCCCCTTTTTAGACCAAACGCACACCAAAAACTATGTCACACCATAATTTGAATCACATGCATGACTTAATAAATTATTTAAACAATTTAAATAACATTTCTAAATAACACATCAAGGGTTTTCACATAAAAATTTCACACACTCACACCACTACATTCACACAAAATCCAAACATTTAAATTAAATCACCCTTCTTTGTAAACAATCCACCTTCCATTTTAACACACCATGGAAAATCCCCTTTCAAACACTTTTACCATCACTTAAAAAATACCAAAATTTTCATATTGTAACACAAGAAAAACAACCCATAAAAATGAAACCAAAACAATGGGCCAAGCCCCTTCATGAAACCCATCACACTTTAATCATTTTTTTAAAACAAGTTTTTCACCTTTAAAATATTTCACAATTTATACACCAAATGTATAAAAAATCTAACATGCATAAAATGACATGTTTTACCCTTGAAAATCCCCATTTAAACATACATACCTCAAATTCCCTTAAAAATATATTTTGAACCTTCTAAACAATCTCTAAAACCCATTTGGGAAACATTACACCAAAACGCACACAAATATATAACCATTTCCTTTGGTAAAAATTCATTTCCAACCTATAAACACATAAATTGTTTCAAAAAACCACCACTGGTATAGAAAACGTTTTTTATATCGATTATTTTTTATTTTTTACGTCTTTTTTAGCCAACGTTATTAAAGGAGACGTTATAAATATTATTTTTTTATGTCGGTTATTTTAAAATCAATGTAAAAATCATAAATCGGAATAGTTTTCACGTTGGTTCCTAAATATACAACATGAAAAACCCTTCTAAGGATCGATTTATCACGTCAGTTATTTAATAACTGATGTGGTATATAGTTTTTCACATCGATTATTAAATAACTGACGTGATAAATCAATCCTCTGAAGGGTTTTTCACATCGGTTATTTAGGAACTGACATGAAAAAACCTTTGGAGGATTGATTTATCACATCAATTATTTAATAATATATGTGGTATATAGTTTATTACGTCAATTTTTAAATAACCGACATAATAAATCGAGCCTCTGAAGGGTTTATCACATCAGTTATTTAAGAACCGACGTGAAAAACCCTTCGGAGACTCCATTTATTACATCGGTTATTTAAAACCCGACGTAATAAACTATATACCACATCCTCTATTAAATAAAAAATGTGATAAATCGAGCCTCTGAAGGGTTTTTCACATCGGTTCCTAAATAACCGACGTGGAAATGGATATACGATGTTGGTTATGTAATAACTGATGTAATAAACTATACCCATGAATTTATTAGGTCGGTTATTTTATAACCGACGTAAAACCCAATTATTTTTTTAATAAAACTACAATACCATTACTATGCCCTGCCAAAGTAGACCTGAAACAAGCAGAAACCAGACCAAAAGTAGACCAAAACTAGAACTGAATTCATACTAGAAAAGCATCAGAACTAGACCTAAACAAGAAGAACTCAATCAAAATTAAACATTCACATATATAACATTCAAAACATACAATGTAAACTAAAAAACCTAAATCCAACCAAAAAAACTACCAAATACACAATTAAAATTATAATATTCAAAATTACATTTTACACTACAAACAAACTAAAATCCAATCAAACCTGTAAAATAATTTGACCATCCCACTTGTAAGTGTTTGACCTCTTGAGAACTATAGGGTTGAGGGTCATCAAATAGATACAAATTAAAAGGAAAGTAGTTAACATGTATAATGAATAAATCAAATGAAATATTATGGCAAAGTTTATAAGGAAATCTAACATGGTCAAAGTTCATTATTATTCCAATTGTAATTATTTCATACATAAATCTTAACATATAATATCAGCATTCGATGACGCCTTGTTGTTCGTGACAATTCTGTTTAAATGAGTGCCAATTCAAAATATCATTTTTATGTAATACATCAAAAATTACAAATTATAAATGTATATTTACCTTTACTTTTACATATTTGATCTTGGCACTCTTTTTCTTTGTATTTTTTAGAAATTATGCCCATCACCTGTTAGAAAATAATATGAATGGGATAAATTTAAAATTCATTATAATATAAAAAACTATTAAGAATTTGAAACTTAATTTTCCAATTTATTCTTAAAACTTCCCCGCACATCGCCATGGACAGAGCATATCTAATAAAGTGTTTTCTCCCTTGGAAAAAACACCTAACATTCAATGATCTCTAATATAAAAAAATTAAGTTTAGTGGTTTTTTATGTTAAAAGATAAATAACATGTTTCCAGATATATGTTTCATACCTCTCACAAAAAGGCATCATCCAACACTGTGTGATTATATTTTGTTCAAATATTTCAGCAATATAAAGTGTTCTTTATTCCTCATCCAATGCATGTGCTTCAGGGGAAATCATATATGGGTCCATGAATCCATATACATCTATCTTTTCATTATTATCACACATGTTATAAAGATACCTAATACAAAACAGCCATAAGTATACATTTTTAATAAATATAATGTAGGGAAAGGTGTTAAGACTTGCATGGAAAAAAATTGCACCACATTGATGCCCAACTTATCTCTAGTAACATGATCCATGATATCACTTTTCACAATCCCCACATTTATTTCATGTCCACAAACATGAGCTTCCATTGGAAACTCATAATTATCCACCAAAAAATTTGAATATCTTGACAATCTGTCAAGACTACTAGAATTTGTATCTAATGTCATAGCCATTTGTCTTTGTTGTTGTCTATACAATATTTCTTTACCTTTCAAGTATTCCTGTAAATATCTTGACAATCTGTCAAGACTACTAGAATTTGTATCTAATGGCATAGCCATTTGTCTTTGTTGTTGTCTATATAGTATTTCTTTATCTTTGAAGTATTCCTATAAAAATAAATAGAAAAATATATTAATTTTAAAATTTTAAAACAACTTTAATAAAAAATAAAAGAAAAGATATAACATACATACCTCTATGGTAATGAGTCACAGAAGTCTGGATAGCCAAACTAAAAAGTGGTCGATACTATTTCCAACTATCATCTCCTCATCTGTAGGTAATGGTACTCGAGCTGATCTATCTATAATATCTTGTACAGTGACCCTATGATTCTCTACCTCTAACTGTTGATGATGAACTATATCTTTTATACAATATACCAGCCTATATGAAACTATATGATGGTGAGGATCATCAATATACAACTCACAATAAGTAGGAAGTTGTGGTAGAGGAGTAGGATAAAAATGGGGTTCACAAGCTGAGGTGGGGGAGTGGGACCTACTAGAGGAGGTGGAGGATAAATAATGGGGTCTATAGGGGGAGGTGGAGGAGTGGGAGCTGCAGTTTGAAATTTTCATTGCATGTATGCAAACATAGACTTTACTAACACTCTAATTTTTTTCTTTATCATCGCATTAATATTATGAACTTCATCCTCTAAGGATTATATTTTTTTTATAAACACCCTCAAAGGAATAAGTTGAATAATGTGACAACACTTTTCTTACTGATACACCCATCAGATATCCTCATACACGATCGGGGTGTTCGGGCTTTCCCAATGCTTTAGATAAAATATATTGCCTCCCAGCAGTTGTAAATACCCCATGTGAGCTCTGCTCCTCAAGAGAATCCTATATTAATTAATTGAACATTTTTTTTAATGATTCAAATTATATAAATAATATAATTAACTTAAATAAATAAAATAAATATCTTACAATCCTCTCAGCTACGATTCTTGATTCTTTTGAAAGATATTTACCATCCAATCTCTCTTCCATTTTTCATGTCTAGATAGAGGGGATGGAGGGGAAACCTCTCCAGATCTTGAAGACTCAGCTCTCAGTTTTTGTAATTTTTCCTCCATTATTTTTTATTCCAATAATGTATACCCTCCCTGAGATAAACTATGAGGGTATAAATTTTTAGATTGGATCTCCTGATGAGATTTCCTTGTTTGAAGTAAATTAAGAATAAGAAATCATTAAAAAAACATCTCTTGATGAGATGTCCTTGTTTGATGTAAAAAAGTTTTTTTGTGCTCATTAAAAATCCACATTTCTTTATTCTTTAGATGACATTGTTTCAAATCATTAATATGCAATGTGATATACGGCTGAGCATCAACTATGTTATTCAAGATGTATAATTCTACCTTCTTCATCTGTTCAGTTGACAATGATTTGACTTTCAAGCCACGAATACCCTTTCCCTCGTTATTAACTCGTTCATGGTGAGATAGAGGCAAACCTATGTGCTCCACCACATCCAAGTAGCTCATAAAAAAATATGCAACCTCCTTAGAAATATACTTTTCAATAATGGAGGCTTTAGGTCGATATGAATTCTTAACACACCCCTTCAATATTTTCATATACCTTTCAAAAGGATACATCCAACAAAGATATACAGGTCCACAAAGATTTATTTCTAGAACTAGATGAACCATTAAATGCACCATTATATCAAAAAAATATGGAGGAAAATACATTTCCAATTGAAAAAGTATAGAAATCGCATCCTTTTCCAAAATGTTCAAAGCATTCACATCAATCACCTTATTACAAATTTAATTGAAAAAATAACATAACTTCATTATAGTCTTTTTGACACGAATGGGCAATATTCCATGGAATGTAACTGGTAGAAGTTGTTGCATCATGACGTGACAATCATGAGATTTCATACCTATTAACTTCAAATCCTTCAAAGAGACAAAAAAATTTACATTTTAAGAATAACCTTAAGGAACTTTGATATCATGAAGACACTATAAAAAGCTAATTTTCTCCCTCTTGGATAATGTATGACAAGCCGTAGGAAGAAATGTTCATCTTCCATTAGAAGTGGGAGCTAACTCCAAATGTATTCTCATTGATAGTAATTCTAATCTTACATTCAACCCATATTTAGTCTTTCCATTAATATCTAATAATGTTCCAATAAAACTATCATAGATATTCTTCTCCACATGCATGAAATAAATATTATGTTTCACTTCATGATATCTCCAATATGGTAGCTCAAAAAATATTGACATTTTCTTCCAAATATGTCTATCATTACCAGATTTATGTGTCTTTCCCAAAGTCACATCAAGGTTTTTCACCCTCTCAAAATAAACATCAGGGAATAAAGGTTTTGGAGCAATATTAAATTCTTATGAGCCATTTAATGCCTTTTTTAGTCTTCTATAAGAGTGATCCATAGGCAAAAATTTCCGATGCCACATGTATACTGTTTTCCTCCCATGATGCAATTGACAATATGAAGTCTTTTGTTCACAAATTGAACATGCTTTATGCTCCTTAACACTATATCCAGACAAATTTCCATATGCTGGGAAGTCATTTATAGTGAACATAAGCATTGAATGTAGTTGAAAATATTCCATTTTATAAGAATCATACACCCTAATACCATCCTTCCATAAAAGTTTCAAATCATAAATCAATGGTGACAATAAAACATCAATATAATTTTTGGGTTGCTTCGGACCAGAGATCATTATAATCAACATGAAATATTTGTGCTTCATAAAAACTTCAGAAGAGAGGTTTTAAATTACCAATAAAATAGGCCATGAACTATGTGTGTTAATGAGAGTTCGGTATGGATTCATTTCATCTTTTCACAACTCAAGTCTGAGATTTCTAATTTCATTTCCAAATGTAAGATACTGCTCATAAATTTTCTTCCATTGTGGACAATCAGCTAGATGATGTATTTTTTCATCACATATCTGCTCAACAACATGTTATTTTAACCTTTTTTCATTATGTGAATTAGAAAATAAACGTTTCAAATGATGAATTATAGGAAGATACCAAAATACCTTGGCAGGGATCTTTGTAATCTCTACATCAGCCTGTGATTTTTCTTTTAGCTTATACCATGATGTCCCACATTTAGGACACTCTGACAAAAATTCACATTCCTTACTATATATCATACATTCATTCGAACATGCATGTATTTTCTTATATCCCAATACCATCAGGCATAATATTTTCTTGGCATTATAATGTGAATCTGGAAGATCATTGTCTTTTGGAAGAATGTCTTTCTACAATTGTAGAATCTATGTAAAACTTATGTCACTTCATCCATGTTTCGCCTTCAGATTAATCAATCTTAACACCACCGAAAAAACCGTAAAATCTGTACAACTAGGATACAATGGTTTTTCAGCATCACCATACAGACGTGCAACTGTTAGTTCTATCTCAATTTGTTCTATTGTAATATCATGAATCATTTCTTTAATTCCATCGGAGTTACCATCTTTCAAATCATCATCATCAGTAGATCTGACATTCTGTCCAGTTTCACCATGCCAAATCCAAGGGTTGTAACTCGGATTAAAATCATGAAAAATCAGATGATCTTTGATCTCTCTACTTTTAAAATTCTTCATATTCAAACATTTTAGGTATGGACATAAAAAAAAATGTCACCGCTTGGAACATTTCATTTAGAAAATTCCAAAAAGGCATCAACACCTTCCTCATATTCATTACTCATTTGATGTGCCGTAATCCAACTTCGACTCATTATTACCTATAACAAATATCAAAATTATACATCTTGTTAAGATAAGCCAATTTTATATTTATATGAAAAATATCATAATTTGAATGTAAAACAATTTTGAAATATAAAACAAATATGTGCGTATTTGAAAAAGATATGCATGAAAATTATTTTAAAAAGAAAATATAATTAGATATAACAGTTTTATATTTATATGAAAATCATTTTAGGATTACATCTCTCTCATATAGATCATTATATAACAGTATAAATTCATCTTGGATCCCTTCTTCTTAAGGTATATAAAGAATACATCCTTGTGTAATTAGATACCAAATTCACCCTTCCGTAAACAAGAAATATGAAGTATAAATATTAAAATATGTATACATTCACTACAAAAAATTTCACCTATCCCACCCCCACCCCCTGGACACCCCTACCCCCTTGGATAGCCCCCTCACCCCCTCGACACCACCCCCACCCCCTTAACACCCCTACCCCCTTGGACAGCCCCCTCACCCCTAGACACCACCACCCACCCCCTTGACACCCCTACCCTCGCCCCCTAGACACCCCCACCCCCTTGGACAACCCCCCCCCCCCCCACCCCCTAAGACACCCCCACCCCCTAGACAGCCCCCACCCCTGGACCCCCCCCCTAGACACCCCCACCCCCACGGACAGCCCCCCAACCCCTGGACAGCCCCACACCCCCTGGACACCCCCACCCCCTGGACACCCCCTACCCCCTTGGACAGCCCCTCACCCCCCTGAACACCGCCCCCCAATCCCCCTGGACACCCCCTACCACCTTGGACACCCCCCTCACCCCCTGGACACCCCCACCCCCTGGACACCCCTACCCCCCTTGGATAACCCCCTCACCCCCTGGACACCACCCCCACCCCCTTGGACACCCCCCCTGGACACCCCCACCCCTTGGACACCCCCCCTGGACATCCCCCCCCCCATAGACACCCCACCCCCCCCTAGACACCCCCACCCCCATGGACAGCCCCCCAACCCCCTGGACACCCCCCCCCCCTACACAGACACACACCCTAGACACGCCCCACCCCCTGGACACCCCTACCCCCTTGGACAACCCCCTCACCCCCTGGACACCACCCCCTACCCCCTGGACACCCCCTACCCCCTTGAATATCCCACTCACCCCCCTGGACACCCCCCCATCTAACCCCTTGGACAGCCCCCTCACCCCCCCTGGACACCACCCCCACCCCCTTGGACACCCCTAGACACCCCACCCCCTTGGACATCCCCCACCCCCTAGATAGCCCTTACCACACCCCCTAGACACCCCCACCCCCTGGACACCCCCACCCCCATGGATAGACCCCCCCCCCCCACCCCACCCCCTGGATAGCCCCCCACCCCCTGGACACCCCCACCCCCCTGAACACCCCCTACCCCCATGGATAACCCCCTCACCCCCTGGACACACTACTAGAAAAACTGGTTTTGGCGCCTCTGGGTTTGGGCGACCGCCATCAACGGTCGCTATTGATAGTATTAGCGACTGCCAAAAGCGGTCGCTAATACTGAAATAAATCGGCGGGATTTTTCCCGCCCCATATTCACTGTCTTCCTCAATATCACCGCTGCAACGCCGGTGATGGCCGTTGTTTCCCCTCGCCGCTGCCCTGCCACCCTCGGTCACCCCCATCGACAGCTCTCGTCGCCTCCCATCACCACTCCCTCACACGTCGTTGTACCCATATCCATCGGAGAATATTAACAGACTGACTTAATCCTCGACATTGTACCCGCCCCTCCCTCCGGCCGCCGTAAATCCGCCATGGCCGACGACAAGAGCTTCCGGTCCCTCCTCATGCCCACTGGTGTTCCCGCGTGTCCGGCGTCGCACCAACCTAGTCTCCCAAACACATGAAACCTGGTATTTTTAAAGGACCTTTAGCGACCGCCATTGGCGGTCGCTGTTGGTTTTTACCGACGAAGCAACAGCGACCGCCAAAAGCGGTCGCAAGGCAGCCGCTAAAGACCTTTAGCGACTACTTTTGGCGGTCGCTATTGGGATTTATTGTAGTAGTGACACCACCCCCACCCCCACCCCCCCTGGACACCCCCTACCCCCTTGGACAGCCCCCTCACCCCCTGGACCCCCCCACCACCACCACCACCACCCTCACCCCCACCCCACCCCACCCCCTTAAACACCCCCTGGACATCCCCACCCCCTGGACACCCCCCCCACCCCCTGGACATCCCCACCCCCATGGACAGCCCCCCCCCCCCACCCCCCTAGACAGCCCCCCCTGAACACCCCCACCCCCTAGACACCCCAACCCCCTTGGACAGCCCTCTCACCCCTCTAGACACCACCCCCACCCCCTGGACACCCCCTACCCCCTTGGAAATCCCCCTCACCCCTTGGACACCACCCCTACCCCCTCGGACACCCCCTAGACACCACCACCCCCTTGGACGAATCCTCGCCCCCTGGACAGCCCCCCCACCCACCCACCCCCTGCCCCCCCCCCCTCACACACACACACATGAAAGTACACGCACACATACATGATAGAACACACGTGGTAGCAACAAAAATCATAGAACTTGCGTGATATCACTCCCATGGTTTATTTTACCAGAAAAGAATTTAGCATGGTATAAAAGGAAACTATGACACTTACCATGATAGAAAGAACAAAGATATAAAAATAAAATCTCAAAACATAAGTTTAGGGCATCGTGAAAAATAAAAAATGAAACTAAGGTGTGTGCGGCTTACTTGAGTGTTGTGAGTTGACATGATAGATCTGGTGATAATAAAGATGATGAATGATGTTGGCAAAACAAGTTTAGAGGGAATGACTTCGAAGAATCCTTTCTAGGTTTTCCGCGCGAGAGAGACGAGTCACGGGTCACTCGATCGAAGGAAACAAAATGACAAAATACGGGGTATGATAGATCATTTAAAAGATTTATCACGTCGGTTATTTAATAACTGATGTGATAAACTATTTTTTTATGTTTATAATGTCAGTTATTTAATAATCGACATAGAAAATCCTTTATCATGTCAATTATTTTATAAATGACGTGATAGATGGCATTTTATCACATCGTTTATTTTATAACCAATGTGATAAATCGCCGAGATTTGATTTATCACGTCGGTTATAAAATAACCAATGTGATAAAGTGACCAGATTCGATCTGTCCCGTCGGTTATAAAATAAACAACATGATAAATCTAATCTCAGTATTTTTTACGTTGGTTATTTTATAACCGATGTGATAAACCAATTTTTCCATCTTTGCACGTCGGTTATATAGAACCGACGTGAAAAACGCCGACGTGTTAAACATTTTTTGCACTAGTGCACACACACTACAAAATTAATCCAAAGAACACATTTATAAATTTAAACAAACACAATAAATTTATCTATTGATGTTAAGGCACTGAACCACCTACCTTAAACCAAGAGTCTTCTGAAAAATGGTGCGAAACTCTATCTGTACCTCGACCCCACCACAAGTAAGCAAGACCAAGCATACGACATAAAAATCGAACCCTAATAAGAAAGAACATCCCTAAAAAGGACATCCTACACACTTAAAAACTAAAACCTCCAAGAAAAATGGAGAAAGAGTTTACCCAGAGGGAAGTGCATGCACCGGAGGAGAGAGGGGTGCCTACGGAAGGTCGCAGTCACTGGAGGAGGACCGACGGTTCGTTGTTCCGGTGAAGGGCCAGCTAGCATAGGAGAGGCGCAGGCGGAGGTCAGGCAACATGAGCAGGCTGGCCAGGAGGATCATGGGGGTTCTCCAGCGATACATGGGAGAGGGAGGAGGGGGGATTTGTGCGGCGGCCAACAGCGCACAGGGAGGAGGTTGACAGGCGTGAGTTGGTGGGTAGGGAGAGGGGGACTGCTGAACGGAGTAGGAGGATGTCGACCTTGTAGGTTCGAACCAGGTGGGGGTGCGACGAGGAAGCTAGGGAAAATAAGGGGTGCACCCAAAAATTAGGGGGGGAGGTGAAACCCTAACACCAAAATAAAATAAAAATAAAATAAAAATAAAGATAAGAATAAAACTAATAATAATAATAATAACTTATTAACTTATTAACCATATTAATAACAAGAATAATATTCTTAAATAATAATAACATTATTGTTATTATTAAACAATTCTTAATCCATATTATTTTACTTATTTTTCTTTTACGTTTTCTTTATTATTCCTCCATTAATTAATTAATTATAATTTATGGTAATAATAATAATAAAATTAATGATATTAATAATTTTATAATAAAAATAATAATAAAATTGATAATAACTTAACATAATATTAACAATAATAATAATTATTATAATATTAATAACAACTTAACAAAATTTATATTCTTAATGCTATTAATAATAATAATAATAATCTCAAACAATATTATTATTATCATCCTTAAAATAATTCCTTAAATTTTATTAAACTTTTTATTTCCATTTTATTTCCATTTTATTATTCATCCTATTTTACTTTATCATCATTTCATTATCCCTTTAAGTTTTAATTTATTTTGAAAACCAGGCAGGATGCACGGTCTCCGAATTGTGCCTTGCCCGAGCGGCCGATGCTGCTAAACCCAAAATGCATGTTTTTCTCAACAAAACTCAAAAAATTTAAACATGGTCTCACCCAAAACTCGATAAAAAATTACCAGGCTAGAAAATAATAAAATAAATTAATTTTAAAAAGTTGGGGTGTGATAATTTGTGTGGATTACTGGAAGTTAAATCAGCTTACTATGAAGAACCAATATCCCTTACCTTTTATAGATGACCTCTTTGACCAACTCAGAGAAGTAAGGGTTTTCTCAAAGATCGACCTGATATCAAGTTATCATCAAGTTTGAGTCAAACCTTTAGACATACCATGTATGAAATTCCATAGTCAGTATATTTTATATGAGTATCTAGTTATGTATTTTGGTCTCATGAACATGCCTACCATTTTCATGACTTTGATGAATCAGATTTTCCACCTATTTTTGGATTTATTCATGGTGGTCTTAATATATGTGTCACGAACCAGCCCGGGTCGACCCTGAACCGGTCACCCGAGCCGGTCCCGGCAAGTCCCGAGGAGCGTTCCCGATCCCCCCGGGATGGCAACAAGTGCCGGGCATTGAAACTTTAATCGTTGGGAACGATTTCAGCCCAAGCTAAAAAAACAGGATCGAAAGAGTGAATATAAACTAAACAAACAAATAGAAACTAAAGACATAAACAAACCGACACCACAACATACCTCCACGTGACCTCGCGGTCACCACCCAACTACAACCAACGTCGCTCCCACACTGAGCGACTCAAGCCAGGAAAACCTGAACAGAAGGAACCTGCAACTGAAAAGGTAAAAGATAGGCGTGAGCACAAAAGTACTCAGTAGGTTAGCCCCACAACAAATCCCAATGCACTGCCAGTAAATAAAGAATCTACATAATCCAGGTTTGAGCTATAATATATAAAAGTAAGTTTTCACAATGCTTTACTTGAAAATCAAACACGAGACATTTCCCTTATTCCTTTTCGAAAGTTAGTTCCATTCCATTAGTTTTAAACTCATTCTGATAAGCAAAGTGTTACCTTTTCAAATCTAACCCAAAGAGAATAAAGCATTTTCATTTGAAAACCATTTTTCCCAAAGTCTAACAGTATAGGCTATGAAATATGACTGAAGGAAAACAAGCAAGGAAACAAGTGCATGTAAAGGTAAACAGGCAAGGAAAACCAAGTACAAGTAAAAAAAATAAACCAGAAGTTATCAGCAATAACCATGGGCACACACACACACTCACACACTCACACACACACACATACTCACACACGCACACACTCACACCCAAGTGGTCCCCCGTATGCCGACGGAAGGCACCACGCCAGAGATGGTAGAGCACTATGGGTAAATCCCCTAAGGTTCATCTAGCTCGCGTGGGACCCTAGAACCTTGTGTCTCGGTGAAACGTGGCTTAGAAGGCCACGACCCTCAGAAAACGTGTCTTAGAAGGCCACGACCCTCAGAACACGTGGCTTAGAAGGCCACGACCCTCAGATATCATATGTTTAGTTAGTGTTGCAATCGTCAATCCAGCTAAGTGAAACAGGGACGACACCCATCCGGCTCACTAGCGCACTAGTTCTAGTCCGCCCACCTAGATACCCAGGGTCTCCCCGTGTGCTCAAACAAGTTTCACATTCACATAGTATGTTTCTTCCTCATATCGCAGGCCAAATAAGATATTGCACACAAAAGTCATCATTTCCACACCCAAACAATATTTCAAAACTCACGCACGCCAAAAATACCTTTCTAGAAATATAAATGTCATTACCTAATCATTTCGCAAAAACCCCTTTTTGGGAACACTCAAACAAGAACATAAACAACTTTCACAACCCAGAAAGCATTTTTAAAAAGGGATGACACACGCCATTTCATTGAAAACCAGAAACGCACTTAGAAATTTATTTAAGAAACTCAAATCAGCATCTTAAACCTGCAACACATTTGTTTCACAAGTAGAGTCACTTTCCAATCACCAAACGCACCCCACTTTTATCAAGATCCAAACGGGCCTTTAATCATTTTTTTGAAGGAACACCATTTCCCAAATGAAATCCAAACTTTTGTTCGTGTAACAAAGGAAAACACCTTTCATCAACCAGGAGCCACACATAAAGTTTCCAAAACGAGTTCAAAGGTCACACGACGTTTCCTCTAATCAAGGTTCTAAGAAAACACCATTTTCCATGAACAATACATCTACAAAATTACACACGCCAAAAACATTTCAAAACACAATTTAACATGACTTTCATTATTCAGGAAGAACCATTTAGCAATACTATCATGGAAGCACAAAACTAAATCCAAGAAGAACACTTTCAACGAAACGCTAGAATTAAAAACGGCTTTTATCGTCAGCAGATCACCACACTATAAAAAAACTACTAAATATTCTTTTAAATTTACTGAAATTCAATAAAAGGCAAGGAATAAATAAATTCTTAATTTAAAGGCGAGTGCAATGGGAGACCTACCTCAAGATCCAAGCGCGGCGGTAAAACGACCTTGGAACCAAGGCGCGATGACACGACGTGTGTCCGAAGCCACGTGATAAAGTCCAACACTCTCGAAACTGAGGCGCGGAGACGGCGGAACCTCGGAACCAAGGCGCAGTGATGGCGCTCTCTCGGAAACGCCCTGCGCGGATCCTAAAATCCTAAACCTACCAAAAGCAAATATAAGTTGATGAAAACCCCTAACAAAGCACAAGTGAGTGCCAGAGTAATAATAATATAATAATAATATATAGTAATACAATAATAATATTAATAGAAAAAAATTAACATAATAATAATATAACAGTAATATAATCACAATAATAATAATATAATGATAATAATAATAATAATATAATAAGCATAATTATAATATTAACGTAATCATAATAACAATAATAATATAATGTTAATATTAATATTAATAACATAATCATAATGATAATAGTATATTAATAATAATAATAAGAATAATGTAATCTTATTAACATAATAATAATAATTAACATAATATAATAATAATAATAATAATAATAACAATAAAATAATAACACAATATAATAATACCAATAATAATAATATGATAATAATAATAATAATAATAACAATGATTATAATATGATAATACTATTAATATAATAACATTAACATAATAAATAAATAAACTAATTAATTAACAAACAAATACTTAAATGAATTGAATAAATAAATAAATAATTAATTAATTAATCAATTAATTAATAAACAAATAAGTAAATAACTAAATAATTGATTGATTAACAAACACTTAAATGAGTAAATAAATAGACAATTAATTAATTAATCAATTAATGAATAATAATAAAATAATTATAATATTATCAATATCATACAAATAATTAATGTTATATAAAAATAGGATTAATATAAAAATAAAAATAAAAAGGAAAAGAAAACTCATACTGGAAGGGGGGTGCGCGCAGGAGGTGGCAGAGCGGAGAAGGCCGGGCGCGGCGGCTGGGTGCAGGGCTCGGGACGCCGGTGGAGGAGGGTCGTCGGACGAGGTTGGTGCAGTGGGAGGTGCAAGCGGTGGAGGGCGCAGGAGGAGCCGGGGTCCAGGGGAGGTCGGCGCAGGGCTGCGGGCGTCGGCGAGGCGGCAGGTCGGGAGGCGGAGAGCGCGCGGGAGGACCGCGGGGTGGTCAGGCGCGGCGCGCGGGGCTGAGCGGGATCCGTATGGAGGTGGGTGCTGTGGTGGACGGAAGGGGAAAGCGGAGGCCGGGGGGTCGCGCGGAGGGGCTGGCGACACCGGGACGGGGAGCGCCGGACGAGGCCGGGAGTAGGGAGGGCGGCGCGGGGCCGTGGACGCCGGAAGGAGGTCCGGGGTTCGGAGGTCACGCGGGCGCGGCGGTCGGCGCGAGGGGAGCGGGGCGGAGCGCTGGAGGGCCGGGAGCAGCTGCGGTGCGTAGAGGAGAGGACGGCAGGAGGTGCGGTGCAGGTCGGCGAGGCAGTTGCGGCTCGGTGCAGAAGCAGGGGAAAAAAAACGGGGAAGGAGAGAGGGGTAGAAAGAGAGAGTGCGCCGCCAGGGAGGAAGAAAACGGGATTAGGGTTAGGGGGGTTTAGTTTTAGATTTATGATATATATATATATATAAGAAAATAATGAAAATAATGATAAAGCTTATAATAATAATAATAAAACTTATAATAATAATAAATAATAAATTAGTTAATTCAAATAATAATTATTTTGATCAAATATTTAAAATAATAATTATAAAATAATTTAAAGATGTTACACTCACATATATATATATTTATACATATATAGATCTATATATATACATACATTATTATACATATATATATATATAAACATATATAAACATATATACAATAATAATAACACAAATAAAAAGGTATCAATAAATAAATACCAACATAAAAATTATAATATTTAAAACACCGGGTGAACACACTGTCACCCGGGCTGAACGCACGGTCACCGCTAACGATGCGGTGCCCGCGCACCGGCGCGAAACCACCAATCGCAATTAATCTTCGAAAAAATTAAATCGGGACCAAGAGAGGAGAAAAATTACTGATGTCCGCGGTCGGGGTGTGACAATTCTCCCCACCACAGACACTTTCTGCCCCCAGAAAGTCACCAGGTCACAAGTCAGCCAAAAATCCAAGTCTATGCCCAACAGTACTAAAGGAACTGAAGAAAACTGAAGTTCTCGGGGATGACCTTACTCTACACAGGTCACACCCGACCGATTCAAGAGAAAACCGGGGTCTGAGGTTGAGGGGAGAACCCGAAGGGGTTCTCCCCACCACAAGAACTCAACTAGTGCAGAAAAGTTGACCATCTAAATAGAACACCCTGGGAAAGGGGGGGGGGGGTCGACGCGGGAACTCCCAACCAATTCAAACCAACTCTTATAACACGATTACTACAACACCTCTGTCGAAACCTTGAACCCTCGACCAAAGTCAACAACCTTCAACACCAGGGAAAACCCATAGAAGATATTCTAACTAACATCAAATTGGAGACATGAACCATTGAAGTCCACAAAACATAACCGCATCCGTCAACATAACTAAAACGAGGTCAACCGACACGAGAGTCAAACACACTTTTAAGAAGGACACATGATTTAGAATATTACATTCACACGACAAGTCCACTTAGATTATCATAGGGAAAGTCCATCGTCACCTTATAGAAAAACAATGAATTGACAATGTTGTTGGAACTTTAATAGCAGGAAAACAAACATGAAAAGGTTCTTAATTGCTCCACCGTCAACACAGAAGACAGAACTTGGACCAAGGCTTCACAACCCTGGGAACTCCTGACTGTGCGCGAGCTTCACCCTGAGACTTGTGGCTGGGGCTCTGATGGCTGAAGCATCTTCTGCCTCACAGTCAGGTACTAACATTCTCCTATCACAGTTTCCTCTTCGAGCGACGCTTCCTGCAAAACTTCTCCAGATGACCCAGACAACCACAACGATGAAACGTCTTCGGAGGGTTGCGACAAGACGGCTTTAAATGCCCGAAACGACCACACTGAAAGCATACCATCGAACGATCTGATGAACTGGAAGCTGGGACCAAAGGGGATAACTCGTTAGGAACAGGTATCTCTGGCATATTTTCCACACCCGAGGAGGAACTCTTACGAACTACTGTGGATGCTGAAGTACTAACCACCCGCACACCGGAAACCAACTCAGCCAAGAAAGCTTCCTCTACCAGCTTCTCGAAACCAAGGTCTTTAGAAGGGAGGACTTGATCCTTGATCTCTGGACGAAGACCCCCAGTGAAAAGAGAGGCCTTCATGAGTTCATGCGACGCTACATCTGGAGAAAAGGGAATCAGTTCCTTGAAATGGTCAACATACGTCTTCACCGTCCGTTGACCTTGTTGAATATTCACAAGCTCTCCCTTTTTCTCCAGCTTCACTTCCTCAGGTACAAACCATTGGATGAAAACGACTCTGAAGACATCCCACGTCATTTCACCTTGCATTGATGATGGGGTAACCCTCTTCCATTGGTCTAGAGCTGGACCCTCAAACAACTCCATAATTGCACGAACCTTAACATTATCGGGAGTTCCCAACATTCTAAAGACACGCTCCACTTCCTCGAGCCATTTCACTGCCTCTAACGGACCCTGATCGCCATGGAGAATAGGCGGAGTCTGAGGAGGACTAAAAACTGGGCATGACATATCCGAATCCTTAGAGACCTTTCTGGGCGGCATTTTCTGAGCGACATATAGAACACAAGGCCAAAACCAACATCAAACCGAAGCAACATCAATAAAAGCGCCTTCATCAAAAACAGTCAACACAAGGACCAAACAAATACAACACAACCCAAAACAAAATCTCCTCTTTAAAATTCCCTTTTCATTTTTAATTTCAAAACCACCCTTTCTCAAGATCACTTTCCAAAAATCAATCCACTTTCAAACCAAAAACTTTCCAAAACCATTTCCCATTTAAAACCAATTTAGAAAACAAAGTCAAGCGTTAAATTTCAAGTACACACCCAGGTACTCCCATGACCCGTTGCACATGTCTTTATCCACTTTCCATTCATACTCGCACCAACATACACTTTGAATGCATTCTCACACATGTGAAAACGTTCATGAAGAGGAACCGAGGTTTCACCCCAAATCATTCTTAACCAATTCTAAGCAAACAACAGATTTTCAAACCAAGAGATTTCAGTTTCAAAACCCATTTTATACATTTAAAGTCCTTCAAAAGAAACCAGTCAAATTTTCAAAAACCCTTTTTCATTTCCAACTACGCACTCACACAGACCAAAACGGAAACAACATCCAAATTTGCATCAATCAAAGAAATGAGGGACTAGTAGTCACACTCAACCTGGCGACATGGTAGTGGGTCATGTCCCAAGTCAGCGTCGACCACTAGGAGGAATTCAAACCACGTACTCGGACTCCACATGGGTCACTACTCCATGTGAAATTACGATGTAACGTCGGCTTGCCTCCATTATCATCTCTCAATCCAAGACAAACCAGGAAAGACAAGGACACAATTCCCGAAATACCCCTGGTAACTCGAGGATCAGTGCGAGCAAGAGTTCGCGACGCTCTTCCCGTACCTACCCCTCGAGTTCCGACAGTCCTAATCTCCTTCTACCGGACAACCCAAATAACAAGAACCACCTCTGATACCATTTTGTCACGAACCAGCCCGGGTCGACCCTGAACCGGTCACTCGAGCCGGTCCCGGCAAGTCCCGAGGAGAGTTCCCGATCCCCCCGGGATGGCAACAAGTGACGGGCATTGAAACTTTAATCGTTGGGAACGATTTCAGCCCAAGCTAAAAAAACAGGATCGAAAGAGTGAATATAAACTAAACAAACAAACAGACACTAAAGACATAAACAAACCGACACCACAACATACCTCCACGTGACCTCGCGGTCACCACCCAACTACAACCAACGTCGCTCCCACACTGAGCGACTCAAGCTAGGAAAACCTGAACACAAGGAACCTGCAACTGAAAAGGTAAAAGATAGGCGTGAGCACAAAAGTACTCAGTAGGTTAGCCCCACAACAAATCCCAATGCACTGCCAGTAAATAAAGAATCTACATAATCCAGGTTTGAGCTATAATATATAAAAGTAAGTTTTCACAATGCTTTACTTGAAAATCAAACACGAGACATTTCCCTTATTCCTTTTCGAAAGTTAGTTCCATTCCATTAGTTTTAAACTCATTCTGATAAGCAAAGTGTTACCTTTTCAAATCTAACCCAAAGAGAATAAAGCATTTTCATTTGAAAACCATTTTTCCCAAAGTCTAACAGTATAGGCTATGAAATATGACTGAAGGCAAACAAGCAGGGAAACAAGTGCATGTAAAGGTAAACAGGCAAGGAAAACCAAGTACAAGTAAAAAAAATAAACCATAAGTTATCAGCAATAACCATGGGCACACACACACACTCACACACACTCACACACACACACATACTCACACACGCACACACTCACACCCAAGTGGTCCCCCGTATGCCGACGGAAGGCACCACGCCAGAGATGGTAGAGCACTATGGGTAAATCCCCTAAGGTTCATCTAGCTCGCGTGGGACCCTAGAACCTCGTGTCTCGGTGAAACGTGGCTTAGAAGGCCATGACCCTCAGATATCATATGTTTAGTTAGTGTTGCAATCGTCAATCCAGCTAAGTGAAACAGGGACGACACCCATCCGGCTCACTAGCGCACTAGTTCTAGTCCGCCCACCTAGATACCCAGGGTCTCCCCGTGTGCTCAAACAAGTTTCACATTCACATAGTATGTTTCTTCCTCATATCGCAGGCCAAACAAGATATTGCACACAAAAGTCACCATTTCCACACCCAAACAATATTTCAAAACTCACGCACGCCAAAAATACCTTTCTAGAAATATAAATGTCATTACCTAATCATTTCGCAAAAACCCCTTTTTGGGAACACTCAAACAAGAACATAAACAACTTTCACAACCCAGAAAGCATTTTTAAAAAGGGATGACACACGCCATTTCATTGAAAACCAGAAACGCACTTAGAAATTTATTTAAGAAACTCAAATCAGCATCTTAAACCTGCAACACATTTGTTTCACAAGTAGAGTCACTTTCCAATCACCAAACGCACCCCACTTTTATCAAGATCCAAACGGGCCTTTAATCATTTTTTTGAAGGAACACCATTTCCCAAATGAAATCCAAACTTTTGTTCGTGTAACAAAGGAAAACACCTTTCATCAACCAGGAGCCACACATAAAGTTTCCAAAACGAGTTCAAAGGTCACACGACGTTTCCTCTAATCAAGGTTCTAAGAAAACACCATTTTCCATGAACAATACATCTACAAAATTACACATGCCAAAAACATTTCAAAACACAATTTAACATGACTTTCATTATTCAGGAAGAACCATTTAGCAATACTATCATGGAAGCACAAAACTAAATCCAAGAAGAACACTTTCAACGAAACGCTAGAATTAAAAACGGCTTTTATCGTCAGCAGATCACCACACTGTAAAAAAACTACTAAATATTCTTTTAAATTTACTGAAATTCAATAAAAGGCAAGGAATAAATAAATTCTTAATTTAAAGGCGAGTGCAATGGGAGACCTACCTCAAGATCCAAGCGCGGCGGTAAAACGACCTTGGAACCAAGGCGCGATGACACGACGTGTGTCCGAAGCCACGTGATAAAGTCCAACACTCTCGAAACTGAGGCGCGGAGACGGCGGAACCTCGGAACCAAGGCGCAGCGATGGCGCTCTCTCGGAAACGCCCTGCGCGGATCCTAAAATCCTAAACCTACCAAAAGCAAATATAAGTTGATGAAAACCCCTAACAAAGCACAAGTGAGTGCCAGAGTAATAATAATATATAGTAATACAATAATAATATTAATAGAAAAAAATTAACATAATAATAATATAACAGTAATATAATCACAATAATAATAATATAATGATAATAATAATAATAATATAATAAGCATAATTATAATATTAACGTAATCATAATAACAATAATAATATAATGTTAATATTAATATTAATAACATAATCATAATGATAATAGTATATTAATAATAATAATAAGAATAATGTAATCTTATTAACATAATAATAATAATTAACATAATATAATAATAATAATAATAATAATAATAACAATAAAATAATAACACAATATAATAATACCAATAATAATAATATGATAATAATAATAATAATAATAACAATGATTATAATATGATAATACTATTAATATAATAACATTAACATAATAAATAAATAAACTAATTAATTAACAAACAAATACTTAAATGAATTGAATAAATAAATAATTAATTAATTAATTAATCAATTAATTAATAAACAAATAAGTAAATAACTAAATAATTGATTGATTAACAAACACTTAAATGAGTAAATAAATAGACAATTAATTAATTAATCAATTAATGAATAATAATAAAATAATTATAATATTATCAATATGATACAAATAATTAATGTTATATAAAAATAGGATTAATATAAAAATAAAAATAAAAAGGAAAAGAAAACTCATACTGGAAGGGGGGTGCGCGCAGGAGGTGGCAGAGCGGAGAAGGCCGGGCGCGGCGGCTGGGTGCAGGGCTCGGGACGCCGGTGGAGGAGGGTCGTCGGACGAGGTTGGTGCAGTGGGAGGTGCAAGTGGTGGAGGGCGCAGGAGGAGCCGGGGTCCAGGGGAGGTCGGCGCAGGGCTGCGGGCGTCGGCGAGGCGGCAGGTCGGGAGGCGGAGAGCGCGCGGGAGGACCGCGGGGTGGTCGGACGCGGCGCGCGGGGCTGAGCGGGAGCCGTATGGAGGTGGGTGCTGTGGTGGACGGAAGGGGAAAGCGGAGGCCGGGGGGGTCGCGCGGAGGGGCTGGCGACACCGGGACGAGGAGCGCCGGACGAGGCCGGGAGTAGGGAGGGCGGCGCGGGGCCGTGGACGCCGGAAGGAGGTCCGGGGTTCGGAGGTCACGCGGGCGCGGCGGGCGGCGCGAGGGGAGCGGGGCGGAGCGCTGGAGGGCCGGGAGCAGCTGCAGTGCGTAGAGGAGAGGACGGCAGGAGGTGCGGTGCAGGTCGGCAAGGCAGTTGCGGCTCGGTGCAGAAGCAGGGGAAAAAAACGGGGAAGGAGAGAGGGGTAGAAAGAGAGAGCGTGCCGCCAGGGAGGAAGAAAACGGGATTAGGGTTAGGGGGGTTTAGTTTTAGATTTATGATATATATATATATAAAATAAAATAATGAAAATAATGATAAAGCTTATAATAATAATAATAAAACTTATAATAATAATAAATAATAAATTAGTTAATTCAAATAATAATTATTTTGATCAAATATTTAAAATAATAATTATAAAATAATTTAAAGATGTTACACTCACATATATATATATTTATACATATATAGATCTATATATATACATACATTATTATACATATATATATATATAAACATATATAAACATATATACAATAATAATAACACAAATAAAAAGGTATCAATAAATAAATACCAACATAAAAATTATAATATTTAAAACACCGGGTGAACACACTGTCACCCGGGCTGAACGCACGGTCACCGCTAACGATGCGGTGACCGCGCACCGGCGCGAAACCACCAATCGCAATTAATCTTCGAAAAATTTAAATCGGGACCAAGAGAGGAGAAAAATTACTGATGTCCGCGGTCGGGGTGTGACAATATGACATCTTGGTGTATTCTCATACTCGAAGCAACCATGCCAAACATCTTAAGATCATTATAAATACACTAAAAGAGACTAGTTTTATTCTAATATGAATAAATGAAACTTTTGGATCAAAAAGGTTCACTTCCTAGGCCATATTATCTCAAAGGAAAGAGTATCAGTTGACCCAAAAAAGATGAGTATTGTAGTTAGCTAGGAGAAGCCCAAGAATATTTTTGATATACATATTTTCTTGGGCCTGGATGAATATTATAGGTATTTTATATTGAAATTATCATGCATTGTGATGCCTCTTACTGGTCTTACCAAGAAGGTTGTGATGTTCTTATGGTTTGAAGCATGCGAGAAGGCCTTTTAGGAGCTAAAAGGATGGTTTACTTCAGCACCAATGTTGATTCTACTAGATCCAAGAAGTGGTTATACAGTATTTTGTGATGTATCAGGAATCGGTATGGGTGTATTACTAATACAAGAGGATAAATTCATTATGTATGGGTCTCACCAGTTGATACCTTATGATTATAATTACCCAACGCATGACCTTGAGTTTGGAGCCATCATTTATGCATTGCATTATTGGAGGCATTATCTAATGGGTGAGTGCTTTGTGTTGAATACAGACCATAAGGGCCTCAAATATATCTTTATGTAGTGTGACTTGAATCTCAAATAGTGAAGATGAGTTGAATACCTTCAGTATTTTGACTTTGAACTTACTTATATGCATGGAAAGGGAAATGAGGTATATGATGTGTTGAGCTGGAAAACTAAGGTGCAAGCCTTTCAGGAAGCCAATGATGAATGGAAAATGATGGACCTTATTTATGATATGCATATAGAGTTTCATGAGAGACATGAGAGGACTTTTATTATAGCCTTAATAGTTACCTCTTCACTCCGTGATAGGGTGAAGAGAATATGGTTCTTAGATCCTGAAGGTTTGGTCCTATGGGAAATTATTTCTAGTAAGGACTCACCGCCAGATTTTTCTATTAATGGAGATAGAATTCTGCGTATACATGGGCATATCCGGGTTCTTATAGACATAAGAGAGGGTATTATGTGAGAATCACATGCTTCTCAGTGGGAAGTTCACCCAAGTATCTCTAAGATGTATCGTGATATGTGTTGCTAGTATTGGTAGTCTGGTATGAAATGTTAGATAATGGGTTTTATCACTAGGTGTTCCACCTATCAACAGATGAAGGCAAAACACTAGTGGCACTCTAGCTTGTTACAACTGTTTATGATCCCATAATGGAAATGGGAATATGTTGTGATATATTTTTTGGTTGGCTTACCGAGGTCACCTCGAGGAAGCGACGTGGTTTGGGTAGTCATGGATCGACTAATGAATGTAGCTCACTTCCTCCCTATCTGGGAGAATTTATCAGTTGATGAGATGGAAAGACTATATGTCTGTGATATTATAAGTTTACACGGGGTCCCTCATTCCATCATTTCATATAGGGATGCTTGTTTCATGTCGGGGTTCTAGCAGGGGTAACATAGAACTTTGATTATGCAAGTAATTTTGAACACAACCTTTCACCCCTAGACCGATGGTCAGTCAAAACAGATGATACAGGTATTGAAGGACATGTTTTGATCATGCGTCATTGATTTTAGAGGCTCTTGGGAGAAACATATACCTCTTGTTGAGTTCACCTACAATAATAGATTTTAGGCGATAATACACGTGACTCCCTATGAGTATTTATATGGTAGTTCATGTCATTCACCTCTATGTTGGCTAGAGGTAGGGGATTCAGCGCTACTGGGTCCTCATCTTGTGTAGGAGACTTTAAAGCATGTATAGTTGATTAGAAAATGTATGTCTACTGCTCAGTTTAGACAGAAATTGTATGTTGATCTTCATCAATGACCACTGGAGTTTAAGTTCAGGGGTTATGTTTTCTTACATGTATCACCCATACTTGGGCATAGACGAATATGGAGACAATGTAAGTTGTCACCTTGATTTGTCAAGCCTATTGAGATCATGTATAGAGTTGTGATGGTGTCCTATCGGTTGTTATTACCTCAATGGTACCATTCCATGCAAGATGTCATCCACATTTCACAACGTCTCCATTATCATGTAAACCTATCTCATATTTTTGATCCTAAGGATATTGAGTTCTATGTTGATGATTCTTTTGAGGAGTATCATATATGCATCACTGATTAGAGCACAAAGGCTCTCTGATACAAGCTTGTCCCTTTGGTATGAGTGTTATGGTAGCAAACCCATGTACAAGATGAGACATGGGAGCAGGAGTCTGATGCACATGCTCAATGGATGGAGTTGTTTTCATATGAAGTTTCACCACCCTTGGAAGGAAAACTTAAGGAAGTGTTTCTTTAAAGGGGGAAGACTGTAAGAACTTGGATTTTCTATGAGGCACAAATCCTTAAAAATTTTATTTAATTCCTTGGTTTGATCCTAATATAAATGCCTAGTGGGGATATGGAAGAAACGAGGGTGTCAAGAGCTTGTTTGAAGCCCAAAACTCTAGCCAGTGGAAGAAAAATTCAGTTTGTACGGTTAGTAGAAATCATGCATCCCAATCCACATGGTCTCTACTAATAGTGTGGGTGTTTCAGTGAGCAGAAGTAGGCCACACAATTTTTCCTAACTATGTGACCAAAGATAGATGATAGTGCAAAGTCATTATAGTTTGTAATAGATCCATGTAGCATGGTTTGTACATGATTTCCCAAATCGTGCACATGAACTATGTGAATTCCCTCTTTGGACAGTTCATAGCATGCGTTTGGTGCACGGTTTGGCCAATTGTGCATCCAAACCATGTAAACCCTATAATTTGGGTAAAATTACTATTTTTCCTCAAGGGATTATATCTTTAACACCAATTTTAATTTCTTATTTTCCTCCAAAGGCAACCATTATTTCTCCCATTTGATCTATTCCTCAAGATTTAACCTAGGTTCGTGGATAATTATTCCATACAGACTCTAATTCAACTTCCAATCATCCCGATGGATTCCTCTCAGTAAGTGCTCTACTCCTTGGGCGCCTTTCATCATTCTTATTTCTATCGGTGGTGCTTTTTTGGTGTAGGATCTTATGCCCTATTTTTAGAGAGTTCATCTATTTTTTCATTTTCTTCCAATCTGGACCAAATCATAGGATTATACTGGATGATTTTTCCTTAACAAGCATAAGGTAGGTGGTTTAGTAATTATTCCTCAAAGTCGTGATGCTTTATATTATGTGATGTTGTTCCACATGTCGGTTTCACCGAGTGTTTCCCCTAAAAATGAAACTTTTTCCAATTGGTTTCCATTTTTTGGAACCTAACGACTCTATTAGATCCCAAAATATGTTTGAGGTTGTCAACCTCAACGTGATCCACCCCTTTCAGGTGTTCCCTTTATATTCCTATTTGACTTTCATGATTTCATAACCAAAACACCCATCGATGTGTTTAATTTGACTTCTAAAAGGTGACATCATAAATTGTAATGGATAACTGTAGTGGTGTATCATAGCTAACACACTCGACTAACAAAAAAAGTGAATAGAAGTGGGTGGTATGACTACATTACTTGCTTTAATTGGATAATGGTTACACCCTTGTTAAAGTAAAATGTTAATGAACTAAGAACTTTCTATTGGATCTTCCTAAACCATTAGACCACTTACTATTCTTATATATGTGAATGCCATCCCTTACACTTTTATGAGACATGGTAATGGAATCCCTTACACTTGTGATATACGGTCATGGCATCCCTTACACTTTTATGATATACGGGCATGGCATCCCTTACACTTGTGACACTTGGGCATGGCAACCCCTGTGAATTGTAATGAATGGGCATGGAAACCCTTATGAATTATAATGAATGGGTTTGGAGACCCTTATGGATTATAATTAATGGTCATGAAGACCATCATAGATTACGGTGAATGGGAATGGTTACCCTTTTGGATTATGATAAATAGGCATGGTGACCCCACTGATATGATACATGGGCATGACGTCCCTATATCGCGATACACGGGCATGACATCCATACTATTATGAGATTGGGAATGGCATACCTTGACACTTGAAAGATTCATTCTACTAATCATGGATGCTTGAGTTATGCCTCAGGTCCAGACTAGTAGCAGTATCCATACATATGACTATAGACATCACTATGTATATATACCATATATATGTATACATATGGTTACTTTTTCAGAGATTATCAGGTTTAGGTCGAAGTAGGTAGTTTCATCCTGGTTTCCTTTATAAACTAGAGTCGAACCTTATAGTTTTTACTACTACTTACCTTTATATCTATGCACACTGCATGTATTATATGCATTGACTGGATATTTATAAACATCGTTGGTAGTGGCCTACTAAGTTCATCTCACACCCTATCTAGGTCATCAATGGTACTCAGGAAGATTATGTGGATGCAGGTAGGGATAGGGTTTAAGTGACCTATTATTTATTCTTAATTGATTATAGCATGGGAGCGGGGAAACACAGGATCAAGATATGGATCATGATGTTGTTGGGGATAGACTTTTGGTTTTTTGTTCTTTTGATACATGTATTGCACTGGATGCATGCCGCCATGTCTACCTATTTCCTTTTGATAGATACATAACATTACATCATTTTATGTGTAATACTATATGTTTCTTTTTATGTCTTGTTTATTATATCATCTGGATATTTACCTTCTACTATCAGTTCATATTATGCTTACGTTATTTACCAATTATTTCATCGTTATGCTACTCTAATCATGAGGATATAGTCTCCCCAATGTACCACCTTGGACCCCCACTACTAGTGGGTAGACTTTGGTGTATGGGGTGGTGTTCTTGAGGCCATGTGGCCCACTTGATTGGGGCATCGCTTAGTGGCTCCTAGGTTAGGATTTCACATGACCATTTTACTTTTTTTTACTTATGTCGTACTCTGATGTGGGTTTAGTTGTATGCATGCATTTTTGGTATTAGTTGTTTTCTTTACTTTTTGTATTGTATTGGTGTTTGGATATTGGTGTGTGTAAATGTACCTTAAGATAAGGCCTCCCATGTGTTTAATATGCATACTCAATGCTATTTGTCATCCATTGGCTTATTAGAGGCAGGCTTGAGGTGTCACACTCATCTTACCATTGGATAGGAGGGCAATAGAGGGTCGGGTTGTGACATAGTGGTATCAAATGATAGGTTATTTTAGATCAGAGTTCAAATATCGTCAAGCTGTGATGTTTGGTTTGGGAACTAGGGAAACAATTTTAAAGTTCCTTGAGTTCAGATCTCAGGCCAGGTAACCTAGTAATGGTGTGTCAGCCAGTGTATACGTTCAATAGGACTCTGATAACCTCCTTGTTATCTCAGTACATGTAGTCACTGGTTACAAGGAAAACATTGGTACATGCATCATATAGGAATGAGTTGTGGTTTCCATGCCCTTGTTGAGTCATCTCCCCAGATATTCTCTTTGACTGTGGTGCATATTTACTTTTTCAGTATGCCTCCATGATGATAGTTGGCTAGGATTCCATAGTAAGATTATGACAATGATTTGTCTAGCAATGAGGATTCAATTTAGGGGGCTACATAGGAGGTGCTACCTTCGGTGGTATACAAATCTTACCTTCACTCATTGAGCATATGGTTATCTCACAATACATAAAGATGATGTGCATAGGCTGAGTGAACTTCATGAGTTCCAAATACAGATACCCCTTAGGTTTTAGGGTGAGTTAGATCCCCAGACAGTAGGGGACTAGATTGAGGCAGTGGGGTGAGTCTTCTACCTTGTTAGGGACCCTCCTAACCAGATAATGGTTCTAGTGGAAATCCTTCTCTAAGGATTTGTAGGGTGATGGTAGAGATTGGTGATGCAGACACATGACGAGGTGAATCTCACTTGGACAATGTTGAAGTGCCTCTTCAAAGAGAAGTTTTACCAAACAAAGTTATAGGCAGTAATATCCAAGAGCTTATGGATCTCTAATAGGGTAGTATATCAGTTTAAGATTATGTGTTGAGGTTTATTAACCTCTCATGATACTCCGCAGACATGGTTTATGATACATACTTTTGAGCATGGAACTTCAAGCATGGCCTTCATTGATACATCTGGGATAGAGTGGTATCTCTCTATATCCCTTCTTATATTAGGGTGTTGAAGTGTTCCTTGGTGGTGGGGATATTTATAACTAAGCAGTTATCAATAGTTGTTTCTGGTAGTAGGCACCCTAGAGTTGAGACTTTGATAGTTGTTAGTCAATGATATACTTATGGATCCAAGAATGCAAGGAATTTTAAAGGATAATCTCAGGATAGAGGTTATATATTCCAAGGATCTCAATATGGTTCTAGTCGGCCAATTGAAAGTCAAAGATACTCCTATGATGGGCGAGGATATATCACACAATATTTCATAACCCATTGTACTACTGACAGGGAGATCATTGATGGAATTCTTAGACATAGGTATCAACTAGATTAGGGAGGTCTGTAGGGTGGAAGACATGGCAGAGTAGCTAGGAGAGTAGTGGGAGGTGGACAACATTTTGATATGTTTCCATGACCACCCCTAAGTGTTCCACACTGACCTTAGGGAGATGGTGGTAAGGGATATGGGCATCTACAGACAGTGGAGGCTTATAACCTAGAGGCACTAGGGATGATTCAAGTTATGATATGTGTCTTCTCTACTTTAGTTACAGTATTGATAGACGCAAGAGTGGGCCATTATTTCCTTACCGCATCCCTTGTTCGAGATTTGGAGATTCTAGTGGATCCTTTGACTCAACCCTTGCGTTTGGAGACTCCTATTAAGGGAGATCCAGATATCAAAAACTTCTACCGATAGTGTGACCTAACTCTTAGAGGAGAGAGATTCTTATGGGATATTTTTATAGTGATGAGTAATTAAGACATCATTCTAGGTATGTAATGTCTCTCTATGGTTTATGCACAAATTGACTATTTTAGGTGGAGGATGTGGTGCATCCAAGTTGATGGTATAAGGTTTTCTTTTATTGGAAATAAGGAGACCCAGAAATAGTAGGATAAGCTCACATACAGGAGGATAAATTCGATTACTCACCAGCTAACTAGTATTACCCTTGGAGTAACAGATGTTATGAGATTTAAGTTTCCTGTAGTAGTGGAGAAGTATGGGGATATCATCCCTGAGGACGTATGAGGCTTACCTCCCCACTAAGAGATCAATTTTTGTATATACTATCACCTAGGGACTACCCTAATATCTACACCATTATATTAGATGACCCCCATAGATATTCGAGAGTTGAAGGTGTAGTTAGAGGATATACAGAGAAAGGGATTTGTCGGACCCAGTGTGTCCCCCTGGGAATACCTAGTGTTGTTCTCCAAGAGGTCAGATGATATATTGAGGTTATGTGTAAATTACTATTTCATAAATCAGGTGAGCATCAAGAATAAGTATCCACTTCTGAGAATCAACAACCTCTTTAACCAACTGAAAGGGGCAGGGTGGTTCTTGAATATTGACCTCAGGCGGGGTTATCACCAGCTCCGAGTTCGAGAGGATGATATACTGAAGATGAAATTTTGATATTTTTATGGTTACTATGAGTATTTGGTGATTTCCTTTGGCATGACGAACTGTAGGTTTTGGGTGCAGTGGAAGCACGTTGGTGGGTGTTTACAACTTTAATTTTTGTCATTAACGACGATCAATCCGAGATCTATCACGATAATAAAATTCCAGATCTTCGGAATAGAATGAAGAACGAAAGAAAAGAGGGGAGTACCAAAACCATAGAGAGGATCAGTATATGTTGGTTATAATTGATTTAATTAAAAGACAAGAATTGCCTTGATGGAATTCTCTCTCCGTTGATGTTTCCGGTCACGATCTGATGTGATCTGTTATTGTGTCGTAGAATCCAAGTGTAGGATTCCTCTAGTGGTGATATACATGTGTTCCGTGTATCTTTGGATTTCACCGAAGGGATCTCTAAGTGCTAGCACGGAAGAGCATTTGCATGCGATATCTACCTTTGATCATCTTGAGAGTCTCTTGCAAAGCGCTCTCCTTGATTCGGTGGAAGAGGATCTCTCTCATAGATTGAGAGCGTTCTTAGAAAAAAAATCTCTCTTGCCTTGAGAGTTTTCTCTAGATTCGTTGTGAAAAACACCCCAAAAATTTCTAGGCTAATGAGAATTATATAATTGGAATTTTAATTACTTAGAATAATAAAATTAATTAATTACCCAAAAGCATTTATTCATTTCATTTAATTTTTAGTAAGTCCTCGTGTCTAATAATAACAGTTGACTATTATTATTATTTGACATGCGCCCAACAAATTACACATAATATTATTTAATTAAATAAATAATATTATTTCTCACAAATCCCTAGAAAAATTACACGGCATGTATATTAATATACACAACGTGTACTTTTGTTTTTCCATTTTCTTTATTTCCTACACCACATTTATTAGACCTTGAATAATGGTTATTTATTTCTCAAATAAATATCACTGCATTAATCACTGATAAATATATTATTTCACCCACAATATATTCTCTAGAATAACTAGTATCGAAATAAATGTGATCAGGCATCCTTGAATAATTATTAAACCACAATTGGGAATAATATTTATTCAACTTGTTAAATTAATATTTAACTGAGACACTTGGACACACTTAGTGTGTGACCCTCTAGGCCTCTTTCTCAGTGGAATTAGGTGAAGCCTACCTAAAGTCTAAGGTTAGCATCTAGCAACATGCCAAGGAACCCATAGAGAGAGAATTTAACACCACAATGTCGTGTCACCTCCTACGAACTCTTACCGTTTAATGTAATCCCTTTGTCTCGATATCTCGAATCAAGCGGGTTGCATGCTGGTTCCATCAACCCATGTACTCGATTATTCTTTCTTTTACTTCCTAGAATTGAACTTTCCCATTACTTACCATGGCCATGGATTTATTTAAGTTCTATAAATTCCATCAAAGGGCCTGAGATATCTACTTCCATTATGGAACAAAAGGGACAAATTCTTTCTTGTATTATCTATTAATGCAGTATTACTCGTGACGCACCCAACATATCCTACCTAGTTGTGAACAGTGTGTTGTCATAGTTTTCATCAATACATCTAAGTGTGTGAGTTGAAATACCCATTAATAATAATCTTAAAGTCTAAGGACTAATACACACGTCTGCAGATAGTAACATCCAATGACACTATGAAATGTGGATTTCCTACTGGTGGGTCTCATTCTCATAATATCCTCTTGGATATTACCTAGGGCGCACACCATGAGAAGGTGCCTCAAAGTTTTATGAGTCCTTGGTCATAATATCCTATATTATTTGTGTCCCTTAAATAACATCATCCATACATAGAACATATATTCAAGGATAGTGTTATGTCACTTCTGGGTTCTCATCATAGTAGGGATCTACTATGACCTTTTAATACAACAACTATATTTAGGACATTATCACATACATTGTCATGAAGAAGAAAAATCAAGATGAGATAAGGTATTTATTAATGAATAAAGTAAAAAATAGTTGGTTCTAGGCCTCCAACTCCAACAGACTCCCACTTAGACTAGAGACAACTGCTAACAACCTTTAACCCACTAGCTCTCATATGATATTCATGATTCTGTTGAGATAGGCCTTTATTCATGGGGTCCTCCACGTTCTCTTCCATGGACACTATGCTCACTAAAAATTCACCCCTTTGATAGAAATACCTTAAGAGGTGATACTTTCAGATTATGTTCTTTGTTTGTTGATGTGAACTTGGTTCTTTTGCAAGAGTCGCCACTGTAGTATTATCACAATAAAATGTGATAGAATCTTTACTACTAGGCACCACATCAAGCTCCAGGACAAAGTTCTGAATCCAGACGGCTTCCTTGGATGCATCAGAAGCTACTATATATTCGGACTCCGCTGTAGAATCGACTTGCTTTGAACTCTTCCAGCTCACAGCTCCTCCATTGAGACAAAAAACATATCCAAATTGCGACTTTAGATCGTTCTGATCTGTCTGAAAACCAGCATCATCATACCCTCTGATGATAAGCTCTTTGTCTCCTCCATACACCAGGAACATATCCTTAGTTCTTCTTAGATACTTAAGGATAGTCTTAACAGTAGTCCAGTGTTGTTCTTATGGATCTGCTTGATATCTGCCTACCATGATCAGTGCATAGGCAACATCAAGCCTGATACATAACATGGCATATGTGATAGATCCTATATCTGAATCATATGATATCTTAATCATTCTATCTTTCTCCTGTTGTGTCTAAGGACACATTTTCTTGGAAAGATGTAGGCCATGTGACACTGGAAACAATCCCCTCTTGGATTGTTCCATACCAAATCTCTTTAGTATCTGGTCAATGTATGTACCATGACTTAGTCCAAGAAGCCTCTTGGATCTATCACGAATGATCTTGATCCCTAGAATGTAGGCTGTTTCGCCCAAGTCCTTCATAGAGAAACACTTGTCCAACCAGTCCTTGACTGACTGTAAGACTAGTACATCATTTCCAATAAGTAATATGTCGTTAGCATATAATACTAGGATAACAACCGCATTCCCATTAAGCCGCTTATAAACACGTGGATCACATTCATTCTTAATGAAACCAAATTTTTTTATGGATTCATCAAATCAAATGTTCCATGACCTTGATACTTGCTTTAATCCATAAATGGATTTATGTAACTTGAAAACTCGTTTGGCTTCACCTGGTGTCACAAAACCTTCTGGTTGTTTCATATAGATATATTTCTGAAGGTTCTCATTAAGGAATGATGTTTTGACATCCATCTTCCAAATATCATAGTCATCGTAAGCTGTTATGGAAAGTATGATACTTATAGATTTAAACATGGAAACTAGAAAAAGGGTTTCATCATAGTCAATTACTTGATGTTGTTTGAATCCTTTATCCACTAACCTTGATTTATAGGTGCTAACTTGACCTTCCATGTCTAGATTTCTCTTGAATACCCATTTTCATCCAACAAGATTTACATCAACTGGCTCATCGACCAAAACCCAAACTTGGTTCTGATACATGGAATTCATCTCAAAATTCATATCTTCTAGCCATCTTACAGCTTCTGATATCTCCACTTATTCCTTGTAGTAGAGAGGTTCATCATTATCCAATAATAATAATTCACCATCCTCATTGACTAGGAAACCAAATCTCTCTGGTTCCCTTACTTCTCTTGAACTTCTACGTAGTACTTGTGTTTCTAGAATCTCTTCCATAGGGACCCATGGAACTTGTTCCTATACCAACTCTCGTGTATCTTGAGCATCAACTTCATCGAAGTCAATCGTTCTCCCACTATCCTTTTTGAGTATGTAATCCCTCTCAAGAAAGATGGCTTGTCTGGAAATGATCACTTTCTTGTCTGAAGGGTTATATAGATAATATCCTTTCGTTTCCTTGGGATATCCTATAAAGATACACTTCGTGCCTTGGGGTGCTAGTTTATTTCCTGAGAAGGCCTTAATAAACGTATCGCATCCACATACACATGTGTGCGACAAAATGGGTTTCTTTCCATTACATATCTTGGAGGTAATTCCATATGTCACCTTAGTTGGTACTCGGTTTAATGTGTATGTTGTAGTTTGTAATTCATATCCCCAAAAGGATAATGGAAGATCTGCATGACTCATCATCGACCTCACCATGTTCAAAAAGGTGTGGTTCCTCTTTTCACTAACACCATTCCACTGTGGTGTATGTCACGAACCGAATCTGGTCACCACCAAAACCGGCACCAAACCCAGCCTGTGACATGACCCGAAGGGTGTTCCCTATCCCCACGGGCTGGCACAAGTGCCCGGGTATCATTAATTTAGGTTTGGGAACGATTTACCCGAGTATGAAAGCATAAAACATTAAAAACAATCCATAATATAAATCTGAAATTTTTGAGCCAAACAAGACTTAAGTAAAAACCAGAACTGAGTACATTGGTTTAAAGATAATACAAGTGGTCCAAATAAAAATAATTATAGCATCAAGACAGCCCCAAGGACTCCACACGACTAGGGGTCATCGCCCCCAAGCTATCTCCACAACTCCGCACCAAGGATGGGAACTAACACCATGAACCGCCATCACCCTTAGCCTTTCCTTTACCTGAATCAAACATAACCAAGTCTACTTACACCCAAGGGGTGTAAGTAGGGTGTGAGCCTAATCCCAGTAGTATACCACCCAATGATTCCAAATAGTAAGAAATACAATGTGAAAAAGCAAGCAGTTTTCAAATGCAAGGAAAAGTAGTGTTAAAATTTCAAGAAATGAAACCTCTAATTGAAAATAGTTTTCAATCCAAAATTTTCAGAATATTAACACATTAAAATATAAATGTTAGATACTGTAATTTACTTCCAAACACACCCTAAGACATGGGTAGATACTACAAATCCAATGAGCAACAACATTGGGAACACCCCTAGGCACTAGGTTGTCTTGGGCCCTATGTACCTCATACCTCGGTGTAAAGTAACCACAGAAAAATCCTTTCTCATGCACGAGCCACTAGTAGGGAACATACTCATAACCTAGTGGTCCCCAATAATCATCCACATAGTTTAGTTAGAGTTTTCGTTATCCAAATTCTAAGTAAAACAGGGACAAAACTCATCCGGTCCACTAGCCGTACTAGTACAAATCCGCCCCACTTAGGTACCCGGGATTCATCTTTTGTGCTCAATCAATTCCAGCATGCATCATAAATAAATTTTCATATAAAACACCATTACTGGTCAAACACAACCAATACAGTAGCTATCACATTTTATACCACTTAAAACACGCAACAAAACACTTAGATTTTTCATAAAACAATTCCTCAAAATCTCGTAGTGTTTCAGACACAAAACTCCTTATAGACCTCACTTGCATACTATGTGCACATATTTAAGCTTCCAAAACATAAAGGTAATCCTACTACATTTCAGTGAAAACACAAAATCATTTTTAGGTCAACCCCATATGGTTCAAGAAACGACATCATTGCAAAGTCTCCATTTTTACACAACACAACTCTTAGAATTCCATGTGGTTCACAAACACCATTAAAACCAGATTTTTCAGCAACAAACACAAGGGACAATAATTAAAAACAGTATTTTTATCCCTATTATAGTTCAATAAAATTAAATAGTTACTTTTAGGGTAGCCCCAATTAAACTAATAAAACATTTCTATGAAAAACCCCCAATTTCACATGAAATTGGCCTTTAGGATTCATTTTAAATACAAACACCACTAAAACTATATTTTTCAGAAATAATAAAATTGAGTAAGCATGAAAATACCATAAAAACAGTATCCAATTCACAAAGATTTCATACACAATGGAATCACCTACCAAAACCAAGGAAACCCTTGAATCCTTTGTGCGAAAACTCAAACGCACCACCGCCGCACCTCAAGGAAGGTAAACCAGACCTAAAACCAGAATTTCATACCATGAAACACAAGATAAAAACCTAATTTTTAAACCCTACTTCCTGGAAATTAGTAACCTCAATGATAATGGAATAAACCCTAAGTAAATTGGATGTAACCCTAAACAAATTGAAAGAAGAAAGGAGGAGAACAACTTACTTAAAATATCTTGTAGAAATCACCCCCAAAAACACCAGTATATGATTTTAAAAATACTAAAACCTTCAAGGGAGGTTCGAACAAGGATAGGTAGATCATTTAGAAATTTGAATGGGGGAAAAAGAGTAATAATCAAAGGAGTTATGAAGGAAACAAATTACCTTTATAAATCTGCCCTAAATTTGAGTTCTTCAGAAGATTCGACCTAAACCGTGATGCAAATGAGCTGAAAATAGTGTGGGAGGATATTGGATGCGCGGCTGGGTTCAAGGGTCGTGTTTGGGGCTTGGAATCACCAAAAAACCCTTAAAATGAATAAGTTATTAATTAATCAAATTTTATTTTTAAAACTGGAATTGGGCTTTTGGGCAGGCCCAATCCCTTAAATAAAAACCCACATACACCTTGGTTATGGATTTCCAAAGGCTCCAAAATTTAATTGTGGTGTTAATATATCAGGGGAGGACATTTAGGAGTTGTAATGAGTGAAAATATTAAAAAATGAATAAGTTATAAGAGAAAAAAAAATTATTTTTAAATCTGGAATTGAGCTCACGGTTTGGCCCAATTCATGAAAACTCACATATTCTCCATAAAAACTTTGGAAACCCCCCAAAACAAAGAATTAATGGAAATTAAAATAAAAATACATTTAAAATAATCTATGTATGTTACAATTATCCCCACCATGAAAACTTTCCGCCCCGGAAAGTCACAGTAAGTCCAAAGCAACAACCAAACCCAACTGAGAAACCAAGAGGTACTCTCTTGCCAAGTTTCTCCCCCAAAGGCCATAACACCTCCAGTGATCAATGAAGGAAGGAATACTCTCACAAACCTGACTTACACCACTTTCCTGAAAGAATCAAGCACATTCAGGCTTTATCCCAAATTAAAACTCCTCAAACACAATCTGAACAACACTCGATCAATTTACCCAAATAAACAACAACATCGAACAAGGTTACACTTGCCCTACTATAACTAAACCATTGGTCACTATCCAATATCAATGTTTACCAAAGTAATATGTAGGTAGTTAGACATATCCAAATGATAATACCTACTTCCCATACAAAACCAAGGAAAAATATGAGTTACTCGTATGAAGAGACACAAATGGGCTCCCCACCGTAAGAGACAACTTAAATTTTTTTTCCCGAGACAGAATCAAGACACTAATAGGGGGAGGCCCAAACAGACTCCCTAGTACAAGGGGTATACATAAATTATAAATTTACAAAATAATATACATGATACCCACAGTGTTTCTTCCCACCACAAGAACCAACCATCTTAACCGACCGGCGTGGGCCGACACGAAAAGACCCCAAAATTAAGGAGTTGGGACGGTTGCACGGTTAGTCTGCACAGTTTGGAAAACTATGAGATACTGTGTGGATCCTTATATCTACATGGTTATTTTTTTGTTCATGGTTAGAACTAACCATGTGAAAACAGTGTGCTCAACTTGTCTAGCCAAATTTCCAACCATTCTCCAAAGACTCAATGGAAACCAAAGGGGGAGGGAATAACATTGTGTGATGACATGGGTACAAGACCCTCCACCTATTTCCACCGAATGGGAACAATAGAAGAAATATGATGACACCATAGGTTTAAACTGTTCCTATCTTTCATATTGAGGATATGACTTTGTACAAGTGTTTAAACGACACTGGTGTTTCCCCTGACTACGCGCCAGCTTCTCTCCGGGACCTATGGCTGGAGCTCAAAATATTGAAGCATCTTCGGCCACACAGTTAGGCTGTTGAAACCCCTATGTGGAACTTCTTCTTTCGGTGCCACAAACAACTACACCATATACCCCGATGGTTTTATCAAGACATAACACACTCCATAACCCACTTTACCAAAACCAGACATTTCATTGAAACAAGGGATCAGAAGACGCACACACATCGCACCTTGTTTCTTTGGGTGAGAAACAACAGAAGGGAAAGACACGTATAAACACCTTCCTCTAAGATAGAGGATTTGATGTTTTTTCCAAGGGAGACATAATCCCAATATAACATAGAACCTTAGAGGATTGTGTTACCTTCACCTTTATGGTCAAAATAGCACACAACATCACAATGTGTTACCGAACATGACCCTTGCGATTGATAGAAACAATACATGGAACGAGACCATATTCAAAGTCCCTAAACAACAGATAAGTCCAAAAAGTGGACACAATATCCTATCATGACCGAAATCTCAAAATTGGTGGTTTAATAATAACTATTTCTTCAAAGAAACTATAAAGAACTCAGAGGCCCTCTTAGACACCATCAAGACACTCATCCGTACTAACAACGAAAGAACACTCCCACCTTTGATGAATCAGGAAACTTAAGAAACTAAGGTCTCTTTCAACCTTCCACAAGCACTATCCCACTACAAGAGGATCCACAAATCAGCGAAATGAATGGGTGTAGACTCAATAAAAAAATGTTCGATAAAATATTCTTTATATTGATCAACTGGAGGATTTTCCAATGGCGAAACAAAACGGGCTGCACTTCAGTTGTGCATTAACCCTTAATGGGGGCGTACCTTATCCAATGAGAGAACCCAAGAACCTAACCAAGCTGGTCCATTGGTCAAAACATGCCACAAACCAGATCCAAACACATGAAGGGAACCATCGTAAATGCATCCCAATTTTTTTTTTTCAAAAGAGACCACTAACCGTCCCTACAACATAGCTTACCGACCAAACACAAACCCAAAACACAGTTCAAACAGAAGGGGTTCTTGAACTCAAAACATCCCACAACATCAACATTTTCAAAAACCCATAATACAAACCATACCAAACTATTCATCAAGACATCATGTTTTTCTTTAAAACCAATTCTTTGAAAACAAACGGTTTAGCAGTAAGCGTATCCACCAATGGTACCCCATGGGCCTCACACATGCATGTTTTTATGCCACACCGGGCACCCCCCTCATATCCATCCCAGCACTCATCCAGTCATTCCATCAACCATCCATCATCCCATATAACCCCATGCATGTGGTTGCTCACGAAAATACCAAAGGTTAAAACAAAAATTTGTTCCACTTTTCAAAACCAAAACAGTCAACCAACACATCCTTTTTCTCAAAACTGCTAACAATGAGATCAAAATACCAATTCACATCTTACAAAACATTTCATAAGGACACAACCATTTAGAAAAGAATCCATAATTCAATAAAAACACTTTTGAAAACGAACTTCAATATGGTTCCGGCTTTCAAAAGAGGTGTAGGCATACTATTTTCCATTTCAAAAAAATTCTAAAAAATCAGTTCCACCATTTCATAAATCAAAACATTCCATATTTATTTGAAAATAATTTCACAAAAACTTTACACTTCTTAAAACCAAGTCAGTTTAAAACCAAAGTTCCAAGATTTCAAAACTAAAGAACACAAGACAATGCAAGAGGAAACTAGTTTCAGTGGGTAACTTGGACATATGGTTGGCGGACATATTCCAATCACTTCACTGTCACAGAGAGTGTTATAGGGAATATCCCCAGCTCCACATGGCTTTCCAGGCCCTGCGAGCTTACTGAGACCATTAACCCAACTCTCTTTTCATTTCCCCTAATCATCATCAGACCAAGAAAACCAAAAGACATAGATAAATCCATACTTCCCATGGTGACTTGAATCCCGTCATGAGGTGTGCTGTCCAGGTACACTACCCATGACTGAAATTTCAGGTCCCAAAATCCTAGCTCCAGACTATGCTGACTCTTCCCCAAATAACATAACCCAAGGAGCGAACCTCCTCTGATACCATTTTGTCACGAACTGAATCTGGTCACCGCCAAAACCGGCACCAAACCCAGACCGTGACATGACCCGAAGGGCGTTACCTATCCCCACGGGCTGGCACAAGTTCCCAGGTATCATTAATTTAGGTTTGATAATGATTTACCCGAGTATGAAAGCATAAAACATTAAAAACAATCCATAATATAAATCTGAAATTTTTGAGCCAAACAAGACTTAAGTAAAAACAAGAACTGAGTACATTGGTTTAAAGATAATACAAGTGGTACAAATAAAAATAATTATAGCATCAAGACATCCCCAAGGACTCCACATGACTAGGGGTCATCACCCCCAAGCTATCTCCACAACTCCGCACCAAGGATGAGAACTAACACCATGAACCACCATCACCCTTAGCCTTTCCTTTACCTGAATCAAACATAACCAAGTCTACTTACACCCAAGGGGTGTAAGTAGGGTGTGATCCTAATCCCAGTAGGATACCACCCAATGATTCTAAAGAGTAAGAAATACAATGTGAAAAAGCAAGCAGTTTTCAAATGCAAGGAAAAGTAGTGTTAAAATTTCAAGAAATGAAACCTCTAATTGAAAATAGTTTTCAATCCAAAATTTTCAGAATATTAACACATTAAAATATAAATGTTAGATACTGTAATTTACTTCCAAACACACCCTAAGACATGGGTAGATACTACAAATCCAATGATCAACAACATTGGGAACACCCCTAGGCACTAGGTTGTCTTGGGCCCTATGTACCTCGTACCTCGGTGTAAAGTAACCATAGAAAAATCCTTTCTCGTGCACGAGCCACTAGTAGGGAACATACCCATAACCTAGTGGTACCCAATAATCATCCACATAGTTTAGTTAGAGTTGTCGTTATCCAAATGCTAAGTGAAACAGGGACAAAACTCATCCGGTCCACTAGTCGTACTAGTACAAATCCGCCCCACCTAGGTACCCGGGCTTCCCCTTTTGTGCTCAATCAATTCAAGCATGCATCATAAATAAATTTTCATATAAAACACCATTACTTTTAAAACAAAACCAATACAGTAGCTATCACATTTTATACCACTTAAAACACGCAACAAAACACTTAGATTTTTCATAAAACAATTCCTCAAAATCTCGTAGTGTTTCGGACACAAAACTCCTTATAGACCTCACTTGCATACTATGTGCACATATTTAAGCTTCCAAAACATAAAGGTAATACTACTAAATTTCATTGAAAACACAAAATCATTTTTAGGGCAACCCCATATGGTTCAAGAAATGACATCATTGCAAAGTCTCCATTTTTACACAACACAACTCTTAGAATTTCATGTGGTTCACAAACACCATTAAAACCAGATTTTTCAGCAACAAACACAAGGTACAATCATTAAAAACAGTATTTTTATCCCTATTATAGTTCAATAAAATCAACTAGTTACTTTTAGGGTATCCCCAATTAAACTAATAAAACATTTCTATGAAAAACCCCCAACGTCACATGAAATTGGCCTTTAGGATTCATTTTAAATACAAACACCACTAAAACTATATTTTTCAGAAATAATAAAATTGAGTAAGCATGAAAATACCATAAAAACAGTATCCAATTCACAAAGATTTCATACACAATGCAATCACCTACCAAAACCAAGGAAACCCCTGAATCCTTTGTGCGAAAACTCAAACGCACCACCGCCGCACCTCAAGGAAGGTAAACCAGACCTAAAACCAGAATTTCAGACCATGAAACACAAGATAAAACCCTAATTTTTAAACCCTACTTCCTGTACATTATAAACCTCAATGATAATGGAATAAACCCTAATTAAATTGGATGTAACCCTAAACAAATTGAAAGAAGAAAGGAGGAGAACAACTTACTTAAAATATCTTGTAGAAATCGCTCCCAAAAACACCAGTATCTGATTTTAAAAATACTCAAACCTTCAAGGGAGGTTCTAACAAGGATAGGTATATCATTTAGGAATTTGAATGGGGGAAAAGAGTAAGAATAAAAGGAGTTATGAAGGAAACAAATTACCTTTATAAATCTGCCCTAAATTTGAGTTATTCAGAAGATTCGACCTAAACCACGATGAAAATGAGCTGAAAAGAGTGTGGGAGGATATTGGACGCGCGTCTGGGTTCAAGGGGCGTGTTTGGGGCTTGGAATAACCAAAAAACCCTTAAAAATGAATAAGTTATTAATTAATCAAATTTTATTTTTAAAACTGGAATTGGGCTTTCGGGCAGGCCCAATCCCTTAAATAAAAACCCACATACACCTTGGTTATGGATTTCCAAAGGCTCCAAAATTTAATTTTGGTGTTAATATATCAGGGGAGGATATTTAGGAGTTGTAATGAGTAAAAAATATTAAAAAATGAATAATTTATAAAGGAAACAAAATTTATTTTTAAATCTGGAATTGAGCTCACAGTTTGGCTCAATTCATGAAAACTCACCTATTCTCCATAAAAACTTTGGAAACCCCCCAAAACAAAGAATTAATGGAAATTAAAATAAAAATACATTTAAAATAAGCTATGTATGTGACAGTGTATAAGTAGGATTGGGATGAGATAGAATCTCATACTCCCGTAGAAGATTGATGAACTCTTAGTTCAGATATTCTCCACCTCGATCCGATCAAAATTTCTTTATCTTCTTACCAAACTGATTCTCTACTTCATTCTTGAATTCCTTAAATTTCTATAAGAATTCTGACTTATACCTCATTAAGAAGATATATCCATATCTACTCAAATAATTAGTAAAAGTAATGAAGTAAGAATATCCACCTTTAGCTTCTACCGGAAATGGTCCACACACATCCGTGAGCACCAATACTAGAAGCGTTGTAGCCCTTTCACCCTATCCACCAAAAGGCGACTTGGTCATTTTACCTTGTAAACAAGTGTGACATCTATCAAGTGGTTTTAGCTTAGTAGAGTTTAAATAACCATCCTAGAAGAGCTTTGTCAATCGCTTCTCATTTACATGACCAAGATGGTGATGCCACAACTGGGTGTTGTATGAGTCATGTGAATTTGTTTTGTTATCGATTTCCAACACTTGGTTTTTGTAATTTAATACATACAAACCATTATTTAAATGTGTCATACTATAACATACATTGTTCTTATAAAATAAGAAACCCTTATTTCCAAACTTGAAAATAAATCCATCCATATCCAAACATGATGCAGAAATTATGTTTTTGGTAACACTAGGCACATAATAACAGTTATGTAAAACCAAAATCATCCTAGTTGGCAATGAGAGGCAGTAATCACCAATGGCTAAAGCATCCAGCCTCGCGCCATTGGCATCTCAAAGATTCACCTCTCCTCTAGAAATATTTTTAAATCTACATGGTTCCTACATTTGAATATAGATGTGATCCCCACAAGCTGTATCTAATACCCAATGTATAGAAATGGAAATATTACACTCAATAACAAACGTACCTTTAGCATCCCCACACTTTTGGGTTCAATTCCTCTTCCAATGTCTTGTCTTTCCACATGCAAAACACACCACCTCTTGTTCCTTGCCCTGCCACTGGATCTTCCCCTTCTTGGAGGGATGGTGCTCGGGGGCTTCAGACCATTTATAAGTCCTTGGCCCCTTTACCTTGTCCTTCCTTTTCTTATTCACCATAAAAACTACGGGTTTTTCATGCCTCATGTCCTTATCTACCTGGAGAATTAAGGTCAGAAGTTCTGATAGACTCATCTCATTGTTGATCATGTTATAGTTGACAATAAATCTATAGAAGGTCTTGGGCAGTGATGATAGGATGAGATTTGTATGTAACTCATCTAGAAACTTAATCCCTAAGATGTCTAGGCGTTCAATGTAGCCAATAAGCTTGACTACATAAGGCCCAGCTGGTGTAGACTCTCAAAGCATAGTTGTAAACAAAGCGTTAAATATCTCATATCTCTCCTGTCTCACATTCTCCTGATAGAGGTATTTAAGGTGAGACATCATGTTATATGCGTCCATGTTTTCATGTTGCTTCAAGATATCATTTAGACATGGCTGATAGCATGAAACATTAGACATCTATGGCATCATCCAAATGTTTCATGTAGAGATACAGTTCCTCATCATTGGCCTCTTTTCCAAGCGCAACTAGAATAGGCTCTTCCAGCACATACAATTTCCTCTCGTGGCAAAGGATGACGCGTAAACACCTCTGTCATTCCTGGAAATTGGTGCTGGTGAGAAGGTTTTCCTTCTTGAGTATGGTTCACAATGATATGTTTGAAGTCATTTTTCTTGTCATTTCTAAAAATTGAGATAAGAAAAGGTTTAGTAATTTATCATTATAAAACTGAGACAAATAAATAATTTAATACTCATTAGTATCCCACTATTTTATCGAAATCCAATAGCCCTCACCATTGACTTCATAATATTCTATTGTCTGAATATTCTAGTGGTAAGGATCTATATTTCCCTTTTAATTACCCCAATTAGGGTTGGTCAAGAAACTTGAAGGTTTTTAGGTAGGCATTACAAATGCCAACTGCATTAAATCGCAGCTCCTTGATCCGCTGAGTGGACTCCCCAATCCTGAAATCCTTTTATTTTGGATTTCCTCAACCTTTGTCTCTTAGTCATACCAAGTTCTATTGTGGCAGTCAAACCTTGATGTGAACCAAGTCAAGTTAACCCAAAACCTTGAATTAGAATTCCCCGATAATTGAAATCACCCCAACTAGGTTTGGTCAAGCACTTTGAACTATGGTTCGATTATAACTAAGATTACAGAAGGCTATACCAACTTAATCTTTTATTTGAGGGATTTTATCCTTATACATAAATTTTCATTTTATTATATTTGATTACATGCTTGTTAATATTAATTGGGATATACTTAAGTGATTAACCATTTTTAAGACAATATTTATGCATAAGCCGATATTATTTTAGTTTAATCTTGCATTCTTATTTAATTCATTAATTGTGTGACCATGATAACACACCCACAATAAATAAACCATGCAACTGGAAGAAATAAAATAAATTGTATGATCATGAGCTTGTTCTATTGGTTAGTTTATCTAGCGGTTGATAAACTAACCCAAGACCTAGGGTAGAAACACCTTGAATCTTCTGGGTTTGTGTTTATAGCTTTCCACCTGTCCACCTTTGTATCTCCTTGGATTGGTTTCACCTTGGCTCCTAACTTGATCCACCTCCACTAGTTTGGGAGCTCCATCCATTACATATTCTTTTATCTCACTCACAGGTGAGGGGTAAAATGGGGTTTTATATAAAAGAATCCTTGGGCACGCATGCCCTACATACTAATGAGAAGAAGGCTCGCAGGACAAAAAAATAATTTAAATAAATTAATTAAAAGAAATCACTCACATACAAAGGTCTTGGTCTAGCTCATGATCATCCATACATGAAATGACATTTATGCATAAATAAAACTATCATTCAATTGTTTAATCGTTCTTGTTTAATACAAATCACACTTAAATCAATTAATTATCTTTAATCAATAAATCCTTTTATTTTAAACCCTTTTTCTGAATTTCCTTGAGATTATCATCCATCATAATTTTAAACAAATAAATTCATTTAAAATTATCTTTGTACATAACTTGTACCTTAGAGGAAACCAAGTGAACTCCCATTCATAACTACCCAATGAGTAGAAATGAACATTACGCGGATGTTGAATTAAACACATATATATAAAACACCTATCACGTGTTGTGCCTCAACTTTACACCCACAATATGGTACACATATTAAGGGTTTGTATAATATAATAATAAATTTTAATAAATCTGTGTAATTTGGATGAGAACACGACGTGTAGTTCCGACTACATGACGTGTACTTTTGTTCATCGTCCATCCGAAGTATACGCCCAGGGATATGACGTGTATATGTACTTCAAAAATCTTTGGAGTACATGTCATGTTCAGTGGGACACACGCCATGTAGTATCCACATTACACGGTTTCCAGCCAGGCAATCCATGTACGGGGTACACGGTCCAACCCTAACTCGAAGGGACTACATGTCATGTTTAGTGGGCCACACAACGTGTAATCTGGAAACCATGTGCCACCTGTTCCTAGTCAACACATAGAGTCTTAAAGACTTAGATAGAATCCAATGAAACAGCCTGGTTTGGCGGATTGTCCCAGTGCATGGAACCTATACTACACGACCTGTACTGTCGAATACACGTCGTGTATTTTGGTGTTGTATGGACATGAATCTTTGTCACCTCCGGATGAGATCTTCTATTTTATTTTAATCAAAATTAAAAGAAAAAACTGTTTCTGTAAGGTGAATGAGAAATTAAATAGGAGGAATAGATCTTGAGATTCATATTTATAGAATGATTAAATTTAATTGAAACAAATAAATTATTAAATGCATAAATCACCAGTGGAAAACTAAATAATTATAATCAATGATATGACCGCTCTGATACCACTTGTAGGTTCTGAGTGCAGCGGAAGCACATTAGTGGGTGTTCACAACTTTAATTTTTGTCATTAACGATGATCAATTCGAGATCTGTCACGATAATAAAACATCGGATCTTCAGAATAGAACAAAGAATGAAAGAAAAGAGGGGAATACCGAAACCATAGAGAGGATCATCATATGTTTTTTATAATTAATTTAATTAAAAGATAATAATTACCTTGACTGAATTCTCTCTCCATTGATGTTTCTGATCACGATCTGATGTGATCTGTCATTGTGTTGTAGAATCCAAGTGTAGGATTCCTCTAGCAATGATACACACGTGCTCTATGTATCTCTGGACGTCGTCGAAGGAATCTATGGGTGCTAGCACGGAAGAGCCTTTGCTTGCGATGTCTGCCTTCGATAACCTTGAGAGCTGCTTACAAAGCGCTCTCCTTGATCTAGTGGAGGAGGATATCTCTCGTAGCTTGAGAGCGTTCTTGGAAAAAAAATATCTCTTGGATTAGAAGTTTTCTCTAGATATTTTGTGCACAATACCCCAAAAATGGTTAGGCTAATGAGAATTATATAATTGGGATTTTAATTACATAGAATAATAAAATGAATTAATTATCTGAAAGCATTTATTCATTTCATTTAATTCTTAGTAAGACCCCATGTCTAATAATAACAGTTGACTATTATTATTACTTGACATGTTCCCAATTAATTACACCTAATATTATTTAATTAAATAAATAATATTATTTCTCACAAATCCCTAAAAGAATTACACGGCGTGTATATTAATATACACGATGTGTACTTTTGTTTTTCCATTTTCTTGATTTCCTCCACCACATTTATTAGACCTTGAATAATGGTTATTTATTTCTTAAATAAACATCACTGCATTACTCACTAATAAATATATTATTTTGCCCATAATATATTCTCTCGAATAACTAGTGTTGAAATAAATGCGATCAGGCATCCTTGGATAATTATTAAACCACAATCGGGAATAATCTTTATTCAACTTGTTAAATTAATATTTAACTGAGATACTTGGACACACTTAGTGTGTGACCCTCTAGGCCTCTTTCTCAGTGACATTAGGTAGAGCCTGCCTAAATTCTAAGGTTAGCATCTAGAAACACGCCAAGGCACCCATAGAGAAAGAAGTTAACACCGCAATGGTGTGTCACCTCCTATGAATGCTTACTATATAATGTAATCCCTTTGTCTTGATATCTCGAATCAATCGGGTTACATACTGGTTCCATCAACCCATGTGCTCAATTATTCTTTCTTTAACTTCCCATAATTGAACTTGCTCATTCCTTACCATGGCCATGGATTTATTTAGGCTATATTAATTACATCAAAGGGAATGAGATATCTACTTCCATTATGGAACAGAAGAGACAAATCCTTTCTCGCATTATCTATTAATGCAGTATTACTCGTGACGCACCCAACATATCCTACCTCACTGCGAATAGTGTGTCATCATAGTTTTTGTTAATACATCTAAGTGCATGAATTGCAATACTCATTAATAATAATCTTAAAGTCTAAAGACCAATAAACACGTCCACAAATAGGAACATACAATGACACTATGAAATGTGGATTTCCTACTGGTGGGTCTCATTCTCATAATATCATCTTGAATATTACCAAGGGAACGCACCATGAGAAGGTGACTCAAATTTTTATGAGTCCTCGCCCCTAATGGCTTGTATTATTCGTGTCCCTCAAATAACATCATTCGGCCATAGAACATATATTCAAGAATAGTGTTATGACACTTCCGGGTTCTCATCATAGCAGGGATCCGCTGTGACCCTTTAATGCAACAGTTATCTTTAAGACATTATCACATGCATTGTCACGTAGAAGAACAATCAAGATGTGATAAGGTATTTATTAACGAATAAAGTACAAAGTAGTTGGTTCTAGGCCACCAAATCCAACACAAACTCCCCAATAGTGTTTATGGGACTCATGAACCAGATCATTCAACCCTTCTTGGATTGGTTCATAGTAGCCTTCATCGATGACATCTTCGTTCACTTAGTGTTAGAGGAGAAGCACATGAGGCATTTGAGGATGGTTCTAGACATAATATGAGAGCATCATCTTCATTAGAATCTCTCGAAGTGTTAGTTTTGAATTTGATAGGTATACTTCTTGGAACATGTCATCTTAAAAGAGGGAGTAGTAGTGGACTCTGCCAAGATCAAATTAGTTCTAGCTTGGGATCCACCCAAAATCATGATTGATATTAGTAAACTATTATCAGAGACTTATGTTCAATTTCTCCTGGATCATGACACCTCTGACTACATTAACCCGAAAGGGGAATCCCTTTATGTGTATAGAGAGAAGCCAACATGCTTTTCAAGAGTTGTGTTAGAGGTTGATGAGCGCCCCCATCTTGAGACTACCAAAATAGGGTGTTGAGTGTGTAGTGGTATATGATGCCTATGACGCTAGGCTTGGATGTGTTCTAATGTAGAGGCAAACCATATGATTTATTATGGGTTTCAACAGCTGATACCCTATGATTAGAACTACATGACCTAATATTTAGAGTTGGCAGTAGTGGTTTTCACCCTGAAGATGTGGCGGTACTACCTTACGGGATAACATTTCATCATCTATTCTGACCATAAGATTATCAGGTATATCTTTTCACAAAAGTATCTTAACTTGAGGTAGAGGATATTGCTAGATTTCCTGTATGATTATGAATTTGAGATAGTTTATACTCTTGAAAAGGGGAACATGGTGGCATATGTTCTCAGTAGGAGATCATGTTCATAGTTGTTGAGCAAGGTGTCAAATCAGTTGACCTAGTTGCAGTTGTCCTTAGTAGAAGATGATGGTGAATCTTACCTCCAATTAATGGTTATTACCCCCCCCCCACACACACACTTCTTCTTTATGTTAGGGAGACTCATCTTGGAGATATTGATTGTAGTGCCTTGTATAGCGAGATATCCACTGGATGTGCTCCTGATGGATTTTCTGAAGGTGGGGAGCAAGTTGACCTTTTATAAGGATGGACGATAGTATTGGTCATGCTGTGAGAGGAGGTAGTAGGGGAGTTTCATACATCTCCCTTATAAGTATATCCATGACTGGAAAAGATATACTAGGACCTTCAATGACAGTTTTGGTGGTCATGAATAAAGAGATGTGCAAATGAGTTTATCTCTTGATGCCTCACTTTATAATAGGTGAAGGTCAAGCACCAGGTTCCAATAGGTTTGGCTCAACCCCTCGAGGTGCCAGAGTGAAAGTGGGATGGTATCTCTATGGGCTTCATGACAATACTTCCACGATTAGCTAGAGGTCACGATGTCATCTGGGTGATCATAGATCGACTGATGAAGTCGACCCACTTCCTAGCCATCTTAGAGAAGAGTTTAGTATAAATATTGATATTCATTTATGTGTAGGAGATAGTTCGGATTCATGGAGTTCCCTCAATGAGCATCTCAGACCATGATGCTCGCTTTACGTCGCGATTATGAAGAGGATTATAGGATTTCATTAAGACTCAGTTGTGGTTGAGAAAGATGTTACACCCCCCAAACAGACAACCAGATAGAGCGTACCATTCAAGTTCCATAGGGCATGCTTTGGGATTTCATGTTGGACTTTGGCCGCAGCTGGGAGGACCATCTACCTTTGGTGGATTTTGCATATAACAACAACTACCACTCCACTATTGGTATGAAACCATTCGAGGCCTTATATGAGAGACCTTATAGGTCACTATTGTGTTGAGTGAATCTCTATAATGACTCTATTTTTTCCTTATAATGAAATATTTTAAAGAATATTTTCAGAGATAGGTGCAAATTCAGCGCATGATTCTAGAGTCTATAGAGCCTCGGTATTGATATAATAAAAATATTAAATATAATATATCACGTGTGTATAGTTTTTTTTGAAATAATGGAATATCTTCTGAATGGTGCCTTGGGTGGGAAAACCAAGAACTCTATTAAATCTAGAATGTGGGTTTACCCTAGGTGTGACATAATCTTTATGTGTGTCAAGTATTTTGTTTAAGAGCAGTTGCGAGCGGGATAATAGACGAATAAATTAATAAATTAATTTATTGTTTATTAATTTGTTGTGACCCAATACTCTTCTATTTAAACATAGCTATGTAAAAATCCTAGGGTTATCTGTATAACCCTAGATATTAGATAAGGCTATGGAGGAGAGCTTTGGTGAATGATAATGGGATTGTGGATTAATGATGAGTTTTCCAAGGAGTTTGTCAATGAAGTTATTGGATCTCACCAAAAACAACAACACAGAATCATTCTTCATCAATGATCAATCCAATTTTGAGGTAGGAATCTTGTTTTATCAAATTAATCCCCATTTTTTATTCTCACATATCAAACACGAATTATTTCCTTTAAAAAATTAATTCACAAATCGATTATTAATTTATAGTTGATGGTTTTTCTTCCTAAAATTTGGAATTGATAAATGTTTTGTTCATTCCTTATTAATCTTCTAAATTCATAATTTTCTCCATCAATGGATTAAGGACAACCTAAAAAATGGTTGATGTTCATTTTTTTACTTTCATGTTTCGTGCTTTTCTCCCCCTGTTTTTCAAATGTTCATCATCAGCATTTTGTTTGACCGAAAGTTCAACTATACCCAGAAACTGATCATTGTGCAGTCAATATTTTTCACAATGGATCATTATCACAGGTTCAGATTCAGGATTGAAGACATGATCGAGGTGTGATGATGACGACGTAAAATTGGGGGTTGGATTGAGGGTGTTCATTGTGAAGGTTGGCATTTTGGTGATACAATGTGATATGAGATGGGTTCTGAGTGGATGGGTGGTCGGAATCTGACCACCAAAAATAGATCAAGCTTGGTCAACCCTGGATTTTAGTTTTTGGGTGGAGATCTTGGCGGAATTGAAGGTCGTAGTGGTGCGAGCGAGACATGTAAAACATACTGGTCTTTCTGTGAAAACTCGATATACAAGGTGTGTAATTTGAAAGAACACATGTCATATGGACCCCCTTTTGTAGCAGTTAGGGTTACACATAGAGTTAAATATAACACATTGTTTGGTCTTTACAAACATCATGTGACCCAAATTTGGTGACCCGACACATACTTCTAGGTACATGGACACGAACATGACCAGGGTACACAGACATGACCAAGGTACTCAGGCACAACCAGTGTACACTGACACAACTAGTGTACATGAACACAACCAGAATACATGGGAATGGGATGAAGTACACAGACACAGACTCAGGGTTTAGCGAGACATGTCGTGTATTTCTTATACACGTCATTTACTACTTCCAAGGAAAGTTTGAGCCCCCATTCTCTTCAGTCTAGTCGAGTATCAGTAGGGCTTGTTCCCTTGGTCCATCCCTACAAGGGTATAATGAGGTATCCCATCCTGAGCATAGGATTAGTGATCCCCTCTACAGGTTAGTTTTAGATAGAGTTGGGTATCCCTCTATGTGGCCCGTGGTGTGATCATCTATCATTCTATCTATGTTGGGTCAGGTATCCCATCACTGAATTTAAGAGCGTGTAATCCCCATCTTATGGGGATATTATTGATAGGTTTAGGTATCCCCTATAGGCCATGGGTATGATCTTCTACCAGTGTATCAACATATTATGAGTTTCAACATGTACCTATGCATGGTGAGGCCCAACATGCATGACCTCTTGGATGAGCACTTTTAGTGTTAGTAAGACCTGAGGAGTGAGTTCTCTCAAAAAAAAATTACCTTGAAGCCTCAAGCAGAATCCTTGGATGGAAGTTAGGACATGGCCTTATTTTGAGACTTTTTGTCTATCTTTGAGCATATCTAGGTTGTTATCATCCTTTCTTTTGAGCTGACACTCATTGATGCTTTATGTTTGGTGATTTTAGGATATCATACTAAGTGTGTTTATACTCACCTATGCATGGGTTATGTCTGCACATGTCATGTCTTATATAAACGATAGGCCTTTCAATGGAGTCTTAGGAAGACTAGGAACAAGTGGAGCTTAGTTTCATCTCAACGGAAATCCCTTTTTACCAGAAGATTAGACTATTTTATTAGTTTTGATTGTCTTGTATTTTACCCTTTTTCTTTTTCATACTTGTGTCATGCTCTGATGTGGGTTTAGTTGTATGCATGCATTTTTTTATCAGTTGTTTTATTTCCTTTCCACAATATTTTGGTGTTTAGATATGGGTGCATGTGTACAAGTACCTTAAGCTAAGGCCTCCCATGTGTATGATATGTTTGCTCGGCGTTAGTCATTATCTCATGGCCTATTGGAAGCGGGCTTGGGGTGTCACACTTGGCTTACCGCTGGCCAGACGAGCCCCAAAGGGTCGGGTTATGACAATCTCATTTTATTTATTTCCATGGATCACCATCGCCAAAGCTTGAGAGTTTCTTGAAGTCCATGTATTAACAATTCTAGGAGTGTTGGAGTAGTCCCTTCATGGTTGATATTTCTCATCCTTAAAAAACTTGAAGCCCTCAAAATCATCATCGGGTTACTTTCCTTTATCAATTGCGGATGTGTAACCTTGAGTGACATTATACTTGGAAGATTTAATATTAGTCGGCACTAACGCATTAGGCAAAGCCAAAAGTCACGCTGAATGTGAAGCATTATGAGCCTACACAACACAAACCGGAAGGTCTTTCTCTGTATCAGCTTCAGCCTCACTGAGAGCAACTCCAGTTTCATATTCCCTACCTGAATTATTTGAAGGAGAGACGTATCGGTTCTGCTCTGTAGTTTTCACCACTTCCCCTGCACTTTTCTTACCATAATTTTGCACTACAACACCTTCCTGGACAAAAATAGGATTCACATGCAATCTTCCTTTAGTGAATTCAATTATAGGTTCCATCAAAGCAGTCGCATCAAATTTCATGATAGTCGAGTGAATACAGGCAGGTGGTTGAGCCACTTCCAAGCGATCCTCAAATCTCACCTTAGAGAGCATTTCCTAAGCATAAGAAAACTCAACTAGCGAGAGATTACCAGCAGTTGAAATGCCCTTTTGGATATCATCACCAATGCCAACCGAAGCAACTATGGCTGCGTCAAAATTTTCACAAGGCGTAGCACCCGGAAGATCACTAGCAGTGTTACTTGGGCATGCTTCTATTGTCACAACCGATAAATCACCCCTTATCAAAGAAACCTTGATCTTCTTCAAGAAATCAGGGGGAGGGTCCTTCGATGTGGATTGCAGATCAAGCACATCCTCCTCTGCTTTCTTTGATTTGACCTTTCATGCAAGACCAAGATGACAACAAGAGGTCGCAGGGTTTCCCCCACATCTACATATCAAGTAAAATTTCAGAACATCCTTATAAACAACTGATTGAAAGAATCCATCTTTATAAGTTTGCATCCAAACCCATTTCGGCATAAAACTATTCTTATGCCCATCCAAACCCATTTCCCCACATACACACACTTATGCCACATTATTACTCCTATGTTATGTTTTAGTGGCTCGTGATCATTAACTTATGTCTCTACACCCATACTACACATGTTTTACGTGATACTAAAGCTTTATGTCATGAATCTTGGTTTATGATCTGTGTTTTATTGGATATGATTCTCTTATGTTATGTCAATGCACTTTGATTATGTTCTCACACTCATGTGCTCTTCTTATGCCCACTTATGATCTTTAGTTGATATCTCATATGTTCACTCTTACTAAGCATTTGAACTTCACACTTTCTTATGTTTCTATTCTTTAGGGAAATAAAGAAGAATGTTAAGTATGGGGTGTCTAGAAGGATAGTGGGTGAGCAGGTTATTTGTGGAAGATGTTGAGGAAATAATGTGAAATAAGATATTTATATAGCTAATCTCCAAATACACTAGACCTTTGAGTTCTAAGATTGTTTGTTTTTATGTGAGGTGAAGTGTTTAAATTATGGAAATGATGTAAATTATATGCGTGTTATGCTTAAATTGTATGAGTTGGTATCAAAGCTAGCATGTAAAGAGTATGTTTTTTACATCGAATTCGAGCATGTGGGTCTATGGTGTCTCAAAATGACTAGTTAATGATAGCTACACTGGTACAAAATAGGTTTTTTACATATTTTTTTTTTTTGTGTTTTTAACATCAATTTTTAAGGGATGTAATCACAAGCGTCGTAGTAAGTATATTTTTAATGTCAGTTGTTAATAACCGACATCAAAATTATTATTTCAAAAAAACTAAAGACTTTCGACATCAGTTATTTGTATAACCGACATTGAAAGTTTACAGTTTTTTTTAAACATTTCAATGCAAAATTAACCCCTTGATAGATAATACATGACAGATAAGATAGAAAATTGTAAAACCAAATGAAAACAAGAAAATGAATCTTAAAACTTCTACTTCAATTCCACGATTGTTGTGACGTCCTTTGATATTTTCCTTTGAGGAAAGAACTCGTGAGACAACTTTAACTGTGGTTGGGGAGGCATTTTAAACTGCAAATGATAAAATCTCATGCAGAAGTTTTATATTTTGAACTCGATCAGAAGAAGAATTCTTCTTCATAAAAACACAAATCAGCAGATGTTATATTGTTTATGAAATCTAATTATAAAAAAAGAGAGAATAATTATTAATACCATGGAGAAATCGTTGAATGAAGAACTGATGGAAGGATGTTATGGATTTAAGGACCAGTAGATTGAAAATAGTGAAAATGAGAGGATAAAAACTTATATAGAGTTATTGAAAACGTATTCTACAACCTAATGCATTTTAAACGGATTTTTGAATGTTGAAAAGCGTATTTTGAAAAAATCAAATCATTGCCAGCGCGCGATGCAATCTTTTTACTTTTAACGTTGGTTGTATGAATAAACAACGTTAAAACTCTTATCACGTGTAGTTTTAACGTCCATTTTTAAACAACCGACGTTAAAACCCATTGCCAAATGAATTTAATGCCGATTATTTAATAACCGATGTTAAAACCCCAACGTGAAAACTATTTGTTGTACAAGTGCTAAACGCGTAAGTGGTTCACTGGAACATTAACACCAACGTTCATCCACGATGAGTATTGAAGACAATGGCATGTATACGCCTTGCAACATGGATAATGGTACACAACAGCTTGTCCATGTAGCCATCTTACAAAGTTGATCCAATCACATCTTATAATTGAAAAAAAGAGTGGCACAAAACCATGCATTACGATATCTCCATATTAAGATTTAAAACATGCATCTTTCAACTTTCACATAATTATTTTAACAACCAACATGACATAAGTTTTTACATTGTTTGTTTGGAAACTAGTGTGAAAACTTATCCTTAGAAAAACATCATTCAATGTTGGGTTGTTGCAATAATCTACATGAAATATTTCATACAACATTGATTAGTTTAAAAAAAACATTGCGGTATATTGATTATTTTATATTTTTGAGCATTCCAGAGATTGAAATAACCAATGTAACAAATAATTTTTAACATTGGTTTTTATAAGTGATGATAAAAATGTATTTTATCTATACACAAGCCCAATGTTGGATTACTAATTCAACCATTCACATAATAATAATAATGATTTAAACACAATAATTAAGTTAAATGTTATTATCGTGAATACAATTCACCATTGTATTTATTATAATATAATTATTTAAACTAACTTTGATTCATAATTACAAGTTTTTTTTACGATATCAATGATTAATTTACAGTAATACCATTCTTCAATTAACCGTTTCAATGCGTGTGAGCTATGTAAAAAAATAACAGTAAAAAGCCCATCATCGTCACAAAAATCCGAATAGCCCATCAAACAAATTTTAAAGGGAAAAAGACGCGGAATGATCAAAACTCAAAGTCAACGAGATTAAAAGATCCAGATAACTATCTATTTAAATATGTTTACTACAGTCCCGCTATATCGTTCCGCGCTTTATACGAGTGTCGAACTCTTGTCCGTGAACTTCGGAACCGGTCTTTCTTCGTGCTCCTAACGGTAGAGATCTGCGAGGGCGCCTACTACTCTCCACGAATTAGTTTCCGCTTCCAAACTCCGAGCTGTCGGTTGCTAGCTGGGAACAGGTCAGGGTTTGGATTTCTGTATTTCCATCACGCTTTCGTCGTTTTCTACTAAAGTGCTTCTTCAGGACTGCATATACTTGGTTTTTGATCTTGGGTTTCCGGCAGCATTGGTTGGTTTTAATGGAATGGAATAGCGTAGTGTCGCGCCGAGCTTAGATTTTTGAAATATTCATTTTCCAGATTCTAAAATCTCCATTCATTTTAGTTAATTAGAATTTGAAAAACCAGATTTCAGGAATATGATCCTACCGGACGTCCAAAATCAATATAAAAAAGGTCTGGATTCCACAAAATCTAACGGACGTGGATTTTTTTCCAGGGTTGGACTCGGTATTGCTGATTCGCTGCTATTTTTTGGGGCGTATTTTGCCTTTTCTGTGGTACGCTGTGTGTGCATTCGTTTTATGGGATTTGAATGCCAATTAAACGTAAAACATTTCATAACATTTTACTGTCTTTTGTTCTTTTAGGGTACTGGGTTCAAACATAACGTTGGTCCAATTCAAGTCCAATCCCATGATTTCCAATGCACCCGAACCAACCTAGAATCATCAACAACCTTGTTAGAGTCAAGATTACCACGCACAACTGCTTTCATTGCAGAAAACAGACTGTTCTTTACCTGTGTGGCTAATGCTTATTTGGCTATTTTGATTGAATCATATCTATGCCACCTCGAACCATGACCAATCCCTACTCCATCACTTCTGCTTTTTTCCTTTGGAAAATTCCCAACCCAAAGTTCAATTCTTGGTTTCACCAAGCTGCTATCACCATGTTAGCTTTTTTAGCTGGAAATTTTTTGGTTGATACAGTGGGCTTTCATGCATCCAAAGAAGTATGATTCTCAATTGTGAAAATGTTTGCCTTCATGCGGTTCTTCTCATCTATTTGATAAAACCCTAAACAATTAACATATCTTTTGTACTTATAACCTAATACTAGGCAACTAATCAGGTTTGACTTTACAATCTTCCTGAACTAAAAAAAAATTGTATTTTTAATCAATTGGGCTGGGTTTTATGATTTTTCTAAACTAAAAGACTCTATTGGATTTTAGCTAATTGTTTTTATTTTTATTTTTCATGTTTAGATTCTTCTTCAGTCAGGTGCCCAAAGGTGCCAAACCCGACACCTTTCTTCTCCAGAGAAGCGTTGGGCCTAGTGGCGTCTAAGGTGAGTGCCTACACTAATATGTATAAAACATATTTTTCTCATGATAACAGATGAGAGGTTTCATAGCACAATATTGTTTTTTGCTGTCTAATCTATAAATGTCAGAAATGAGCAATAACATCACATGTCCACTGTTGTTCTCTTTTCTTCTCATGATCAAAATCACAAAAAAAAAACTTTACTTGGGATTACTGCACCTTGTTGAATGGAAGATGCCAAGTTTTCTTTAAAACATATCCGATCCGTTTCAAAGTCAAATTACTATATGTCATATTCAATATAACTACCAAATGCTTACAGTTGTTGTTGCTCTTATTATTATTATTGCTGTTGAATCAGAAATCCCCCTTACCTCAAGGTGAGGAGAGGACCTTCATTTATAGAAAAGAAAGAGGAAGTTACAAGGGAAGTTACAAAGAAAGTGGGGCAGGAAGTTACAAAGGAAGTGGGGCAGGAAGTTACACATACTCCAACACTCCCCCTCAAGCTAGGTGTACCTAGCTTGGACATATAAAGAAAAAACAGACAAATCAATAAAAAGACCGCAACACTCCCCCTCAAGCTGGGCGTCAGATGCTGTGGATCCCCAGCTTGGAACTAAGAGAGGCGAGGCGAGCACCGGGGAGGCCTTTGGTGAAGATGTCAGCAAACTGGTCTGTCGTTGAAATGTGGCTAAAGCTGACATGTTTGTGCTCCAGGTGGTGGCGAAGAAAGTGACAGTCCACTTCTATATGCTTCGTGCGTTCATGGAAAACGGGATTCAAAGCAATTTTAGTGGCTGCCTGATTGTCACACCATATGTGAGCAGAAGTTTGCTGAGGAAAGCCAAGCTCCTGGAGGAGTTGTTGAAGCCATAGGATCTCGGTAGTGACGGTGGCCATGGCACGGTACTCAGACTCGGCACTGGAGCGAGAGACGACCGTCTGTTTCTTGCTTCGCCAAGAAATGAGATTGCCTGCCAAGAATATGACAAACCCAGATGTAGATTTCTGAGTGGCAAGGCAGCCAGCGTAATCAGCATCGCAGAAGGCTTCAATATTCTGATGAGGATGCTGGGAGTAGTGAAGACCACGGGCAGGATCGCGCTTGATGTACTTGGCGATGCGGATGACAGCATCCCGCTGAGAGGTCGTTGGATGCTCCATAAATTGACTGACTTTGGCAACTGCACAGGAGATGTCGGGTCGAGTTATGGTGAGATAATTGAGTTGGCCCACCAATCGACGGTATCGCTCGGGATGTGGGTACATTGGTGAGGAGGCATAAAGAGACCGCTCCCCAGGCTCGAGAGGAGTATCGACCGCAGTGGCCTGAGTCAGCCCAACATCCTGTAATATATCCAATGCATACTTCCGTTGGCAGAGGGAGATGGTGTCCGAGGAATAGGAAACCTCGATGCCGAGAAAGTAGGTGAGAGGACCAAGATCCTTCGTGTGGAAGTGTTGGTGAAGATGGGCCTTGAGGTGGGTGATACCCACAGAGTCGCTGCCGGTGATGACGATGTCATCCACATGTACGACCAATAAGATGTAGCCACGTGCGCTCGTCCGGTAGAAGACAGTGTGATCCTTCATACTGCGAGAAAGCCCAAAGTTGCTAATGACCGTGCTAAAGCGGCCGAACCAAGCACGAGGAGACTGCTTCAGGCCGTAAAGAGAGCGGCGGAGACGACAGACGCGAGATTCAGCGCCGAAGGCACAAAATCCGGGGGGCTGCTGCAGATAAATTTCTTCCTCAAGGAAGCCATGGAGGAAGACATTCTTGACATCCAACTGATGAAGAGACCACTGATGATGGGCGACAAGAGAGACGAATAACCGGACAGAGGCCATATTGGCAACCGGTGAGAAGGTATCAAAGTAGTCAACACCGTACGTCTGTGCAAAGCCTTTGGCAACAAGTCGGGCTTTGAGGCGGTGGAGAGTGCCATCGGGATTCAGCCTGACGGTGTAAATCCATTTGCTGCCCACTGCCTGTTTGCCTGCTGGAAGAGGTACAAGATCCCAAGTATGGTTATCCTCTAGAGCCTGCAATTCATCCCGCATTGCAGCTAGCCACCCGGGGTGAGATTTGGCTTCACCAACCGTGCGAGGTACAGAAACTGTCTCCAGAGCGGACAAACCCCTGTATGAAGATATAAATAGAGTACTCTTGCAGGAGCGAGTACCTTTCCGAAGGGCAATGGGCAAGTCCTCGGGCGGCGGAGCAGGAGCAGCGGACGAAGCGGGAGCGTCAGTGGCAGTGGCCGGGACGGGGGATACAGTCGATGGACGCCAGGAGTAGATCTGACCAAAATGGGTGCCAACAGGGGTTGACGCCGGTGGAGGATGAATGATGAGAGAAAGACAATCATCGATGGCAGGGTCAGGATGAGGAGAAGGAGGAATGAAGAACTCTCAACAAATGCAACATCGGCCGAGATGACATACCGCCGTAGGTCGGGGGAGAAACAACGATATCCGCGCTGAGTGCGGGAATAGCCTAAAAAGATGCAGTGGAGGGATTTGGGAGCGAGTTTGGAGAGACCCGGACGTGTGTCGCGAACGTAACAGAGGCACCCAAACACGCGAATGGGAAGAGAGTGAAGAGGGGGAGAGGAGAACAAAGTCCGAAAAGGAGTCTCCCCCCGAAGGATAGTGGAAGGAAGACGGTTTATCAGGTAGGTGGCGGTGAGAAAGGCATCGCCCCAAAACTGCAGAGGCACTTGTCGGTGAAAGAGGAGGGCACGAACAGTCTCCAGAATATATCTGTGTTTCCGCTCGGCCACGCCATTCTGCTGGGGTGTATCAGGACGGGAGGTCTGATGAAGGATGCCTTTGGTCTGGAGAAACTGCCGAAAGGAAGTGGAGAGATACTCACGCCCATTGTCCGAGCGGAGACATTTGACCGAGATTGAAAATTGATTCTGAATCTCAGCATAAAAGGTTTGGAAGGTGGAAAACACGTCGGAGCGTTCTCGAAGGAGGTAAAGCCAAGTCATTCGCGAATAATCATCGATGAAAGATATATAGTATTTATATCCCAAATGACTCGAAATGTTACAAGGACCCCAAACATCTGAATGAACGAGATCAAAAGGGTTTGAGGCCCGTGTATCCACCCGAGGAAGGTATGTAGTGCGATGATGTTTTGCAAAAGTACAGGACTCACAATGAAAAGAAAGATTCCGACTAAACTCTGGAAAAAGCTGATGAATGGTGGATGCCGGCGGATGTCCCAACCAGGAATGCAACTCCAATGCTCGAGAAGAGGTAGATGAGCAAGCGATGGGTGCCGGTGCATCGAACATGTAGACCCCGTCCCGAAGTCGGCCGCTACCAAGTTCCTGGTTCGTTGTCTGCTCCTGAAAAACAACCCCAGAGGAGGTAAATATGGCAGCACAGTTATAATCTTTTGTCAGCTTACTGATGGAAAGAAGATTAAACGGACTGCGGGGCACATGTGCCACAAAGGGTAGGTGAATCGACGGAGTCAGAGAGCAGGCGCCGAAGCCCGCAATCGGGATAGTGGAGCCATCAGGGACAGTGATGGCTGAGGAACTGGTATAAGGGCAGTAAGAGGTCAACATACCAGCATCACCGGTGAGATGGTCGGAGGCACCTGAGTCCAACATCCATGCAGGGGAGCGACGACCGACAAAGGTAGTGGAGTGAGCAGAATGGGCTATAGAAGCCGCTGAAGGGCCGGGGTCGGCAGAGTCCCGAGGATCATGAGTAAGCCGGATGTCGGCCATCGAAAGGTCCAGAGAGTGGGGAAGAGTGGCGACTGCCGATGGCGCTTCCTGGACCGTAGTCTGTCCCTGCCGCGAGCGCGGAGATGGACGTCCATGCAGGACCCAACATCGGTCGATCGTGTGGCCAACCTTGCCACAGTGTTGACAGAGGGGACGTTGACGACTTTCCACATGACCACGTCCACGAGGACCAGATGAGCGGCCACCGCCATGACCGACGAGAGTTGAGTGGTCGATAACGGGGGCGGGAGGAGGAAGAGCCCGCTGGGCCTTGCTGAGCCGGTGATACACCTGTGGGATCTCCAACGTCGACGAGCTAGCGAGCAGTTCGGTTGCCGTGGTGGCAAATTCTGGAGCGAGGCTGTTGAGAAGAGTGAAGAGGCAGAGTTGATCCCGCTGGGTCTGAGCTTCGGCCGGTGTTTGTGGAATGAGCCACAACTCCTGCAACTCATCACGCAGCCCTTTCCATTCCAGGAAGTAGGTTGTAAAGGATTGGTTCTGCTGTCGAACATGGGACAGTCGCTGAAGGATATCGGACACCCGAGCGAGGTTATTGGTCTCGGAGTACATGATATTCAAGGAGTCCCAGAGCTCCTTGACGGTATTTGCTGTGCGGGTGACATCTTTGACCGATCGTTCCATGGAATTGACCAGCAGAGCGAAGATCTTGCTGTCAGCAAGTTTCCAGGAACGATATTTGGGATCAGTCGAGGCTGGGGGAGGATCCTCAAGATGATGATCGAGGTCCATCCCGGTGAGGGACATCACCACAGTCTTCTGCCAGATGGAGAAATTTGTGGAGTCCAAGCGGTCATCCACAAGGCGGGTAGAAGCGGTGATCATCGGCGGCAGAGGGGAGGAGTCTGCCATGGAAGCGGTGCGTGGATAGCGAAGATGCAGCGGAGGGAAGAGCCGGAATCAGGGAGCCGTGCCGGGAAGCGGAGCACGCTGGGCGCTAGAAAAAAAAACCCTGAAGGAGCCTGGTCTGCCCGGATGGAGCCAGTTCGGTTGGAGGGAGATTGCCGGGGCGAGTGCGCCGCTGGGCGAAGGCGCCACTGGTCGAGGGCGCCGGAGCGAGGGCGACGGGGCGAGGGCCTCGAAAAAGGAGTCGCGCTGGGGGCGACGGGAGGTGCGACGGGAGAGGGCGCCGCTGAGCCAGGGCCGCCGGGAAGGAGGGTTGCTGGGACGGGGGTCCGCGCAGGTGAGGGCGCCGGAAGAGAACTGCGCCGCACTGGGGAGGGCGCCGAGTTGGGAGCCGCGCGAAGCGGGAGGGGAGCGACGTCGTGGAAAAAGGGGCGCCGGGAAGGAAGGCCGCGCCGCGCTAGGAGAGGCCGCCGCATAATAGGATAGGAGGGCCTTGCAGGGGCAGCGCGCACAGGAGGGGGGGGCAAAATTGGAGGGTGGGTCGGAACCCCTTTGATACCATGTTGAATCAGAAACCCCCCTTACCTCAAGGTGAGGAGAGGACCTTCATTTATAGAAAAGAAAGAGGAAGTTACAAGGGAAGTTGCAAAGAAAGTGGGGCAGGAAGTTACAAAGGAAGTGGGGCAGGAAGTTACACATACTCCAACAATTGCAATGCACCTTCAGACTTCTCGTACTGTCAATCTTCTTTCCTTGGTTTTTTAAATGTCTGTATTGTTATTTTTATTCTCTTTTTTTTTGAATTTCTGTTTCCAATTCCAAGTAGTATCTTATTTGTTACTCAGTGTTAGGAATCTCAGAGACATGTGACGATTCGTTCATTCAAACTATTGGACTTCTAAATCTATGCTGCATCACAAAGAGGCAAAAGAAGCCAGTCCTACATTTAAGTGGGGAATGAAGAAAGGGATTGGTGGAACACACAATGATATTCAGTTTTATGCATCATTTACTTACAATGGCATCGAGTATTCTCTTTATGATTGTGTTTACATGCTTCGCAAAAATGTAGCTGAGCCTGATATTGGTAAGCTTGTCAAGATCTGGGAAACACCTAGCCATGCAAAGAAAGTGAAGACTGTGCAGTTCTTCCGCCCTGCTGAGATACATAGCATGTTGGCAGATTATGTGCCCCTTCACAATGAAATATTCTTAGCTTGTGGTGAAGGGAAAGGCCTTGCTTATCTGAATCCTCTGGTAACTTCTACCTATCAAACATGTGTTTACTGCTGATCTCTTCTTTTGATTGCCATCCATTATCGTGGGAGTAAAACATTTTGAAATGGAATTAAAAATTAAGTAACTTCTACCTATCAAACATGTGTTTACTGCTGATCTCTTCTTTTGATTTCCATCCATTATTGTGGGAGTAAAACATTTTGAATTGGAATTAAAAATTAAATGGCTGGGGAAATTATTTTAATCACCAATGCACGATAAATAAGCTAAAAATGATAAAATGCTTAATACTGATCTTTAGCAAGTAAAGAAGTTATAAACAATCCCATTTTATATGTATTTTTCTTCAGTGTTTTGTTGTGTGATTATTCTATAAATTTTAGAGATACTATATCCCTACATTATCACATGTAAAATCATTTCCATGCTGTGTGCATCATAGTTACTTTTATTCATTATCTTATTAGGTGCTGATGTTTCATCTTGTTATCATTCTAGGGCGCTATTTGTGGGAAATGCAATGTTGTTTGCACATCAAATGACAAGAGAAATACTCAGCCGTCTAAAGCAGAATTGAAATTGGCCGACTACATCTTTTGTCGCACATTTGATGTTGGAAGCTGCAAGCTGTCAAACAAATTTCCATATGCAATTGCTGGAGTTAAAGGTTAGAAATTGTAAATTTTACAAGCTTAATAGGCAGTGTTCAGTGTTATTCATGAGGAAAGTTCTCAGAATTTTGTACTTACTTTGTTTTCATTGACTGGGCTTGCAAGAATCGCAACCAGTATCAGTTTGATAACTGTACTGAAAACAGCGGTGGAATGGTTAAGATCTGTTTGATCATTGGGAGTATCAGATTGGTTTGAGTGTTCTGTTGGTTAAGAGACAGTGAAGAAAGTCATACTATATCATGTGCATGAAACTCTATGTTCTATGCTTAAAACTCTCATGCTTCCCTTTCAGTTGGTTTGCACATATCCAATCCCAAGGTTTTGTTTGGTATGAAGAAATAGTTGCTTGGGAAAGGGAATGAGAGAGGTAGCAACCGTAAATTATGTTTGGTATGAGGCGGATGGATGGCCAGTTTCACTGTTTAAGGGAATCATCCATTGTTTAAGGGGAATTACGATTCTGTCCAACTTGGGGGGATTTTTTATTCCTTTCCTCGAAAAAAAATTATGGACATAATTAAACATGGTTTTATTTATTATTGTCAAGAACACCTCACAATTAATGGAAAAAAATATATTATATATTTTTTATTATTAAACACAACTTGTTGGAGTCTGTATCCCACATCGGACTTATGGTTCGATGTGGTCTTAATTATTCATTATAAAAGAACATCAAAGCCTCCTTTAGAGAGCACCTTGGGGATTCGGGTCTACTTATTTTATTGTTCTACATGGTATCAAAGGAGGTTTAATCCTAACCCGAGCATCCCTCCTGTTGAGAGGAAAACTCCTTACCTCAAGGTGAGGCGGAGACCTACTTTTATAGATTGAGAATACAGAATACATACAAGAGTATTCCGATGTGGGACTCGGAAATACCCAGAATAATAGAAAATAGGGTTTTAACACTCCCCCTCAAGCTGGACATGCCCAACTTGGACAACGAGTCCCACAAAAAAGAAAGATGACATCATACAAGACCAGACATACTCCCCCTCAAGCTGGGCTGCAGATGCTGTGGATGCCCAGCTTGGAACTGAGCGAGGCTAGACGAGCCCCTGGGAGGCCTTTGGTGAAGATGTCGGCAAGCTGGTTTGCCGTTGGGATGTGGTTAAAGCTGACTTGATCATGCTCTAGGTGGTGGCGAAGAAAGTGGCAGTCCACCTCAATATGTTTCGTGCGTTCATGGAAGACATGATTCGAAGCTATCTTGGTGGCTTTCTGACTGTCACACCAGATGTGAGCAGATGTCTGCGGAGGAAAGCCAAGCTCCTGGAGGAGATGTCGAAGCCAAATGATCTTGGTGGTGACGGTGGCCATGACACGGTACTCGGATTCCACATTGGAGCGGGAGACGACCGTCTGTTTCTTGCTGCGTCAGGAGATGAGGTTGCCTGCCAAGAATATGGCAAGCCCAGAAGTAGATCTCCGAGTAGCAAGACAACCAGCATAATCTGCATCACAAAAGGCCTCAATATTGAGATGAGCATGCTGGGAGTAGCGAATACCACGGGCAGGATCTCGTTTGATGTATTTGGCGATGCGGAGGACATCATCCCAATGAGAGGTGGTCGGATGCTCCATAAATTGGCTCACTTTGCCAAGAACGCAGACAATGCCGGGACGAGTCATGGTAAGATAATTGAGTTTGCCCACCAGTCGACGGTACCGCTCTGGGTGTGAATAAGGTTCCGAGGAGTCATAAAGAGACCGTTCCCCAGGCTCCAGAGGAGTGTCTACTGCAGTTGCCTGTGTCAGCCCAGCATCCTGCAGAATATCCAATACATATTTCCGTTGACAGAGGGAAATGGTGTCCGAAGAATAGGACACCTCGATGCCTAGGAAGTATGTGAGAGGACCGAGATCCTTAGTGTGGAAGTGCTGGTGAAGATGCCCCTTGAGGTGGGCGATACCATCACTGTCGCTGCCGGTGATGATGATATCATCCACATAAATTACCAACAGGATGCAACCAGCGGAGGTCGTTCTGTAGAACACAGTGTTGTCCTTCATGCTGCGAGAGAGCCCAAAGTCGGTGACGACAATGCTGAAGCGGCCGGACCAAGCACGATGAGACTGCTTGAGGTTGTAAAGAGAGCGGCGGAGTCGACAGACTTGAGACTCGGCGTCGGAGGTACAAAAACCGGGGGGCTGATGCAGATAAATCTCTTCCTCAAGAAATCCATGGAGGAAGGCATTTTTGACATCCAATTGATGAAGAGGCCAACGATGATGAGCCACCAGAGAGATGAATAACCAAACGGAGGCCATCTTGACAACTGGAGAGAAGGTATCAAAATAGTCAATACCGTAAGTCTGGGTGAAGCCTTTGGCCACAAGGCGGGCTTTGAGTCGATGAAGAGTGCCATCGGGATTCAGCCTGACTGTGTAAATCCACTTGCTGCCAACCGCCTGTTTGCCTGCTGGAAGGGGGACAAGATCCCAAGTATGGTTTTCTTCCAAGGCCTGCAACTCATCCCGCATTGCGGCTAGCCATCTCGGGTGAGATTTTGCATCACCCACTGTGCGAGGAATAAATACTGTCTCCAGAGCTGACAGACCCTTGTAGGAAGATACAAATAGAGAAGTACTCTGGCAAGAGCGAGTACCTTTCCGGAGGGCAATGGGTAGGTCCTCTGGTGCAGGGGCAGGAGCATCGGACGAAGCGGGGATGACGATGTCATTGACCGGGACGAGAGATACAGTTGATGAACGACGTGAGTAGACCCTACCAAAATGGATGTCAACAGCAGGGGGAGACACCGGAGGAGGGTGGATAAGGAGAGGAAGGCAATCATCGATGGTAGAGTCAGGATGAGGAGAGGGAAGAGAGAACGGAGAGCTCGCAACAAATGAGACGTTAGCAGAGATGACATACCTCCTGAGGTCCGGTGAGTAGCAGCGATATCCGCGCTGAGTGCGGGAATAGCCAAGGAAGATGCACCGGAGGGATTTGGGAGAGAGTTTGGAGAGGCCGGGACGTGTGTCTCGAACATAACAGAGGCATCCAAACTCTCGAAGCGGAAGAGAGTGAGGAGGGAGAGAATAGAACAGAGCCCGAAAAGGAGTCTCCCCCTGAAGAATAGAAGAAGGAAGGCGGTTTATAAGGTAGGTAGCAGTGGGTATCGCATCTTCCCAAAAATGCAGAGGCACCTGTCGGTGGAAGAGGAGGACACGAGCAGTCTCCAAAATATGGCGGTGTTTCCGCTTGGCCACTCCATTCTGCTGGGGTGTATCAGGACAGGAGGTCTGATGAATGATGCCTTTCGCCTGGAGAAAGTGCCGAAAGGGAGTGGAGAGGTACTCACGCCCATTGTCCAAGTGGAGACATTTAACATAAGTGGAAAATTGGTTATAAATTTCATTGTAAAATGTCTGAAATGTGGAAAACACTTCGGAGCGTTCTCGAAGGAGGTATAACCAAGTCATTCGCGAAAAATCATCAATGAAAGATATATAATATTTATACCCCAAATGACTCGAGATGGTACAGGGACTCCAAGCGTCTGAATGAACCAGATCAAAAGGTTTTGAAGCCCTTGTATCCACTCGAGGAATGTATGAAGTGCGATGATGTTTCACAAATGTACAAGACTCACAATGAAAAGAAGTATGATGTCTAAAATTTGGATAAAGCTGATGAATGGTGGAGGCGGGTGGATGTCCCAACCGGGAATGAAGGTCCAAGGCGCGAGCAGAGATAAATGTGCAGGCGACGGGTGCCGGTCCATCAAACATGTAGACCCCGTCCCGAAGCTGTCCTCTACCAAGTTCCCGATTCGTAGTCTGCTCCTAAAAAACAACAGCAGAGGAGGTAAATATGGCAGCACAGTTAAAATCTTTTGTGAGCTTATTGGTAGAAAGAAGATTAAAGGGACTGCGGGGCACATGTGCCACAGAGGGCAAGTGAATTGATGATGTCAGGGAGCAGACACCGAAACCCGCAATGAGGATAGTGGAGCCATCTGCGACGGTGATGGTTGATGGATCAGTATAAGGGCAGTAGGAGGTCAACATACCAACATCACCGGTGAGGTGGTCAGAGGCACTTGAGTCAAGCATCCAGGCAGGGGAGTGACGACCGACAAAGGCGTCGAAAGCAGCTGAATGGGCCAGAAAAGCCGAAGATGGACCGGGTCCGGCAGGGGTTCGAGGATCATGACTCAGCCAGATGTCCGCCATAGATAGGTCCAGAGATGGTGGGAGAGTGGCGACTAACGAGGAAGCCTCTTGGATCGCTGTCTGACCCTGCCGTAAGTGCTGAGATGAGCGTCCATGAAGTACCCAACATCGATCAAACAGGTGGCCGAGCTTGCCACAATGTTGACAAAGGGGATGTGGACGACCCTCCACACGGCCACAACCACGAGTGCCCGAGCGGCCACCGCCACGACCGACAGGAGCTGAGTGTTCGAAGATGGGGGTGGTCGGGGGAAGAGCCCGTTGGGCCTTGCCCAGGCGATGATAGACCTGTGGTATATCCAACGTAGAAGGGCTGACGAGTATCTCAGTAGCCGTCGTGGCATACTCAGGGGCGAGGCCATTGAGAAGATTGAAGATGCAAAGTTGGTCCCTCTGGGTCTGAGCGGCCGCCGGTGTCTGGGGTACAAGCCACAACTCTTGCAACTCATTGCGAAGACCTTTCCATTCCATGAAATAGGCCGTGAAGGGCCGATCTTGCTGGCAAAGGAGCGACAATCGCTGAAGAATATCGGAGACCCGAGCCAAATTGTTGGTCTTAGAATACATGATGTGCAAGGAATCCCAGAGTTCCTTGATGGTATTCGCGGTTTGGGTGACATCTTTCATTGAGCGATCCATGGAGTTGACCAACAAGGCGAAGATCTTGCTATCAACAAGCTTCCATGGATTGTAATCGGGATCAGTCGATGTCGGTAGAGGATCCTCCAGGTATCAGTACAGTCTTCCGCCAGATGGAGAAGTTGGTGGTGTCGAGCCGCTCATCGACGAGGCGGTGATCATCTGGGGTAGAGCCGAAGAAGCTGCCATGGAGGCGTGGGACAACCACTGACGAGGTCAGGAGTAGCGGGATGCCACGATGCGCGACCGGTAGAAGGCGTGGCCGGTGGAAGCCGGGAAGCCGCAGTTGCGGGCAGCGTGTGGAGCCGCGAGGTGCAGCGGACAACGGGAGGGGCGTCGGGATTCGGTGCAAGCCGCGCGCAGGAATAACCAGGAGGATGCCGGGACGCCGCCTGGAGGGGAGGGCCGATCGTTCTAGAGGATACCTCAGGGAGGGGCGGAGCCGGTGGAAACCGGGAGGCCGCTGGGAGAGAAGCCGAACTGGGGCACCGATTCGCCTGGAGTGAGCCGCGACTGGAAAGAAAAAAGGACCGCGGGGATGGGAGCGTCGAGAGGGGCCGACGACAGAAGGGGGGGGGGCGTGGACGTCGAGATCGCGGGAGGGCGCCGAGAGGGATCCGCCAAGAAGGGAGCCGGCGTGGAGGGCTGTCGGGCGAAGCGCCAGGGAGCAGCGTGGGAGGTCGGGGTTGCGTCGCGAGGGAGGGGAGCCATGAGTCGCCGGAGGGGCGCAAGGAGGCGTCGCGATGGAGGGGCGGCGCTAGGTCGATGCCGAAGGGAGCCGCAGAAGGGAGCCACCGAGGATGGGAGCCGTCGGGGATGGGAGGCCGCGTAGGGCAGAGCCGAGAGGAGAGAGAGAGAAAAAAAAATTCTAGAGGGAGGGCTCGGGATTATATTTCCTCTGATACCATGTGGAGAGGGAAACTTCTTACCTCAAGGTGAGGCGGAAACCTACTTTTATAGATTGAGAATACAAAATACATATAGGAGTATTCCGATGTGGGACTTGGAAATACTCAGAATAATAGAAAATAAAGTTTTAACACCTCCCATTATTCTTTTTAAGCCCTAGGTTTTTACTAGGGTTCCCCCAGATAGGGGGCGTCGACAACCACCATCAGCGCCGTCCCCCCTTCCCTCTTAAGGGCGCCTCCTGTGCGGACTCTCGGCCCGCCTCTGTGGTTTTTCGGCCACGCCTCCCTGTTTGGTGCGCTCGACGACGGACGCTCCATCACGTCTTGACGACCCTCCATCCAACCAATCCCGACGCTGCCCTCCCTCCTGGTTCTTCCGTCGGCTTTTCTCTCATCGGTTCCTGTCACCTGCCGCTCCCGTCGACCTCCCTCATTTCGGCTTTCCCGCTGCGCGCGACGGTTGACGGCCCGACGCCCGATCCCGGTGGCTCCTTCCTCCCGCCCGATCCCGGCGGCCCCTTCCTCCCGTCATGATCCCGACGACCTTCCCTCCCTCCAGGCAATCCCGAGCAGCTTACTCCCCTCGCGGCCCCATCAGCGCCGTTCTCCACTCCCTGCGATGGCCAGACGCACTTCCTTCCTGGGGCTCCTCCTCTGCGCGTGACAGACCGGGCGACTTCGCCTCTCCCAGATCCAGTAAGATCCGGCCGGATCCACTCCGCGCACACCTCCGCTGCACTGCTTCTCTATGCGCGCTGGCTCCTGTAGCACCGCCAGATCCCGCTGCGACTCAGCCCCCTCTTCAGTGCGTTGCTACTCTGCAAGGCAACCCTCTCGCCGGTTTCATCCGCTCCAGTTCGGTGACTCTCATCGTCCAACACTTCCTCCGATGACCCGCTGCTCCCTACATGCCGGCCTCCTCCTGCGGCAACCACTGCCTCTATGTCGGCCCTCCTCCTGCGGTTTCCCGACGCTACGACGACTGGCCCGCCCGTGTGGTTTTCCCAGCGTCTCTGACGATCGGCCCGTTCGTGCGGTATTCCCGGCAACTTTGACGATCAGCCCACCTATGCGGATTTCCCGGCGCTCTGTCGACCAACACCGCCAGTGCGGCTTTCCCGGCGCTCAGTCGACCGACACTGCTTGAGCGGCTTGACAAATCTTTTTCAGCAGCATCATCCATCTTCGTGAGGGGGGAGCAACAACCATGACGATTTATCTTTGTTTTATTCTGTTTTGTCTTGTTTTATCATCAAGCTGGGTATGTCCAGCTTGAGGGAGAGTGTTTGCAGCGTTTTTTGTTTGCTTTGTATTGTCGTTGCTTTGGTCTCTTTTCTTTATGTGTCCAAGCTAGGTACACTTAGCTTGAGGGGGAGTGTTGGAGTCTGTATCCCACATCGGACTTATGGTCCGATGTGGTCTTAATTATTCATTATAAAAGAACCTCAAAGCCTCCTTTAGAGAGCACTTTGGGGATTCAGGTCTACCTCTTTTATTATTCTACACAACTCATTACAGTTTTTCCATACATACCAAACATATTAATTATGAATTCTTTTCCCATTCCCTCTCGCGTTCGTTTTCTCTTTCAATATGTACATTGCGTTGTAGTGTCAAGAACCATGACACAACACAAGACATGTCATGGATGTTGGAGTTGGTGTCCTAAAACCAACTTCTATGTACTTGTTGATTACATGTATTCATTGTTTTGAATGTTGATAAAGTTTCTTATCTTACAATGATTGTTCATCTGCATAATATAGTATGAGATAATATCCTAAGAATATATGTCACACCGAAAGGTCATAGCAGTTCCCCGCTATGATAAAAACTTGGAGACATCATGACAATATTTTTGAATAATTGTTTTACAACCGGATGATATTGTCTAACGAGACACAATCGATACAGACTATCAGGGATAGGAGCCTCATAAGACATCGAAACACCTTCTCATGGTATTCGCCCTTTGTAATTTCCAACATGGGAGGCTATGAGAACGAATCTGCCAGTAGGAAATTTACATTTTATGTGTCATTGGATGTTCCTGTCTGCGAATATGTGTATTGGTTCTTAGACTTTAAGATTATCATTAATGAATATCATAAGTCGCGTACTTTGATATATATTGATGAAAACTGTGATGATATATGCTCGCGGTGAAGTAAGATGCGTTTGGTGCATCGCAAGTGATATTGCATTAATGAATAACGCGATAAAAAATTTATCCCTTCTGTCCCCCAATGAAAGTTAATATCTCAGGTTTATTTGTCTAGATAAACCCATGACAATGGTGTTCTGTGAGCAGTTCATTTCCGAAAAGCCAAAGAAAAAGACATCAAACACATAGGTTGATGATACCAGTATGCAACCTGTATGATTAGAGATATCACGATAAATGAATTATGTTACACAGTAAGCGTTTGTAGGAGGTTGTATGTCGTTGCGACATTAACTTATTTTTCTATGGGTGTTTTGACGTGTTGCTAGACGCCAACCTTAGACTTTAGGGGTCTCCGCCTATTGTTACTGAAAAGAATCCTAGAGGGTCACACACTAAGTGTATCCGCAATCTCGATTAAATTCAATGATGAATTTAACAAGTTATGATAGGAACTGGGCTGAGGTGCCCCTGTATAGAGGGCTGGTTGGTATCTACTAGGGGCAGTGTTGTATATTCTTTGAGAGTGGGCTAGCAGTAGGAGCTGGTTGTCAAGTGGGTTAGTAGTTAGGTGGTTCCAGCTGTTGTCAAGTGGATTAGCCAGCTGTTAAGCAGGTAGTTTTCTGGATGGTGTTAGGAATGTAGGGTGTTGGGGCTGACTGTGTATGGAGGCAGAGCAGTTGTAACTGCCTAAGGGTAGTATGGGCTTTCTTTGTGTGGGTGTGAGCAGTTGTAACTGCCTGGGGCAGTATAGTATTTTTGATTAGGGGTTTGTTAGCTGGTTAGTGGGGAAATAAATAGGGGATAGAGTAGGAGGAAGAGGATACGAACAGTTTGGATTTCAGCAAGGCTGCTGGGGTCAGGACGTTGGGACGTTCCGGCTGTAACTCAGAGAAGTGGTCTTCTCCCAGGTTACTTCTTCCTCTTCTCCTATTTCCTCATTCCTCCACTCCTATATTCTTCTCTCCCATGCTGTTTCTGTATTTCTTCTATATTTCTGCTGCATATATACTGTGGATTCAACAATATAATTCTGTTTCACTTCTTGTTCTCTCCCTCTCTCAATATTTTACGTAACAAATTGGCGACTCCGCTGGGGAACTGTCGTGAGAGGGAGCTGAACGCTGGAGAAGTTTTCAGCTAGCAGATTCCGTTGGAGCAGACTGAGCAGGTGCGAACAGTTGTTTACTGGACGCTGCATACTGCTACTTGAAGAGCGTTGATTGCAACTGTGCGCGGTGCGCGACAGCTTGGAGTTCGTTAAGAAAAAGAAAAAAACAAATAAGAAGAAGAAGATGATCGCCGCGGAGAGACGATCGTTGTGTATGGGAGTCGCTTTCGCTGGAGGAAAGGCGTCGCAGGAGTAGGTCGAACTTATTACTGGAGCCGTGTGACTAGTGGATGCTCGCGGGTGAAGCGCGCCAGGCAGGGAAACATTGAACGGTTGTGTCGCAATTGTTGAGGAAGAAAACGGACGAGGCCTGGGAAACGCATCGCAGCAGGAGACGTCTGAAGCAGTGAGTCGCAACAGTTGAGGAAGAGACGTATGAAGTTGAGGAAAACGCATCGTAGCAGGAAGCGCATACGAGTCTGGAGTGATTGCTGCAGAAGCGATTGAGTGAGAGCAACGAAGAAGGACGTGCGCGATTGGGAGGACTTTTGGACCGCGGAACGTATCCGAGGCTACCGTTGTAGACGGACGAGAAAGCACAAAAAAAAAAGATCGCTGCTAGAGAGAGGCGGAGTTGGAGCTGTACAAGTATTTTGCTGGGCCGCGCACGCTGCTGGGGAACTCGCGGCAGAGGCGCAGTGCAGGGGTACGCAGCTGTGTATCGTGATTGCTGAAGAAGAAAACGACTCTGACGCAGTGGAGCTGAGAGGTGCACCACTGCATCGCTTCTTCGACTGAGACGTGTTGTGCTGGATTCTCTCCTGCTGCTGGTTCGCTTCGTATCTAAGGCGAGGTGAGAGTCGTTCGCAGCAAAGAAACGAATGCAGCTGCTGAGTCGGCCGTGAAAGTGGAACACGTACCCTGGGGAAGACAATCATTGCTGGACCGAGTTGTTGGAACGAGTCGTTGGAACAGGTGCCGGTTTTTGCGGGGGCTACGTGAGGGGAGGACGATCGCAACCTAACGATCGAGTGGATAAGCCTTGCACAGATCTGCAAGGAGTGAGGAAGACGTACATGTTGTGCGTAGCCTTGTGACGCACGTGCAGAGGAACAGGGCGGATACGAAGGAACAGGGGCGCGCGTACTGGGACTTTCGTAGGGATAGTTTAGTCACTGAAGGCATGGCAGATCAAAAAAAAAGCTGCAGGAAAGAGTGAAGTCGATAGTTTTGCGGTCCAACGGCGTGCTGAGGATTAACAGAATTGACGATGCCAATTAAAACGTCAGGCGCTGGTGCTGTTGACGGACGAACCAATTCACTGTAGCAGGAAGTTTTTGTGAGCAAATTGGACAATGCAGGGACATTCTGCAGAGGCACAAAGGCAAACATCGTTTTTAGAGGAGTTTTTTAGGAGACGAGAGGATCGAGAAGCTGTTTAGTAAGCTTAAATTCGACCTGAAAGACCAAAAGGAGGTTCTAAATGTTTATGTTGGACGCGAATCAGGTTCTGGTAAGCATTTTGTAGCAGCCGAGATTCAGGAAAGTTGTGTAGGGGAAGTTGAAAGAAAAAACTGTTGTTGCAGTGCAAGTTTATCTTTGAAAATTGTGGCTCCAGCTGAAGTAAAACGGAATTTGTGGAAAAGAGCTGAGCTACCTGATTTTTCGGTCGGAGATCCCTTGGGCTGGATCACAAAAGCAGAGACATACTTTCAAGAAAATCAGACGACAGAAGAAATGAAGCTGCATTACGCACAACATTGCATGGTAGGTACTGCCCTGTACTGGTTTTTGTCGTGGCACAGAGCTACTCCGGACTCGTCATGGGAGATGTTAAAATCGGCTCTGATGGATAGGTTTGGTGGAGATGCAGGGAACCTTTATGGAACCAGCCAAGGAAAAGCTTGTTGTGCACCTAAACCAAAAGGAGATGCATTGTGTCCACCGTCATTGGCATACCCTGAGTTGAATCTTTGGGATGCTCAGTCCTATAGTGGTGACAAGGTGACAGGGAATGCAACACAGACAAGTGTTCAGGTAGTGTCCAACTTGAGGAATGCAAGAGTAATGGCTGCTGCAGATGGAGGTGAGGTGTTTCCGGTACTTCCTTTGGGAGGGGCCACATTTGATCTCTACGGTTTTCAGCCAATTGGAGATGTCGCTGGAGGGAAAAGAAACTTTTTGAAAGCTTTAGAAAACGGCTCTCAAGATTTAAGAATTCTTCTACCTTCACCCAAGAAGCAGTGCACACACCTGGCTATTGTTTCCAAAGGACGGGGAACTGCCTTGGTTTTGGTCTATGATTCTGGTTTCACGCCTCCGTATGCAGCTACTTTGTTAAAGGCAATGGCTGCGAAAAGGCAGACTGAAAATGCCTGGAGTCACTATTCTATTCCTGGACTCCACACCGAATTTTCTGGAATATTTTCACAGCAGACTGCTGTTGAGGGATGGTTCGTTGGAACGAACAGGAGGCTCGGGAGTGGTCTTCCACGGGATTCATGGCTGCTGGAAAATGGAGCATATTTGGGCAAGGTTAGGATCGACTATACTTGATGGAAGCTTGAAGGAGGCGATTTAAGCACTGAAAAAGTAGATAGAGAGAGGAACAAGGAACTTAATTTTGTTGTGGAGGGAAAATTAGTCCGAGCTGTGGAAAAGTTGTTGGCCCTTCAAGACGAGCACAGGAGAGCAGCCTTTCAGACTGTTGTAGAGTATTTGGAGCAATGCTACTTCTTGGTTGTTTTTTCAGCTTATCTTGAAAGTGAATCTTTTGATAGGTTTTCTGGGCAACTAGGGTCCAAGCTAACATTTAAGAATTGGATACATCAGAGGCCGAAATCTCAAGCAATGGAATGGAGCATCAGATTAAGGCTTGACCGACTCTTTATGGTACCCCAAGAATTGAGAGAATGTACTTTGGAAGATTTTTCCAGTAGCTGCAGTGAAGCCTTAAATGTGAGGCAGTCCATAGATGTTTACAGCTCAGTTGTTGGTGAGCATCTAAAGGAGAAGAATTCGGTCCCTAAAGAGGTGGTTTCTGGAACTGGCTGGATTTCCTCAGGCAGGATGCTGGAGCTGATTCAACAACCAGCCTGTTGTTCCAGAATTCAAGCTGCCCATCCAAGATTTGAAGTTGTTGGTGACGATACATGGGTTGATGGAGACCGGAAAGGGATGCACGAACCACCACACCGGAAAGCGCTTCATTGTCACAAAGGGCCCAGCTGTATAATAGAGATCCACATTGGGGACAAGGTGGTTTTTTTAGGTGGGAGGGAATTGTTAGGAATGTAGGGTGTTGGGGCTGACTGTGTATGGAGGCAGAGCAGTTGTAACTGCCTAAGGGTAGTATGGGCTTTCTTTGTGTGGGTGTGAGCAGTTGTAACTGCCTGGGGCGGTATGGTATTTTTGATTAGGGGTTTGTTAGCTGGTTAGTGGGGAAATAAATAGGGGATAGAGTAGGAGGAAGAGGATACGAACAGTTTGGATTTCAGCAAGGCTGCTGGGGCCAGGACGTTGGGACATTCCAGTTGTAACTCAGAGAAGTGGTCTTCTCCCGGGTTACTTCTTCCTCTTCTCCTATTTCCTCCTTCCTCCACTCCTATATTCTTCTCTCCCATGCCGTTTCTGTATTTCTTCTATATTTCTGCTGCATATATACTGTGGATTCAACAATATAATTCTGTTTCACTTCTTGTTCTCTCCCTCTCTCAATATTTTACGTAACAGATGGTTCCAGTTGTTACTAGGATAGGGAATCTTTCCTTTAAAAGTGGGTTGGGGGATGACAGCAGGGGGGCGGATTAGTTTGGCATTGCTTCCTGCGGAAGCTTTCAGGGCGGGTTAGGCCACGACCTCCAGGTGTAGCGCCTCCAGAGGAGTCTTTTTTTTTCCTTTCTTCTATTTCTTCTTTTTCCCCCATCTTCTATGTCTACTGCCGTTTCCTGTAATTCCTGTACGTTGTCTTGGCTGAATATAATAGAATTCCTCTGTTGTTTCTCTCTCTCACGCCTTGATACATATCAATTGGTGTTTTCATTGAGAGATAATCTGGAGAGAGAGTTTCTTGAGTGAGAAAGATTGATGAAAGAGGTCCTTGATCAGCTAGATTTACAATTTTGAAGTTGACTCAGCAGAATTTTTGGAGATGCTGCAGAGGAATATGACCTGCAATAGAAGAGTACGACCGACGACAAACTAAGAAGGAATCACAACATAACTTGAGGCGTCAATGGCCAAACCGGCTAGGAGCATGGAGGAGTGGCGTTGGACTCCCAAGCCAGTCATGATGCCAGTTTTTACCGGAGAAGATCTCGAGTTTTGGATCACCAAAGCTGAGTACTATTTTACATACCGCCAAACACGAGAAGACTTAAAGATTTGGGTGGCACGATTGAGTATGCCAGGTACTTCTGGAGTTTGGTTTATGTCGTTGGAAGCGTCAACATCTGAGCTCACATGGCCACAACTCAAGGAGGAGATACTCCAAAAATATGGAAGTGCAGTAAGGACTGATACTCTGGCTACGACGATTTTCTTAGAACAGTAATCGAACCAGACATAAAATGAAATTGAGGAAAGAGACCAGAGTTTAGCCGAATTTACCGACCATCATTCTACAACTGGAATTTGGAGTCATAAACAAGAGGCATCCGGTGTGAAGCACCAGCGTGACTTCCGTAAAACGCAGCAGGAGCACACGACGGTCTCAGCTGCCATGTTAGAACATCAGGCGAGTCCTGAACAAATGTATTCTGAGTACGAAGCTGTCGCAACAGACTTGCAAACTTTCCAGATTGAACAAGAAAGAATTGGCCAGGAGCAACAAAGATACCTTCTGAAATGTCCAAAAAAGTGGAAGCAAACGAATGAGATGCAAATCCGGGCTCAAGAAGACTTTTCTGTTCAATACGGTACTACTTTACCTTATGTTCCGGATTCTCAGATTGCAACAGCCGGAAGTATAGATGATATTACCAACCTCTGGGAGGACTTGCAGTCCGTTGCCAGGCGCTACCATTCTCAACTGTCTTGGGCTGAATTAAAGACCGAACATCTTACTTAAAGTAATGCCAACCCGGAACGACAAAGTTCTTTTGTCACCTGCTACAACAGGCAAATTCTGGACAAAGTTTTCAGTTGAGAGAAATTTCTTGTGGAAACAAAAAAGCATCTAGAGGACACGAGCCCTTCGGAGGTGCACTGTTTGCCAAAGCTGCTGTTAGGGCCACCGCCATAGGCTTGTTTCCAGTGGAGTCCCAACATGCCTTGCACCGGAAAAGATTACTACAGGAAATCCTTTGTTATTTTGTTTCTCTTGGGAATCATTCGTAGCTTCTGCTTTGGACATGAAAACTTTGCTAATTTCCTCTGGAGGTGTGAGAGATACAACTATAGTAAAGGAACCTCCGCATCGGAAGGAGTATTGTCGTATTCCTAATACTATTGCTAAGGGAGGAGTGGAGGCTCCTGCAAAGATAGATTTGAAACTGGAAACATTAATGGTTGGTGTTTTGTCAAGCTCCGTTGTAATGTTCATTGAAATGTTGAGTTTGTTCAATGAAGGCCGCTGCAGTAAATCTGCAGGGCTGTTGCTTAGTGATACTAATGAGAATTGCACTGCCAAGATTATTCTAGATGGAAATGCTGTAGAAGAGGTGATAACTACTAAACCTATGGAAGAAACTGCTTGTGTACAAGCGCACCGATACCCTCATTTTTGCATTTGCAAGGATGATATGCAAATGGAGAAGGCTAGTGGGGGTGCTAAGTTGCTTGAAAATAACAGTTTGACTGTGGAAAAAGTGGAAGCATCTATTGTTAAAGGAGAGGCCTCTCTTGGTTTCCCTTTGAAAGGGGCTAGGGGGGGGGGGGACTTCTTACCTTGCAATTCTAAACCTGGAAACCATTATAGTCAGAGGAGCGGTGGGTGCCGTTGAGCTGGAAAAGAAGTGGGATCGATTTCTTCACCTTGAGGATAAAGTGTTTTTTCAAGGGAGGGGGAAATGATAGGAACCGGGCTGAGGTGCCCTTTTATAGAGGGCTGGTTGGTATCTACTAGGGGCAGTGTTGTATATTCTTTGAGAGTGGGCTAGCAGATGTAGTATGAGTTGGTTGTCAAGTGGGTTAGCAAGCTGTTAAGCAGTTAGGTGGTTCCAACTGTTGTCAAGTGGGCCAGCTGTTAAGCAGTTAGGTGGTTCCAGCTATTAAAAGGTAGTTTTCTGGATGGTTCCAGTTGTTACAAGGATATGAAATCTTTCCTTTAAAAGTGGGTTGAGGGATGACCGCAGGGGGGGCATATTAGTTTGGCATTGCTTCCCGCAGAAGCTTTCAGGGTGGGTTAGGCCACGACCTCCTGGTGCAACGCCTCCGGAGGAGTCTGAGGAGGAGTCTTTTTCTTCCTTCTATTTCTTCTTCTTCCCCCATCTTCTATGTCCACTGGTGTTTCCTGTAATTCCTGTATGTTGTCTTGGCTGAATATAATAGAATTCCTCTGCTATCTCTCTCTCTCACACCTTGATACATATAAAGTTAGAATAAATATTATTCCTGCTTTGTGATTTAATAATTATTCGGGTTTGGTTGATCATCAATATTTAATCACAAATTATTTGAAAGAATAAGTGGGTTAAATAATAATAATAAATATTTATTTGCAAGGTCCGACGAATATAATATTTATTATATTTATTGACGAATAATACTGTGATATTTATTTGTTAAATAAATAATATTTATTCAAGGTTCGGTAAATGTCGATGAGGATATGCGGACCGAGTTTAATTTAGATTGGAAATAATATAAATGATATTTGTTTATTATTTAGTGATGCACATGTCAATTGAATAATAATTACATTATTATTAAGACATGGAGTTCCTGAAGAATTAAGGAATTGGAAAGGGGCTTGTGTGCAATTTGTTAGCCCAAATATCTAATTATATCAATTTCCATATATACTCTTGTTGTGTACAATGGATAGAGAGAAACTCTCTCAAGCCCTAGAGAGATTTTTAAAAATCTAGAGTGTGCTCTCTCCTCCTCAAGCCATTGACAAAACATCAAGAGTTCTTCATCCTCGTAGAAGAATTCTGCTGCGATGAACCACGAACGACGCAAGCGATTGAGATCAGCCGTGCTAGCACCTGTCGATTCCATGACAACGTTCAAAGATTGTGGTGCATGTGTGAATCACCGCTAGAGGGATTCTACACTTGGATCCTGCAACGCAATGACTACACGACGAGATCGATTCAACCAGATCGTCAACGAAGAAAGAATTACAAGTTCATGTAATTCTAGATCTACTTATAAATTAATTATATATTACATGTGAAGATCCTCCTCTTCTGGTTCCGGCGTTTAATCTAGTCAATTAATCTACGAATTCCGTTGGTCATGACGTCATTCATCACGTACAACAACGATTATTTGTAAATTAAGACTAAAAAGTCGAGTTGACCATGCCATCTAGGTGCTTCCGCTCCGCTTAGAACCTACAAGTGATATCAGAGTAGTAGATGGTTAATTTATAATCATTTGTTTATCGTTGATTGATTGATATGCATTTGCAATCTCTTTTACTTAAAGATCTATTTGTTCTTGAAATCCAAAACATCATTTTCTCCCCTTTTTTTCGTTCTCACCCACATAACCAATAAACGAGTTAATATAAAACGAAGAGATATCTGAAAACGCCATTCGGAGATGCCAAAGGTTTTGTCCAGGTAACACAAGCATACACGACGTGTACCCAAAATCTACACGCCGTGTACTTGTGTATCTCGTCTGTATCTTGCGATAATATCAGACCAGACTAATGAAATCTGATGAGCGCGTAGATCCAGATAGGGTGACATACGATTTGAAGAACCACACGCCGCGTGTGGTCCTTGTGTCTTCGTAATGGAGAACATGGGGGTCCAAACTGGTCATGTATCTGCCACACGACACAGGGATTGACAAACCGTGCAACTTCGAGGCCACACGTCGTGTAGGAACATTACACGCTGTGTACCCCGTACACGTCCGCGATAGTGAACATGCCTAGTCCTTAGGCGTGTGCCGTGAGCAGAGACCACTTGCCGTGTAACAAAGTACACGCCATGTTGTCTGGTGCATCCAGTGTGCCTGGTTTAACGCGGAGAGAACTAATTATATGATTAAACTTGTTCACATGTGTTCCGTGTGCCATTTATTTTACAGTACACGCCATGTCATAGGATTGTTAATTATATATTGAATTAATTTCCATGTTAAATTTTAAAACTACAAGTTGTGTATGGTCTTTTGCTTATAGTATGCTTTGCACCCATAAAGAGCATCACATGCAGAGTACTTCACATGTGTTTTGTGTGTCATTTGTTTGACAGTACACACCATGTAATTACCTATTATGCACAAAGGAATACACAAGTACAAGGATCATGCCAGGTAGCTGGGACGAGTACATGCCGTTGCCTAAGTACACTTTTGTACTTTATTTTAAATAAAATTTAATTTGTTTAAAATTATGAATAATGGAATTTTAAGGATGCTCAGATTGTCACGACCTCTTCCCTGCGAATGTACCTCTCCTAGGCCGACAATGGAGAAAAGAGAGGTCATGACGACCGAAACCCGCCTCCAATAGACCATGGGTTGACGACAAGCACCAAAGGTATATAATCACACACATGAGAGCCATTATCTTCATAAAGATTTAAGAAGTAAGAGATTAGATAAAAACAACCACTAAATAACTCCCGCTGAAAATAAATAAAGAAGCAATCCCAATACATGAATGTAATGACATACAACTGAGATCGCTAAAAAAAAACTGCCACAAATCCTCAGCATCGACCACGAAGCTCCAACGACTCATGAACAATTGTCTACCTCGATCACTTGCTAACTCATGCTAACTTGAAAAACAATTTATATATATACTCAATAGGATCCTTCCTGAAAGCTCTTGTGCAAAATGTGAAAGAAGCATACTAAAGCTCAGTGAATAAACAAATGAAACCAACTCGTCACCTAAACAGGTTTACTATTTTTTTTCTCATTCTCACCATGACCCACTTGTAGGATTTGGGTGCGGCGGAAGCGTGACGTTGGGTGGGGCTCAACTTTGCTTTTTCCGTAATCGATGACCAATCAGGGATCAATATGACGATGAACGCCAGTATCCACGGATTTAAATCAAAGATTTAGACAAAGAAAGAAAAATGCCGGATTCGAGAGAGGATCTCGCACATCATGTTTAAAATTAATTTAATTAATTTTTGAAGAAATTAAATACCTGGGTCTTTGGTACTTTCTTCTTTGATGATCGTTGATCGTCCGGGTTGAACCTTTCGGATTGCCTTCGTTGCGCTCGCGAGGATTCAAAGTAGAATCCCTCTAGCGGTGATCCACACGTGCCCCAATGATCTCCGATCTATGCCACTCGTTCTCTGGGTGCTAGTGCGACGAAGCGAATGTCTTGCGTCGATTGTTCTTGATTGCTCATTCTTCGGTCTTGAAGAACTTCTCCCGTTCATAAGAGGGAGAGAGGAGAGGAGTTGAGAGATAAAAAGTTTGGCTCAACAATTCTCTAGCGTCACCGGTGGTTTTGCACAATAGACGTACCTGTCTATTAATCGACATGAGGTTTCAGTTACAATATTTAATTGCGTAACAACGATTAAATGCAACAATTATAACCATTAGAGAAAACCCATGCCATGTAATAATAATAGCAACGTCATTATTTGTGGTGCGTCAATTTGCGCAAAATGGGACCATAAAAGAAATCCCGTGCCACATAATGATAACAATATTATTATTATTTTACGCCACCTGGATAAATAATATTTACCGTCTTGTAAATAATTAATTTATTATTGGACACAGTCTTGGTCCGTTCGAATTCCGCTTCCATTTATTGAACACCCGAATAATATTTTTATTCTCTTGAATAAATATTTTATTTATAAACTAGTAAATAAATATTTATTAAATGTTCAATAAAATAAATAAATATATTTTATTAACAATTCGGTGAATAAATATTTATTTAATTTATGCGATCATTTTAACTTGAATACAATTATTCATCGGTCTTGAGAATAATATTTATTCAATTAATTAAATTCAAAATAGAATTTAATCGAAGTAGGTGGATGACCATGGTGAAAATGTAGATCCAAAGCACGGACTAGAGATGAACGAGCAAGCAAGGGATGTCGGGGTATCGAAAATGTACACCCCATCGTGAAGATTACCTTTACCAAGCTCTTGATTTGTCCGCTTGAAAAATAACATCAAATGATGTGAAAACAACAACACAGTTCAAGTCCTTTATGAGCTTACTGATAGAGATGAGATTAAAAGAACTTGGGAACATGAGCCACTGAAGTTGGGCGAATTCAAGGATTCAAGGAGCAAGTGCCAAATCCCGCAGTAGGGATAGAGGATCCGTCACCAGCATATGGACGATAGGTAGTAAGCATACCCGCATCACCAATGAGATCATCCGAATCATCAGAATCAAACATCGAAGCAGTCGGGCGATGAGAGAGACAAGCGGTAGGGCCATCAGTCTGAACAACAAAGGTCGAAGAGGAGGTAGGTAGTGAAGTAACTCGATGAGAGTGTGTAAGCTCGATCTCATCCATTGATAGCGCCAGACTGTGATGGATATCAGATGGTGGTGGGGAGGAGTCGACCAGAGCTGCCTGAACCTGCCGAGGTGGCTGAGACAGACGTCCATAGAGAACCCAACAATGATTAATGAGATGACTAGACTTGCCACAATGCCGACAAAAGGGACGATTGTGGCCCCCACCACAACAATGACCATGAGTACCCGAAAAATGACCACCGCCACAACCCAGTAGTGCAGTGTGCTATGTAGTGTCAATAGATGGGGGAAAGCTCCCGATGAGCTTTTCCAAGGTGATGATAGACTAGTGGAATCTCAAAAGAGGAGGGGCTGATCAATATTTCGGTGGCAGTCATTGCATACTCTGGATCAAGGCCATAAAGAAGATTGAAGAGATATAACTGATCCTGCTGAGTCAAAGCAGCCTCTGGTGTTCGAGGAAGGGGCCAAAGCTCCAGTAACTCATCATGCTGAGCCTTCCATTCGGTGAAATATGCAGGAAAATGGTGGTGGTGCTGACGGATGGTGGAAAGGCATTGAAGAACACCTGACACGAGCTAAATTATTAGTTTTGGAATACATGAGGGTCAAGGAGTCCCAGAGTTCTTTGATAGTGTTCACACTTCGAGTCACATCTTTGACAGAGCGCTCCATAGAATTGACATGCAAGACAAAAATTTTGTTGTCAACAAGCTTCCAAATCTTATACTTCGGATCTGATAGCGGTGGTGGAGGATTAGCAATGTGCGAGTCTAGATCCATACCGATGAGAGACATAAGGACCGTCTTACGCCATACAAAAAAGTTAGTTGTATCAAGACGCTCATCTACAAGGCGTTTGGAGACAGTGATCAATTGTGGAAGGACCAACATAGGAAGAGCACAAAGGAAGCAGAAGACCAGCACAAAGGAAGTAGAAGACGAGCAGCGACAGGAGGAGGAAAGCGCGAGCGCGTTCTGATGATGTCATGATGTCAGAGAGAGACCATAGGGGAGCAGTGGCACTTGGAGGCCGTGACTTGGAGCGCTAGGCTTGTCCAACAGGAAGCGGAGGCTGAGGTGCGCTTGGAGGATCCTTGCCTGTGTGATGCGTCCTGGATGGGTGCGCACACTACCTGGGTGGAAGCATAGCCTACGTGCGCGCAGGAGCAAGGGTGAAAAGAAGTGACAGATTACGCCTTAGGTTGTCCGAATCGGGAATGGACATCGAGGTAGGACGACACCATCAGGAGGTGCGACGTGTTGGGCGCAGGCGGACTTGCCAGGGGAACCACAGGAGCCGTTGGGGCGTGCCTGGGAGGCGCAGCGGGGTCGCGCTTAGGGTGGGAGGCGGCTAGGGTTGGGGTGCGGAGGAGAGCGGCAGGGCGTAGAGGAGGGTGGCGGGGTGCGGCGAGGCCCGACTTGGATGGAGGGAGGCGGCGAGCGGCCTAGATGGAGGCACGTGGCGGACGGAGGCAGGCGGCGTTGGGGCACAACGGAGGGGAAAAAAAGGGATTGGGGCGGAGGTATTACTTTGATACCATGTAGAACCGTACTCCTTACCTCAACGATATGTGGAACCCTTTATTTATAGATAGAGAAAAACTAATACATGTAAGAGAAAATCAATGTGAGACTCTAAAACACATGTAAACGGGTCCAACACTAATAATATCATAAACCAAACTATATATGCGATAGACAAATCTTGAATTGGCAAGGAATAAAGTTTTCATCTTTGATTCATGTCTTGAGTAACAAGTTAGCGGCTTTTTAAGTCAACTTCTTCCAGCTTGGTCTTTATTTAATTCCCTATGATGATGTGGGTGTGTATATGCATCTTTCTTAAAATCGATCATTCTTTCACTGTCAAAAGAAATAATTGGATTTCAAAATATCATTTTTTTTGGTTGAAAATCATTATAAATGTTGCTTGTGTCTATTTTGCTGTAATTTATTCCAGACTGAAATTTTTATTTACTATTATTTTGACGCCAAGTAGTTTTTTTGTTCTTTTTCAGTTGAGTGCTTCTTTAACAAGAAAGAAGAATCCAAGGTTGATTCCACTTCCAAATTAAATGTTATTTTGAAGGAGAAAGCAGGGAAGTCTAAGTTGTCTTTAAAAGCTGACAAGGTTGATGAGTTGGTGCGAAATGCGGTTGAAAATGGCAGTTGTGATGCCAACAAAAATTTGTTGAAAGGTGATTTTTAGGAAAATTCATTCTTCATAATGATTCCTAATCTTTTTGTGTTCATGTAATTAAATGTAATTTTTTTTTGACAAAAATGTAATTATTTTTTTTGACAAAAATGTAATTATTTTTTTATTGCCTGCAGAATCAAAGAAAACTGAGGGCAGTTTTAGTGAGGGTGCATGTTGCACAGATCAGGATACTGCTTTAAAGGCTGACTGTGCAGAGACTTCAAGTACTAGCACATCAGAAGAACAGATTTTGAAGAAAAGGAAGTTCATAGATTTTATGCACAAACAATCCCTGAATTTTTCCGATTCATTCTCCAAATTGAACAGTTCTAAAATGAATTCTCTGGACAAGGATGCTGAAGGACAACTTATTGGAGGCACTAAAAGGCTGGACATTATGAGTTTTAGTTATTTTCTCTATTTTTCTTATTTTAACAATTGGAATTTGCTGAAAATTTTCAATATATTTTGTGCATATCAAATTAATGATCAAGCAGTTGTGACTTATGTGCAGGACAAGTGTGTCGAGTCCAAAAGCTGTCATTGAAACCGTTTTCAGGCCAGAGATTGTAAGTTGAGTGTTTTTTCTTTTGAGAATTAAAGTTTTACATGTTCAACTTTAATCAATCAATTAATTTGTTCAAGAAGATTGAAGATTGCTCTGATAATCATAGTTATGTGATAGATGATAGGTTGTGACTTCAAAGTTGATGTTGGTCTGCTTGAAGTGCATCACACTTTCATACTGTGATCTTATCTGACATCTCGTGGCTACTATTCCTGTCGTAATATCCCAAATGTCCTCTTTCAGACGTTATATTCCAGACATCCTCTTGCTCAACCCCTTTTCAGACGTCCTCTTTCAGATATCCTATTTCATGTATCCTCTTCTCGCTGTGCTTCCAGACATCCTTTTTCCAACCATTCACTTACTGCAAATGGGACGCGACAGTTCGACGAACGAAGTGCTTGGTCGAAGAAGCTGATCTTCATCAGTTCTCTGATGTCTATTCTGAATTAAGATATCTTTTGCCAGTTCTGACACCTTTTGAATAGCTTAACAAACTGAAATATGCTTCAGTTTGAGGGAGAGTGTAGTTATGCATCTTGGATATGATTGTCTCTTGATTCGTTAGATTTGAATCAGTCTATTGTTAAGATTGAAAATTATCGTCCAATTTCTTAAAAGTCTTGAGTTCTTCAGATTCCAAAGGAAGTGGACAAGTAGTCTTTGAATGCCTGAATTTGGAAGTAATGGAAACTTTTTAAAATCTTGAAGAAATTTAATGTGAAGATAAAGATGTTGAAGTTAGGGAAGAAGCACATATAATATATGTGGAAGAAGAAGAATTGCTTTTCATTCATCAAAATCTATATATTCAAGAAAAGATAAGTGAAATTATAAAACAATTTTCAAACCCATAGTAACATTCAAGCTAAGCAGGTTTTGATTCGAGACAAATTCTATCCAACTGCATATCATGATCTGGTTCTGTTGTCTGTTCATGAAAGGGCGTGTCTGAATAAGGAAAAGATGACAAATTTTGTGAATATTTATGAGAATGGTCACATGTTTCAGCTTCTCGGAGAATGTAAAACATTTCCAACTTTCAATGTGCATGATCTCTATCTGCGCTTACTAGATTTCATTGAAGGCATTGATGAATCGGATTTGAGGACTAATCATTATCAAGAAGGGGTGAATGGTGTGCCATTTTTTAAGATGGGCTCCATTTTTCAGTCAGCTATCAGAAAGAATCTAGCAAGCATGCGAGTCCCATAAATGTGTTGAAGACATGGCCAAATGGAGAGTTAAATCGAGGGGAAGCCGAGTTACACTTTTAAAGTATGCAGGTCCCTGCATAAATTTGGAAACAACATCAATGTAGATGAATATTTTTAAATTTGAGACACAAGATTCATTTTAAAGCACATAAGACCCAAATCTATCTTGGTTTAGAGCATTGATGGTTGCATTCTCTTAAAAGTCAATTCCAAGACATTGACTAATGCATTAAATGGGGGTTATTAAATGCTTTAAAAAGAGTTGTCAATTTGAATTCATTGTTTCCTATGCCAAGATGGGTTCTTCGTTTTAAATAGGCACATTCTCTTAATAAAAGAAAGTAACTTTTGACATTCTTGAAAATCGTGGTTTTGCTTCAACCAAATTTTCTTATGCAAGTAATATACTTAGTGGCAAAAATCCCCATTTAATTCTCAGCACTCTCTTTTTTCTTTTCTAGAGTCTGGTGAATATCTCTTGATGATCTTGTTTGTGGAGTTTCGACTTATCAATCAAGGTCTCAGGATTTCTCTTTTCATTGTTTTTTCTATCTTGTTTCTTATCATTGGTCGGTCTATCCCTTCCTCTTATCGCTCTAGTTTGAATTTTTACCTCTTATCTTTCATAAGTTTTGTATTTTTTATCTTTCTTTATAAATAAATGATTCCAACATCATTCAAAAGGTACGACTTATGATTTAGTCTTATTTCTCCTACAAGTCTAAATGAAAAGAAGGAAAATGAAGAATTAAATGGAAATTCTATTTTCCTTCGTTCTTTTGTTACCCTTATATCCACCTTTCTATTTCTACGAAATTTTAAAATCGCACCCGACCTTCCCTTGTCACAGCTTCCCTAATTGAATGACTAAATACACCATGCACTTCAATTTCTCAACCCCCTTTTTAATTATTTGAAAATCACCTTTTTCAAAAACCAATGGTCGCTTTTAAAACCTAACAACTTTATGAACTTATTTGAACCCCATTTCTACGTGGGAAAATGAAAATTTTATCAGGCTCAAATTATTTAATAAATAAATATAAGGTAGATTACATCCGCCACCGTGGAATACAACGTAGGGAAGAAAACTGCAGCAAACACGCAGGCCCGGGGATTTGGCCTTGCGACCTGCCTCCCACCTCCCCAAACCCAAACCACCTCACCGCCAACGATGGGGCAAAAATAATTATTCTATTAATTAATTAATACCCAGACCCTTATAGGTATAAGCAAAATTTGGTCACACTATGCACAACAAAAGTTTAATATGTTGTCACTCAAGTTTGTACTCAAATGCACTAGATTAATTGACAGCTTGAAGATTTGAATGAGTATGTGAAACTAACTTTGTTGATTGTTTGTGATAATTCAAGTGTAATAAATTTTTCTTAAAATAGAGCTTAACACTGCAAATCAAAACATATTGATATAAAAGATTATTTTATCAATGAAAAGTAGAAAAATGAAGTGAGGTTGGAGTCTGTGCATTCTAAAGAATAAATTGCTGATATTCTTACAAATCCTTTATTTAGAGAAAGTTTTCTAAATTGTGTGTTCAGTCCCTTCCCACACGATGAGGTATGCGTTTCTAACCCCACTCCCCTTACCCTCGCATACTTTTTTTGAATTTTTCATCATGGGGGGAGATGGTAAAATGGAGAATAGAAAATGCATATAACAGAAAGGGGTAGAAACCTAGATCAGGAGAAAGTAGGATCGTTGGTGAAGGTAGATGAAGTCTTGTTAGAGCGGGAGCCACTGTTTTAAGTTTGATTTATCTTCCTTGTTTCTACTCATACTCAAACTATAAGGCGATTGATGATGATAATTTCTAATATTAATTGTATTCAATTTGAAGTGTGTCTTACCTACAAAACCAAAATTTTTTGTTTATCCCAGTGATTTGTATTGTTTTGTTGGCAACAATCTTCCGATGATCTATCTTAGGTTTCTGAAGAACAAAAGCATTGATAATAAGGTATTGGGAATTTGTTATATGTAGCAAAGTGCCTACCCATGACAAGAAAAAAACTTAGATTGTTAGTGGGAGAATGATTGATGGTAGGAAATAAACTTGACTGCCAACAGGAGCACGACTTATGGTTAAAATAAATCCAACTGTTAACAAGAGAATGAATGATCCATAAATGGCATTTATTGTTGGCAGAATAATAACCTACGACAAAAAAATAAACCGACCATCATTGCCGATCATCCCTAGCTTGGTTGTTTAGAGTGATATCCAAGAGTTTGCAGAATCAAATTCCAGCGGTCGCATGTATTGTAGTAGGTATTGTATTAAGGACGATAACAGGTGTTGTTGTAGGTAATGTTGCAAACTGTGCATGACACGACTTGCCCCCGCTGGAACCACTCCTGGGTTGGCAATGAAGACGAGTGTGACCCTTGAAGCTCGTCCTCCAATAGGCCACAGGTAGCATTGAGGTGTATCTGTCACATGTATGATAGACATTACCCTCAAAATTTCCAAAAAAATAAAGCGAAACAACAAATCAACTAAGATAACAATTCCCATGCCCAAACTATCACCACATGAAATCTTATACAATTCAACTGGGGACGATGCAAGACCGATCTGTTAAAACTCCACTCCAGTTGCCTGGACAACAACATTCCCAATCTCCATCGAACTGTCTTGTAAAACAATTTAGGAAAACTGTAGAGCGGTGAGTACTTGACTTCCCATCGCAGACATCTGCTCATATCTGCTGTGACAATCAGGCAATCACGAAGATTGCTTTGAATCTCGTCTTCCATGAACGAACGAAATATATCGAGGTAGACTGTTACTTTCTTCGCCATCACCTTGAGCATGACCATATCAGTTTCGCCCAAATTCCGATGACAGATCAACTTGCCAACATCTTCACCAAAGGCCTCCTGGGAGCTCGTCTGGGCTCTCTCAGTACCAGGCTGGGTATCCACAACATTAGTGACTTAGCTTGAGGAGGAGTATGTATGGTCTTGTTTGATGCCATCTTTCTTTTTGTGGGACTCTTGGTCCAAGTTGGGCATGTCCAGCTTGAGATGGAGTGTTGAACCCCATTTTATTATAATGGGTATTTTCGAGTCCCACGTCGGAATATCCCACCTTATAATCTATATTACCCATCTATAAAAGAATGTCTCTGCTTCACATTGAGATAAGAGGAATTCGCCAATCTACAAGTTTGATATCAAATACAAGCCCGGGCGCGACAATACAACTGCTGATGCCTTGTCCGGACAACATGATTCCTCGGAGCTGCATACCCTCCAATCTTCTCAAATTTGGGAGGAGGGTCATACCCTTACGGAGGGCTTACATTCGGATCCTTGTTTATCCAAAATTATCACTGATTTAGAAGCCAGCAAAACCTCTTCTTCCATGTTTTCCTACAGCAACAGTATCCTCCCGTACAAGGGCCGCCTTGTCCTGCCCGTTGCTTCTCCTTGGGTGCTTCGGCTGCTGGCCGAGTTCCACACAACTCCTCAGGGAGGCCACTCCGGCTACTATCGCACTTATCACCGACTAGCCAACAACCTTTATTGGGTCGGCATGAAAAATCAGGTTCAAAATTATATCCAGCAGTGCCCTACTTGCCAACATAACAAATACTCGACCCTCTCTTCCGCCGGTTTACTTCAGCCATTGGACATTCCTTCCGCTATTTGGGCTGACCTTTCCATGGATTTCATTACTAGCTTACCCAAATCCCATGGTTATGAGGTTATATTTGTGGTCGTTGATAGGCTTTCCAAGTACGCCCATTTTATTCTTCTTGTAAAATCAGAAATCCCCCTCACTCTCAAGGTGAGGAGAGGGCCCTCATTTATAGAAAAGAAAGGGAAGTTACAAAGAGAAGTTACAAAGGAAGTGGGGCAGGAAGTTACAAAGGAAGTGGGGCAGGAAGTTACACATACTCCAACACTCCCCCTCAAGCTAGGTGTACCTAGCTTGGACACATAATGAAAAAAAAACAACGCAAGCAACAAGCTGCAAACACTCCCCCTTAAGCTGGACATACCCAGCTTGATGACAAAACAAGACGAAAACAGAAGAAACAAAAATAATAAAATCGTTGATGATGCCACTCCCCCTCAAGATTGTAATGTGATGCCGCTGAAAATGATGGGTCATCGCCGGAAAAGTGCGGGGCCGGACAACAGAGCGTCGGGAAATCCACACTGGCGGGTGTCGGTCGTCAGAGCGTCGGGAAAATCTGCACTACGGGCCGGTCGTCAGAGCGCCGGTAAACCGTAATGTCGGGCCGATCGTCAAAGCGCCGAGAAATCCGCTCGAGAGGGCCGATCGTCAAATGCCGAGGAAGCCGCAATGGCGGTGCTGGTCGTCGAAGCGCCGGGAAATCCGCAATGGCGGTGCCGGTCGTCGAAGCGCCGGGAAATCCGCAGGAGGATGCCAGCGAAGGGATGCGGTGATTCCGCAGGAGATGCCGGGCAGAGAGGCGGGGATTCCGCAGGAGGCACCGGGCAGGGAGGCGGGGATTCCGCAGGATGCAGGAGGAGGTCGGCATGGAGGGAGCAATTGAGCAGAGGTGGCACGGGAGGCCGGCAGGGCTGTTGGCCGACTGCTGGAGGAGCCGGCAGGAATGGAGGCCAGCTGCTGGAGGAGCCGGCAGGAATGGAGGCCAGCTGCTGGAGGAGTCGGCAGGAGTGGAGGCCGGCAGGGGTGGAGGCCGGTCGTCAACAGAGCCGGCGGGAGACTCGCACAGGAGGCGGGCTGCCGGAAAGAGCCGCAAGCCGAGTAAGGGAGGTCCGCCGGGAAGAACAAGGCGGGAAAGGCGCAGCCGGCCAACCGGAAGGGTCGCCGGGAAATCCGCAGAAGAGGTGCCGGGAGAAGGATCTGGCCGAAAAATCCGGGAAGGGCCGGGAGGGCGCGCGGAGGGGCCGGCCGGGAGGCGCGCGGAGGGCCGCTGGACAGGAGGAGCGCCGCGGGACGAGAGGGCCGGGAGAGCGGTCGCCGGACTGGAGGGAGATCCGCCGGGAGCCGGGAGCCGCGAGCGCGCGGGAGCAGCGGGAGGAGCGGAGCACGGGAGGAGGGCTGCCAGAGGAGAAGCCGGGGCGGGATGAACCGGGGCGGGAGGTCCCGGCGCTGGAGGGAGCCTCGTCGGGAGCACCGTGCGGGAGGCGACCGCGCGAAGGAAGGAGTCGCGCCGGGAGCTGCGCTAGAGCCGCGCGAGAGGAGGGAGGCGCGACGGGAGCCGCGTACCAGGGAGGGAGAGGGCCGCCGGGAACCCACGCTGGATCGCAAGCGGGCTAGGAGGGCCGCCGGGAAGGGGAGCCACGCCGGGGGAGAAGGCCGGCGTGCGCAGCAAGGGGGAGACGCCGGGGGAGGAAGCCCGCCGGGAAGGGATGCGCACCGGGGAGGAACACCGCCGGACTGAGGCGGAGCAGGGAGGCTGCCTGGATTCGCCGCGTCGGGAGGGAAGACGGGAGTGCGCCGGCGGGAGGGAGGGCCGCTGCGACTGAGGATCCACACTGGATCTGGACGTCGCCGGGAAGAGCCGCGGAGGGCTGATGACGGGAAGGCGGGAGAACCGTCGGGCAAGGAAGCCTGTCGCCGGGAGGAGTCGCGCGCAGTAGGAGCGGGCGCCGGGATGAGCGCGCAGCGGGACCACGAGGGGCGACTGGAGGCGTCGCGGGAGCGGCGGCGCCGGGAGTCCGCATGGGAGGGAGACCCGCCGGGAAGGGCAAAGGCAGAGGGGAATCGGACCGGGCAGAAGCGCCGGGAAGGGGAGCCGCGTAAGGAGAGGGCCGCCGGGAAGGGGAGCCGCGCCATGCAGGAGAGCCGCCGGGAGGGAGGACCGGCAGGAGGCGCTGCGGGAAGGGGCGGCGACGAGCGGGCCGGCATGCGCAGGGAGTAGGGCCGTCGGGATAGTGGGTCGTCGGGAGAGAGGGCCTTCGGGAGAGAGGGCCGCCGGACAGAGCGTCGCGGGAGGTGTCGTGCGTCACAGGAGGCCGACGCATGGGATGCGGGGCTGGAAGCCGAGTCGCGCCGCGGGAGGGAGGCGGGATCCGCGACAGGAAGCCGGAGGGAGGCGGGGCCGGTCGTCGCAAGGAGGCGAAGCCGGGAAGCCGCAGGAGGGGACGTCGGCAACGGAGCAGCGGAGCAGGGCCGGACGACGAGGGAAGGCGCACCGGGGGAAGCCGCGACGGGGAGCAGCGCTGGAGAGCCGCCGGGACGGGAAATCCGCCGGGAAGGGATCGCCGGCAGGGGGCGGCGGAGAATTCCTATGGCTCGTAAGCCATGGAGCCCGCCGCCCCCACAGGAAAAAAAAGATGGGAGACCTAGAGCAAGAAAAATAGATGGGAGGGGGGATCGGGATTAAGTTCCCTCTGATACCATGTAAAATCAGAAATCCCCCTCACTCTCAAGGTGAGGAGAGGGCCCTCATTTATAGAAAAGAAAGGGAAGTTACAAAGAGAAGTTACAAAGGAAGTGGGGCAGGAAGTTACAAAGGAAGTGGGGCAGGAAGTTACACATACTCCAACACTTCTCAAACACCCTTTTACGACAAATGGGGTGGCTGACATTTTTATGCGAGAGGTGGTCCGTCTACATGACATTACAACATCCATTGTGAGTGATCGGGACCCACTCTTTTTCAGCCACTTTTGGACGGAATTATTTCACTTACAAGGCACCACATTGAAGTTTAGCTCGGCCTACCACCCACAAACAGATGGCCAAACGGAGGTCATTAACCGTTGCTTGGAAACCTACCTCTGTTGTTTTGCGGGGGAGCAGTCAAAGAACTAGACATATTGGATCCCATGGGCTGAACTTTGCTATAACACTACTTGGCATGCATCCATCAACACTACCCCCTTCGAAATCGTTTATGGCCGCAAACCACCTACACTCCTCAGCTTCCTCCCTTCTGAACTCAAGGTCGCTGCAGTAGCTACTGCTTTGATTGATCGCCATGAGGCATTGGCTCAACTTCGGCACCATTTGCTTCGTTCCCAAGACCTTGTGTGCCGCTGTGCCGATTCACATCGCCGACCACTTTCCTTCCAGGTTGGGGACTCCGTTTATCTCAAGCTTCGGCCCCATAAACAGCACTCGGTGGGCCATCGCATTAACACGAAGTTATCTCCTTGTTACTATGGCCCCTTCCTCATTGTGAAGAAAATCAGCCCACTGGCATATCAATTGGCGCTGCTACAGGACGCACCCAACCGGTCTTTCATGTCTCTCAGCTCAAGAAAGCAGTTGGCCACCAGCCGGTGCAACCGACTCTTTCTCAGGACCTTGTCATTGACCCAACTGACGGGCCAACCCCTACAAAAATTCTGTCTACCCACAATCTGCTGCAGCAAGGTTTTTCCCGGCCACAATACTTAATCCCATGGACAAGATTGACTTTCCAGAGGCGGCGAATAATAGACCCCACGACCTTGCTGGAGGTTGGAAAGTTTATTCCAGCGTGACAAAACTCCAACTATGGGTGGGAGTCCAGATGGCTCACATGAGGAGAGGCTGAGTCAGTTACAAGAGGAAGTGCAGGAGGGTACAAAGGGAAGCACAGTTGGCAAAGTGGTTACACCGTGAGTGGGACTGGAGAAGCAGTTACACGGTGAGTGGGGGGGGGGGACCGAAGTGGTTATAAAGGAGTGGGAGCACGACTGGAGAGAGGGAAGAGTTTCTCCTTTTGTTTAGGCGGCCTTGGGCTTGGGCGGGATATTCCCTAGAGGGACTCCCGATTCTTTTTCTTCCTCTGTTTCTTTTTCGGGTTTTCCCTATAATTCCAGTTCTGCTACTGAATCCGTTTATAGTTGTTTGAGCTCATCTTAGTTGTGTGAGAAGTCCCTAACAACGACGCGGCTAAGAGTGTCATGTCATAGCGATCAAACTCCTGAAAAACACGACGCAATTCCCGACCTTCTTCCTCAACCCGATCAACCCCAGACCAAGCTCCCAACGTAGCCTATGCACCGCGGTGCAACATTCTCCAAGAAGACAAAACCAAGGAATTCGACTACTAGGGATTCATGACGCAACACCTATAATCACAGCGCAATCGATCCCCATGTGAGACTAAACCGAACCCATTTGACCTTCATGCTGCGGCAAGACTCTCCACGCTGCAACAGATCCCAAGTAAGATGGGGGACTTCATGTAAGATCGACCATTGGAAACCCCCTTACGGAAGAATGACCCAAGAGCTTGTGTAACCCTTCACGCCGCAACACAACACATCACACCGCAACCAACAAAGCCCCACTAAACATAGAAACTCCTAACTCTCACGACCTTAACCCCACGTTGTAAGACAAACCTGACGCTGCAATCCAATCTTCACGGCATGATAAAAACTCCCAGCATGCCGCAACACAACACATCACATTGCAACCAACAAACCCCCACTAAACAGAGAAGCTCCCAACTTTCATGGCCTTAACCCAACACTGCAAGACAAACCTCATGCCATTATCCAATCTTCATGGCGTGATAAAAACTCCCAGCTGGAATATCAGCTAAAACTCCACCCTTCTCCCTCCAAACTACCACCAGCACTGTTGCGGAATCACCGGGAGACAGAACGACAGAAAACGAGAAAACGAAAGAAAGAAAAGCAACAAGGAACACGGCGATTTACGTGGTTCGGGAAAAATCCCTACGTCCACGGGAGAGGCAGATTTTCACTATGATTCGGGAGCAATTACAGAGGATTTTCCAACAACAAAACCCTAGCCCGGAATGGGCTATAAAACAAATGAAGAAGACGATCACTATTCGAAAAAGTGGTCCGCGTCGCTACAGTGAACGGCGGCTGGCTTTGTCAAAAGCGCTACAGTAAAGTTGACCCCGAAGTCCGCACCGCTACAGTGCCTGTCGGTGTCGGTCGGTCAGCTCCGCTACAGTGGTCAGTATTGCTACAGTGCCGAAAATTTGGGCCGGGGGCCTTCGGCCCCCGGACCCCCGGAGCAGGGGCGCGTTGCCCCCTGCAACCCCCAACGAGCTCACCGCGGAGCTCGACCCGCGAAAGTTGCGGGCCACAAGCATTCGGCCCAAACGGATCGGGCAACACCAATCCAACAAGCACCCCCAGATATCTACAACACCCAGAAAACGACCAAGGGTCCAGGAAATTCTGGGCCATACAGCACAAGTTATGTGTAAAATCTATTGATGAATTTCATTAGCATTAGAATGCTTGTCACCGAGGGATGAAGTTTCTTTAAAAACATTACGATGTGGTGTTAAGAACCTCTTTTGAGAGTAGACTATGAAATCCATTCATGATTGAGTTATTTGTTTGAAAACTGGTTAAAGGGATTTGTTGTCAATATGAGTCTTAAAAGAAGGCTAACAATCTTTATGAGTTGCTGAAAGAATTCTTAGAAGAATGAAGCATGATTAAATTTATGGTGAAGGTTCGAGTTTTGCATGAGACAAATTCTGAGTTACGAGAGACTATTTGAATTTCACTCAACTCGCAGACTTGTGTGAAACATATTTAGAGATATGGTGAAGGTTTGAGTTTTGCGTGGCATAGATCTTCATGAGTTACTCAACGCACAGACTTGCGTGAAACATATTTAGAGATGCGTTGAACAAAATTAGATTTGTGTAAGACAAAGTTTCACTGTTGAAGAGCTGCATGAGACAGAATTGTCAGAGTTATCTCACACAACGAAAAACATTGTTCAATGCAACAGTCATTCACACAACTACAATATTATTTAACGCAATGAGATGCATGAGAAAATAACACCGAAGTTGATTCATGCAAGACCTAGTGAGATTTCTACTCCACACAAGGTGATTTTTCACGATTTTTTTCGTTGTTTTTTTTCAGGTGATATTGTTGAAGCGTCATGGATCACGGGAATCATTATTTTCATCTGATAAAGCTTCTTTAAACTTTCCAAGATCATGGATGATGCGAGGGAGAGTTATTTTCCTGCTATTTACATGTGGTTATGTGATTTTATTGAGGGATGATCATTGATGAAGGAAAATAATATTGACAAGTAAAAAACATTAAAGAATTATGAACAAATATTTTGTTGATTGAATTATTTAGGAAAATATGAGTTTTTTTTATGCGATGATGATACCGAGAGAGAGTGATCTTAAAAAGTCAAGCAACAGAAAAATATAATTGTGTGTGAAAAGTTTTGTACGATGTTTTAACAATGATCCACCCCCCCTCTCGGTGTTACATTTCAATCCTAGGGCTCTTCGGAAGTCAAGATTCTAAAAATGTGTTTTAATATCCAATAATTATTGCACTTTCAAATATCGCGAAACATTAATTTTATCTCTAATCATTCTATGAAGTCACAATTTTCTTTGTCACTTGAGCCATTTTTTCTATTTGTTCAAAATTTCTTTTTTGTATAATTGATTTCTTACACACCTTCCATCATCTTTTTTAAATAATCCATCTTTTTTTTTTGCATAATGAAATTCTATATATTATAATATGCTTTTGAAGTTTAGAATCTAGATTTTTTGATTTCAGGCTCAAGGTTTTAGGATCTTAAATTTTAGGGTTTGAGGTTTAGGACTTTGAGTTTTATGGTTTCACTGTTCAATGTTTAAGGTTTTAGAAATTTAAAGTTTATGGTTTATCGATAGGGATTAGGGTTTAGAGTTTTCAGCTTTAGGGTTTATGGATTCAAATTTAAAGTTTCAGGATTTAGGGTTTATGTTTTAATCATTCCCGAGAGTGGTTTGAGGTGATGTTAGGACCCGCACCAGCAGTGACACTAGAACATGCGACTTTGCTTGTATAAATGAGGAAACCGGGAGCAGTATTGCAGGCAGATGAAGAATAAGAAACGCGGAAGGAGAAGGATGGAGGGGAGAAATCAGGAGGCACCTAGCACTTCCGCCCAAGCCTAACGGCCAATCTGCCTAACCAGACCCAACAATGTTCTCTCGGTCCCCCCACTCTAGCTCCCCAACCCCCTTTATATAACAGCTTCCCTAACAACATGTGGACCCCCAGCATATTCTCCTTTTTTATTTCCCAACATAATCCCCCCTACCACTCCTGCTGGCCCCACAACCCACCAGCCCTGCTGCCCAGCCCTTTGACCCAAGTACCTCACAGGTGATGTTGCTCTACTCATATAAAGGTGTCGGATTTTGTTGAATTTCATGAATTCAGCACCTTGACAAATAATTAATAATAACACAGAGAAACTCCATCCATGACCTGGAGAGTCAATTGGCATGTCATGTTCTATGCAATTCTCAATGTTCCTGTGTCCATGTGCTTTGCATTTGCATTTGTTGTTTTTGCTTTCTTGTAGTTGGTGCTTGTTAATTTGATACACTTTTAAGATTTGTAAATGCATTTCTTGTGCTTTAACATCAACTGTTTTCAATTGTTCAGCCTTGGGATGAAAGAATGAAGAAAGCTAACAGAGACGGCACCCTTGTTTTCCTTGAAAATCTAGATCCATCCTACACGTCATCAGAAATAGAGGTATACAACTTGAGACAACTAATTATACTTCCTGAACTTAATTCAATGATGCTGTTTTATGATGAATATTTTTGATTAAGCTCATATTTTTAACGATTCCTTAGTTCTATAAACTTTAACTGTTTCTTGTACTTCATTTGAATGTTTTGCCTTGCTGCTCCAATGGGATTTTTTTCTAGTCATACTGAATTTGGTCATATAAAATTAAGAAATATGCATCACATTATAGTTGTAGAAGGGCTTCTCTTGTTTGGTAGGAAGTGTTTCTTGCACCTTACTCTGGTTGGATGTGCAAAGAAAACCTGAGCTGCTAATTCACTTATATCTTAAGTCCTTAGTTGTGTTTAATATATATTTTTTACTAGGATCTGATTTGGAGAGTGTTCAAGGAAAAGGTTCATGCAAGGATGATAGAACGCACCAGTTTTTCTAGCCCAAACTATGGTATACCTTTCCCCCTTTCATCTTCATCGAACAAATCCATTTTGGTGCCATTTAATTCATCACTTTTTACTGAAGGGCAGTGCATTGAAATATACGTTGGCAGGAGAAGCTTTTGTCATATTCAAAATGAAAATTTTAGCTGATCTGGCAATTTCAGAGTTAAACAGAAGATTCCTTCTTTTAGATGGCAGGTAGATCAAGTTATTCCATCTGTTGATTCCTGTTTGGAGCAAAAATAATCTGGGGTTACCTAGCATAACTGTACAGTGTTTTAGGCTCTCTTTGACACCACTTTCTGAAAACTGCCTTTAATACTTGTCAATTTTAAGAAGTTCTTTTGTACAAGTGTGTTCAAATTTCCTTTTGAAGAAGTGTTTTTCTGTCACTTGTTTAAGTGACTTTCTTCTGAAAAATAAGTGTTTTTTCAGAAACAGAACAAGCACCTCTTGTTTTTTTCCAACTGCTTATCAGGAGTGATAAGTGTTGTAAGCAGTTTTCAATAGGAGCTGTTAAACAGACCCTTTAAAATTGATCATGTTGCGTGTTTAAAAATTATTCTGTTCATCTTTACCATCAAATAAGCACGTTGGCCGTGCAACACTCTCCCTTTCCCCCTGTGCTTTTATAATACCTAATACTTTATCTCAATGTTCTGCGACATTTTTTTGATCTATAAAATGAAGCAAAGGAGGCTTACACATTCGGCATTTGCTAAAAGTTAGAGAAATGCCAAATGCAAAAACCAGATTTACAATTCTTTGTGTAGGATTGTCTATCGCCTCGTTTCTCAACTGATTAATTTTTGTGCAGACTGATTCCATGTATACCATGCAAAGTGTTTTGTTTGTGTGTGTGTTTATGCAAGTTCAGTGATTTATAGACCCACTGATAAGTGTCTTTTTCATTTGGCAGACCGATTATTGGTCGAAGGAGAAGTCCTAGTGAGTTTGCTAAATCAAGTGCATATATTGGGCATTTATGTATCAACACAGCTAGACATCAGGAGGTTTGTCAGTCGGCCAACATCTTTTCCCTCTCTTTTTTAATGTTTGACTATTTTAGACTGTTTGGTATGTTTCAAGTAAAGGTGTTGTTTGTCATGCATTTTTCTTAATAATAATAATAATATAGTTTTTTCGAGGATTAATATGTGTGTGTATTTTTTTCCTTTGAAAAATGGAGTTTAAATGAAAGTTTTTTCTTCACTCCCATTTTCTTTTCCACCTTTTCTACGTCAACTGGATGAATCAGTACATGCAGAGTGGATGCTGCCTTATTCTGTTTGAAATTAAACGCTTTGTTTCAAATTGATGTCAATATTAATCTACAGGAACATATGGCTTCGACATCTCATTTTTCTGAGCCAAATACAATCGAATATGGGATGGCATTGGAATGGAAGGTTCTCCTTGAAAATGCAGATTTGTGTTGGAAGGCTTTGCATGAGGTATTTTAAGAACAAGTTCCATGTTTTACTAGTTTCTGGTCATTGGTGAGCATATTCGAGTTTACTATTGAAAACTGCTCCACTCATGACAAGCAGTTGAGGAAAATATCAGGGAAAAACCTTTGGGAGAATGACATTACAGGATCAAAACTGACATCTAATTACAGTTTGAGACTAAAAACATGATAAAATCCATTTAAGGATAAAAAAGATAATAATTTTTTAAATTAAATGAGATTTTACTTTTGATCCAAAAATATGCAGATCCCTAACTAGAATTAAGGGCTTCTTTTGGTCCTGGAGTGTTATGGCCCCAAAACCATCATTGCCCCAAAACCATTTAAACAATTGACATTTTTATGTTATTTAAAATTTTGATATTTAAAACCATTTATTCACGTGTCCCAACGGGATAGGAGGGGATGGAAAAAAACAGTAAGTCGGGCGTCGCCATTCTTGGTCCCGCTCACCAACCCCCATCTGCCCAAGTCCTTCAAATCCCCACCAAAGAGTTGGCGAATCCACCCCGCCACCTCCCGCCAGATCCATCTCCCCTCGGCTTCATGGCAAAGGAGCCACCGCAGCAGACGGATCCAGACTCGGCGCAGCCGCCGCCTAACTTCTGGGGCGACACCCCGGAGGAGGAGTACTACGCGTCGCAGGGGGTCCGCAACGCCAAGTCCTACTTCACCACGCCGCACGGTACCCTCTTTACCCAGTCCTTCCTCCCGCTGGCCAACGACACCCCGGTCAAGGCCTCCGTCTACATGACCCACGGCTACGGATCCGACACCGGCTGGCTTTTCCAGCGGATCTGCATCAGCTTCGCCTCCTGGGGCTACGCCGTCTTCGCCGCAGATCTCCTGGGCCACGGCCGCTCCGACGGCCTCCACGGCTACCTCGGCGATATGGAGAAGGTCGCGGCCGCCTCGCTGTGCTTCTTTCGGTCGGTGCGGGAGAGCGAGGGGTACAGGGGCCTGCCGGCCTTCCTGTTCGGAGAGTCCATGGGCGGCGCCGCCACCATGCTGATGTACTTCCAGTCGGAGGCGGCGGGTGTGTGGACGGGGCTGATGTTCTCGGCGCCGCTGTTCGTGATGCCGGAGAACATGAAGCCGTCGCGGGCGCGGCTGCTGGGGTACGGGCTGCTGTTCGGGATGGCGGACACGTGGGCCGTGATGCCGGACAACCGGATGGTGGGGAAGGCGATCAAGGACCCGGAGAAGCTGCGTGTGATCGCCGCGAACCCTAGGCGTTACCGGGGGCGGCCACGGGTGGGGACGATGCGGGAGCTGGCAAGGGTGTGTGACCACATTCAGGCCAACTTCCGGCGGGTGAGGGCACCGTTCTTCACGGCTCACGGCACCGCCGACGGGGTGACGTGCCCGTCGTCGTCGACGAGGCTCTATGACGAGGCAGCGAGCGAGGACAAGACGGTGAAACTGTACGAGGGGATGTACCATTCCCTGATACAGGGAGAGCCCGACCAGAACGCCGAGCTCGTCCTGAGGGAGATGAGGGAGTGGATCGACGAACGGGTCCGGCGATACGGCTCCCAACCCCATTAATTAGCCCTGCACTGTATTTCTCCAAAATGGCCGTCTTCTTCCGAAGTATAGGTCTGGTTTGATTGGGCAGGTTATAGTGGGAAAATACACGCGCAGGAAGTATGATGGGACTGATGGAGGAGGGTCCGGCGATGGGGACGCCCTGCTTGCTGTTTGTTTTTCATCCTCCGGTTGCGACATGTAGCAACAGCCGGATGAGTGGTTTTAAATATCAAAATTTTAATTAAATTACATAAAAATCCTGGAGATTTTCGTGATCCGTTTAATTTTGTATCGATGCATTCCGTCCCATTGGATCAAAACAATGAGGGTCCAAGCCATTGAGAGTATTCCTATGGTGGTGGGCCGAAACCCCTCTCTCTCTGTTGCAGATACAAGCTGAGAGAATCGAGGAGGTTAAAAGCAACCAAGGGCGAAAGAGTAAAGAACATTGAAGATTTGGCTGATTTTTTGGTAAGCGCACATGAGAAAGAGGGTTTGGTGTGTATGTGTCACTAATGTAGTCCTGTAAGACTGATCATGTTTTTGGAGAGACTCGTCATGTCATTTGTTTTAGTATTTGATTAAAGCGTTATTTGATGGTTGTGTTTTCGGTTTTAGTTTTTTATATTTACCTGGCATTTATTGTTTTATGTTTTGTTGTTTTCTCTTTTTGTACAAAATACAAGTTATGTTATTCAAGTGCCGAGGGGAACCCCCCGATTCAATTGGCAATGGAGACGTTTGAGTTTAACGTCGGTTCTCAAAACGATAAAATATGAAATGAAATATGTTGATCATCATATTTTCATTAAGCAGTGGCAAAATAACCAGATTCACAACAGCTTGCAAGCAGAATGCTCAACGGAAGCAAACACGCAACGACAGCGTAAGTGAACATACAGCTTTACAACTTAAGTTTGATTTACATGTCTTTAACACATTAGAACAGAAAAAGGGTCTTCATCAATCAAACAAAACAAGTGGGCGTGGGCAAACAAAAAACTATCCAAAGGTAACACTTGCACTCCAGGAACTCATGATGAACCTGAGTCTGAGGATACAACGTATGTCTCCATCTTTGATGGATTCCAAGCTATACAACATTTGTAAGAAAACGAGTCCAAGGATTTGAAAAGGAAAAAAGAGGGCTCACCAATCGATTCTTATTGCAAGAATCTATAATACCTTTGTCAAATGTGTCCAATGTTAAACCCCCAAATGCAAGAAGCCAACGTCAAATGTCCGTCACAATTGCGGTTCACCCACAGTGAACTTAAGGAACAATTATTGACAGGTAGGCGCGCATCAACAGGGACACACAGACGACCACTAATCCAAGGATCCAAAATCGGGTGCCCTAATTGCCTGTTTGAGGCATGCAATACAACCAAAATGGCTAGTACGAACGCACACAGATCAATCAAACCTGTTTCACGGAGAATGCACAGGAGAAAAAAGGTCGATGAATCCAAACGATCAATGACTAGTAAAACGGCAAGGAGGCGCAAATTAAGAAGTAGCAGGACAGAGTGGTTGGCCAACTGGGCAAAAGTAAGGCCCAAATAGGAGGCCCAAAAAGTAAGGTGATTTGGGCAACCTAAAAGTATGGCCCAAGCAAAAAAACTGGACCAAATACTACCAACACACATGATGTTCTTACATCAACTAGCTCTAGTGATTTGGGCAACCATGCTAACCTAAACAAATTTAAGAGTACAAGTTTTTGACCTTGGTCATACTATCAGTCAAATCGTCTTTTATGTGTATCAAGGTGATACATACCTGCCCGTATTAATGACATCTAAAACTAACTGCTAAAACATGCTTTGAAAGTTGTACCTCATCCTCAAACAAAACATGGCATAACAACAATTTTATGTATTAATATAAACTCAAGACATGAAACAATTCAAATGCAACCAACAGTAGCAGAAGATAACATAGAATGCAATCACACAATAAAATGAAACAACCAAATCATGGCTTTGAGCGAACTCAACACCAAGACACTTGACATAGATCCACATAGGTCAATTCATCGTTATGAATTCTCTATGAGTACGATCTACGCAGCACTCCCAACCCGTGAAGACAACACAAAACACATTAATTCCAGTACAAGCCTATAAAACTCTATCTAAAGAAGACAACATGAATCCACATTGAGTCTAATTTAAATTCAATTGAATCCTCAATGAATACAATTGAGACAAATTCTGCACCTAAGGCGATCACGCTACCTAAACTAACACCAAAGCAAGTTCCACCAACAAAATGGGTACTCCGTGGAACAACGCCTATGGCCATGATAACTAAAAAATTAAAGGTGATAACACCGATTTCACTTGGTTAAACACCTCACCAACTCTCACACCATATTGCTACCCCATCTCTCTCACCAGGCCAACCTTTACATAAAGAACCCAGATGCTCAAACCACAATACTAAGATAAAACATGGAATAAAAGCAGGAATACAAATATGTCTATCAACAGACAGAAAAAAAGAGGACACAAAGATGAAACATGACTAAGATGAATCGAGAAACAATGCATGCCACAATAAATAACAAAACATAACATTAAACAATGAATTTTGTGACAACATTTAATCCAAATCCGCTTTGATACCAATTGTTGAGGGAAACCCCCCATTAAATGAGCAACAAAGATATTTGAATTTAATGTTGGTTCTCGAAACCACACAATACGAATTTAAACATGTTAATTATCATATTTTTATTAAGCATTGTGTTGGTCCATAGTTAAGATGGCAAAATATCCAAGAGAGGGGAGGGGGGTGAATTGAACTTTTAAAATTAATTAATGAATTTAAGGATTATATCATATTTATAATGTTAATGCAGTGAAAAATAAAAGAAAAAGATCATTAAGGATTTTTATAGTGGTTCAAATCTAAATGATCATACTTCACTCTCCACCCCCTCTCACGAACTTAGAACGATGACACTCACTATAGCTAATATAATAGAATCTTACAATGACTTTTGTCCACCTAAAGCCACAACCCAATTACAAATCCTTTTCCCTCTTGGAGGCTTAAACCCAAATCAATCCTGCATTTTTCTATTAGGAGGCACAACCCAAACAGTTTGTCTTTTTGCCCTGGAGGCAAAATCTAATGTCTGACTTTTTTTAGAAATCACAACCCAGTTGCCTAGCTTTTAATGGATAGTATAACCCATTATAATTACTCACACAAAAAAGGGGATAAGAAGAAGTAGAACTACAAAACCAGATGAACAGATCTAGTGTTTGAGTGTCGAGGAAGTAGTGAACTCTCCAGCAGCAAACAATCAAACAGTTAAAGTCCAGTTGAGAGCCATAGACGACCGTCAAAGTTTGCATCCCTTGTGTTAAAAAATATCCTCAACCTCTCATCATTGATCTAGATCTACTGAACTCCATATATCGAGTTCATCTATGCACAAAAGATTCAACACCAAAAGCCTGTTGCATTTCATCTTTCCCAATACTGCATGCAATTTCTTTATTGAATGTGCATGCAAAAATTACTCACGTGGGTTACTTCGATAATCTATAAAATTAAATTCATGATGTAAAATGATAACACGTTAGTATAATTAATACAATATTAACAAATAATTATAATCAATATTAACGCCCATTGGAAAACATCCATAAAGTGTGCATAATAAAATGTTAATATTCCAACAACATTTAATGTGGAACTTGTGTTTTTTTTCAAGAAACAACATTAAATTTCAACCCATGTGATAGGAATTTAATCCCACATAAGACAGTTTGAAATATATTTTCATAGCTTCTAAATAATTAATAAGAAATTATAGAAAAAATAAAACATTAATTATATCCATAATAAACATTTAGTAAATGGAAAAGTGAAATGTTACATAAAACAGAACATATTTTCAGGTTTTACAACATCTTGTAGAAAATCACAAATCCATGTATAAGATCCATGTAGGTGAATCTACGTAGCCGAATCTACTCAAGGGAATTCACGTACCCGATTTCATGTAAGCGAAATCACATAGGACTTTCATGTACTAGATTTCACGTAAGCGACTCTAGAAATTTATAGACAACTTGACTTGTAATTTTTCAGACTTAAAACATACCTTCAAAATGGAAGAATCATCTTTAGCTTCAGTTAAATTATATTTATATAGTTTCATTATCTTTCCATAGAATCAAGAATCACCTTAATCGGACTTCTACAGTTCATGTTATCATCAAAATATAGTAGAAAATTAGTTCTGAAAAACTGTTGAATTCAAACTGAAAACATGCAATGACTTCAATCTAATTTCTATAATTATAGAGATCGAATCAGAGTTTGATTTATTCTAATTAAATGTAGATGATTTTTTTTAGCTTTCCAACACAACAAGAATCAATTTTATTTTATTCTTATTTTTTTAAACATGTTGGAGGCCAAACCCCCTTTATTGAATAAGAAAACCTCTTTTTAAAATGTGAAAAGAGGAAACTCATTACAATCAAGAAGGAAAAAATGCCTTAAAGAAACATGGTCTGAAGGTCAATGATGGGCCAACACATCCAAAGGGAAGAATTCAACAAGGTTAGCAATAGAAAATGTCTTGTTGCCCCCTTGAAAGACAGTGCAATAGTGAATGATGATGCATCGCCCCCTTTGCCAAGAAGCTGCGTCATGTTGGTCCAACACAACGTGGAAGAGCACCCCTCCCACTCATACAACGTGTGGAGGGAGGACTAGATGATAAGATCCAGCACACATATCCCTCTTTTGAGCTGCCCACCCAACAATGCATGTGAGGAACTCAACGCACTGTCAACCTAATGTAACAAAAAACCAAACAAAACACTGTTCCAAATCAAACCAGGGTGCCCATCCATCCAAAGTGGATAGATGGATGATGATGATGGGTGTCGGTACACCCATCCCTCTTTCGAGGTTGACCATCCAACAATACCTGAAAGAAGCTGCACTGCCATCCAAATGCAACAAGATAGAATCCAAAGCACACAAAGACATCTGTCATCCCATCAAACAAGAATGACCAACAAACATGATGAAATTCACGTGAACCACTCTTGAAACCCACCACCGAAGCAGATGCACCTTCTCAGTCACCGGCCAGAAGACCACCGATGCAGCTGTCCCCCAATCATCCATCCAGGCGAGCCCCCCACTGACGCCAGCGAGCTCACCGCAACACAACTTGCACGACCCCTAACCGCCGACCAAAGCGAAACTGATGTCCGACCACCGAACACCTTCATTCGAAGAAACCAAGATCTCGCTTATTCTTTGAACTCCGTCTCCCAGGAGGGACACCAGATTGCCTCCACTCGTCTCCGGATCACCATCGCTTGAGATCCATGAACCATGAACCCTAGACGAACACCGATCCACACTGGGGAAACCCAGATATGAAACCAGATCTAGGAAACAGAAACTGAGAAGGAAAGATGCGACGAGAGACCAAGGAAGAAGACGAGGAGCACCAGGCAGAGATAAAGATTGGAGAAATCTTCAACAAATATTTTTGGATGCAACATCCTCCAGATCTAACCAAAGATCTGAAGAAATGAAGCCGCCACGAATCCTCCACCGATGTATTTGAGAGGAGGAGATCAACGTCGCGAGAGAGCACAACGAACCCTAGGAGCGGGAGATGCCCCACCAGGAGAATGCAGAGCCATCATAAGAATAAATTAATTTTGAGTTTTGTAGCCCAAGCTATAGTCAAAATACAAAAGATAAGTTCAATATTTTACCAAATTTCACTCATGGCCAATTTTCATGGTTGGTTCCAGACTTTGCCAAATTTTTCACATACAGTCAATTCTCATGGTTGATTCCAGACTTTGCCAAATTTTCACTCACGATCAATTCTCACAGTCGGTTCCAGACTTTTCCATAAATTCACTCATGGTCAGTTCTCACAGTTGGTTCTAGACTTTGCCAAATTTTCACCCACGATCAATTCTCATTGTCGGTTGTCATGTTCAGTACTCATAGTTAGTACTCACGATCAGTACTCACCATCAGTACTCATGGCCAGTACTCACAGTCAGTACTCATGGTCAGTACTCACAGTTAGTACTCATGGTCTATTCTAGACTTTTCCAAATTTTCAATTTGCAGACTTTGCCAAAGTTTAGTTCCATAATATGTAAAATGGCATTTTAAGGCCTCAAATGAATTATTTAGCAAATGAACACTTCATGAAACATATAGTACATGTTATGAACTATAAAAAACTAAATAAATTTTAAGCAAATAAATATTATGATATGATCATGATTAATCATACTTTAATTAATACATAATTCAAATTATTAAGACTTTTAAAGGAAATAAAACGAATAAATCTTTGTAATTATCAAAACATAAAGTAGTTCAAGAAGCCACAAAAAATTATTCCCCTTTTTGATAAATTAAAAACAAAGTATAATTTCAAAAAACATCCCCCTTTTGAAATTATCAAAAAGTTTCAATAGAATAATTCTCTCTATGAAATTAATACTTAAAAATTAATTCCCTTTAAATAAAAACATACTTGAAAAACAAATTGTATTTCATAACTTCTTAAAACATTCATATTTTAAAACACATATCAAAGATCCACCAAAAGTCCTTCCATTTTCAAAACATGAATCAAGAAACCACTTATTCAATGAGAAGAATTTTAAAAATAGTTTGTAAAAATTAATTAGAAACCCTTCATAAAATACCATTTTATACTAACTAAAAGTTTAGATAGTAAGTTAACATTATCTGGTACGTACGAGAAGTCTTAATATGAAAATTTCAGCACATAAACACACCCAAATTCTCCCTAAATTCATGCCATGTAAATTTAAATCTCCATCATAACAAGTTCAAACTTGATTTTTTCAAACTTAGTAAAGTCCAGGGACTTATAAAAGATATCAGAAAGTTGGTTTTCTATAAAAATAAATTTCAGACTTATATTACCTTTTTGAACATGATCTCTAAGAAAATGAAATTTAATATCAATGTGCTTAGTCCTAGAGTGTTGTAATAGATTTTTAGAGATAGAAATAGTAGAATTATTATCACAGAAAATAGGAATCTTATTAAAAACAAAACCAAAATCAGAAAGTGTTTGCTTAATCCATAAATATTGAGCACAACAAGATGCAATGACTTATATTCAGATTTGATATTTGAAAAAGAAATAGAATTTTGTTTCTTTGAATCCCATGAAACTAAAGATTTACCAAGTAAATGGAATATACGTGAAGTGCTCTTCTTATCTACCTTGCATCACCAAAATCAAAATTTGAATAACTTGTCAAATCAAAGTTATTTTTTTACAGGGTAAAATAAACCAATATTCAAAGATACTTTAACCTATCTAATGATCCTTTTAACATATTTAATACGACTTTACTTAGGATCACTTTGATATCTAGCACACATGAAAACTAAAAACATTGAATCTGGCATAGAAGTAGTTAAATATAATAAATTACAAATAATTTCTGTAACGACCCAAAGTTTCATTAATGGAAAATCCCTCTTGATCCAGTTAAATGTTTCTTTATGAAAAATGTTTTTATAAGATGTCAACTTCTTTAGTTTTACGTTAAGATTTGTGACCGTTACTTTTTAGCCGTTGAGAAGTGATCATCTGATTAGTATAAATATAAGGCTTTAATGAACCCTTTTCTACTCAGACAAAGGAAGCGATGACCTCATCCAGTAGAATTGCCCCTTACGAAGCCCATTTGTCAGAGCTCGAAAGAGAGGTGGCGTCTTTGGGCTTTGCCCTTGACCAAGCCCAAGCTGAGCTTCATCAAGTCAAGCTCGAACATGATCGTCTATGGGAAAAGTGGAAGTTGATTGAAATTACCACTCGAGCGATGTTATCCAAGCCGCCCCAAGAGTCCGTCACCATCGCGCACCTTACCCTTAGGTCTTATGCGGCTATTTTAAGGGGTTATGTAACAAATAAGTAGCACCATGTTCATGTACATTATTTTTTTGTATATAATAATGAATATAATTTCTAGTCATTTTTGATACATTGTAATTAGTTTTTAAAGTACAAATGGTGTTTTTAGTTATTATTTAATTAAGAATTATATTTTATTAAATTAAAGGATTTTTTGAATTAAATAATATTTTAATAAAATATTATTATTAATATTAAATTAATTTTTATTAAATATAAATGATCTTATAATTTTACGAATGCAATTAAAATTTTTATTAAGGTTTGAAAGATATTTCTGTCAAAACCCGTGAATTTTTTTATAAATGTCGGTTTTTATTTAAAAAGTGAAAATTCACATATTTAGAAAATTATTTAGATAAAATAAATATTATTTTTGGAATCAGGACGTCGAAATTATCCAACGGTGAATTTTTCATAATTTTCTGAGACAGTCAAATTTTTGGGTAAAAATTAAATACCATTTAAATATATAATGTGTTTTATGACATCATAATGACCCAATGGTGATGTAATAAAATAACATAATCCTTATGTTCGGCCAATATGTGTTTTATCATTAAAATAATGAGGTTTTGGGTTTGTTTGACTTACTTTTCAAAGCATTAATGGAGCCCTCAAGACTTATTCAACACTTTGCCTTTTTAAATTAATTTCCATGGGAGTGTGACTCACCTCCACATAAGCAACCCTAATTTTTTAATAAGTTCGGACCTTGGCCTTGTAAAATATTGTTTTCCTCTTTCCTTTTCCAGAAACCATGGGAAAATACCATGGGATGGTTTGTGGTTTGGATTATTTTAATATAAGGGGTCCCAAACCTAAATAATAAAGAATTCTCACACCTTTCCTATATAAACCCACCCAAGCTCCCACTTCCTCCTCACTAAAATCCCTTGGAGTTCATCCAACCTCTGCCCTACTCTCTCTAGAATCCTCCCAAGGTGCCCCAAGCTCCCAAGAAGCCTCTCACAAGCCTCTCTCTAGCCTTTGGAAGCACACTTCCAAGTAAGGGGTTTTCTTCCTTTCTCATTTTTTGTCAATTTTCTTTAAGTTGTATTGCCCTTTTTATTTCAATTATGAATGTTGGGGTATGGTTTCGCACCTCCCCCATACTGCCCTCTTATTGTTTGAATGATGGGAGAACCCTTTCTCTCTCATTAAATGCCTCCCATGTACACCCGTTACTATGCCGAAATTCCGAAAGGAACTTCTCTCTCTTCTTTTACATTCAAGCAATACTTTTGTATCATGAATCTAAATTCCATTTCTATTGTTGGGACATGTATATATATGATCTCCTTACTTTCCATTACATGTAAATATGATGAGGAACCCCTTTCTCTCTCATCAACCTTTTTTATGAATTCTTATGTCACGCCGTTACGCTGCCGAAATCGCACCGATTTTCTAAGCCAATGTCTTTGTGTAGTGAATACCATGCCCATTTCTCTATTAAGGGTATTCACCTTTATGCACATTTACATATTGATTATAAAGTTTCATGTATGAATTCCACATTCCTTTATCGTGGAAGAAATTATTATGTTTTATGAATCCATGTTTTATGATCCATGTGGCACACTTATGCATGAAATGAAATGTTTAAAAAGGGTGCGCCCTTTATAGCGCTCCAATGCATTGGGTAAAGTATAGTATCATGATACGTCATGTGCAATGAGTTTTTTTACTCATTCTAATTCAAGTGCAACGAGGGTTTACTCGTGCTTCAAGTGCAATGAGGGTTTACTCATGCTCCATGTGCAATGAGCCTTGGCTCATGCTAATTCAATGTTAAGTGTTGTTGCCACATTTCCATGTTATGATTATCATGCTTTATCATGCCTTTATGTTCATGTTTCTCTTATGATCTATTGATATGCCTATTGCCTAACATGTATTGTACTCCTCATGTTATTCTTTGTGTACTCCCTTACTGGGCTTTATAGCTCACCCTTTTCTTATGCATGTCCTCAGGTTATCCCATGCAATGCTAAGTACGAAGGAATGTAGTGGTCATGTAAAAGAAGTTTTCAATAAAGATGTTGTATTTCAAGTTTAAAGTTTTTATGTAATGATCCTAAGCCCCAAAGACACTAAACCTCTCGATCTTCTTTGTTGTATCAAGTGAAGTTTTATGTAATAAAGCATGTTTAAGTTGTAATAAAAAGCAGGGTTGTCATAGTTGGTATCAGAGGATAGGTTTAGTTATTTTTGGGATTAGGAAACCCTAGTAAAGCCTTAGATACAAGACTAAGCATAATAAAAACATCCCTAAGTTTTGGTAAATACTAAGTAAGTGGTTTATCAAACAAATACATCCCTGTCTGGATACGAGCAGGTAGAGGCGGCTCTGGCACAGATGTATCCTAGGGGTAAAACCCGAAAACACCGCTTTGAGCTAGACTCAAACGGGAACTGGTGCACGACAACGGGCCTTGCTGCACTCTTGGTTACGACACTCCCAGGGGATATGTTTTGATAAATTCACAATCTTAGTATGAACCCTTATTAAGGGAAAAAATGCCTCTAAGAATATATGTTAGAAGGAAGATCATGAAAAGCCTGGATTGAATCCTATAGACTCATGAGTTAAAGAGATTAAAGTTTATTTATAAGTCATCAAATTTTGTCTTTGGATTAACCTTTATGTGTTACCCCTAACTTTCCTTTTATTCCAGCCAATGGCCGGTAATAGGAAAACTCGGGCTAACAACCGTTGTGAAGATCAGTGTGATGATTGTACTTATGAGATGCCCAATCCAATGGGAGCGGGAATCGCGAACTTTGTCATGCTTCTCTCTCAGCTAACTAAAGTTTTGAATAGAAACACTGGTCAAGAGGAACGTTCAACCCCCCTAAGAAAGAATAAGTCGCTATCGAGAGCTTCATGAGACAAAAGCCTCCTACTTTTAGTGGATCATCCGATCCCACGATCGCTGAACAATGGATCAACTCCATTGAAAAGATATTCTCCATCCTCCAATGCTCTGAAAAAGAGAAGGTTCTCCTGGCGGCTTATCGTATGGAGGGTGAAGCTGATCAATGGTGGACGTTGATCAAAAATACGAAGCCTGAGGAGGAGATCGAGGCTTTGGAATGAAAGGAATTCCGGAAGATGTTTTTCGATAAATATTTTCCACGCACCCTCCGTCTTAAGATGGAAAGGGACTTCCTTTCCCTTAAACAGAAAGATGAAGAATCTGTGGGAGCGTACGAGGAAAACTTCACAAGGCTTGCACGATACGCTTCCGGCTTTGTCGTTACCCCCGAATGTAAGGTTGACCGCTTCTTTGGTGGGCTGAAGCCTAGCTTGCGGAAAGAATTAGCGATTCGTGACTTCGACAGCTATGAGGAAATTGTCCGATGTTCCCTCAAGGTTGAAATGGAGATCGTAGAATCACAGGGGTATCATGGGGACAAGAAGCGTAAGGTGGACTTCAATGCTGGTGGTCTGATGGATAAATCCAACGGCGCTAAGAAATTCCAACACCCCACTTGCCAAAAGCGTGGAAAGAATTACCCTGGAAATTGCCTTAGGGGGACAAGAAAATGCTTCAAGTGTGGAAGAGAAGGGCACCTAGCTGTTAACTGTCAGCAAGAAGGACCCGCAGCTACGATAGAGGAGAGGAACGCTCCGTTCGAACCTCAACACGTTGTTCAATGCTACAAATTCAAAGAATCGGGTCATTTTGCAAATCAGTGCCCTAATCCAAGGGTTATCGGAGGCAACCAACAACCTCCAAGATAGCAAGGAAGAACTTTTTCCATCACTTCTGCCGAAGTGAACCCTGACAACGAAGTGGTGACAGGTACGCTAGTTATTCATTCAAGAATAGCGAACGTACTTTTTGATTCAGGTTCTACACATTCTTTTATATCTCGAATGTTTAGTAGAACAATCACATCACCACCACAAATCCTGGAAGTAAAGATGTCGGTGAGTACGACAAATGGGGAAATCATTGCATCCCATGAATATAAGTCCTCCCCTGTTATAATCTGTGGATTGAATTTCCCGGCGAACCTCGTCATACTCCCTTTGGTGGAATTTGATGCAATTCTTGGCATGGATTGGCTTTCCTTATATAGAGCCAACATAAATTGTCGGGAGAGGGAAATCACACTCCATATGGAGAATCGACCCCCGATTCTTTACAAGTGTCAGGAGGAAGATGAATCTCCTTTAGCTCCATCATCTCAAGCATGAATATTACTGCCTTATGAGCACGCATATCTGGCTCAGATGATTGAGTCCAAGGAAGAAACCACCCTTGAAGAAATTCCTATTGTGAGGGAATTCGCTGAAGTATTTCCCGAGGAACTTCCTGGTATTCCTCCAAGAAGAGATGTTGAGTTCTCAATTGAACTTATACCTGGGGCGCTACCAATATCCAAGACTCCATATAGAATGGCTGTTGTTGAGCTTGAAGAGATGAAGAAACAACTACAGGAGAATCTGGATAAAGGGTTTATACGCCCAAGTGCATCACTATGGGGTGCACCAGTCCTCTTCGTCAAGAAGAAGGATGGGTCAATGCGGCTTTGCATCGATTATCGTGAACTTAAAAAAATCACGATAAAGAACAAGTATCCTCTCCCAAGAATCGATGACTTGTTTGATCAGCTGCGTGGAGCACAATACTTCTCCAAGGTGGACTTGCGGTTGGGATATTATCAAGTAAGGGTGAAGAAGGAAGATATCCCCAAGACTGCTTTTCGTACAAGGTACGGGCACTATGAATTCATAGTAATGCCTTTTGGACTCACCAATGCTCCAGCAATATTCATGGACTTGATGAATAGAGTCTTTAGAGATTACCTTGACAAATTTGTGGCAGTCTTTATAGATGATATTCTAATATACTCCAAAACCAAGGAGGACCATGAGGAGCATTTAAAAACTGTACTAGAGACTTTGCGCAAGGAGAAGCTCTATGAAAAGTACAACAAGTGTGAGTTTTGGTTGAAGGAAGTCTCATTCTTGGGCCATATCATCACAAGCAATGGGATATCTGTGGACCCCTCCAAAACAGATGCAATTGAGGGATGGCCGAGGCCAACATCGGTAACTGATATCCGTAGCTTCTTGGGGTTAGCTGGATATTATCGACGATTTGTGAGAAATTTCTCACGATTGTCCAACCCTCTTACCAAGCTAACTCGAAAGGGAGTAAAGTTTTCTTGGAGTGATGAATGCGAAGAAAGCTTCAAGGAGTTGAAAAGGAGGCTTATCACTGCACCCGTGCTCACTTTACCCACAAGTGGGGAGCTTTTTGTGGTATTCAGTGATGCTTCGAAGAAGGGCTTAGGATGTGTGCTGATGCAGAATGATAAAGTGATATCCTATGCCTCAAGGCAGTTGAAAATCCATGAGCGAAACTATCCAACGCATGATCTGGAGTTGGCGGCGGTGATCTTTGCCTTGAAAATCTGGCGGCATTATCTCTATGGAGAGAAATGTGAGATATATACTGACCACAAGAGTCTTAAATATATATTCACACAGAAAGAGCTTAATATGCGCCAGAGAAGATGGATAGAGCTCATCAAGGATTATGACTGTTCAATACATTACCACCCTGGGAAGGCGAACAAGGTGGCAGATGCCCTAAGTAGAAAGGATCCATCGATTCTATCAATGATGAGAATTGAGAAGGATCCAATCTTCTTAGACTTGATGAAGATGGACGTGAGAATCATAAAGAAGGGAACATCATCAATCCTTTCACAAATGATTGCTCAACCATCTCTTTTGGAAAGGTTAAAGGATGCTCAAAAGGATGATGTGGGAATCCAAGAAAAAGTGGAAGCTATCAAAAAGGGAAAATCCTCATAGTTTAATGTTAATGAAGAAGGAATTGTGCGGTTTGAGAAAAGACTATGTGTTCCATCAAGTTCGGAGCTGAAGAAGGAACTTTTGGATGATGCACATAGTTCAAATTTCTCTATTCACCCAGGGAGCACAAAGATGTATCGAGATCTCCGAGAAAACTTTTGGTGGGATAATATGAAGAAGGATATCGCTGAATATACATCAAAGTGACTGGTGTGTTAGCAAGTGGAGGCAGAGAGGCAGAAGTATAAGGGGATGATGCAACCATTGCCCATACCAGAATGGAAATGGGAGAACATCACCATGGACTTTGTCACTGGACTTCTAAGGACATCCAAAGGCAACAATCCAATCTGGGTTGTTGTGGATCGTCTTACAAAGACTGCACACTTCATTGCTATTCAAGAGGATTTCTATTTGGATCAACTGGCACAGATATATATCAGGGATGTGGTACGGTTGCATGGAGTACCACTATCTATTGTTTCGGACCGAGATCCAAGATTCACCTCTAAGTTTTGGAAGAGTCTTCAACATGCTCTGAATACTGAACTGAACTTCAGTACGACCTATCATCCTCAAACTGATGGCCAATCCGAGCGGACTATCCAAACACTTGAGGATATATTGAGAGCGTGCTCAATGGACTTTAAAGGAGGATGGGATCAACATCTTCCTCTGGTTGAGTTCTCTTATAATAATAGTTTCCACTCGAGCATCCAAATGGAACCATATGAAGCCCTGTATGGGAAAAGGTGTAGAACACCGGCATGTTGGGATGAGGTCGGTGAACGTAAGCTGCTTGGACCAGAAATGGTCGAAGAAATGGTGGAGAAGGTGAAAACCATTCAGCAACATATCAAGGCAGCCCAGAGTCGACAGAAGAGTTATGCAAATAATCGTCGACGAGACCTTGAGTTTAAAGTCAGAGACATGGTGTTTTTATGCATATCTCCGTGGAAGAAGGTCATGAGGTTTGTAAAGAAAGGGAAGTTAAGTCCAAGGTACATCGGCCCCTTCGAGATTCTTGATCGTGTTGGGGCTGTGGCCTATCGGCTAGCACTTCCACCTACTATGGCCAAGGTGCATGATGTCTTCCATGTATCCCTCTTAAGGAAGTACATACCAGACCCATCACATGTACTCTCTTCCAAGGTGGTACAATTAGAAGACGATCTTTCTTATGAGGAGCAACCAGTGAAGGTCTTAGATCGTAGAGAAAAAGTTCTACGAAATAAGACAATGCCCCTCATCAAGGTGTTGTGGAGAAACCACAAGTTTGAAGAAGCAACTTGGGAGTCGGAGGATATGATGAAGCTAAGTTACCCACATTTGTTTTAGTGTGGGAAAAGGAAAATTTCGAGGGCAAAATTTCTTAAGGGGGGAATGTTGTACGACCCAAAGTTTCATTAATGGAAAATCCCTCTTGATCCAGTTAAATGTTTCTTTATGAAAAATTTTCTTATAAGATGTCAACTTCTTTAGTTTTACGTTAAGATTTGTGACCGTTACTTTTTAGCCGTTGAGCAGTGATCATCTGAGTAGTATAAATATAAGGCTTTAACGAACCCTTTTCTACTCAGACAAAGGAAGCGATGGCCTCATCCAGTAGAATTGCCCCTTACGAAGCCCATTTGTCAGAGCTCGGAAAAGAGGTGGCGTCTTTGGGCTTTTCCCTTGACCAAGCCCAATCTGAGCTTCATCAAGTCAAGTTCGAACGTGATCGTCTACGGGAAAAGTGGAAGTTGATTGAAATTACCACTCGAGCGATGTTATCCGAGCCGCCCCAAGAGTCTGTCACCATCGCGCACCTTACCCTTAGGTATTATGCGGCTATTTTAAGGGGTTATGTAACAAATAAGTAGCACCATGTTCATGTACATTATTTTTTTGTATATAATAATGAATATAATTTCTAGTCATTTTTGATACATTGTAATTAGTTTTTAAAGTACAAATGGTGTTTTTAGTTATTATTTAATTAAGAATTATATTTTATTAAATTAAAGGATTTTTTGAATTAAATAATATTTTAATAAAATATTATTATTAATATTAAATTAATTTTTATTAAATATAAATGATCTTATAATTTTATGAATGTAATTAAAATTTTTATTAAGGTTTGAAAGCCATTTCTGTCAAAACCCGTGATTTTTTTTATAAATGTCGGTTTTTATTTAAAAAGTGAAAATTCACATATTTAGAAAATTATTTAGATAAAATAAATATTATTTTTGGAATCAGGACTTCAAAATTATCCAACGGTGAATTTTTCATAATTTTCTGAGACAGTCAAATTTTTGGGTAAAAATTAAATACCATTTAAATATATAATGTGTTTTATGACATCATAATGACCCAATGGTGATGTAATAAAATAACATAATCCTTATGTTCGGCCAATATGTGTTTTATCATTAAAATAATGAGGTTTTGGGTTTGTTTGACTTACTTTTCAAAGCATTAATGGAGCCCTCAAGACTTATTCAACACTTTGCCTTTTTAAATTAATTTCCATGGGAGTGTGACTCACCTCCACATAAGCAACCCTAATTTTTTAATAAGTTCGGACCTTGGCCTTGTAAAATATTGTTTTCCTCTTTCCTTTTCCAGAAACCATGGGAAAATACCATGGGATGGTTTGTGGTTTGGATTATTTTAATATAAGGGGTCCCAAACCTAAATAATAAAGAATTCTCACACCTTTCCTATATAAACCCACCCAAGCTCCCACTTCCTCCTCACTAAAATCCCTTGGAGTTCGTCCAACCTCTTCCCTACTCTCTCTAGAATCCTCCCAAGGTGCCCCAAGCTCCCAAGAAGCCTCTCACAAGCCTCTCTCTAGCCTTTGGAAGCACACTTCCAAGTAAGAGGTTTTCTTCCTTTCTCATTTTTTGTCAATTTTCTTTAAGTTGTATTGCCCTTTTTATTTCAATTATGAATGTTGGGGTATGGTTTCACACCTCCCCCATACTGCCCTCTTATTGTTTGAATGATGGGAGAACCCTTTCTCTCTCATTAAATGCCTCCCATGTACACCCGTTACTATGCCGAAATTCCGAAAGGAACTTCTCTCTCTTCTTTTACATTCAAGCAATACTTTTGTATCATGAATCTAAATTCCATTTCTATTGTTGGGACATGTATATATATGATCTCCTTACTGTCCATTACATGTAAATATGATGAGGAACCCCTTTCTCTCTCATCAACCTTTTTTATGAATTCTTATGTCACGCCGTTACGCTGCCGAAATCGCACCGATTTTCTAAGCCAATGTCTTTGTGTATTGAATACCATGCCCATTTCTCCATCAAGGGTATTCACCTTTATTCACATTTACATATTGATTATAAAGTTTCATGTATGAATTCCACATTCCTTTATCGTGGAAGAAATTATTATGTTTTATGAATCCATGTTTTATGATCCATGTGGCACACTTATGCATGAAATGAAATGTTTAAAAAGGGTGCGCCCTTTATAGCGCTCCAATGCATTGGGTAAAGTATAGTATCATGATACGTCATGTGCAATGAGTTTTTTTACTCATTCTAATTCAATTGCAACGAGGGTTTACTCGTGCTTCAAGTGCAATGAGGGTTTACTCATGCTCCATGTGCAATGAGCCTTGGCTCATGCTAATTCAATGTTAAGTGTTGTTGCCACATTTCCATGTTATGATTATCATGCTTTATCATGCCTTTATGTTCATGTTTCTCTTATGCTCTATTGATATGCCTATTTCCTAACATGTATTGTACTCCTCATGTTATTCTTTGTGTACTCCCTTACTGGGCTTTATAGCTCACCCTTTTCTTATGCATGTCCTCAGGTTATCCCATGCAATGCTAAGTACGAAGGAATGTAGTGATCATGTAAAAGAAGTTTTCAATAAAGATGTTGTATTTCAAGTTTAAAGTTTTTATGTAATGATCCTAAGCCCCAAAGACACTAAACCTCTCGATCTTCTTTGTTGTATCAAGTGAAGTTTTATGTAATAAAGCATGTTTAAGTTGTAATAAAAAGCAGGGTTGTCATAATTTCTCTATAGGTTTTAACAACAAAATATTTTATAGATTTATCTAAATCTAACTTGAAATTAGTACTCATTGGAGTATTCTCACTTTTTGAAGATTCTAAACCAAATCTTTTAACTAACTCTTTAGCATACTTGGATTTATTTAGAAAAATACCATCATTTCTTTGAAAATTTTGTAAACTAAGGAAAATTTTTAATTCCCCCATCATACTCATATCAAATTCAGATGTCATAAATTCTGAAAATTCATTACAAATATTTTCATATAAAGATCCAAATATAATATCATCAACATAATTTTGTACAATCAAAATATCATTATGAATTTTCTTAGTAAACAATGTAGGATCAACCTTTCCCTTCTCAAAGTTGTTTTTCAAAAGAAAATTAGTTATCCTTTCATACCAAGCTCAATAAGATTTTTTTAAACCAAATAAATCCTTAGATATTTTAAAAACATGACCAATATGCTTTTTATTTTCAAAACTATGGGGTTGTTAACATATACTTCTTCTAAAATATAACTATTTAGAAAAGAAGTTTTGACATTCATTTGAAATAATTTAAAACAATGAAAAGTACCATAATCCAATCATATTCCAATTTCTTATAATCTTGCAACACGTACAAAATATTCTTCAAAATCAATATCTTATTCTTGAGAATATTTTTGAGCAACTAATCTAACTTTGTTTTTAACCATATTTACAAATTCATAAGTTTATTTCTAAAAATCCATTTTGTCCCAATAATATGAGAATTACTTGGTGGAACAACTAAAGTCCACACACTATTCCTAGTAAATTTGATTTAATTCATCTTGCATAAACAAGATCTAATTAGCATCATCTAAAGCCTCATCAATATTCTTAGGAACAAAATTAGAAAAAAATGCATGATAAGTACAAATATTCATAATAGATTTTCTAGTTTGAACATTTTATTCAACATTACCAATTACATTTTCTATGGTATGATCTCTAATACTTTTCCAATATTTTTCATGAATAGGTTCAGATTGAGAAGAAAAATTCTCCCCCTAAATATGCGCATCTTTATCTTTATGTCTACCTTCTTCAAAATTAAAGTCTCTAAATTCTTCCTCAAGTTGTTCAATACCATCATCTCTTTTATTCGAAGTCTTTTCATCAAACTTAACATGAATTAATTCTTCAAAAACCAAAGTTATTTTATTGTATACTCTATATGCCTAACTATTATTTGAATATCCTAAGAATATACCTTTATGATACTTTGCATCTAAATTATCCAAAATTTCTTTAATATTAAGAATAAAAACTTTACATCCAAAGACTCTAAAATAACCAATTTTAGGGTTTCTTCCCTTCTAAAGCTCATAAGGTGTCTTTTTCAACAAGGGTTTTAAAATAATTATATTTGTAACATAAAAAGAAGTATTCATAGCTTCTTCCCAAAAATATTTAGGTAAGCTTAACTCATTTATCATGTTTCTATCCATTTCTTGAAGTGTTTTATTTTTCATCTCTACTACACCATTTTTTGTGGTGTCCTGGGGGATAAAAAATTGTGAAAATACCCATTTTCCTCACAAAACTTAATAATTTCTAGATTATAGAATTCACCACCATGATCATTTCTAATTGATTTAATTAAGTGTTCTTTATCACTTTGAACCAATTTAAAAAATGTAATAAATTTAAATAAAGTTTCATATTTAAGAGTAAAAAAGTAAACCCATGTATATCTTGTAAAATAAACTATAATAACAAAAAAATATCTTTTACCTCCCAAACTAGTAGGTTTAATAGGACCAAATAAATCTAAATGAATGAGATCAAGAGGCTTTACAGTTTGTACTTTCTTAACTGACTTGAAACTGCTTTTGTGTTGTTTACCTTTCAAGCAAGAGTCACAAACAAAGGTGTTGTCCTCTTTCAGTTATAGTAGCTGCAGAATAGTTTGATTCTTGGACAACTTGTGCATCAACCTGAAATTAGCATGCCCCAACTTCCTATTCCACAAAATGCTATCATATTGTACAATATTTAAACATTTGACATTTTGGTTTGTTAATTTAGCAAAATTAATTGAAGAAAAAATTATCTTTTTGGTTTGCATAAAACAAAAAAGATTTATCCTTTTAAATAATGAATTTATCATTTTGAAATTTAACAAATATTCCATCATCACATAGCTGAGAAATGCTTATTAAATTATGTTTTAAACCTTCAACAAATAAGACTTAAAAAATAATAATAAAATTTGAAATTCCAATCTCACATAAACCTTTTACCTTTCCTTTTGAATCATCACCAAAATTAACATTACCTTCATCACACTTATTGAATGAAAGAAAATTTGATATATCACTAGTCACATGTCTTGATCATCCATTGTCCATGTATCAAACATCGTTTTTGATGCTCCTAAGACATAGTTCCTATAAAAATAGATTTAAGATATTTCTGATTCTCATGAAAATTTGGGTCTGATGGGATTAACATATTATTTTTTTAGAATCCAAACTAATTTAAAACATTTATTTACAGGAAATATAGAAGATAGAGATTTAGAAATGAAAGCCTTAGTATGTCCAAGAGATTGTGGCAATCTCAAGGAACACTCATTAGCATAATGACCCTTCATGTGACATCTAAAACAAGTAACATTAGATTTACTTCCATTAGTGATTTTAACAAAGAAGGTCTTATACATTTTAGATAAATTATTATCATAACCAAGAATGGATCTCCTACTATTAATTTTTTTAAAACTCATCATTTTATCAAAATTTTCTTTACTTTGAGCAAAAATGGAAATATTTGACTTTAATCTTTCTACTTCATTTTTAGCAATTCATTCTCCTTAAGAACATTATCAAAATTTCTTATTTTGGCTTCATGAAACTTTTATATGAAATTATATTCTCTTTTAAATTTATCATTTTCAACAAGTGCTTTTTTTAGATTTTCTTATGTAATTTCTATATCTGTATGTGCAGAATTTTATCATCCTAGATAGATTTCTTCATATTTTCATTCTCCTTAAGAACATCCTTATATTGTCTCTTAAGGCTCTTATATAAACCAATGAATTTTTCAACTTTTTTTTTTCAAGTTTATCAACCTCTTTAAGAAATTCCTCACTAGTAGGTTTTTTAGATTCAGATTCAGAAGAGGAATAATAAGTAGAATCACTTATTTTATTTGATGAATCCATTAAGAACAAGTTTTCCAAATCTTTTTAGAACCAGATTCTCTAACATTACTTGATTCCTCTATACAACTCCATCTATCTTCCATTTCCCTCTTTTATTTCTTATATTTCTTCCTCTTATTCTTGTCCTTCTTTAGTCTTGGGAAATCAGGCTTGATGTCCCCCTTTTTCCTATACTCATAACAAATTACATCTTGAGTGTCATTATAATTATAATTACCTTTCTTCTTTTCACTGTGATCATCCTTAGGATAGTCTTTATAGTATCTCATTGAGTAGCCATTCTTCCTTCTATATCCTCCTTTTGTAACATAAGATGTATTATTATTGTCACTACCCTATAACTCAGAATCAGAAGAGTAAGTATATACATTTGATTTAAAAGAAATTTCCTTCTTTGAATTATCTTATTCAACAAGATTTTTCAGTTCTAACTCATATTGTAATAATGATCCGATAAGCCCATCAAGAGTATATTCCTTGAAATTATTAATTTTATCTATAACTACCTTTTTAGAATACCACTTCATAGGAAGTGCTTTAAGAACTATTTCAACAAGAACATGATTTTCAAGAGTTTCTCCCAAATAACTCATACCATTTACAATACTAGTGAATCTATGAAACATTTGATTAACAATTTTATTATCACCCATTTTAAATTCTTGATATTCATCTATTAACATACCCAACTTAGTTATAATAAGTATATCCGAACCAAGATGTGTAACTTGCATAATTTTCTAGATGTCATGAGCAGTTTTACATGCTGAAACATGACTATAAACATTCCTATTCATTTCATAGTATAATATATCCACCATCTTGTATTTTTTTTTGTCATTTTGGAAAAAGACGGAAAGATTACACCATCTTGTAATTTATAACATACTTTACCGTATCATTGCCAACTACAGATTCAGGTTCACCTTCAGACAGCTTGTATGGATTTTTCATAATTGTTCAATGATCAATGCTAAGTTGTTTCAAGAAATCTTCCATCTGAGATCACCAATATCCATAGTCAGTGCCATCAAAATGAGGTGGTTTTTGAGGTATCCATCCATATTTTGAACTTTTTCCTACCATCTTAAACAATGTCTTTTCCCTTTGATGGTTAAGTTAGGAAATGGTTAGCATAAATAATATATATATTGAGCTAGGGGTCCTGCTCCGATATCAATTGTTGGTCTGCAGTTATGATGGAAAAATAGCCAAGAGGGGGGGGGGGGTAAATTGGAATTTTAAAATTAATTAATGAATTTAAGGATCATATCATAGTTTTAATATTAATTCAGTGGAAAATAAAAGAAAAACAACATAATATATTTTTATAGTGGTTCAAATATAAATGATCCTACTCCACTCTTCACCCCTCTCATGAACTAAGAGTGATGACACCCACTATAAACAATATAATAGAATCTTATAATGAATTTTTCCCACCTGGAGTCACAACCTAATTACAAAGCCTTTTCCCCCTAAAGGCTTAAACCCAAATCAATCCTTACTTTTTCTACCTAGAGGCACTTCCCAAACAGTCTGCCTTTTCCCCTAGAGGCACAACCTAATGCCTGACATTTGTTTGGGTGTCACAAACCAGTTGCCTACCTTTTAATGGGTAGTATAAACCATTAAAATTACGCATACAGAAAGAGGATTGGAAGAAGTAGAACCACATAAATAGATGAATAGATTCAGTGTTTGAGTGTCGAGGTAGTAGTGAACTCTCTAACATCAAAAGATCAAATAGTTAAAGTCTAGTTGAGAGACGTATGTGATTGTTAAAGTTTTTAGCCCTTGTATAGTTCAAAAATATCCTCAAAATCTTTTCCTTTATCCAGATATGTCAAACTCCATATATCGAGTTCATATATACACAAAATATTCAATGCCAAAATCCCATTGTTATTCATCTTTCCCATTACAACATACAATTTCTTTATTGAATGCACATGTAAAACACACTCATGTGGGTCACTTCGATAATCTGTAAAATTAAATTCATACTGTATAGTGATAAAACGTTAGTATAATTAATAAAATACCAATGAATAATTATAATCAACATTAAATTGCCTTGTAAAATTCTCATAAAGTGAGAAAGATAAACCGTTCATATTCCAACAACATTTAATGTGGAACTTGCGTTTTTTCTAAGAAACAACATTAAATTTCAACCCACGCAATAAGAATTTAATACTATATAAGAAAGTTTAAAATCTATTCACATGGATTCTAAATAATTAATAAGAAATTATAGAATAAATAAAACATTAATTATATCCATGATAAACATGCACCAAATGGAAAAGTGAAATGTTATGTAAAACAGAGAATATTTCCAGGTTTTACAACATCCTGTAGAAAAATCCAAAATCCACATAAGAAAATACATGTATGAGATTGAAATAGGGGATTCACATAGGTAAATATATATATCCAAATCTACATAGGGGAATTCACATCCCTAATTTCACGTAAGAGAAATCACGTAGGCGTTTCACATACCAGATTTCATGTAGGCGACTCTAAAAATTTGTAGATAGCCTGACTTATAAATTTTAAGACTTTAAAAATACATTCAAAATGAAATAATTAGCTTTATATATAGTTGAATTATATTTAGATAATATCATCATCTTTCCATAGAATCAATAATCTACTTAATAAAACTTATACGACTTAAGTTATCATTAAAATATAGTATAAAATTAGTTCTAGAAAACTGCCGAATTTAGACTGAAAACATGAAGTGACTTCAATCTAATTTCTGTAATTATAAAGATTGATTAAGAGTTTTATTTATTATAATTAAATGTAGATAATTATTTTAGTTTTCCAATGAAATAATAATCACTTAATTTGGTGTTCTGTATCCCAACTTATAGTCAAAATATAGAAGATAAGTTCAACATGTTACTATATTTCACTCATGGTCAGTTCTCACGGTTGGTTCTAAACCTTTCCAAATTTTCACTCACAGCCAGTTCTCACAGTCAGTTCTATAATTTTCCAAATTTTTACCCATGATCAGTTCTCATGATCGGTTCCAGACTTTTCCAAATTTTCAGTCACTGTCAGTTCTCACGGGCGGTTCTAGACTTTGCCAAATTTTCACTCACGATCAATTCTCATGGTCGGTTATCACGATCAGTACTCACAGTTAGTACTCATAGTTAGTACTCATAGTAAATACTCATGATCAATAATCATGGTCAGTACTCACGCTCAGTTCCATACTTTGCTAAATTTTCAATTTCTAGACTGCCATATTTTAGTTCAAAAATATGTAAAATGATATTTTAAGGTCTCAAATTAATTATTTAGCCTAGAAACACTTCATGAAACTTTCAGTACATGTTATGAAATATAAAAAACTAAATATGTTTTTAAGAAAACAAATATTCTGATATGATCATGATTAAGCATATTTTAATCAATACATAACTCAAATTATTAAGACTATTAAAGTAAATAAAACAAATAAATATTTATAATTATCAAAACTTAAAGTAATTCAAGGAGCCCCTCAACACAGTGGTGTAATGGATCGGGTATTCAGGAGAGTGATTTTGAGTCTAGTTTCATCCTAACCATGTGTAATTGGGTATGTTTGAGTTGTTGGAGGGGTCGATGAGGGCCTGAGGTCACTTTTGGGAAGATGGTTCTAGTGTGGGATATTTTTCCTTGAATACAGATGCCCAAGGAACCCAGTGGATTAGTAATAGGTACTTAGTGTGCCTAACATAGGTGGGGGTGGTTTTTTGTGCTCCACCGACAACCCTCTAGACCCGGGATAGGTACTCGATGGAAGTAGGCATACAAAATGGGAAGGTCGGGCCTAAAGAGGCCAAGCCCGTATGAGCCTCGGTTTGTTTTACCCATAATCATTTTGGAGCATTATATATATGGGCCAAATTTTAAAAGATCGACCTATTTTTAACATGGTCCAGGGGTAACATGTTTTTCTAATTAAAAAAATATAACTAATACAGGGGGAAGGGGGAAAAATAAGGGCAAGGAAATAATGGGAATGAGGGGTTCAAGATAGAATAGAGGAGGCCATGAAATGATGGTAGAAAACAAAAATTATCATAAATAGGTAGATATTGATCATTTAATAACAAATCACATCTAAATTCATCGAACCTGATTTCAATAAAAAACCAATAAAAATGAAGCATGTGATTAATAAGGACAAAAATAATTCTCCAGAACAAGGATGATTGAAACACACAAAGGATGCACAAAGAAGATTTAGAACCCTTGTATCATTCCTAGGACGAGGCATGCACCAGTAACCCTAACCCAATGAGGGATTTCAGTTGATAAGCTAAAAGAATTTGAAAAAGTGTAGTTCAGGAATACGCACCACGACATCCTTCAATCTTGTCTTGAGCAACACAAACAACATCCAATTAACATCAAGGATATATCTTTGACTTCAGGATGCTGTCATCTTTGGTGCTCAGGGAGAGAGGTTAGTCATTATGTGTTTCATACAATCATCATATGACCATATGTAGTGAAAGATAACCCAAACACCAGCTGATCTATCTTTGAGAATCAATGCGTAAATAAAACTATATAAACAGTGTACCTGAAAATCGCCAACGACAACAACCTTCTTCTTCCTTGATGAAACAGAATGCTTGATAAAGATCATGAAGAAGTGAAAAAAATCACCCTAGCTCTGATGGGGGTACACTGGCCAAAGGATCCAAGATCATATCATGAGGATATCCAAACACTGAAGGGATATTAGTGCCTTCATCTCAGACGATGAACATCAGTATGGGAGGAAGTTGGAATTTAAATTTTTTACTCACAATCAGTTGTCCATAGTAGGAGAGATCGTATCCCTTTATATATCCACCCATAATGTGTTACATTAAATGAAACACATCAGCTATATTTATGTATCCATATAAATTTATTCTCATTATCATTAATTCATTGAATCCTATTCAATGAATATTCAAGCCATTTAATCCATTCATAATGGATTTTAACTGATAATAAAACCATTCAGGAGAAATAAATATATATCATATATATATTTATTACCTCATGTATTTAATACATGAAAAATAATACATGTGTCAGCTTCATGTATTAAATATACACTAATATATATATATATATATATATATATATTAGTGCATATCCAACAATATCCCACTTTCACTGAAATCTCATAAGGACTTTATGCATAACTTCACAACTCTTTGCGAATCTATCAAACTCTTTTGGATAAAGTTTTTATCAAACTCTTCATTTTGAAAAAAAAATTTGTCCAAAATTTTATCCTTATTCAAGGGCCTAAATGCATGACCCTGCAAGCATTAGCAACATTGAAAACAACCATGAAATCTCTATTTCATATATGTAAGCAAAGAGCGGCCTCTAGCAAAACATCAGTGCTACTCAAGCTACTAAGGGGTTTGGTGTGATCTCCATCAAACATACTCATCTCTCTATATGATCATTACCACCACAAGATTTATCATATACATCATATGTATCTTATATAATACCTTTATTAATGATATGGAGTTACCACTATACTTGGAACATGTCAATACAGTATAGTAATTTCATCATTTTCTTGATTCTCTAAAAAAGTTTGACCAAGTGGATGAATACATCACATGTCATTCATCTATCTGATAAACACATGACATATCACTTATCAAAGTAGTTGAACACATCATATGCGAAACAACTAAGCATGATGATGCATTTATTTGGTCTAATTCAATCAAGGGATAGATGTCTTTTCTTTTCATATAAGTGGAAAAATCTCATCTTGGTTTCACTCCAACCGACGACATGATCAACAATATACCCAACCTTCCCCTGATCAACTAAGTTCATATGGTGACTTGCGTAAGTAGGGTATCAAAGTATGAAGGTTCTCATGCTAGGTATATTTCAAACCTCAAGTAAGAAGGACTGATAATAAGTATACACCCTTAAGTTATCCATGAAAACATGGAATTCCATGAGATATACTTTAGAGGATCGGTCCAAGTAATAAGTATCTACTTATTACATCAAGAATCTATTCTTAAATATCTCATATACAACTCTTTGTAATGGATATAAGAATCTATTCAAAATAAACATTACATATCATCACAATCCATTATACTCCATGATGATCATCAGTTAGGGATAACTCCAAGTTTTTACTTTGAGGGGATATTTATCATTCGATTGTTTATGTAAAACAAATTGTAGCACACATGAATGAATGATCAATGGATATTTACTTTATTATAATAGCATGATATGTTTGGAAACCGTTACAACCAATATCTAAAGAGATGCTACATGACCTTCATCTTTTTGCTGCAGAAATGGTTTTCTGAACATTAAATCTAAATGTAATTCCTATCACATCCCTATACGACCATCAGATAAAATAAACCCACTAACCTATTAGTGAGTAATATTTACGAAACAATATAGTTTGAGTAATGGTGAGATATAGGAATCATATTCCTTTAGTTTAACTCTTTTAACTTATATTCAAACTCCTTAGATTCATAACATCAAATGTTATACTTTCATATTATTTTGTCTACTTAGAACTCTTTCTAAGTACATCATAATCATACTTGGAACTCATTCTATCAAAATTTTTCCTCCAAATTCTTTGTAAATAATGTAACTATTTACATTATCATTTTACCATGACATCCTAAACTCTTTTAGGATAAAGTGACATCAAATTTGTTATGGTAACTAATGTAACCATTTACATTTTTCTTTACCGCCATACCCTAAACTTTTTAAGGACAAATTGATAACACTTTGTTATGGTAACTAAATGTAACTCTTTACATTTCATATCCTAAAACTATTTTAGGATATATATAAAGTACAATTAAATTTTCATTTTGACTGGTATAATCCTTTAGGAAATAATTTCTTTTATTTTTTATGGTAACTAAATGTAACTATTTACATTTTTATTTACCATTATATCAAAAATCTTTTAGGATATCAAGTGAATTTCAATTTATCATAGTAACCAACGTAACTATTCATTTTTTAATTACTGTTATATCCTAAAACTTCTTTTAGGATATCAAGTGTAATCCAATTTCTTATGTTAAATAAATATAAATATATATTTATTCATATTTATATATCCTAAACATTTTAGGACATTAAATTAAGAATCAATATAATATTACACTAGTATAATCCTTTAGTTAACAATAATATTCACTTTCTTATAGTAACTAAATATAACTATTTACATTTTTCTTTACTATCACATACCCTAACTCTTTATGATATTAAGGAAAAAATTACTCAAACTCAAATTAGCACAATATTTTATTTTTTAACTTTGAACATTCTTTAAGTCCATACATACTCCCACTAACCTATTAGACATCATATTCTCTTTGGAATATATTTCTAAGATTCAACACAAACTACTTTTTTGTTTTAGGAAATAACATTTATTTTCTTTTAAAAGTAATATTAAACAAATAAAATGTTATTTCCATATCATATAAGGTATTTTATGTGTTTGAAACATTCTTACTTGAAAATAAGAATTTATGAAAATATACCAACAATGGGTGGTAGGAACACCTTCCTACATATTTAACAAAATTTTGGATAAACACTTTTATCCTGGATAAACACTTCATCTAAATATTCTTCTCAAAACATGTTATAGAATCCAATGAATCATAAACAATGTTTATAGATTTAATCACCTCATAAAAACTCTTTTTTACCAAACATCCTCTCTTATCACATAATAGAAAAGGGATGAAGTTACACATCTTTTACTTAGATTCATTTGAGCTTGATAAAAAATTTACATACAAATCCTCGATATAGTGACTGTTTACTTTATCAATTGAATGAAAAATAAAATATTCCTTTGATTTTGAGCTCATATATACTTACAACACTTGTAAATCATATACTCAGTATCACATACCCTTCAAAATTGAAGAATTAATTTCTATAACATTCATACCTATCATAGACATTCCATGGAGTTCCAAAACTTCTTTAGGTATATCTTGGATAATATAATCATATTGAATTATTACTATTCCTTATTGAAAGCTTTAGGTTTCAATGACCTTGATTTTATTCTTGAAAAAACATTGTTTAAATTTTCAACTAACTTTTCTTCTTTTGGTTTGAACTTTTACCCACTTGTACTATCTATATATTATAAGAATCCAGACACCATATGCTCAATTCATATATTCTCAACACTTTGAGAATATATGGTAAATTTTTTCATTGAATTCAATCATATTGTCAGAACATTTCCATAAACGACAATAGGATAAATTCACTAACCATAACAAGCCATTTTAGTCTCCCCTTTAAATCATGTTATAGAATTAAACTAATAATAAACCATGTGTAAAAACACCCATCTCATTTAATTTAAACAACCATTGTTTGTAAGAAATTCTCAAGAGATAAATGAGATAAAATTCACATCTTACAATGAGTTTATCCAAGCTTGAAGCATCCAAGTTATCAAATGTAGCAACTCCTTTTCACCATTACTTGAATGAAAACTTAAAGCTTTAATTATTTCTCAACTTACGACCTTCTTTATATCCACAAAACTTTGTAAAACATATAGATGATATCATATATCTGCCTGAACAATATAATTTATTTCTATAACCAATAAATTTTTAAGGAAAACTCTAGTCTCACCAAGTCATTAATATATTCAATCATATTGAATATCATTTTACGCACCCAATCATATTGAGTATATGAGACTAAAATCATTGATGTACCCAATCATATTGAGTACATGAGTGGATACTAAGATTCTTTTTCTCATTTTACATATAATGTATTTTAAAACTTAATAGAATAATTCCATGATTACATATGAATATAGATTAACTTGTTAAACCATTTCAACAGTTGGTTACTTAGGAAGGAACTGTTCTAACACATAGAATATTTCACTTTCTCAAGAACTTTTCTTAATCTTCCAGTCTCAGGAGTTTCTTAATTTAAGATTTTCAATTCAAAATATAAAGTTTAGTTTGAAGATGATGATTCATTTATCTACAATAGAATTTTTTTTATCAAATGTAAATCATGTCTTATATCTATTCATTAAGTAATTTTAATGATAGTGCTCCCACTAAATATGAAAACCCCATAGATAATATCCATTCAGTGAGACAAGATGTATATTTCACTGAGAAATGAGTTTACTGTAGTGTTTCTCTCACCGATTAGTTATTTAGTTATAGAATCATACCAATCACAACAATTGTGACTCTTGGATTGTTGAGAATATAAACATTTATCCAAATCCATCTTATATATTCACTAAACTCTATTCCTCTGGTAACCTAATCCTATTAGGGTATCCCAACTAGTGTAACCCAAAGAGAACGCTAAGAACATGATGAAAAAGGTCAATCAAGGGGCACCAAGCTATGTCATGACCTACCCAATGATGTTCCAGTGCCACCCATTACTTTCTTGACTTACAAAAGATAATCCATGGGTATCCAACTATGGAATGACCTACCCGGTTGGATGATCGAGGTCTTGAAAAGTGTTTCTTTAGAAGGAATCAAACACTTATTATTTGAGGGGGTTTTCCTTTTAAGACACACCAATTTAATATACCTCATATTCATATTAATTTCATAATTATTATATCCTATGTAATAATTATATTTTCATGTTTTATTCCCTTTTTGTGTATGCATGATTCTAATGATTTGGCTTTGGAGTCTCTATTCCAGCAACCAAATTAATGTGTTCATGCTACATTAATGTGTAAATATTTACACAACCCACGAGTCTATGATAATCATTAAAAAAAGAAGTCAAGTATATTCATACATATCAAAATGAATCATATGCATAAGTTACATGAACAATTAATTTAAATACATAGAGTTATATAAGATTGATAAAATCCACATGAGTAAGCCCGGAGTGATAGATAACCAACCTCATTCACTTTCTTAGCTAAGGAAAACCTCCAGGAAAGTAGGTAGCCTGACCCCAAGTCCCTCTACCCGGGGATACTTTACTCATAGAGAATTAAATTCATGAAAAATCTAACACCAAATATGAAAAAACTATTCCTAACAACTATTCTCAAGATTATAATCAAAATTACAAACCGAAGTCAAGGTTGATGAAAAATAAATTTTGTGATATCAAAACTAGCATGATATGAAAGAATCTATCCTAGAATAAAATCATCATATAAAATTTGGAATACATTCATTCATAATATAAACAATTTATAAATTTGAATAATACATGGAATAACCATTAAATAAATGAGCAATTTAAATATTTAAACACAAGATAAACATTTATGGACAATTTTATAAATAAAATCTAATTACAAACCCATTTGTAATTTTAGATTTAACATTATGGACATTTAATAATTTTGAATATAAAGTATTTATATTATTTCCAACATGAACTCTTTCATATTTATCATAATATGGAATTTTATTTTTTAAATATATGATATTATATGAATTATAAACTATTTATACTTCAATTTCTATTATGTAAACCTTTTACATAATCTAAATATCATATACTTAATTATTATTTAAACCTTGATCATATCAATTATTAAATAACCTTTTGACGTGGCTTAAATAATATCCAAATAAATCCCCTTTAATTTAAACAATTTCAGATTAATTAATTATGAACTAAACATGAATATCAAGAAAATGTAACAAAAAAATAAACAATTTATTTATTTTCCAAAACATGATACATTTATGAACTATTCATAAATAAATTCTAATTATAAAATTTTTATAAATTATAAAGAATATAAACATTTTATATTCATTTCAATATTAACCCCTTCATATTTTATATTAAATAGACTTTATATGATATTCCATAAATTATAAACATTTTATAATTCAATATCTATTACATAAATATTTTTTTATAATCTAAATATCATATATGTTGTAATTTATAAAAACTTTTTAAGTCACCTTTTATGATTTCAAAATAAACCATTTATTTTTATATCATAAATCATGTCATTTAATTTGTCAAAAGGTATTAAAAAAAAATATTTAACAATTAACCACAAAATTTTATAGTTAATTAATTTATAAAACACTTTTATAAATTTATATAAATATTTCAAAATAAATTTTCCATTATTTATAAACAATTTATAAATAATATAATTCAATTAATAATTGAATTCTCTTGATTAAAATAAATACTTTATTTATTTTCATTAATAAGAGAAATAAATATGAACTTTTCATATTTATTTCCAGGATTGAAAAATATCCTTTTAAAATTAAAACATGTTTTACATAAAATAATGAACATGTTGATTCATCAAAGAAGTATTCCCTATGACACCACTAATGGGTTTCATACGATTATCATATGACCAACCATATACAGGGAAGATAACCTAATCACCAACATATCTATCTTTGAGAGTCAACGTGTTAATAAAACTGTATAAACAGTATACCTAGAAATCACCAATGGTAGTAGTCTTCTTCTTCATCGATGAAGGAGAATGCTTGATAAAGATCATTAAGTAGTGAACAACAACACCCTTCCTTTGAGGGGGGTACACTGACCAATGGATCCGTGATCATATCGTGAGGATACCCAAATACTGAAGGGGTGTTATCACCTTCATCTTAAATGATGAAAAACAATATGTGAGGAAGAGAGAATTGAAAGTCTTGATCACAATCGGTTATCCACAACATGAGGGACCATATCCCTTTATATATCTACCCATGATGTGTTTCATTAAATGAAATATGTCAGCTATATTTATGTATCCATATATATTTATTCTCATTATCCTTAATTCATTGAATTCTATTTAATGAATATTCATGACATTTAATCCTTTTATAACAGATTGTAACTGATAATAAAACCATTTGGAAGAAATAAATGTATATCATATATATATATATATATATATATATTTATTATCACATATATTTAATACATGCATAATAATACATGCATCATATGCATGTATTGAAAATAAATTTATATATCACACACACACACACACACACATATATATATATTATTGCATATCCAACAAGTCAACTGATGTCAGCTTCGAGTGAACATGAAAGAGAGAACATGGTTGGGGGGAGAGAATGACAGAGAGAAATCTGGTGAGGATAGAATATAATTCCCTCAATGTGGGGATTATTTGTGATGGAATAGATTTTTCCGCTGTAAAAAACTTATTTGTGTGAGAGTTGTTTGTGATGAAATAGCTTATTTAATCACAAATATGCTCCAGCCGGAGATATTATTTGTGATGGGTTATATCCGTCACAAATAATTTTCAAATAGTCGGGAAAAGAATTTATGGTGGATACTTTTTTGTAAGAGACATCCATTCCATCACAAATACTCATCACAACATACCCACTCCTTCACAAATAGTTCAAATGATGGAATTTTTGTGACATAATAATCTAGCACAATAAACTGTAAATACACCTGTACCCCCTATTCTGCAACTTTATTTCTCCTCAACTTCTTCTCATATGTTTATAAGACACTCTTAAAAAAATATATATATTAAGTTAATTTTTTAAATTTATTTTTTAATAGTTATTATTTTTTTATATTTTTTAATTAGATTTTAATTATCTTTTAATGATGTTTTATTAATTATGTAAACATGATGTGTTCTTAATTTTTTTTATTTAATTAGTTTGTATTTTTAAAAAATAAACTTAAAACACAATTGCATATTAATATTAATTGTTAAATAAATATTTTATTATTTTATTTTTTTACAGTTATTTGTGGCATAATTATCATTACATCATAAATAGTTATTTGTGAATACTATTTGTGACATAATTTTGAATCTGTCATAGATAGTATAATTCTATGGTTATTTATGATAGTTTGTCACAAATAATAATAATTGCGATATGCCCGTCACAATTAACTTTTTGCGACAGAAATCAATAAAAAATAATCCATAAAAAAACAATTGTTTTTGTACTGTTTGGAAGGAGAGATGGATGGGGATGATGGTGATTAAGGGTGTGGGGGTGATTGAGGTTGAGATTACAGGGCACTAAAAGGATGACATGGGGATATATGGGACAACACCACATTGATGGCCCATAAGACAAAATGAGGGGAGGGGTGAGTAAGGTAATCGAGGGGATGTGACAACATCATGGGGGAGGTGTATAGGAGTGGATTGAGGCTAGGTGGGCATAATACAAAAAAAATCTTGTGGGCTGGCCTATGACCGTACATAAAAATTGGGCAATGAAATGTGAGGACCAAAATAGGGCCCTAATTCTAGTAAATGACCTGTATTATTTTAGACTAAAGTTAAGTCTCATTTAAATTTAAAATTCAAATTTTTTTGGTCCTTCGTTGGAGTTTTCCATGTTTTTTTGACCAAAACTTGTATTAACTGCCTGTTTTGGTCATGGATCCTTATTTTCCCTTGGAAAATCTACATGAATACAAGTTATTTTTAATATGCCCATTTTGGACACGGCTAACAAAATCTAGGCCCAAATTGCACCATATCCATGGGATAGACAAAAAAACCCACAATCTCGAGCTCATTTTAGAATCTCTAGGTGGAAGGGGACTGGGTACTTGATTCCCCTCTACCTTATTTTTTTTAAATTTTAATTAAATTTATTAATTGTTTAAAATTTGATTAAAATGAGGGAGACCTCAATTGTTCTCTTGTAAAGGGCATATCGAACCCCACTCACTCCCTCTCTCTCTCTCATTCCCCTCTCTTACTAAGGGTATTTTAATCCATTTGCATTCTATTCAATGAAAAGTCTATTGTTGGGAGTCCACATAAGTAAGGCCTGTCTCCCCTGCCATCTGTTTCTAGTTTTGTATCTATTGCAACAGGTTTCAACTAAAATCAACATTTCAAGTATTTTTCTCTAGATACTTAATTTCTTCCTCCCAAGGTTGAATCGGGCTATGGAATTAGGTGAAAGGGATCCTGCTTATATCAGGTAAGTGGTTCCTAGATACTTCTGTTGTTATATGTGTGTTTTTACATTGTAAGATATAAGCCTGCTAGTGAGGGTGTGTGAATGTCTGGAATCAGGATCGGTCAAGGTATATGATGTTTTATGGAAGTGTCTTAGGGGAAATATAGTGTGGGTTGGTGTGGTTTGTGTTGAATTATGTCAAAGGCTTGTTGGGTGGTGGTCGATGGTTTGGAACTTGATCGATGGGTCTGGTATTTGGTTTCTTGTAAATAATGTGATCTTTTGATTGAGAAATGATTTGATTCATTGGTATGATGTGGTTGTAATATAACATTCACTGATGTCAGGGAAATAGTGCTTTGTCAGGATTGTAGTTGTAGGATATTGGTAATGTCACTCACCATTTGGGTCATGTGCACATAGAGGGACCCATAGTATGGTGTTAACTAACGAATGATTAGTGATATTCTATGTAGATAAGTGACTTAGGGTGATGATGTTGATCATCGAACATGAGGAGGGATACGCCGTAAAGGCTTACCACAAAAACTTTGGTGGGTGATTGTGATCACTGGTTGGGTGTGGGATGATCACTCTTCATGGGATTTCATGGGGTTTTGAGCTAGAAATTGTGATTGATGGTTGTTGGACCATGCTTTTAGTGATGTATCATTCATCGAGCGGCCATGAGAATGGTGATGACTTGTTGCTTGGGTTTTGAGATGGGGGGGGGGTGTCATTCTCCCTTGGGGTGAGTTTAGATTATGGGTACATCATTCCATTCTAGCACTGGTTGAAACAAGAAGACTTCTAACTCATGGTTGAATGAGCATAAGGTAGATTAGGGTTTTCTACTTTTTTTTATCACACGTTGCACCTTTCATGTACTCATATACGTGTGGAAATTATCTTGGGACATGATCAACTGATTTTATACATGCTTTTTAAAACTGAATTTCATTAAGTCTTGATGTTAATTGATTAATATTTCCCATTTATTTATTATTTTATCACATATTTGGGTAATTTAATTTTTAAAAGAGTTTTGGAAAAAAATAAAAGAAAAAGAAATAAATTTATTCATTTTGAAGAATATTTTTCACTTAAATGATTATTTTTATAAGAAAAAATGGACCATGTTTTAATTCAGCCAAGGGGCTGTATAAGGAACTAACACACTAGCCAAGTGCATAGAGTGCACACATAGGAGCAGAGACAAGAACATGTCATGGAGGCTGCATGGGTTAGTGTGCATAGGGGCGAGGGAAGATAGCTTCACCGAGGGGGGGGGGGGTAGGTTTGGGCCGTGTTAGGAGTACTTTGGCTCCTATACGACTTGATTTAAGTCTTAATATTAAATGATTTGTTTTAAGTGATATAAAATTGATAATTTTGATTTAGAATTTTTATATTAAAATTATAATGTAATTTATCAAGTTTTTAAAAATCATAAAATAAAATAATAAAAATATAAAATGTTTATATTGATATTATGAAATATTAATAAATTTTATAATATGAAATGTTCATATTAATGTCTTATTTTGGGAATTTATTAAGACCATACCAAAATTAGTTTTGATGGATGAGATTGTTGTTAAATAAATATAAAATATATGATATTTAAATAATATATTTTTGTAAATTGTTGATATGAAATATTCATATAGATTTAAAAATATGTGAGAAGTTCATGTATTTATAAATCATATATTTTAAATATAAAAGAGTGCATATAAAATATACATTTTAATATTTAAATCATACCTGAAGTGGTTTTGGTGGATGAGGTTGATGTTTAAAAAATATAAAGTATATATTAAATAATTTAAACTATTTACATTATTAATATGGAATATTCATATAGATTTAAAAATATTTAAGTAGTTCAAGTTTTGATTTAATATGTGTTTTGTGTTCATATTAACGATATAAATTCAATGTGTTTATATTTTAATTTTATGGAAATTTCATATTATTTTGTAATAAATTTTATTTTTTTCATATTCATGTTATATGTAATGCTCATCATGTCCAATGATTAAATTTATAATTTTTTTCTTTATTAATTTATTCCATTATTTATTAATATAAATTGTTTATATTATGAATATTAGTATTATTTTTCAAAATTGTTAAAATTTATTCTATAAAATGTTATACCATGAATTTAAGGTGTTTCATGTTAAGGTATAACATATAATTTAATTTAGTTCAACCAAAGTTTGTTACTTTTTGGTTATAAGTTAAAAGTAAAAAATTTATTATAATTATTCTTGCATATTTAATGTTAAAATCACGTTGGAACTTTAAATCACCCTTAGGTAATGATCTATGGATAATAAAACTTTGGGTTGGATCTATCATTGGACTTGGAGGTGTGGCTTGGTCTAGAAAAGTGAGGGTTGACTACCTATTGCACCATACAATATCTTGAGTAGGATTTATGTTTCTTATGTTTTTAATCCTTTACATGAATATTTTTCTTATAATATTTTTATATGATGCTTATGAATATGTTTTGAATATTATAATTTTTTTTACAATGAATATATACCATAAATAATTTATTTTTTAAAAGATTGTAAATTAATATGATTGAAACAAGTTAATTTAGTTGATAAACATAAAATTTATAAATTAACATGATTTAAACATGTTAATTTTGTTATTTTGGTTTTAGAATAATGTTTTTTGTAGGAATATTGATGATAGAACTTGATGGATCATTCCAATAAGGTCAAGTACTCGAGTAATTACGAATATCTCAAAAGAAAAAATCTAGGGTGGGTGGATCCAATTCCATAGTTGGTTATAATTACTTGACTTGTGATTAATGTGATTTTCAATTCATTAATTTAAAATGGGTTTTTACCAAATTATTGTGGGAAACTCATATGATAAAATAGTGGCATATCTAGAATATAATAAACGAGAAATGATATTTTTTTTGTGGAAATCATGAATATTGAGTTTTTAAAATCATGATATTTGATTTTTGAAAAAATGATATTTTATATTCTATTAGACTTGAATTTAAGATATTTTCATTTTGTGAATTGTTAATAGAAATCATTTTGGAAAGAAACTAGATTAAGGGCATGAGCGTCGGGGATCCATATTTCAGTAGAAACCATAGAGGCATTTTTAGACACACCACGTGGCGTGACATAGTAGCGACCATGGATGATATGGAAGGGACCATACAGATTCATCTAGGTGGATGAAGATTCATTGGAGGTAAAATATGATCATAATTGGTTTGGTTTATTTTTGGATACATGATACTTGATTTTTGATGTTTATCATGGTGCGTTAAATTATGAAAATGTGGATTCTTTATAAAAACATTCTTGAATTTGGTATGCTTGGTTCTAAATTATTTTTGTGAACTGTGATTATTTTTTTCCAAATGGAATTAATTACTTGGTTTGGAATAAATCATAAATTAGAATGCATAGGAGTGATCTAGGGAAATCATACTGAGTAAAGTGTTACTTACCACTACTCGTACATCTTAGTGAGTGTAGATGTTGTTTGTCATGATATAGGAAAGGGAAAGACTACCTTTTTCATTGATGATGGATCATAGGAGCTACACTCATAGAGGAACATGATGGTGTTTTTCTATGTATTTTTGGAGAAGTTTGGATATCTAAGTTGGATATGGGGAATTTTTGTATGTTTTTTATGTTATGTAACATCTAGAACCTAGTTCACTCTATAATAACTAGACTAGGTCATTACATGACCTCATGCATGCCTCCCTATATTCTAGTGGTAGCTGACTAGAAGCGTGGGTCTAAGGTGTTACTATTGGGAGACTATAACCTTATTTCAGATTAGTATAAATAGTGTAAGTATCATACAATAAATCATCAAAATATACATAGGAATAAATAAATGACACAATCCAATCCAATAAAAAATAAACAAACCCATGCTATAACAAAATGAACTATCTAAAATGGAACATGAGTTAAGAGGACATCAATAAGATCTCTTGTGGGTTGATCATAAAAAAAAAACTAAAAATAAATAAATTTAAACCCCCAATATGGTCCTAAGTCTCATCTCCTGACTTTATCCAAGTTATCCAATTCAACCATCCAATACTGATCCTTTTCTCTACCTACACCTATGACCATGAGGTCTTCTTGGGTACCAATGTTCCAGGGCCTCCTTAGAAGGGTTTTATTATAACTAATTAGGAAAACACCAATGGTTTCCCTAACATAACCTATATAATAAGTGCATGTACGATGTGATATGATCATAAAAACGAATAAATAACTGAAGAAAATAAAATAAATCACCACCAATCCCTAAGTTCTAAGGTGACATTCGAGGTCAACCATACCTACTTCGTACAGTGCCATATGTATCTGAATAATCCAATAACCATACCAAGGGATCATATATGCATCCAACCATGATGCCATTATATATCATTGGGAGAATAAATCCCACCCCCAAATCACATATCATAATAAGGGGGGATAACACATATCCCGTAATACCATCATATATCATCAAGAGGAATAAAACCTACCTCAGAATCATGTATCATATCATAAGGGGGAATAACAATCCTCCCTAGAAACATATATAATATCATCAGGGGGAATAAATCTCCTATCTAGAAACATGTATCATATCATCAGGGGGAATAACACCCCTCCCTGGAAGCATATACCATATCATCAGGGGGGAATATTTCCCCTCTCTAGAAACATATATCATATCCTCAAGGAGAATAATTCCCCACCCTGGAAACATGACCCATAATATCATCAAGGGGGAATAACACTCCATCCTGGAAACATAATTCATAATATTATTAGGGGGGATAACATCCCACCTAGGAAACATAATCCATAATATCATTTGGGGGAATATAGCCCCTATATGGAAACAAATATCAAACCATTATCATGGGAACAATATCTCCCCTGAATTTCATATATCACACATTATATATCCTATATCACACTAGGGGGGAAGGTTCATGACCCACACTACCATATCTAGTCCTCATAAGGATTGTACACTCACCCAAACTCATTACATGTCTCCTAGGATGGACCCTGAACTGAACATCCTGAACTCTTAACTACATAAAAACTGAACTAAAATCATGAAATACATCATTCACTAATCTACTCAAATTCAACACAAAAATGGGGCACCCACCATGGTACCCTAGGTCACATCATGGACCAAACACCCTATATGAACACCATTATCTCATTCCAAACTCTAGGGTCAAAACCTGTCACTCATATAGAATAACATACCTCAAAATGACCTTGATCACAACATGGAATAGTCACCCACACTAGTGATACAATAAAACCATTACACTATAGAGATGTTATAAATATTATCTCACTTCCAAAGTCATGCTAGGTTAGTCCTCTCTCCAAACATACACACAAATCTGTATCATGGTATCCCCACTTATTACATACTTTTACCAGTGGAGAAGTAACCTTCACTCCACACATAAATCAACTAGATTAAAGGCTATAAGATAACTCAAGTATCCATATGGTCTACCCCTAGACTAGACATTCTCACTTCATCACCCTCCCTTACTTTGAGGGGACTAAAGGTACCTATCTCATAATCCACTATGTTCATTATTTTCATTTATACCCCTTTAGGGTTTATAAATCCAATAACACACATCTATAATCAATCCCTCAACCATCGGTGGTAGAAGCATCAAGCTTATGTTTAAGGGTCCATTTTGGCCCATGGTACTTCCATTAATTTCATGGGAGTTTAAAATAAACAATTCATTTTCAAATTAGTGGTCAATCATTCATGTGTGGAGAGACTTCATACCATAATATATGTAACAACATAAAACTGATGAAGATATTTAGGGACTACCTACCTCATTTTGAGTTAATCTCTTTATAATCAAGGCTTAGTCATCATGAAAAAGCTCTTCTAAGCCCGTACAACTATCATCCATCAAAAATATCTAAAATAAATTATAAAAAATTATAAAATACTTTAAATACTAACAAAATATTTATTCTAAAATTAACACCCAAATAATAATCAAATAATTTCTCATAGACAATCCCTTATACCCAAGTCCTTAAGAAAAGGGTGTGCACCACCCCCGGTATCCACCTAGACCTTTAACACACAAAATCCCTAATCTCTCATTTCAATCCATCCATCCATTTTACCCAAATAGATGGAAAACTATAAATAAATCAAGCCTACGACATACCTTAATAACTTCACACAAAACCTAGTGTGATAATCCCCTCATGATCCCCTCTATCTAAATCAAACAAAAAACCCATCATATCAAGATGATTCCACCATGATATAGTGTAATCATCTCAAAAACAATATACGGGGTTACACCAATTCATCTATCAAGAAAATGGGAAGAAACTGAGAAGGAATCAATATAGAGTGATAAATTACCCCAAGTCATCCTTCAGGTCAAACAACACCCAAATATGTGAATCATCGATGAATATCTCAATCTTAGATGAAGATGATAATGAGAGGGAGGCCTATCATGTTCACTACCTTTAGAGTAGTCTAAAAATCTTTTTTATTTCATTTAATCACTTTATTAATATTTTATAAAAATATGGAAAATTTCATAAAAACAAAAAATTTAGAAAACTCTAGAATTTCCAAAAACATTACATATCGACCTAAGATAAGAAAAACCTTTCATATCCTATATATAATATTTTCCCTCTATATATAATTTTTTTTTGTATAATGTTTTTCCATTGGAAAAATTTTATACATAACATTTTTTACTTATATTTAATAATTTTATCCCTACATAAAGTTTTTTTACATTAGAAAAATTTCAATACGTAATATTTTATCTCTTGTGTAATGTTTTCCCATAAGGAAAAATCAATATGCAATAAATTTTGTTCAATATATAAGGGTTTTCCCTTGAGAAAAACTGATATATAATATCCTTCTATATGTGTAAGGTTTTCCATTAAGGAAAATCCCATATATAATATTTTCCCCCCATACATAACATTTTTTCCATAGCCAAAATTTTTATACGTAACATATTTCATACATAATATACTTATATCCATATGTAATATATTTAAACCTATATGTATGTTTTTCCCCTTAGATAAAAAACCTTACATAATATAATTATCCCATATGTAATATATATTTCTCATATGAAATATTTTTATTCCTATGCATAATATATATTTTTTATTCATAAGGTTTTTCCTTTAGATATTTTTTTATGTAATATATTTTTCCATACGTAATATTTTATTTTCTATGCTTGAAATTTTTATCTCATACATAATATTTTCTTCCCATGCATATTTTTTTAAACTTAAATAATTCTTCAAAAATTTTATAAAACTAAAAAAATAACCAAAATCAACCTAAACCATCTAAATTTATTTTAGTACTCACATTCCCTTCTTGAACCTATATACAACTTAATATTGTGGAAAAATATACCCCAATCCCTGAAAATTCTACTGGTTCTCATTACACATGGTTAACCCAAGGTCCAACCCAAAACATCATTCCTATATACTCGATCCATCCACTTACCCTTATCCAATATTCAACTAATCACCTGAGGCACCTTTTAAGCCTCAAAAAACATCTAAAAATATCTCTTAAAGATGTTCCAAATCTCAAATTCTTGATATGAACCTCAATTCTAAAAAAATCCAACTGCTCTAGGACCAAAAATTCAAATTTCCCTTGAATTTCACAACCCATAAGAATAGGAGTCTTTACATGTCATTCCATAACTTAGTTTTCTTTTTTTATTTTAGCTAAATTATTGGTAATTTATAGGTTTTAAAAGTTTTTTTAAAGAGAGGTTTTAGTTTTATTGAATATAAGATTTTCATTTTCTTATAGTTTCTTATTTTTTGATGGAAAATAATTCCCCAATTATTATGTGTTATCCCTTGGCTCTATTTTGAATCCTTTGGTGATTGGGGGATGTGTTTGAGGTTATGTGATGATTTGGTTTGGGTCTTGGGTTATAGGTATTCAGGTTGGGTTATGATAAAATTATATCAGAGTATGGTTTAAAGTTAAGTTTATGTGTGGATATTATTATGGTAAAAACTACTAAGGTATCCATATAAATATAAAAATAACCTCTTTATAGAGAAACTTGAGTTACCAAGTAGTTTAGGTACAGTAAGTGATTGGATGATCACTCGTAGGATGTTGTATCTTGTAGGTTTATGTAACCATGATTAATTGAGATGGGTATTTTGTTCTTTTTATCCTACTATACATGTATGGAGATGACATTAATGTGAATTAGATTTTTGAAAATGGTTTCATCAATGGTTTTAGACGGGTTTGAAATAAATTTGGTTGAAATTATTTATGAATGCTTTTCATGAACTTAGAAGGAAGGTGAATAGATCCACATATATTTATATTGAATTATATGTTTATAGTTTTTGGAACTATTATTATGGGTGTGGATTGTATTTTTCATGGGGTATTGGTTAATACTTGGTTTCATGGTATTATATAAATGCCTTTACTTAGAGATCATATCCATAAATAAGGATCTAGGAACATGGAAAGTGTTTTTGAACTCTTGGGTTTTTTAGTCCAAAAAATTCATGAACTTGGGAGAAGAAAAAATCAAGATAAACATAAATAAGTGAATAAAGTTTCTATGTTATATAATAATAATCCTCTTGTGTTTAGAGTAGATGGTGTAGTGAAAGAATAGAAAAATTAGTTAAAAAATATACTAAATCTTCCAATTTATTCATACTCATGAGGAATTAAAGGTAGATCTAACTAATTACATATTAGAGGGGGAATATCATAAGTGATGGTAGATAGTCATGGAAGCATAAATTCATGAGGATCGAATTCTATTTGAATTTTATAAAATTTATAGTCATCATTTTTACCCAAAGACTTTGAAGCTTTAGAAATATCAATAGTTTTTAGAGTTGTAGGAAGGGAACATAACAATGCTGGAGTATGTATCTCATTTTACAAAGATGGTTTGATTTATAAAAAAATATAATTATAAATTAAAACCTTATAGTTAGGATATTTGAGACGTTTATTTTACCAAATATTAGGTGAAGGAGTATCTTATTAGGCATACTCACATAGAAAATGGTGGTAATTAAAGAGGCAATGGAGGAAGTGGAAATGATGGATGTTAAAGGGGTAATTTTTTTTCTTTCTTATCATAACAGAGGTAATAATTTTTCTTGAAGATGGAATAGTAAGTAGAATTAATTTTAGTAGGGAAAAATCAATTGAGATTGGTGAACTCAGATTCATCTCAAGGGAAGAGGTAAGTTTGGTGTTATTAGTGTGGTAGCGCAGTGCATCTAAAGAGGGATAATTTTAATGAATCTAGGACATATCATCGATGTGGGAAAGATTATAAACTTGAGGAATTTTTGATGGTAATCTATTAATAAATCTTATAATATGATATATGGATAATGGATTCTTGTTAAGAGATTGAAGTAATATTGTCATGACCCAACCCATTGAGCTCCGACCTGTGACTGTAACGACCCAAACTTTTATCAATGAAAATTCATCTTGATCTAATTAAATGTCTTATTATGAAAAATGGTTATATAAAATATGCAATTCCTTGGTTTTATGTTTTTGGATTTCAAAATACAGTTAATAATTGTTACCATTTCTAATATAGTCGTTGAACAGTGATCACATGATTAGTATAAATATAGGGCTTTAACAAATCCAATTTACTTAGACAAAGGAAGCGATGGCCTCATTCAGTAGACTTGCCCCATAAGAATCCCATTTTTCAGAGCTCAGAAAGGAGGTGGAATCATTGGGCTTCTCTCTTGACCAAGCCCAAGCTGAGCTTCAACACGTTAATCTCAAGAGGAACCACTTATGGGAGAAGTGAAAGTTGATAGAGATTACCACCCGAGTGATGTTATCCAAGCCACCCCAAGAGTATGTCACCATCGCACACCTTACCCTTTAGTCATATGCGGATGTTATAAGAGGTTATGTAACAAGACCATATCACTATGATTATGTGCATTATTTTTGTATATAATAAAGAATATACATTCATTTTATTATTGGCATTTTGTAAATAGTTTTTAAAGAAAAAATAGCATTTTTAGTTAATTAAGAAATCTATTTTGACGAATTAATGGATTTTTAAATTAAATAATATTTTAATTAAATATTATTACTAAATTAATTTTTATTAAATATAAATTACCGTATAATTATTATGAATACAATTGTGATTTTTATTAAGGTTTTAAAGCTATTTTTGTCAAAACCCATGAGATTTCGATAAATGTCGGTTTTTATTTTAAAAGTAAAAATTCACATATTTTGAAAATTATTTAGATAAAGTGAATAATATTTTTGGAATCAATATGTCTAAATTATCCAATGGTGAATTTTTCATAATTTTCTGAGACAGTCAAATTTTTGGGTAAAAATTAAATACCGTTTAAATATATAATGTGTTTTATGACATCATAATGACCTAATAGTGATGTAATAAAATACTATAAACATTATGTTCAGAAAATATATATTTTACCATTAAAATAATTTGATTTTAGGATTGTTTGATTTATTTTTCAAAGCCTTAGTGGACCCTCCAAGACTTATAAAACATTTTGTCATTTTAAAATGATTTCCTTGAGAGTGTGACTCACCTCCACATAATTAGGCCTAATATTTTAAGAATTTAGGCCATTGGAATTATAAAATATTGTTTTTTAATCCCCTTTGGAAAAAACCATGGGCAAAAACCATGGGCTGGTTTGTGGTTTGGATTAGTTTAATGTGTGGTGACCCAAACCTAAATAATAAAAAATTCCCTCTCCTTTCCTATATATACCCACCCAAGCTCCCACTTCCTCTTCACTCCAAGGATTTGGAGCTTGACCAACCCTGCCCTAATCTATCTAGAATCCTCCCAAGGCACCCCAAGCTCTCAAGGAGCATCTCTCAAGCCCCTCCCAAGCCTTTGGGATCACACTTCCAAGTAAGGGATTTCTTCCTTTCTCATTTTTGTCCAAATTTCATTATGTTATTATGTCCTTTTATTTTCATTTAAAAATGTTGGGGTATGATTTAAAACCACCCCATACTGAACTCTTTATTTTTGAATGATTATATAACCCTTTATCTCTCATTAATGCCTCCTAATGTACACCTGTTACCATGCCGAAATTCTGTAAGGATTTTCTCTCTCCTTATCTTCATTCAAGCAATTCTTTTGTATTATGAATATAAAATTACATTACTTATGTTGGGAAATGTATCTATATGACCCCATTACTTTCCATTTCATTTATATATTATGATACACCCCTTTCTCTCTAATCAACCATTTTTAAGAATTATTATGTCACGCCGTTATACTGCCGAAATTGCACTGCGATTTTCTAAAGCCAAAGTCATTGTGTTGTGAATACCATGCCCATTTTTATATCAAGGGTATTCACATTTATTCACATTTACTTATTGATTATAGAGTTTCATGTATGAATTCTACATTACTTTATTATGGAATAAATGATTAACTTTAATGATTCCATGTTGTATGATCTATGTTGCACACTTATGCATGAAATGAAATGTTTAAGAAGGGTGCGCCCTGATAGCGCTTAAATGAATTGGGTAAAGATTATTATCATGATAAGTCAAGTGAAATGAGGGTTTACTAATTATAATTCAATTTAAATGAGTATTTACTCATGCTAATTCAAGTTTAATGAGGGTTTACTCGTGCTCCATGTGTAATGAGCCTTGGCTAATGCTAATACCATGTTAAGTGTTGTTGCCACATTTCCATGTTGTGATAATCATGATTTATCATGCCTTTTTGTTTATGTTTCTCTTATGCTCCATTGATATTCCTATTGCCTAATATATATTGTATTATTCATGTTATGACTTGTTTACTCCCTTACTGAGCTTTATAGCTCACCCTTTTCACATGTATGTCCTGAGGTTATCCCATGCAATGCTAAGTACGAGGGAATGTTGCGGTTATGTAAAGAAAGTTTTCAATAAATATGTTTTGTGTTTTATGTTCTAAGTTGTTATTTAATGTTTCTAAGCCCCAAAGACACTAGATCTCTAAATCTTCTATGTTTTATCAAGTGAATTTTATGTAATAAATCTTTTTTAAGTGTGTAATAAAGAGTAGGGTTGTTATAGTTGGTTTCAAAGGATAAGTTTAGTTATTTTTGTGATTAGGATTAGAAAACCCTAGTGAAAGCCTTAGGGATAAGACTAAGTATAATAAGAACATCCCTAAATTTTGGGGATTATTGAGTAAGTGGTTTATAAAGAAAATAAACCCCTGTCTGGAAACGAGCAGGTAGAGGCGGCTCTGGAACAGATGTACCTAGGAGTAAAAACTCTGACAAAGAGTTTTAGGCTTGACCCGAGGTATCCTGGTACATGAAAATGGGCCTTTCTACACTTTTGGTTATGACACTCCTGGGGGATATGCTTTGGTAAATTCACAATCTTAGTATGAACCATTATTAAGGGAATTAAAAAAAAATTTCCCTAAGAATATATGTTAGAAAGTAAATCATGGATAACATAGATTGAAGCCTATAAATTCATAAGTCAAGGAAATAAAAGTTATTTATGAGTCATCCATTTTTGTACTTGGATTACCCTTTATGTGTTACTCATAACTTTCCTTTTATTCCAGCTAATGGCCGATAATAGGAGGACTCGATCTAACAACCGATGTGAAGATCAATGTGATGACTGTTCTAATGAGATGCCCAATCCGATGGGAGTAGGAATCATGAACTTTGTCATGATACTCTCTCAGTTAACTCAAGATTTTAATAGAAACATGGGTCAAGAGTAACGTTCAACCCCCCCTAAGAAAGAACAAGTCGCAATCAAGAGTTTCACAATTAAAAGACCTCATGCTTTTAATGGATCATCTGATCCCTCAATTTCTGAACAATGGATCAACTCCATTGAAAAGATCTTATCCATCCTTCAATGTTCTAAACAAGATAAGGTTCTTCTGGTTTCTTATCATATGAAGGGTGAAGCTGATAAATAGTGGACATTGATCAAAAATACAAATCCTGAGGAGGATATCGAAGCGTTGGAATGGAAGGATTTATGAAAGATTTTTTTTGATAAATATTTTCCGTGCACCCTCTGAATTAAGATGGAAAGGGACTTATTTTCCCTCAATAAAAAAGACAAAAAATCCATTGGATAATACAAGGAAAACTTCACAAGGCTTTCATGATACGCCTCTAGATTTTTTGTTACCCCCAAATGCAAGGTTGACCGCTTCTTTGGTGGGTTGAAACCTAGCCTGCAGGAATCCCTGGAAATCCGTGACTTTGATAGCTATGAGGAAATTTTCTGATGTTCCCTCAAAGTCGAAATGAAGATAAAATAATCCTAGGGATATCATTGGGATAAGAAGCGTAAGGTGTACTTCAGTTCTGGTGGTCTGATGGATAAATATAATAGTACTAAGAAAATACAGCACCCCACTTGCCAAAGGTGTGGAAAGAATCACCCCATAAATTGCCTGAAGGGGATGAAGAAATTATTTAGGTGTGGAAGATAAGGGAACCTAGCCATTAACTAAAGACAATAAAAACTCGCAGCTGTGACAGAGGAGAGGAACACTCCATTCGAACCTCAATGCATTTTTCATTGCTTCAACTGCAAAGAAACATGGAACCTTGAAAATCAATGCCCCAATCCAAGTGTTTTTGGAGGAAACCAACAACCTCCAAGGTAGCAAGGGAAATATTTTTCCATCACTACTGCTTAAGTGAACCCCGACAATGAAGTGGTGACAGGTATGCTAGTTATTCATTCAATAATACTGAATGTACTTTTTGATTCTGGTTCTACACATTATTTTATATCCTGAAAGTTTAGTAGAACAATACCAACACCACCAAAAATCATGGATGTAAAGATGTCGGTGAGTACGAAAAATGGGGAAATCATTGCATCCCATGAATATAACTCCTCCCCTGCCATAATATGTGGACTGAACTTTCCGGTGAACCTCATCATAATCCCTCTGGTGGGATTTGATTAAATTCTTAGCATGGATTGGTTTTCCTTATATAGAGCTAACATAAATTTCCGTGAGAGGGAAATCAATCTCCATATGGAGAATCAAGCCCCAATTATGTACAAGTGCAATGAGGAGGATGAAACTTCCTTAGCACCATCATCCCAAGTGTGGATATTACTGCCCTATGAGCACGTGTATTTAGATTAGATGCTTGATTCTAAGGAATCAATCATCCTTGAAGACATGCCTATTGTGAGGGAATTCGCTGAAGTGTTTCTTGAGGAATCTCCTGGTCTTCCTCCTATAAGAGATGTTGAATTCTCAATTAAACTTATACCTGGGGCATTTTCAATATTCAAGAATCCGTATAGAATGGATGTTGTGGAGATTGAGGAGCTAAAGAAACAACTACATGAGAATTTGGATAAAGGGTTTATATGCCCAAGTGCTTCACCATGGGATACTCCAGTCCTCTTTGTCAAGAAGAAGGATGGGTCAATGCACCTTTGCATTGATTATCGTGAGCTCAACAAAATCACGATAAAGAACAAGTATCATCTACCTCAAATTGATGACTTGTTCGATCAACTATGCGGAGAACAATACTTCTCCAAGGTGGATTTACGGTCAGGATATTACCAAGTAAGGGTGAAGAAGAAGGATATCCCCAAGACTACTTTTCGTACAAGGTACAGGCACTATGAATTCATAGTAATGCCTTTCGGACTCACTAATGCTCCAGAAATCTTCATGGACTAGATGAATAGAGTCTTTAGAGATTGCCTCGACAAATTTGTGGTAGTCTTTATAGATGATATTATAATATACTCCAAAACCAAGGAGGAGCATGAGAAGCATCTAAGAACTGTACTAGAGACCTTGAAAAAGGATAATATCTATGAAAAGTACATCAAGTGTGAGTTCTAGTTGAAGGAATTCTCATTATTGGGTTATATCATCACAAGAAATGGGATATCTGTGGATCCCTCCAAGACAGCTGCAATTGAGGGATGACCGAGGCCAACATTGGTAATGGATATCCATAGATTCCTGGGGTTAGCTAGATATTATTGCTGATTTGTGAGAAATTTCTCATGATTTTCCAACCCTCTTACCAAGTTAACTCAGAATGGAGTAAAGTTTTCTTGGATTGATGAATGTGAAGAGAGCTTCAAGTAGTTGAAAAGGAGGCTTATCAGTGTGCCATACTCACACTCCCAATAAGTGGAGAGCACTTTGTAGTGTACAGTGATGATTTAAAGAGGGGTTTAGGTTGTGTGCTAATGAAAAATGATAAAGTGATATCCTACGCCTCAAGGAAGTTGAAAATCTATGAGCAAAACTATCCCACGCATGATCTGGAGTTGGCGGCTGTGATCTTTGCATTGAAAATCTGGCGGCATTATCTCTATGGGGAGAAGTGTAAGATATATACTGATCACAAGAGCCTAAAATATATATTCACACAAAAATATCTTAATATGCTCCAATGAAGATGGATAGAGCTCATCAAGGATTATGACTTCTCAATCCACTACCGTGCCAGTAAGGAAAACAAGGCGGTGGATGCTCTAAGTAGAAAGGATCCTACATCTTTATCAATGATGAGAATTGAAAATGATCCAATATTCTTAGATCTACAGAGGATGGATATGAGAATCATGAAGGGAGGAACATCATCAATCCTTTCTCAAATGATTGCTCAACCATCCCTCATGGAGAAAATAAATGATCCTCAAAGAAAGGATGTGGAAATTCTAAAAAGGGTAGAAGGTATCAGAAATGGGAAATCCTTAGAGTTCGTGGTTGACAAGGATGGAATTGTGAGATTTGGGTCAAGATTATATGTACCATCTGATCCAGAGATAAAGAAGGAGCTTCTGGATTATGCACACAGCTCAACCTTCTCTATTCACCTAGGGAGCACAATGATGTATCAAGACCTCCAAGAAAACTTTTGGTGGGACAATATGAAAAGGGAGATTGATGAATATACATCAAAGTTCCTGGTATGTTAGTAAGTGAATGTTGAGAGGAAAACGTCTAAGGGGGATGATGCAACCACTACCCATTCCAACATGGAAGTGGGATAACATTACCATGGACTTTGTCACTATACTTCCAAAGATATCCAGAGAAAACAATGCTATATGGGTCATTTTAGATCATCTTATGAATATAGCTCACTTTATCATGATTTGAGAGGACTTCTCATTGTATAAACTTGCACAGATTTACATCAAATAAGTGGTAAGGTTACATGGAGTACCACTATCTATTGTATCTGATCGTGATCCGAGATTCACCTCGAAGTTCTCGAAAAATATCCAACATGCTCTAAGCACTGAACTAAACATCAGTATGGCCTATCATCCTCAAAATGATGTCCAATCTGAGAGAACTATTCATACACTGGAAGATATGTTAAGATCATGTTTTATGGACTTCAAAGGAGGATGAGACCAATATATTCCACTGGTTGAATTCTCCTACAACAACATTTTCACTCGAGCATCCGAATGGCACCATATGAAGACATTTATGTGAAAAGGTTCAAAACACCAGCATGTTGGGATGAAGTAAATGAGCGTAAACTAATATAACCTGAAATGGTAGAAGAAATGGTGGAGAAGGTAAAAACCATTTAGCAGCATATCAAGGAAACCCAGAGTCGATAAAAGAGTTATACAGATAACCATCGATGAGACCTTGAGTTCAAAGTTGGAGACATGTTATTTCTACGCATATCTCTATAGAAGAAGGTCATGAGGTTTGGAAAGAAAGGGAAGTTAAGTCCTAGGTACATCGGCCCCTTCGATATTCTTGATCGTGTCGGGGCTATGGCCTATCGACTCGCACTTCCACCTACCATGGCCAAAGTACATGATGTCTTTCATGTATCCCTCTTAAGGAAGTACATACCAGACCCTTCACATGTACTCTCTTCAAAGGTAGTACATTTAGAGGATGATCTTTCTTATGAGGAGTTTCCAATGAAGATCTTAGATCATAGAGAAAAAGTTCTACAAAATAAGACAATGCCCCTCATCAAGGTGTTGTGGTGAAACCACAAGTTTGAAGAAGAAACATGGGAATCAGAGGAAGTGATAAAGTAGAGTTACATAGATCTATTTTATTATGGGAAAATGAAATTTAGAGGGGAAGATTTCTTAAGGGGGGAAGATTGTAATGAACCAAAATTTTATCAATGAAAATTAATCTTGATCTAATTAAATGTCTTATTATGAAAAATGGTTATATAAAATATGAAATTCCCTGTTTTTATGTTTTTGTATTTCAAAATACCATTAATAATTTTTACCATTTCTAATATAGCCATTGAACATTGATCACATGATTAGTATAAATATAACGCTTTAACAAATCCAATTTACTCAGACAAAGGAAGCGATAACCGCATCCAGTAGACTTTCCCCATATGAAGCCCATTTGTCGGAGCTCAGAAAGGAGGTGGCATCATTGGAATTATCTCTTGTCCAAGCCCAAGCTGATCTTCAACATGTTAATCTTGAGCAGAATTGCCTACGGGAGAAGTGGAAGTTAATAGAGATTACCACCAGAGCGATGTTATCCAAGCCACCCAAGAGTTTGTCACCATCACACACCTTACCATTCAATCCTATGCAGGTGTTATAAGGGGTTATGTAACAAGAACTTAGCACTATGATTATGTGAATTATTTTTGTATATAATAAAGAATATATATTCATTTTATTATTTGTACTTGGTAAATAGTTTTTAAAGAAAAAATAGCTTTTTTAGTTAATTAAGAAATCTATTTTGACGAATTAATGGATTTTTGAATTAAATAATATTTTAATTAAATATTATTACTAAATTACTTTTTATTAAATATAAATTACCATATAATTATTATGAATAAAATTGTTATTTTTATTAAGGTTTGAAAGCTATTTTTTTCGAAACCCATGAATTTTCAATAAATATCAGTTTTTATTTTAAAAAATAAAAATTCACATATTTATAAAATTATTTAGATAAAAGGAATATTATTTTTGGAATTAGGATGTCAAAATTAACCAATGGTGAATGTTTCATAATTCTCTGAGACATTCAAATTTTTGGGTAAAAATTAAATACCGTTTAAATATATAATGTGTTTTATGACATCATAATGACCCAATAGTGATGTAATAAAATACTATAAACATTTTGTTTGACCAATATATATTTTACCATTAAAATTATCTAATTTTAGGTTTTTTTGATTTATTTTTCAAAGCCTTAGTGGACCCTCCAAGACTTATAAAACATTTTGTCATTTTAAAATTATTTCCTTGAGAGTGTGACTCACCTCCACATAATCAAGCCTAATATTTTAAGAAGTTCGGCCATTGACCTTATAAAATATTGTTTTCTACCCCCCTTTGGAAAAAACCATGGGAAAATACCATGTTATGGTTTGTGGTTTGGATTAGCTTAATGTGTGGTGACCCAAACTTAAATAATAAAGAATTCCCTCTCATTTCCTATATAAACCCACCCAAGCTCCGAATTCCTCTTCACTTAAAGACTTTGGAGATTGACCAACCCCTACCCTAATCTCTCTATAATCCTCCCAAGGTTCTCCAATCTCTCAAGAATCCTCTATCAATCCCCTCTCAAGCCTTTGGGATCACACTTCCAAGTAAGGGATTTCTTCCTTTCTCATTTTTGTCCAAATTTCATTATGTTGTTATGTCCTTTTATTTTCATTTATAAATGTTGGGGTATTATTTCTCACCTACCACATACTGAAATATTTATGTTTTAATGATTATAGAACCCTTTATCTCTCATTAATGTCTCCTAATGTACACCCGTTACCATGCCGAAATTCCGTAAGAAATTTATCTCTCCCCATTTTCATTCAAGCAATTATTTTTTATTATGAATCTAAAATCCAATTAATTATTTTGGGACATGTATATATATGAACCCCTTAATTTCTATTTCATGTACATATTATGAGACACCCCTTTATCTCTCATCAACCATTTTTATGAATTCTTATGTCACGTTGTTATGCTGCTGAAATTGCACTACGATTTTCCAAAGCCAAAGTCATTGTGTTGTGAATACCATTCCCATTTTTCTATCAAGAGTATTAACCTTTATGCACATTTAATTATTGATTATATAGTTTAATTTATTAATTCCACATTCCTTTATCATTTAATAAATGATTAACTTTAATGATTCCATGTTGTATGATCCATGTGACACACTTATGTATGAAATGAAATGTTTAAGAAGGGTGCACCCTGATAGCACTCCAATGCATTTGGTAAAGATTAGTATCATGATACGTCAAGTGCAATGATGGTTTACTCATTATAATTAAAGTTAAATGAGGATTTACTCATGATAATTCAAGTTCAATGAGGGTTTACTCATGCTCCATGTGCAATGAGCCTTGGCTCATGCTAATATCATGTTAAGTGTTGTTGCCACATTTCCATGTTGTGATAATCATGCTTTATCATGCCTTTATGCTCATGTTTCTCTTATGCTCCATTGATATTTTTATTTCCTAACATGTATTGTATTATTCATGTTACGCCTTTTTTGATCCCTTACTAGGCTTTATAGCTCACCCTTTTCACATGTATGTCCTTAGGTTATCCCATGAAATGTTAAGTACGAGGGAATGTTGTGGTTATGTAAAGGAAGTTTTCAATAAATATGTTGTGTGTTTTATGTTCTTAGTTGTTATGTGATGTTTCTAAGCCCCAAATACACTATAACTCTAGATATTATATGTTGTATCAAGTGAATTTATGTAATAAATCTTGTTTAAGCATGTAATAAAGACCAGGGTTGTTATAGTGACTACCCCAATCCTACCTCAAATAGGCCAGAGGATGGAAACCAGTGCCAAGTAGGCATATCCCACAAATGGGAGGTATTAGCCTAAAGTTCCCATAAACATTCATGCATCTTCAAACCCACAAAATGATGAAATATAAAACAACTGAAACCAATTCATGCATACATCTAAGATCTCACAACAGAGTACGATAGTAAAGTATCGAAATTGGAAAAGGGGAAAAATACAAGACCAACCCAAAACTATAAAGAGTACAAACTACTCCAAGGGTGAGGTATAAAGTAAAATGAAATCTCCTGATAAACACCTCGGTATGTCAAGCTCTATCTATTCTCCACCTACTCCCTATCCTCTCGAGATACTGTTAAAAAGGTCATTGTCTTCATAAGACATGGCACATGTAGGTAAATCCCATGCAGGGGTGAGTATAACAATACCCATTAAGACACCCCAAAAACACTAAAAACAAAGCACCAAGTATATTCATATAAATAAAAGGTATAAAAATCAATTTATAATAGAAACACCCAGATATAATCAGGAAAGACACCACACCACCAGGCGGTCATAACCAACTGCCAGTTATAGGATGTTGCTTGAAGCAACACTCATTCGAGAGATCCCACTCCACAATCCATGCTATCACCAGAGACACTCTATGAAGAGGTTTAGATCATTGGTCCCAACATAAGAAAGATAAAAAGTCTAAGAAGACCCTAATAATCAGATAGGGGTTCACACCCAGAACTACTGGGGGAAATCACAAACCCAATCTGGATGAACCCGCTATGTAGGGGATCATATGCTAATGATACCACGAACCCTACCGACACAGTCTTCTAGATGAAGGATCAATTCCTTACTCATGGAGGTCACATAGATTCCAAAAACCCCATCTAGGGAATAATTATGATCGAGGATCTTACTCCAATCTCACATAGGGATACCACAACTCTATCTGAGACTCGACCTCTAGAGGGGATCACAATCCTATTATGTGGATGTAATGTTGCACTATACTCTTAAGTGAAGGTAAAAAGGGAACAAACTCAACCAATTATATTCTAACCTAAGGAAATTAAGAGCTATAAACACTCTTGAAGGGGGTATATAATGCGTCTTAGGGGTACATGACATGTCCAGCTATCCCTAAGTCTACCTGTGTGGTAAATACTCACATGGAATGTTAGTCTCAGTATACATGGAGTGTATAAGAAGTACACAACCTGTAGAGACACATGAAACCCTACCCATGTCACCTGGCCATGTCCATGTACTTGGCCTTCCCATGTACCAACTTATGTATAGGTGGTCATGTCCGTATCTGAGTGCACAACATACCACTAGCCATGTACTCCTGCCCGTGTCTGTGTACCCTCTGAGGTACACGTCGAGCCTCATGGAGGGTTCACATGGTGTGTGATAGGGGTCACATTCCATGTGATCCTTAAATTCATCTAGAAACCCTAGCCACTACTAAGAGGGCCCCACATGGTGTGTAATCCTGAAATACACGTCGTGTTGCTCAAGATTTTCTAGAAACCTTGGTTCTATTATATGTCATCTGTCACCTCATCCGAGCCACTGCCCTCATCGAAAAATTTAGATCTAGGGTCGGCTAAGCCTCATGTCGTCGGAGATCATAGATTTAGGCTTTGAATCTGCTTGGTAATCATCTGTTCACACCATCTATAGTCTCACATTGTGTCTCTTAGGAAAAATAAAGAACAACTGATTCAGTCTCGTTCTCCCTTGATCCATCCATCATCGTCATCTATTCTCTAACTGCAACTGCCATCACATGTCATACCCACATTTTCAATCTGTTGCGCTACAGAACAATCATGCAATGATAAAAAACCAGGTATTTGTTGAATCCTTGGACAAAAGAAATACTAATAATGACTGACCAAAGAAATAGGGGAGAAATCAATAAGATATAAAATTTGAGGAATGAACCTCATCCTTTGTTTGTTTTTCCCTAATTAATTTTTGTAGAAGAAGATGAATGAAGAATAATAAATCACAATGAACATTTAAAATTACCTCAATTTAATTCTATCAATGATACACATATCAATTCTATTTATAGAATCGATCCACATTCATTTTGGATTAAAGAACAGGTTGGAAAACATAGAATCAAACATCCTACCTAGATTTTGGATCAATCATTGATGAAGAATGGTTACGTTTTCATCGTTGATGAGATACATGAACTCTATCAGTGTAATTATCCATGATCTGATCCTGATCCATTTTCATTTTCCAAGAAATATCTCCTCCAGTTGTCTCTAGGTCTCTAAGGTTTACCATCCAGCCCTGAGAAGAAACCAATAACCACATAATTATAGGAGAAATCAGTCACTACATAAAAAAAAAATTTATTTATTTATGTTTGTGATGAATTTTTCAAAAATGGCTCACACTAATAAATTTTATTTCATTCCCAAGGTAAAATCTGCTTTATGAACTCAATGGTTCCCCCGTATTTCTAATCTAGTCTTCTGTTTAGAAGTTATTCCAGTTTTTAGGAAAACCGTGTGTGTGTGATATTTAATATATTTAACATATTTAAACCATTTATTCCAAGCACACTGATCCTCAGAATCGTATTCCATCTTAGCACCTGGTCTTGAAAATAGTTCATATAATATCCAAAAATAATACATGGAAAATACAAGACATTACATTCTCCCCACCTTAGGTATTTTCATCTCCAAAAGAGAAAAACCTACTAAAAATGATGAGGGTACTGGGCTCACATATGGTTCTACTATTCTCAGGTACTCTCCTTAAGATTCATGTGCTACCATCATACATGCATAAGGGGAATCAATCGCCCACGAAGGATCTTCTCCTACCAATCATCAATCTCTACCAGGTATTGCGTAAATTTAGATCTATCCTCGATTTCCATCTCACCCTAATTGATAACATGCGATGAGTCATGCACGTACCTCCTCAGCTGCAACATGTGGAAGATATTATATACCCAGTCCAACTATGGTGGTATGACTAAGAGGTAAGCCACCTCACTAAGTTTACATATTATCTTGAAGGTACCAATGAATCTTAGAGTTAACTTGCCACTGTGGAAAAATCTCTTCAATCCAAGTCAAGGTGAGACCCCCAGGAATACATGGCCCCCCTCCTCAAACTTTAGAGGTCTCTATCATCATCCCTCATAAGAATTTTTATGGATCTGTGTAGTCCTCATCCACTCATTAATGATTTAAACCTTCTCTATAGTAGCTTGAAATAACTCCGAGCCCATGAATGTTGACTCACCAAGATCTATCCAACAAAGTGGGGAACTACAGGGTTTCCTGTAAAAATCCTTGAATGGTGCCATAACAAATGGAGGAATGGTAGCTGTTGTTGTATACAAATTTACCAATGGTATATGATCCTCCCAGCTATATCCAAAGTCTAACATGAAAGACCACTACATGTCCTCCAAGACCTAAATGGTCCACTCTATCTAGCCATCTTCCTGGGGGTGAAATGCTGTTCTCAAGAACAACTGAGTCTTTAAATCCTCCTACAACCCCCTCTGTAACTGAGATATGAAGCAAAAATCAAAGTCAGATACAATCATCAAGGTAACTCCATGGAGTTGGACTATCTCTCACACGTAGAGGAATCCCAATCTCTAAACTAAACTCTAACATCGATTAACTAGGAAGTGGGATGACTTGGTGACTCAGTCTATGATCACCCATATAGAATCGTGTCCCATGAATGTACATAGTAAGACTATCAAAAAGTCCATGTAAATATCATCTCACTTCCACTCTGGCACCTTAATGGGTTGAGTCAAACCTACTAGAACCTGGTTCTCTACCTTCACCTACTGATAAGTGAGGCATCTAGAGACAAACCTCACAGCTCCATTCTTTATGCCTAACAACCAAAAATAACGTCGAAGGTCCTGATACATCTTTTACACACATGGATATAACATCAAAAGAGATTTATAAAACTCCCACATCACATCCTCTCACATTGTTAAAGTTACCACCGTTAATCTTATGAAAAGGATAGTGTGTTCCCCACCTTTATAATATCCATTAAGAGTATGTATAGTGGATATCTGAGCACATAAGGTCTCAAAATCAGTATCTACACACTGATCATCCTTGAAACATTGTAAAAGCGGTGGGGGTAACAACCATTGAATAAATATATGAATCACCATCCTTTTACACTAAGGAAAACTGTAATGAGGTTAACTACTCTGACACCTCATCCAATAACCGAGAACACAATATTATAGTGAGAGAATATACTACCACATTACTCTTCCCTAGAGTATTGACAATATCAAAGTCATAGTCCTAGAGGAACTCTATCCATAACCTCTATATCAAGTTAAGATTCTTTATTAAGAATATATACTTGATACTCTTATGGTATAAGTAAATTGTAAACCACTCAACCATTAGGTAGTGTTGCCATATCTTATGTGAAAATAATACTGTTTCCAACTCAAGATCATGGGTCATGTAGTTCTAATCATGTGGTCTTAATTAACGTGAACCATAAGTAATAACCGCCTACCTATACTTCAGAACACAACCAAGTTTGGTTATTTATGCATCATAGAACACTATGTACTCAACAAACTCCTCTGGAAATCTCAATATGGGAGCACTCATCAACCTCTGCCTCATTTTTTGAAAGCACTTCTAGTACCTTTTTGTCCAGATGAAAGGTTTCCCCTTCCGATTCAAAGCTGTCAAGGGTGCTTCCACTCTAGAGAAATTAGGTACAAACCTCTAATAGTACCCTAATAACCCAAGAATACTCTACGCCTCAGTAACACTCATGGGTGGCTCCTAAGAAAGCACTGCATCGACCTTTGATGGGTCCACTACTACTCCATCCTTTGAGATGACGTGTCCTAGAAAGTGGACCTATTGAATCAAAAACTGACACTTTGAGTGATTCCTATAAAGTTGGTTCTCTCTGAGTGTGTCTAGGACCATCCTTAAGTGTCTCGTGTGCTCCTCCTCGGACACTAAATACAATAGGATGTCATTGATGAAGGCCACCACAAACCAGTCTAATAAAGGATGAAATATTTGGTTCATGAGTCCCATGAACATTACTGGGGAGTTAATCAATCCAAACGACACCACCAAGTACACATAGTGACTGTAGAGACATCTAATGTCGTATTCAATATATCCTCATCCCATACTTGTAGTTGGTGGTAGGATGGCCTGAGGTTAATCTTCAAGAACCATTGCACCCCTCTCAACTGATCAAAGAGGTCATCAATTATCAGTAGTGGATACTTATTCTTCATAGTCACCTAATTCAAGCATAGGTAATCCACAAATAACCTTAAGCTTGTATTTGACTTCTTAAAGAACCACACTAGAGTTGCCCAAGGGTAAACACTAGGTCTCACAAATCCCTTCTCCTATAATTCCTCTAAATGCACTATTAGATATCAAATCTCTATGAGACACATGTGATATATTAGTTAAGATATCAGTGTCATACCGAGATGCGATTCAATGAATAAGTCTAGCTCTCAGTTGGGAGGTAAACCCGATACGTCCTCAAGAAAGACATCCTCATACTCCACCACCGTAGGAAACTAATAGCCTAAAACATCCACTATTCAAAGATTCATTCTATACAATTTATGATTAATTAGTTGTAATCTCCTATTCCCAAGCTCATCCTGCTCTGCCAAGGTTTCTTTCTCACCCACAAAGGAAAAACTCATACCTTCACCGTGGACACACAACGTCCTTTACCTAAAACAGTCAATATGGGAATGAACTATGGATAGTCATTCCATACTTAATATGACATCACAAGGCCTCATTTATACTACAAAGAGATCCCATACAAAAATATCACCTCCAAGTGTCAGATCGCACTATTGGAACAAGTGCACAATCACTGAGTCACTGCCTTCCAGAGTCTCTAATTGTATGGGTCGAGCTAATGGATGGACCAGGATATCTAAGTCTAAAACTAGAGAAGTGGAAAGGAAGGAATGAATCACACCTGTGTCTATAAATACTATAGATAATGTATAAAATACATAGATCATACCTCATATAATTTTAGGAGCCTCAGAGTCATAGGCCTCCATAGCCTACAACTAGCCTCATCCTTGAACACCAACTCCCTAAGCTTGGTGTGGACCACCTAGGGGTGGTGGTGGAAACAGGTTGAACCTCTGACCACCTTCTACTGCTCTGTTGGCCCCATCTTCCATGTCCATCACCCTTTGGACCACCCTACTCCTACCTCTGTCTCGATCTCATTGGTCCCTTGATCATCTCACGATCAACTATATGACTAGTCTGATAATCCCGGTCCAGATGTCCCCGAACGTCATAGGAGAAACACCACATCTCCCTTGGATGATTCGAACCACCCTAAGAGCCCTAAACTACTAATCCTATGTCCCAAGATCACCTTCGGAGGCATCTGACATGATTGGATCCCAATGACTATTGTTGGATGCCTGCTGCTGAGGTCTCAGTTACTGGGTGTCTACTACTAACACCCACTGTTGGTGCCTTATCTTCCAGAAATTTCTCCACCACCAAGGATCTCTCAAGAACCCCAACATAAGTGGGATTGTAAATGGATACCACAGAATCCCTAATGTCCCAGCTTAATCCCTGTTAAAAGGTTTCTGCTCTGAAGAAAAAATACCAAACTATATCTATGGATTAACATGAGAGACCAGTAAAACTTGTCGAATACTCCTCCATGGTTAAACTACCCTGATACTGATGAAAAATATCTTGTCTGTGTATTGATGACAATGTGGATAGATAGAACTCATCCCTAAAAATAAACTCAAAGTATGATTAGGATAGAGTTGTCTCGTCGTGTGACTGAGTCACTAAGATCCACCATCACCCAAAAAATCCCTAAACAAGACTCATTGTGAGGATATTCATCTGATCTGTAGGCATCTTCACAAGGTGTAAAATGAGAGTGAATCCCTATAGCCATTCCTCAACCACCTATGAGTCTAGATTACCCTGAAACCTGGGAGGTTTCTTCCTCTAAAACTCATACAATGTACTCAACCTGCATGTATCCTCATTTGGTACTCCCAGTGCTAACTGCTTCTCAATAGGTAGTGGTATAGCTAGTAAACAACCTAGAGGTGCTATATCCTGTACATGCCCCTATACTAATGCCTCATAACTAGGTAGATCATCCTCATGACCACACAATAGAATCCTATATGGATGTCCACGTAGAGGAATCCTGAAATATAACAAGATGTACCAAGGTCAAAAGAGTATATATGGGGAGCTGACTCAATAAGGATATGGAAAGTAAAACCCATTCCTATATGATGCATGTACCAATAATTTTCCCTACAATTTTTTTATATGTACCGAGTCGAAAGGCAGGTGACCAGAGTCCTGGTGTATGGATACTTTGGCCTCCACACCAACACTGGAGTCCCTAGCCTGAAAACCAAACTCAAAACACTAAACACTGTTTCCCCAAATCAATCTCACCAAATCTAATACTAGGGTAGAATCGACTACTCTAATACCACTCTTTCATGACCTGACCCGCTGAGGTATGACCCGTGACAACCCCAAGACCGCCTCCAATTGGATAGGGTCTAGTGACCAGCACTGAGTAGGAATATACCACAAATGAGAGGCATTAACCTAAATTACCTGTACACATGCAGACATCTCCAAGTCTACAAAATGATGAAATGTAAAAAAACTAAAACCAATGCATGAATACATCTAATATCCCACAACAGAGTATGATAGTAAAGTAATGAAAGTGAAAAAATGGTTCAAATACAAGCCCAAACAAAAATTTAAAAGAGTCCAACCTACTCTAAGGTTGAGGAATAAAGTTAAATGCAAGATCTTGGTAAACACCTCAATCTATCAATCTCAACCTATGTTCCACCCAATCCCTCTCCTCCTATGAAACCATCAAAAAGTATATCATTTGAATAAGACATGACATGTGTGGGCAAAGCCTATGCATGGGTGAGTATAACGATACCCAGTAGGGAACTTTGAAAACACTAAACATGAAACAAAAAGTATAGTAAGATTAATACAGTATATAGAAATAAATTTATAATATAAACACCTAGATATACCCAGGAAATACACCACACCACTAGATGATCATAACCAACTACCAGCTACATGATTCTACCTTGAAGCAACGTTCGTTCTAGGAGAACCAACTCCACAAGCCATACTATTACCAAATACACTCAATGAAGAGGTTTGGATAATTGGGTCCCAACCAAGAAATCTCTTTGGTATAAGAAGACTCTAATACTCAGATAGAGGGTCATGCATAGAACCATTGGGGGATACCACGAACCCAATCTAGATCAACCCACTATGCAGGGGATCATATGCCAATGATATCACAAACCCTACTGGTATGACCTTCTAGATGGAGGATCAACACCCTACTCAGGGAGGTCACACCGATTCCACAAACCCCACCTAGGAAACAAAGATGATAAAAGATCTAACTCCTATCTCATGGAGAGACACCAAAACTCTATATGAGACCCAACCTTTAGAGGGGATCACAATATGGTGATGTGGATGTAATGCTACACTATACCCTCAAGATAAGGGACCAAGGGAACACACTCAACTAATAAATTTACAAACTAACAAAATAAATAGCTACAAATACTCTTAAATAGTGTATACGACATGTCCTAGGGGTACACAGTGTGTCCAACTATCCCCAAGTCTACCCATGTAGTAAAGACTCACTCAACACATAAGTATCAACATACACGATGTGTAGAAGAAGTAAACGGCATGTATAGATATACGATAACATTCCCTTGTATCCTGTCCATGTTAGTGTACTTGGCTTGCCCATGTACCAACCTGTGTGCAGGTGACCATGTCTGTGTTCGAGTACATGGTGTGACACTGACTGTGTACTCTTACCCATGCTTGTGTACCCTATAAGGTACATGGAGAGCCTCAAGGAGGGTTCATATTCCATGTGACATGGTTCAAATGCCTTTTTATCTTTAAATTTATCCCTAAACCCTAGCTGTTGCTGAGAGGGCTCCACATGACGTGTAATCCCAAAATACACGTGGTGTTGCTCAATATTTTACAGAAACCTTGGTTCTATTAAGCATCATATTCCATGTCATTGGAGCCACTTACCTTTCCATAAACTATATATTTAGGGTCGACCAAGCCTCACATCACCATACATCATAAATCCGGGCTTCAAATTTGCATAGGAATAGTCCGTTCTCACCATCCATAGTCTCGTTGTTCATCGCTTGGGAAAAACAAAGAAAAACCAATTTGGTCTCATTGTACCTCCATCCATCCATCATCATAATCGATTCTTGATCTACAACTTCCATCACATACCGTACCCATGGTTTCGAACTATTGTGCAGAAGAACGGTCGCACAATGATCAGAAACCAGGTATTGGTTGAATCATTGGCCAAAAGAAATACCAATGATGATCGAATGAAGAAATAAGGGAGAAATACACAATCCATAAAACATGAAGAAAAAACCTTGGACTTTTTTTGTTTTTCCTCAATACATTTTTATATAATAAGATGAATGAAGAGGAATAAATCACAATGAACATATAAAATTTCATTAATTTAATTCTACTGATGATGCATGTATCAATTCTATTTTTGGAATTGATTCACGTTCATTTATGATTAAATACTGAGATACAAAACATGGAATCAAACATCCTACCTAGATTTTGGATCGATTGTTGATTAAGAATGGTTTCATTATCGTCATTAATGAGATCCATGAACTCCTTTGGTGCAACAATCCATGATTTGATCCCGATTCGTTGTTGTTCTCCAAGAACACTCTCCTCCAGCGGTCTCTAGGTCTCCAAGGTTTAGCGGCCAACCCTGGGAAAAAACCTATAACCATGTAATTATAGGAAAAATTAGTCACCGTGTCAAAATAAATAAAAACAATAAATAAATAAATAAATTTTATTTATTTACGCCTGTGATAATTTTTTCACAAATAGACCACACTGAAAAAGTTTATGTCGCGCCTAGGGTAAAACCCACATTCTGAACTCAACAATGCCCTAAGATTTCTAATATAGGCCCCTGTTCAGGAGTTATTCCACTTTTTTAGGAAAAATTTGTTCATGTGCTATTTAATACATTTAATATGTTTTAACTATTTATTCTGGGTACATCGGGCCTCATAATCGTACGCCGTCTTAGTGTTTGGTCTCAAAAATAATCTATATAATATCAAAAAATAATTCATGGAAAATACGATTCATTAAAAATATGGTGTTGGGTAATAGGTGACTAAAGGTGGTAGCCCTCAATAGATATATATGTATGAGAACAAGGGAAATTTTCTCACTATATAGCATGTAACAAAAGAATTGGAAGAAAAATCTGTGATAAACTATGCTAAAAATTACATTTAAAATTGTATTTTTTTCTTTAAGTGATGGTTTAAACCAATAATAAATGATCCATGATTATTTTATGAAACCACCACAAATAATTGTGCTATAGATTATTTCAAAACTCTTAAAAAACCAATGCAAATCATTTTGCGGCGCTTATTTAGCAGCGATTTTCAATGTTTAGTGGTTATTTTTTTTTATTTTTTAACAATTTTTTTAAAATAAATATATTTTTCAATAGTTTTCAAAACAAGAAATAAATAGTTAGTAGAGGGTTTCTTTAAAAAAATAATGATTTTTTAAAATAGATATTTAGGGGAAATTATAACAACCACCACTAAATAATTAGCGACAATTTTTAATTATTATTTTAAAAATAAAAATAATATTTTTAATTGGGTTTGGGGACTCGGTTGATCCAATCCCACCTAGATCATTCTCCATGGCTTTTCCGGACCAATCCCACCACCCAGACCAACCTAATCCATTGATTAGTCAACCTAATCTCAACCCAACCCATGTCCTAGGGGAATTGCATCATATATTATAGGTTTTTGTGATTTGAACTCACAATCACTTCCTCACGTTCCAATAAATTTATCACCCACCTAATCTTATCATGTATTTATTATACTAACAAAATAGTTAATATAATTATATATATACGAAAAAATGCATGCAAATACAAATATAAAGAACCCAAAAAACACAAATATAAATATATATAAATATATATATATTATTATATGAACACATAAATATATATTAATATAAATATAAATACACACACACACACAAATATACGTATATATATATACCCACATAATATCTATAGATACACACACACACACACAATATATATATATATATATATATAAATAGTTATAAATATATATATAGATATCAATAAATTTACATAAATGTATATAAATATATATGCCCACATAATATCTATAAATATAACTACATATAAATTTATATAAATATAAATGAATACATATAAATAAATATAAATAAATATAAATATATATAAATATACATAAATACATATAAATATATATAAATGCATATAAATATATATAAATATAAATATATATAAATATATATAAATATATATAAACATAAATAAATTTATATAAATATATATAAATACATATAACCTGAGTTTAAATCCAGGCACAAAATAATTTTCATCGGACTGCAGCAGTATTGTACCACTGTAGCAACATGGGAACTGTAGCGAGGTACTATAGAAGTGGTACCATCCATCCAAAATGGGATTTCATGTCATTTATTGGGTCTTTAGGGTATTGGGCCTTTACTCCATCATTTGAGGGCCTTCAAGGCATCTAGAAAAAATCATATTAATGAATGTGATGGCGTAATGGTAGTCAACAAAGAATCTGATATAGGATGATCATTTATGTGACTGGTCGCTTATAACATCAAACAACTTTTGAGAACACTAATAGCCTTAGTGTGGGGAAGAGATAACAAATTATAGATGCAACGTTGGGAACTCGTGCCGACGAGTGACAAGATGGCGGGGGGGGGGTGCTATTTCAAATTAGGTCCTTATTTCTCTAGTCCTTATGACTAATTAAAAATAGGGCTTATCCAAAAAATAAAAAATAAATATATTTTGGATAATATATAAAAATATATATATAAATATATAAAAATATAAAAATATATAAATTTATATAAATATACATAAATATATATAAATATACATAAATATATATAAATACATATAAATTTATATATATATACATAAATAAATATAAATACATATAAATATATATAAATATAAAATACAAATAGGTTATAATTTAGGATTCAATTGGGGAAGTTATTGAGAAATGTTATTTCAATGAAAGGTATTTTGGTTGATCTAGAGAAGGTGGAAGTAACGATGTCTTGAGAGTATCCTAAGAATGTTTTTGAGATTTAAAGTCTTTTCTAGTTGGCTAGATATTATAGACACTTTATTCAATACTTCTCAAATATAGATTCATTAAGTAAAATATTGAATCAAAAGAATGTGCAGTTTGAGTGGGAAAATAATTTCTAAAAATATTTTGATAATATGAAGAGAAGGTTGAAATTTTCTCCAGTATTGATCTTTCTTAATACTATAAAAGGGTATTCAATTTATTACGATTCATCGAGAGTTGGTTTGGGATATTTTACTATGAAAGGGGATAATATGGTGGTCTATGTATAGAGAAAATTGTGGCCACATGAGAAAAATTATCCAACACATGAGTTGGATCTAGTGGCAGTTTTTTGTAAGAACCTGGTTCTTATTTTGAGGTACGGGTTTCTTCTTTTCTCCTTTACTTAAGTGTTTTTGAGAAAATAAGGAAAATGGGGAAAATCCTAAATTTTGGGACTACACGCCATGTACTTTTCCACACGCCGTGTACTTTAGCCATGTGGGATGAGTACACAGGGTGTGTATCCATGCTGACGATGGTGGGTGTAAAAATCGACTACAAGCCGTGTAGTGGATATTTACACGCCATGTAGTCAGTCGGCAGGCAAATAGTAAGGCAGTGGAAGTAGCGGCCAGCTGCGCGAGAGTACACGCCGTGTAATCAGGAATACACGCTGTGTACTCATGTCGACGGATGAACAGTGCTGCAGTGCCGCCAAAGGAATAGTTAAATGAGAAAAGTACACGCTGTGTACTTGAGAAGTACACACCGTGTAGTTTGTTTTTTCACTTAAAATGGGAAGTATCCAACCCTATTCACAAGATTGGCTTATAACCGGAGGAAGGAGTCGGGAGAGGAGGCCGGACCTTCGAGGATCTCCAGATCGAGCGTCGGGAATCCGTTTTCGCCTCTGACGATCTCGTTGGAACCGCACGGGTAAGCCCTTCACTCTCCTTAAGCTGTTATTGCCAATTATTCCTATAAGGGAAGTTATTTAAGTTTGAACGGGGATTTCTTTCACCTCAGATCTACATCGTTCTTGGAATATTCGAGGATCGTCGTTCGCATATATCGTTCAGAGGCGTTAAAGGTAGGTGGCTTGGTGTTTAATTTCCAACTACTGTGCATTTTTGTGTATTGTTGAGCTACGAACCCATGTTGGGGTGTCGTGTGGCTGAGGCCTTGGCTGTTTAAATACCTAGAATTGTATAGGTAATTAAATTTGATAATTAAACTGTTGTTTGGGATCGCTGCTTGGATCCAGCTCCACCCCGAGGGTGCGTTCCTCTGTTTAGCCATTTGGCCAGGATACCTGAGGGTATGCCATGTTTATATTGTGCATTACTTTTAACTTGAGAGGAATTGTATGTAAATTTCATGTTTATATGTTGGACATGGCCCGATTACTTGTTTATCCCGAGGGCAGTGATATATTAGCCTGAGGGCATTGTTGATTAGCCTGGGGGCGTAGTTCTATTTAGCCTGAGGGAAATGCCTAAGGGCAAGATTCTGATTACTTGAGGGTTTCATTTCAGTTTGTCCTGAGAGCAAGATTCTATTTATCCTGAGGGCAATGCCCGAGGGCAAGGTAATGTATAGCCTGAGGGCATGCCTGAGGGCACGGTTTTACTATATTAGCCTGAGGGAAAGATTCTGGTTGGCCTGAGGTCTTGGTTCTGTTGAGCATAGAATGTTATTAAATTGAATGATTAAATGAATAATAAAATGGAAATATAACTGGTAAAGTTAGTTACTTTTGAGTAATTCATAGTTTATTGCATTTTACTACTACACACTGTTGTTGCATATTTTCACACAGTTGGGCATGGGCCTTTGGTGGGTGCATACTGGGACTTATTTCTCACACCCTGTTTGGGTCATGTCTTTGGCCCAAACAGATTACATTTCTACAGGTGTGGATAAGGGCAAGGGCCCCATACAAGTACTTGATTGCTGCTGAGGAGTAGGGGAGCATGGGACCGGTCTTAGGCTCACGATGCTACCAGCTGTTTTGTTTTGTTTTGCTGTACTCTGTACTGTACTGTACTGTATTGTTGTGTAACATGTTATGGCTATTTTATTATAACTTGAGACATGTTGCATCATTATCTATATAACTGTTGGTTATCTTTTACTACAGTTGTTTATATTAAATGTGTATGGTTTATTGCTTCCGCTGTTGTTGTATGCTTCCTATTTTTATTCCACTGCGCTACACTTTGACAAATGATGGAATAGTTTCCCCACTATCAGACCTGGACCCTCGCTGCTAGTCGGAAGCCTCTGGAATTTGGGGAAATGCGCTTGAGGTCATGTGACCAACCGGCTTCGGGGCACCTTTTGAGTGGCACCCAGAACCGAGACGTTACAAAGTGGTATCAAAGGAGTTCTTTTCTTTGACTTACTATTTGGAGCCTTATTCAGGGATAGGATGAAAAGGTAGTTGGTAATAAGCTGTTCCCAGGCGTAGCTAACCCGTGTACAGGGAAAAGCCAGTCTACCTCGTATTTTTGCAATTCTTTTGATTTTAAAATTTTTACAGTTGATTAGATTTCACCGTTGGGTGACGCACTTATGATTGTGCTGTTATATTTTATCCATGGGTTCTATTTAGTTTCAACCTGATGAGATGAGGGTATTCCATCTCATGCATCATTTAGGCACATTTTAGAAATCACATGCCATGCATAGTTCCATGCCATGTAGGTGCATTAGAAATTTCATGTTGTTGTGATAGTTGTTGTGATAGAGAAGCATGCTGTTGTGATAGCTGCTTGATAAATACCTGCTATGTGATAGGGTATTTTCATGGGAGACTATTGATAGAATGGATGCCAAACTTTGGTTTCTGGGGAGTATGGGCCCTCATTGACCAGAATTTGGTGGACCATTGACTGTGTATTTTGTTATAACACATATAAGATGCCAAACTTTGATTCGCGGGGAGTATGGGCCCTCACGGATCGGAATTTGGCACTTAGGTGTTGTTTTTCAATATTTTCTGGGTTCTGGAGTAGTATCTAAGGCTTAATGTCCAGAAAACCCAGGATACACGGCGTGTAGTTCCTTGGCCACACGCCGTGTGATCTTCTGTTCGGGAAGAAAAGAAAACTTTTTGAGTACACGCTGTGTACCCTCAGTACACGCCGTGTAGTCTCTTCCTGTGTCATAGACCGTGTGGGTGGGGACCCGGGGAAGGGAAATGCTTGGGGAAAAAACACCATATATCAGATGTACACGCCGTGTAGTGTTGACCCGGAGTCCGCCTGTGTAACTAAAAAACACAGGCAAAGGATACCTTAAGACATACACGCTGTGTCCACTATGGAACACGCCGTGTAGTCTGACCTGGGACCCGATCATGTAACTAACAACATGGGTCGGTGTAATCCCTTCGTTTACACGCTGTGTGTATATGGAACATGTCATGTAGTGTGAGCTGTGTATCCGGCCGTGTAACTAACAACACGGGTCGGTGGATCTCATCTAGTACACGCCATGTTCCTGAGGGACACGCCGTGTAGTCTTGTCCGAGGACAGACCGTGTGGACTTAGCCATGTGGCTGGGAAACGGGGTGGTGTACACGCCATGTGTGGGTGTAACATGCTGTGTAGTATCAAGCCGAGTATTCGGCCGTGTCACAAACGACACGGGAAGTTGGAAAACTACACCATACACACCGTGTAGCTTATATACATGCCGTGTAGTTTTGTTCAACGGGATCCGTGTGGCTTAGCCGTGTAGAAGGACCCGGGAAGGGGAAGAGAAGTCAGGTACACAGCGTGTAGTCAGTATACATGCCGTGTAGTCTTGTTTTTCAAATCTTTAATGCCTTCTTCCTCCTGTTCCCCTTTTGGTCTCTTCGTTTCCAGTCTTTGATAATCTTAATCTAAGGTGTGCGTTTGACCTTGTAGAGTCATGCCGCCGAGACGACCACGCATTGTACGCCAGGAGAACAGCAAGGATTATACTCTAGAGATGGTGGGCCATGGGATACCAGTGGATCCTCCAGCAGAGCCAGATGCGGCGCCAGCTGTTATACCAGACACAGGCATGAAAGCGCAGTTTCGTGAAGGCTTTATGCGGTTCATGCAGACCTTTCAGGGAGCACCGCAGGCTGCCACATCTATTGCCAAGTTGACTCGTATCTTCCAGTAGCAGAATCCACCTACGTTTTCAGGGGATGATAGACCACAGGTTGCGGAGTCTTGGATGGGGTCCATGTAGACTATATTCGAGCATCCAGAGACACCTCCAGGACAGAGGGTCAAGATCGCGACTTATATGCTGCGTGATTCCGCCAAGAGGTGGTGGGATGTTACCACCCAGTCAGTGCATCATAGAGACATGGCGTGGGAAGATTTTCAGACAGCCTTTTATGACTTCTTCTTCCCAAAGATGCTGAGGGAAGATAGATCTCGAGAGTTCATGAATCTACAGTAAGGCGCTATGTCGATGATGGATTACTCTGCTCGTTTTACAGAGCTTCAGCGTTTTGCACCCGTTCTGGTGGGTGATGATACGTTGAGAGACAGATTATTTGAGAATGACCTTCGATATGACATCTAAGAACTGGTGAATGTTTTCAGGTTGCCTTCATTACATGATATTGTGAACCAGGCGCTAATTATAGAGAGGAACCTTCGAGAGGCTAATGGTGCAGGACAGGGTGGTTAGACACCAGTTTTTGGTACTATTTCTATCGGTAAGAGGAAACGACAGATGAGTTTCTCTCACGGTAGCAGTACTAGCCATGCGATTACTTCAGGTGGCCTGGTCAGGTGCTACCAGTGTGGTAAAGAGGGGCACAGGAGATCGCAGTGTCCATGAGACCCAGTGGAGTGCCGAGATTGCGGTAAGATGGGTCATCTGTAGCGCTTTTGCATGGTGTTTCTACCAGTGGATAGTGAGAGGGGTTCTGTACAGACTCCACGTGTGGGAGTAGGACCAGAAGCTTTTTACCAGTTGGGAAACTGGAATACGTCAGGGCGTACAGGCAGGGATGGTGGTCATGGCCGTGGTTGGCAGACACTAGGATCTCAGAGGCAGTAGGGCAGGACAACTCAGGGTAGCCAGATTGTGTCGCAGGACTGTGGCACTGGGCAACCATATGCAGTGCAACAGACCCAACAAGAGCAGGATCTCGGACCTTCTACTTTCAGAGGTACTATTCTAGTAGCTTCTGTTTTATCTTCAGTGCTTTTTGATACGGGTTCTGCACATAGATTTATATCTGTACCCATTGTGGAGAGCCTTGGGCTCTGTGTTTCTTCTTCTTCTACTGTTATGACGCTAGACATTCTGTTGGGAACTAGAACGACTGGTGTGCATCAGTGCAAGGAGTGCCCCCTTGATGTTGGAGTGTGTCACTTCCTATGGGACCTATATGTCTTAGAGATGACGAGCTATGATTTCATTCTCAGAATGGACTGGTTGGTTCCCTTCCGAGCCTTTTTAGATTGATATCGTCATAGGGTGAGTTTCACGTCACCAGAGGGCGGAGAGTTTCTATACAAGGGTGAATTAGATGTTCAGGTGAGTCGAGCTAGACCAGAGCATCATGGGTGAGGTGGTGTCACAGACCAGATTGCGAGTTTATATCTAGATGATCAGGGGACTTTCCAGATGTATTTCCCTCCAGTGGTGGATCTTTTCAGGGATGTCTTCCTGGATTAATTTTTAGGTCTACCTCCGGAGCGTGAGGTGGATTTCTCTATTGAGCTTGTAATGACCCAAAGTTTTATTAATGTAAATCCCTCTTGATCTAATTAAATGTCTCTTTATGTTTATATAAAATGTAAACTTCTTTGGTTTTATGTTAAGAATTTTTACCGTTGCTAATATAGCTGTTGAACAGTGATCACATGATTAGTATAAATATAGGGCTTTAACAAATCCAATTTACTCAGACAAAGGAATCGATGGCCTCATCCAGTAGAATTGCCCCATACAAAGCCCATTTGTCGGAGCTCAGAAAAGAGGTGGCATCCTTGGGCTTTGCTCTTGACCAAGCCCAAGTTGAGCTTCATCATGTCAAGCTCGAACTGGACCATCTACGGGAGAAGTGGAAGTTGATAGAAATTACCACTCGAGCGATGTTATCCGAGCCACCCCAAGAGTCTGTCACCATCGCACACCTTACCCTTAAGTCTTATGTGGCTGTTTTAAGGGGTTATGTAACAAATCTCTAGTACTATGTTCATGTATATTATTTTTGTATATAATAATGAATATACCTCCTTTTCATTTTTGATACATTGTAAATAGTTTTTAAAGTACAAATAGTGTTTTTAGTTATTATTTAATTAAGAATTCTATTTTATTAAATTAAGATATTTTTGAATTAAATAATATTTTAATAAAATATTATTATTATTATTAAATTAATTTTTATTAAATATAAATGATCTTATAATTTTATGAATGCAATTATAATTTTTATTAAGGTTTGAAAGCCATTTTTGTCAAAACCCGTGAATTTTCGATAAATGTCGGTTTTTATTTTAAAAGTGAAAATTAACATATTTAGAAAATTATTTAGATAAAATAAATGTTATTTCTGGAATCAGGATGTCGAAATTATCCAACGGTGAATTTTTCATAATTTTCTAAGACAGTCAAAATTTTGGGTAAATATTAAATATCGTTTAAATATATAATGTGTTTTATGACATCATAATGACCCAATAGTGATGTAATAAAATACTATAATATTTATGTTCGGACAACATATGTTTTACCATTAAAATAATATAATTTTGGGTTTGTTTGACTTACTTTTCAAAACATTAATGGACCCTGAAGACTTATTAAACACCTTGTCTTTTTAAATTAATTTCCATGGGAGTGTGACTCACCTCCACATAAGCAAACCTATTATTTTAAGAAGTTCGGACCTTGGACTTATAAAATATTGTTTTCCTCTTCCCTTTTCCAAAAACCATGGGCAAAAACCATGGGATGGTTTGTGGTTTGGATTAATTTAATATAAGGGGTCCCAAACCTAAATAATAAAGAATTCCCTCACCTTTCCTATATAAACCCACCCAATCTCCCACTTCCTCCTCACTCAAAACCTTTGGAGTTCATCCAAACTCTGACCTAATCTCTCTATAATCCTCACAAGGTTTCCCAAGCTCCCAATAATCCCCTCTCAAGCCTCTCTTAAGCCTTTGGAAGCACACTTCCAAGTAAGGGTTTTTTCTTCCTTTCTCATTTTTGTCAATTTTCTTTAAGTTGTTTTTCCCTTTTAATTTAAATTATGAATGTTGGGGTATGGTTTTGAACCTCCCTCATACTTCTCTCTTTATGTTTGAATGACGGGAGACCCCTTTATCTCTCATTAAATTCCTTCCATGTACACCTGTTACTATGCCGAAATTCTGAAAGGAACTTCTCTCTCTTCATTTACATTCAAGCAATACTTTTGTATCATGAATCTAAATTCCATTAAAATTGTTGGGAAATGTATCTATATGACCTCCTTACTGTCCATTACATGTAAATATGATTAGGAAACCCTTTCTCTCTCATCAACCATTTTTATGAATTCTTACGTCATGCCGTTACGCTGCCGAAATCGTACCGATTTTCTAAGCCAATGTCATTGTGTAGTGAATACCATGCCCATTTCTCCATCAAGAGTATTCAACTTTATGCACATTTAATTATTGATTATAAATTTTCATGTATGAATTCCACATTCCTTCATCGTGGAATAAATGATTATGTTTTATGAATCCATTTTTTATGATCCATGTGGCACACTTATGCATGAAATGAAATGTTTAAGAAGGGTGCGCCCTTATAGCGCTCCAATGCATTGGGTAAAGTATAGTATCATGATATTTCATGTGAAATGAGTGTTGAATCATGACAATTCAAGTGCAACGAGGGTTTACTCGTGCTTCATGTGCAATGAGGGTTTACTCATGCTCCATGTGCAATGAGCCTTGGCTCATGCTAATTCCATGTTAAGTGTTGTTGCCACATTTCCATGTTATGATTATCATGCTTTATCATGCCTTTATGTTCATGTTTCTCTTGTGCTCTATTGATATGCCTAATGTCTAACATGTATTGTACTCCTCATGTTATTCCATGTGTATTCCCTTACTAGGCTTTATAGCTCACCCTTTTCTTATGCATGTCTTCAGGTTATCCCATGCAATGCTAAGTACGAGGGAATGTAGTACTCATGTAAAGGAAGTTTTCAATAAAGATGTTTTATTTCATGTTTTAAGTTTTTATGTAATGATCCTAAGCCCCAAAGACACTAAACCTCTTGATCTTCCATGTTGTATCAAGTGAATGGTTTATGTAATAAATCATGATTAAGTTTGTAATAAAAGGCGGGTTGTCATAGTTGGTATCAGAGGATAGGTTTAGTTATTTTTGGGATTAGGATTAGAAAACCCTATTAAAGACTTAGAGACAAGACTAAGTATAATAAAAACATCCCCAAGTTTTGGTAAGTACTGAGTAAGTGGTTTATCAAGTAAATACTGTAAGGGTTGGCGTCCTGAGAACCAACTGTTTTGTACTTTGATTACATGAATGGTCATTTATTATATATTGGTCATTGTTCTACATGACTATAATATAATAATGTTCTGGAATATTTATTGAATTGATAAGGTCATGGAAGATCCCCGCTATGATGAGAACCTTGAAATTCTATAATAATATTCTTAAATAAAGTTCTACGGTTGGATGAAATACTATGATAGGACACATAGTATACAAACCGTCATGTGCGAGTACTCGTAAGAAGACGAGACTCTCTCATGGAGTTCGCACTTAGTAATCTCCAAGATGGGATATTATGAGAACAGACCCGCCAGTAGCAATTCCGCATGTCTTGGTGTCATCAGACATTACTATCTACGAGCGTGTGTAATGGTCCTTAGACTGGAAGATTATCATTAACTCATGTCATGACTCACACACTTAGATTTACTGAAGAAAACCATCACGCAGACAGTTGGCGAGAAGTAGGGTATGTTGGGTGCATCACGAGTGACATGTTGTTAATGGATAAGTCTAGAAAGGATTTGTCCCTTCCATTTATGGAAGTTGATATCTCGGCCCTTTGATTGAAATAGAACCGTCGCATTAAATTCCATGGCCATGGTGTAAACGACGAGTTTATTTTAGGTAGTCAAAGAATGACGGATCAAGCATATAGGTTTATGACACTACCATGAAACCTACTTGATGAGATATCAAGACAAAGGGATTAAATTACACAGTAAGCATTCGTATGAGGTGATACGTCAATGCGGCGTCAACTTCTTTCTCTTGGGTGCCTTGACCCGTTGCTAGACAGTAATCTTGGACTTTAGGCAAGCTCGCCTAATGCCAACGAGAAAGAGGCCTAGAGGGTCACACACTAAGTGTATTCAAGTATCTCAAGTAGAATAAAGATTATTCCCATACGTGGTTTAATAATTATTCAAGGAAGCCTAAATTGTTTTAATGATGGAGGAAGAAGGAAATGAAAAACAGGATATACATTCCGTGTATTAAAGATTACACATCGTGTAGTTTTTCATGGAAAACAAGTACACGCCATGTATTAATAATTACATGCCGTGTAGTTTTATTTATGGAAAGTAAATTAATAAATGAAAACAAGATATACACACCATGTACATTGAATGTACACTCCGTGTAGTTTTCAATGAAAAACAAGTACACACCGTGTATTTATTAATACACACCGTGTAGTTTTTCCAGTCGGGATTTTGAGGATATAATATTGTTTTAAATGATATTTATTATAATCAGCATGGGCGCATGTAAAGGAATTAATTATTCGACATGGGGGTTTTAAATAAGAGTCAATGGAATAAATAAAACGCGTAATGCGTTTATTTATTGTCATAACTCTACAACCTCAAACCCGATTATAAATATCCTCACAACCCCAACTCTTTTCCGGTGCGTAACACACAAGAGAATTCTTTCAAGGTCGAAAGAACTTCTTCCACCAAGAACGCTCTCAAGACCGAGAGAGATCCTCTTCCATCAGATCAAGACGATCTAAGGCGGACAACGCAAGAAAAGGTTTCTCCACGCTAGCACCCGGAGACTCCTTTGGCGACGTCCTAGGATATGAGGTACACGTGTGGATCACCGCCAGAGGAAGTCTACACTTGACTTCTGCGACGCAACGACGAATCACATCGGAACGTGATCAAGAACATCAACAAAGAAAGAACAACCAAAAAGGTATTTCTTTTTCAATTGATTAAATTAATTATAATCAACCTGTAACGATCTTACTTTGTGGTTCTGGGACTTTCTATTTCTTTTTTCTATTTCTATGATTCGATCTATGGAGACTGGCGTTTATCTTCATATTAATCCCGGATTGATCATTTCTAATGAAAAAAATCCAAGTGGGCACATCCACCCATGAACTTCCGCTACGCCCGGAACCTTCAAATGGTATCAGAGGGAGGTTACAATATTGATTATAGTTATTTAATTTTCGTTGATAATTTACGCATTTATATTTGATTCAATTCGAAATAAATCGTTCTATAAATCTGAATAAACGAGATCTATTCTTCCTCCTTCATTTATCGATTCATATCATAGAAACGAATTTTTAATTTTAATTTTGATTAAAATAAAAATGAGGAACTTATCTGGAGAAGCCGATTTTCTGTCTGTACAAAATGGGATTACACGACGTGTAATTAAAACTACACGCCGTGTACTCAGGTTCAATGAACCAGCACTGGTCCGCCAAACCACGCCATGTGAATTGATTTTGCCTAAGTATTAATCATGCTGTGTTGACCAGAATTGAACAGCGCGTGGGAACCAGTATACATGGAGTGTATGTTGGAACAACACGCCATGTAGTCCGATCCGGTCCAGGTAAAACCGTGTACAAGGAGAAACCGTGTTCTGCGTACACGGGATCGCTAGGCCGGTTACCGCGTAACAAGGAAGTACACACCGTGTATGATTTATCTACACACCGTGTACTCCAAAATTTCCAAAGTAAAGAAAACACGCCAAATCCCCCAGCGTGTACTTTGGATAAAGGGTGAAAAGAAATACACGCCGTGTAATTATAAACTACACGCCGTGTACTTTACAGAAATGGAATTTCACCAGGTTTCCTCCAATGTACAAAGACCCATACAAGGAATATGGATGAGAAGAATCTCAAGTAAATTCAGAAAGGAATTTAAGATAATGAATTAATTAATTATAAGATCATAATTAATTAAATTCAAGCGCGACTTATCTTAAATGAAAGAACGGTTAAAAGAATTTGAATTCTAAATATGCATAAATGTCGTTGCATGCTATGGATGATCATAAGCTAGACCAAAGACCCTTTGTATGTGTATGGTTTCATTTAAATTTATTTAATTTAAATTTGTTGGCCTGTGAGCCTTCTTCCAATAAAATGTAGGGCCTGCGTGCCCATGGTTTCTTTAATGTAAACCCATGTAATGGAGGATCTCCCAAACCAGAGGACACAGTTCAAATTTTGAAGCTGAGGTGAAACCAACGCAAGAAGATACAAAGGTGGACAAGTGGGAGCTACAAAACACGAACCATCAGGTTCAAGGTGTTTTCCCTAGGTCAGGGTTATCTTATCAAAACCGCTAGATAAGTTAACCAAATAGAAGCTCATGATTATGCCATCTTATTTTATTTCTGTTTGATTTCATGGTTTATTTATTATGTATGTGTTGTCACAATCACATAATTAATAAAATGAACAAGCATGCAAAGATGGAATAAAATAAAAACCGAACTATGCGTAAACATTATCAGAACATGGTTAATCACTTAAGCAAGCATCACTTAATATTAACAAGCATGTGATAATGCGAAACTATGCATAAAGGACTACAATCCCTCAATACCATATTAAGTCAGACCAAGCCTTCCGTTACCTGATTAAGGTCAAGACTCAATAAAACTATGTGTTTGACCAACCCTTGTTGGGACACTTACTTTTATAAAGGAAGGCCTTATGAAAGGTTTCAGGTTGAATTAACCATATTAAATCAAGAGAAGTATCCCTTTCTAGACTTTGTGTAATATTGGATGCAAGAGTTGAGGAAATCAAGTCAAGATTTTAGGATTGGGGAGTCCACTCAATAGATCAAGGAACTGTAAGCTCACAGTTGGCAAAGACCTGCCTACCTAAATACCTTCAAATAGCTTGACCAACCCTTGTTGGGGTTATGCGAAGGGGAATATGAATCCTTGCCACTAGAATGTCAAAGCAACTGGACATTCCGAATCCAATGGTGAGGGACATTGGGACTTGATAAAATAGTGGGAGAATTAATTAATTAATTTGTTATTTCTCATAAAAATGTAATCAAGAAAGTACTGATAAATCTGCTCTTTTAAATTTGTAGAATCGAAATGAAAAACTCATCAACCACATTTTCTCTGCGATCAATACTGGATAAAGACAATATCCTTACCGGCAGTAACTTTCAGGAATGGTTTAGGCGCCTTCGGGTTATCCTATGCCATGAACAAAAGTTTTACGTGCTGGAGTCCTCGCTTCCTGATTCTCCTACCCTAGGGGCGAGTGATGAAGATTTCCTGGTCTATGATAAACATTTGAACAATGCTCTCAACGTTCAATGTTTGATGCTATCATCGATGTCTAGTGAGCTCATGAAGTCTCATGAAGACATGGATGCCTATAGCATGCTTGAGCACCTCTGTGGTTTATACCAGGAGAGAGCTAGACAAGAAAGGTTTGAGATCTCCAAGGCTCTATTTCAGAGCAAGCTTGGAGAGGGTTCCCCAGCCGGGCCTCATGTAGTCAAGCTCATTTTCTACATTGAGCACTTGGAGGTTCTAGGGTTTAAACTCCCCGAAGAACTGGGTACCGATCTCATTCTTGCATCACTACCCCAGAGCTTCTCAAACTTTGTTGTTAATTTCAACATGACCAACATTGAGAAGTCTCTATCTGATCTTCTTATCCTTATTCGCCAAGTGGACAATGACATGAAGCGTGAAAATCTTTCTGTCCTTATGGTGAATAAAAGGAAAGGGAAGGCGAAGAGCTTTAAGCCCAAAGCTTCTTCAAGACCTTCCAAGAAAAGGAAGATCAAAGGGGAGGAAAAGGAACAAGATGCTGTTTGTTTCGCATGTGGAAAGAAGGGCCACTAGAAGAAAAACTGCACCCAACCAAGGAAGCAAGGGGAAGCTTCAGGTGCGTTTGTTATCAAATGCAATATATCTGTTTCTACTAATTGGGTATTAGATACTGCTTGTGGTGCTCACATATGTATCCAAATACAGGAACCAAGTAGATTCAAGAAGATTGATTGAGGGGAGGTAGATCTATGAGTAGCCAACAAAGCCAGACTTGCTGCTGTAGCTGTCGGAGACTACCACCTCACATTTCCAACTGGAATGATCTTGGTGTTAAAGGGTTGTTATTATGTGCCTTCTGTTACTAAAAACATTATTTCAGTATCCAGATTAGATAATGATGGATTCATGTTCAAGTTTGGAAATGAGTGTTGCTACTTTTATAAAGATAACATTTGTTTTGGAAGGGCACATTTGTATAACGACCTTTATGTGTTAGACTATACAAACCAAGTAATGGAAATTGATGAAAAATTCAATTCACATAACTCATACCACACCCAACTTTGGAATCACCGGCTAGGTCATGTCAATGAGAAACGTTTGACAAAACTACATCAAGATGGGTATTTAGATTCTTTCGAACTAAAACCACTTGGTGTATGACATGCGTGTCTACAAGGAAAAATGACCAAAGCCCCATTTAGTGGGAAAGGTGAAAGAGCTAAAGAACTTCTATAATTAGTTCACACAGATGTGTGTGATCCATTTCCAGTTGAGGCAAGGGGTGGGTTCTCATACTTCATAACTTTTACTGATGATTTTAGTAGATATGGATATATCTACTTAATGAGGTATAAGTCAGATTCTTTTGATCGGTTCAAAGAATACAAGAATGAAGTTGAGAACCAGCTTGGTAAGAAGATTAAGAAACACCACTCAGACAGAGGAGGATAATATCTTAATCAGGACTTCATTGATTTCTTACAGGAGTTTGGGATTCTATCTCAACTCACTCCTCCATACACGCCCCAGTGGAATGGTGTAAGTGAAAGGAGGAACCAAACACTGTTAGACATGGTGAGATCAATGATGAGTCATGTGGGTCTTCCATTATCCTTTTGGAGATATGCATTACAAACAACAACACACATACTAAACCAAGTACCAACTAAATTGATAAATGGTATTCCATACGAGTTATGGAGTGGACGCAAAGCCATGTTATCGAATTTACATGTGTGGGGTAGCGAAGCATTTGTTAAGGCCTCTTCAGGTAACAAACTTGCACCCCGAGGCACAAAGTGTATCTTTATAGGATATCCCAAATAAACAAGGGGATATTATGTAACAACCCGAAATTTTGAATAAATCTCGTTTCCTGATTTTGTGTGTTATTTTATTTTTTATACTCAACAAAACTGTTTCATTTGATAACATGAGTATAAGTAAAATGAGACCATTGGGTTTTAACTGTTATATGACCATTGGTCAATATGACCGCTGGAAACTAAATGTTTCGATTATTGTCTCTAAATACAAGTAATCTTGGTTAATTAATATAGAAAGAAGATTCGATGGCCTCACCCAGTAGTCTTGGACTGATCGAAGCCCATCTAACAGAACTTGGGAAGGAGGTAGAACCACTGGGCTTTGCTCTGGACCAAACCCAAGCCGAACTTCATCGTGTGAAGCTAGAACATAATCGCCTTCGTGAGAAGTTCAAACTGATAGAAATTACTACTCGTGCGATGTTGGCCGAGCCTCCCTCAGATTCTCTCACATTAGCACAACTTACACTTAGGTCCTATGCTGGTGTGATAAGGGGCTATGTAAGGAGACCATAAATGCCTTGTGTAATCCTTTGATTTAAATAAAAATTGTGATTTATTCTTGTGATGAAGTTTTTAAATTTTAAAATGTACGGATAAATATAGTATGCATATTTTTGATGAGTTCTAGAAAAAGAATATTTGAAAATATTTATATAAACCATAGACAACTAATTATGTGCAATGATTTTAAAAAAATGGTCTTCTACAATTATGTTCAGTACAAAATTTAGAGTCCAATAAGATCAACTTAATTTTTGATGAATAGTAAATTATGAATAGTGATTTTATGATTAGGATTAGTAATGTGACCAAATGGATTAGTAATCTTACTTAAAGAAAGTATTAATATAATCTAGGCACCTTGATTAAGTAATGTGATTCAATAAAATAGGTAAATAACTGTTTCATTAATTATTAGTCAAATATTAGTTTTTTCGAGTGAATAGTGTTTTTTAATTAAAAATTAAATTAAAAATATTTAGAAAAATATTTTTATAAAATGGATTTCATTTTTGAACTCAGATCATCGATATTATGTTAAGGTAATTTTTGGGGATTTTTCTGAAAAAATGAATTTTTGGTGAATAGTGTATTTATTTAAAAATTAAATTAAAAATATTTAGAAAATTATTTTTATAAAATGGAGTTTATTTTTGAAATCAGAGAATTGATATTTGGTTAAGGTGAAATTTTGGAATTTTTCTGAGAAAGTTGAATTTTCAGTGAATAGTAAAAATACAGTTTTAGGGTTTCGGTATGTTTAATGACATCATAACTGTGTCATGATGATTTCATGAGATATTTTAAGGGTTTTCCGACCAAAGGTGATGAATTATTGTATGAGGGGCCCCATGTGGCCTAACTCCATGGGAAATACCATGGGAGAGCCCATGGTTTTGAGAAAACCACTTGTGAGGTGTCCCTTGGCCATTAATGCCTTGTCCCCTCACTTTCCCTATAAATACCAAGCCATACTCTCATCTATTAGACTCCCAACTATCCCCCAACAAAGCTCTGGTCTTATTACCTCCCAAGGAGTCCTCCCAAGGTTCCCCAAAGCCCTCAAGGTCCCAACCTTTGAGTTTTAAGAGTTACATTTTAAGGTAAGGGATCCTACCTCTCTTTCTTTCCAAGTACTCTCTTTTATGTCATTTATTTTATGCTCCATGTTATTATATTGGAGGATGTTCTTTTATATTACTCTTACTTCCCTTTTAATTTTCATATTATTAGAGACCCCCTCTTTCTCTCATCAATTCGTTTTAAGAATGTTTAAGTGGCGCCGTTAGACTGTCGAATTTTTAAGGGATTCTTTCACCTTTTTCATTTTTCAAAGTTCTACTTTCATGTCAAGTCTTTCAAGTTCCTTTTTATTATGTTGGGGTATGATATCTATATCTATAATACTGATATTCTATGTTCATATGATTAGAAACCCTATTTGATCTTGTCAAATTCATTTTTTGTTGAAGTTTAAGTGGCGCCGTTAGGTTGCCGAATTTTTAAGGGATTCTTTCACCTTTCTCATTTTTCAAAGTTTTACTTTCATGTCAAGTCTTTCAAGTTACTTTTTATTATGTTGGGGTATTATATCTACATCTATCATACTTATATTTTATATTAATATTATTATAGACCCTATTTGATCTCGTCAATTCATTTTTGTTGAAGTTTAAGTGGCGCTGTTAGGCTGCCGAATTTTTAAGGGATTCTTTCACCTTCTCATTTTTCAAAGTTCTAATTTAATGTCAAGTATTTCAAGTTCCTTTTTATTATTTTGGGGTATTATCTCTATATCTATAATACTGATATTTTATGTTCATATGATGAGAGACCCTATTTGATCTCTTCAATTCATTTTGTTGAAGTTTAAGTGATGCCGTTAGGCTGCCGAATTTTCATAAGAGAAATCTTATTTTTTTTCTTCCCTCCATGTTTTTCATTTCATATGGTATGTATTTCAAATCTCATTAACATGTTCTTATATCCATTATATTCTGTACCTATACTGTTCTTTGGATCATTTATGAGTGGGTGACCTATGTCCCCTCTCTTTTCAATGTTTTCTAAAACCCCAAAGCATAGCTGTTATGCTGCAGAATTTCCGTCTCAAATGTATCTCTCTTTTTCTCAAATTATTTTATTTTATTAAGTTAATACTCAAAGATATTCCTTATAAATGAGTATTCACATATATACCAAAATTTTATATTTTAAATTCTGGGATTTACATACATAATACCCACTTTACTTTTCCGTGGGTTTTAAGTGACATAAAGATCACGTCTTTAAAGCAGTTTTTAAAACGTTATGATTATGAAATGAAACCCATTTATTTTATGCTATATGGGTTTTTTATGAAATTATTGATGATGATATATGTGGCTCACATGATAATAAAGGAAAATTTAAGGGTGCTCCCTGATAGCACTCCAATGCATTGAGTAAAGACTTAATCTCTAGAGATGACCATTTTGACTGATACCTTGGTGAATAACCTTGGTAATTTTTAATGACACCTTGGGGATGGAACTTGGTGAAACGAAATTGATTTTATATATTAAATGTTTTAGCCACATATTCAAGTTATGAAACACATTATTTTTTTATGATATGCCTCATGATCTCTTTCTCATGCCTTAAAGTTATTTTTCATGACTTTTGATGTATCTCAAGTTCTCATGTAAAATGTTTCCCTTGTTTCCTTTACTGGGCGTTTTGCTCACCCTTTCCTTTTATGTATGCTCCCAGGTTATGAGATGCTGCAATTAACTTAGGATGAATAAATGAAGAAGCCTTTCAAGTGTTTAATAAGAATGTTTTTTTCTCATGTAATAAGTTCCTGGTTTCCAAGACACTAAACCTTAAAGATCCTCAGTTTTGTATAATGTAATGAAAGTTTATGTGATAAAAAGGTGGGATGCTATAGTTGGTATCAAAGGATGGTTTAGTTATTTGTGGAAATTAGGATATGAAAACTTTAGTAATAAACCTATATAAATGTTTAAATATAGGAAATATTCCTGGTATTTTGTTGAGTATTGATTAAGGGGTTGACAAGCAAATACATCCCTGTCTGGATACGAGCAGGTAGAGGTGGCTCTGGCACAGATGTACATAGGGGTAAAACTCGAAAACACCGCTTTGAGCTAGACTCGAATGGGAAATGGTACATGAAAACGGGCCTTGCTGCACTATTTGTTACGAAACTCCCGGGGGATAAGCTTTGGTAAATTCATAAGCTTAATATGAACCATTATTAAAGGAATAAAGATAAAATAAAATAAAGATTTACATAAGAATATATGATCATGGATAACCTAGTTTGGAACCTAGTGGATCACAAGTTAGGGTATAATTTTCTTATACAAGTTATCCTTCTATGATTTAAGTTCCTTTTCATGATTATTGGCTAAGTATTTAAGCCCCTAATTGTACTTTCTTTTCTTAGTTAATGGCGGGAAATGGAAGAACATGTCCCAACAACCAATGTGATAGGAAATGTGACGATTGCCGTATTAATATGACACAGATGATTAGGGGATTAAAAGATGATTATTATTTTGGAAGATGTTCACTATTTTGGGAACCCTATTTGATCGAGGAAAATAGATTACTACGGTATTTTCTTTGAGGAGTAAAGGTTGACTTATATTTTGAAGAATCGATGAATTTAAGGTGAACTTATAGTAATTTAGGTTACTTATGGAAATTATTAACCTATCTTGGGGAAAATATGGTTAGGTTAGATACTTTTGTTATAAGATGTTAGGAGTGGTTGATGTTGTTTGGATATGAACGATGAAGTTTATTTTGGAAGACTATGTTATCAAATCCTTATTGTATTTGGGTTTCAATCTTAGTTTGGTTTATTTTGAGGGATTTTTAAGGATAGTTATTTATGGAATGGTCTATGATGAACTTTGGGTAGTACCGTGGAATTTTGAAGATTTAAAGAAGTTTCCCTTACTATGGGATTCTTTCTTTTTGAAGAGTTGTTTTATCTTACCCTTTTTATTTTTGGGATAATAGAAGAAATAGATAGTTAATCTTTGGTGGATTATGTGATTCTCTAGAAGATGATTCTTGTGCTTTGATGAGACCAAGTATATTTGAATGCTCATCGTTTGGAGAAAAGATTATTTTTGGTAGAAACTTATTAAAGGATGAAACTCTACTTGAAGGTAGGTATATTTCCCCGTGTTTTATTCTATGTAGTAAATGAATTCCTCAAAACTATGAAAAGGAACGTAAAACAAAAACGTTGTCTGTTAACATTTCCTACTGGGAAATCAAATACCGTTTAACCCATCATAATTTTGTGATTTTTTCGTGGTTAACTTTCTTCTAATCATGTTTTCTATCACTCTCCCTCAGAATTTGACCCTTTGTTTTCTCCTCAATGTCCATGTTTTCCTACATGGAATCCTAGTGTGGGTTAACTCGGGTGACCTTTGTACTTCCCTTTCATTCTCTTAAATTAATATTTTTACTGACTCCTTTTCTGATGTGAGACTTTCAATGAAATTTCAAAACCCAATTTTAAAAAATTGCGAGGACACAATTTCTTAAGGGGGGAAGATTGTAACGACCCGAAATTTTGAATAAATCTCGTTTCCTGATTTTGTGTGTTATTTTATTTTTTATACTCAACAAAACTATTTCATTTGATAACATGAGTATAATTAAAATGAGACCGTTGGGTTTTGACTGTTATATGACCATTGGTCAATATGACTGCTGGAAACTAAACGTTTCGATTATTGTCTCTAAATACAAGTAATCTTGGTTAATTAATATAGAAAGAAGATTCGATGGCCTCACCCAGTAGTCTTGGACTGATCGAAGCCCATCTAATAGAACTTGGGAAGGATCTAGAACCACTGGGATTTGCTCTGGACCAAACCCAAGCCGAGCTTCATCGTGTGAAGCTAGAACGGAATTGCCTTCACGAGAAGTTGAAACTGATAGAAATTACTACTCGTGCGATGTTGGCCGAGCCTCCCTCAGATTCTCTCACCTTAGCACACCTTACACTTAGGTCATATGCTGGTGTGATAAGGGGCTATGTAAGGAGACCATAACTGCCTTGTGTAATCCTTTGATTTAAATAAAAATTGTGATTTCTTCTTGTGATGAAGTTTGTAAATTTTCAAATGTCCGGATAAATATAGTATGCATATTTTTGATGAGTTCTAGAAAAAGAATATTTGAAAATATTTATGTAAACCTTAGATAACTAATTATGTGTAATGATTTTCAAAAAATGGTCTTCTACAATTATATTCAGTACGAAATTTAGAGTCTAATAAGATCAACTTAATTTTTGATGAATAGTAAATTATGAATTGTGATTTTATGCTTAGGATTAGTAATGTGATCAAATGGATTAGTAATCTCACTTAAATAAAGTATTAATATAATCTAGGCACCCTGATTAAGTAATGTGATTCAATAAAATAGGTAAATAACTGTTTCATTAATTATTAGTCAAGTATTAGTTTTTTCAAGTGAATAGTGTTTTTTAATTAAAAATTAAATTAAAAACATTTATAGAATTATTTTTATAAAATGGATTTCATTTTTGAACTCAGAGCATTGATATTATGTTAAGGTAATTTTTGGGGATTTTTCTGAAAAAAATGAATTTTCGATGAATAGTGTATTTATTTAAAAATTAAATTAAAAATATTTAGAAAAATATTTTTATAAAATGGATTTCATTTTTAAAATCAGAGCATTGATATTTGGTTAAGGTGAAATTTTGGAATTTTTCTGAGAAAGTTGAATTTTCAGTGAATAGTAAAAATACAGTTTTAGGGTTTCGGTATGTTTAATGACATCATAACTGTGTCATGATGATGTCATGAGATATTTTAAGGGTTGGCCGACCAAAGGTGATGAATTATTATATGGGGGGAACCATGTGTCCTAACTCCATGGGAAATACCATGGGAGAGCCCATGGTTTTGAGAAAACCACTTGTGAGGTGTCCCTTGGCCATTAATGCCTTGTCCCCTCACTTTCCCTATAAATACCAAGCCATCCTCTCATCCATTCGACTCCCAACTCTCCCCCAACGAAGCTCTGGTCTCATTACCTCCCAAGGAGTTCTCCCAAGGTGCCCCAAATCCCTCAAGGTCCCAACCTTTGAGTTTTAAGAGTTACGTTTTAAGGTAAGGGATCCTACCTCTCTCTTCTTTCCAAGTACTATCTTTTATGTCATTTATTTTATGATCCATGTTCTTATGTTGGAGGATATTCTTTTATATTACTCTTACTTCCATTTTCATGTTCACATTATGAGAGACCCCCACTTGCTCTCATCAATTCGTTTTCAGAATGTTTAAGTGGCGCCGTTAGGCTATCGAATTTTTAAGGGATTCTTTCACCTTTCTCATTTTTCAAAGTTCTACTTTCATGTCAAGTCTTTAAAGTTCCTTTTTATTATGTTGGGGTATGATCTCTATATATATCATACCAATATTCTATGTTCATATGATGAGATACCCTATTTGATCTCGTCAAATTCATTTTTTTGAAGTTTAAGTGGCGCCGTTAGGCTGCCGATTTTTTAAGGGATTCTTTCACCTTTCTCATTTTTCAAAGTTCTACTTTCATGTCAAGTATTTAAAGTTTCTTTTTATTATGTTGGGGTATTATCTCTATATCAATAATACTGATCTTTTATGTTCATACTATGAGAGACCCTATTTGATCTCGTCAATTCATTTTTGTTGAAGTTTAAGTGGCGCCGTTAGGCTGCCAAATTTTTAAGGGATTCTTTCACCTTTCAAATTTTTCGAAGTTCTACTTTCATGTCAAGTCTTTCAAGTTCCTTTTTATTATGTTGGGGTATGATATCTTTATCTATCATACTGATATTTTATGTTCATATGATTAGAGACCCTATTTGATCTCTTCAATTCATTTTGTTGAAGTTTAAGTGACGCCGTTAGGCTGCCGAATTTTCATAAGAGAAATATTATTTTTGTCTTCCCTCCATGTTTTTAATTTCATATGGTATGTTTTTCAAATATCATTACCATGTTCTTATATCCATTATATTCTATCCCTCTACTATTCTTTGGATCATTTATGAGTGGGTGACCTATGTCCCCTCTCTTTTCAATGTTTTCTAAAACCCCGAAGCATAGACGTTATGCTGCAGAATTTCCATCTCAAATGTCTCTCTCTTTTTCTCAAATTATTTTATTTTATTAAGTGAATACTCAAAGATCTTCCTTCTAAATGGGTATTCACATATATACCAAAATGTTCTATTTTAAATTCTGGGATTTACATACATAAGAACCACTTTCCTTTTCCATGGGTTTTAAGTGACATAAAGATCATGTCTTTAAAACAGTTTTTAAAACGTTATGATTATGAAATTAAACCAATTTATTTTATGCTATATGGGTTGTTTATGAAATGATTGATGATGATATATGTGGCTCACATGATAATAAAGGAAAATTTAAGGGTGCACCCTGATAGCGCTCCAATGCATTGGGTAAATACTTAATCTCTAGAGATGACCATTTTGACTGATACCTTGGTGAATAACCTTGGTAAATTTTAATGACACCTTGGGGATGGACCTTGGTGAAACAGAATTGATTGTCTATATTAAATGTTGTAGCCACATATTCAAGTTATGAAACACGTTATTTTTATTATGATATGCCTCATGATATCTTTCTCATGCCTTAAAGTTATTTTTCATGACTTTTGATGTATCTCAAGTTCTCATGTAAAATGTTTCCCTTGTTTCCATTACTGGGCCTTTTGCTCACCCTTTCCTTTTATGTATGCTCCCAGGTTATGAGATGCTGTAATGAACTTAGGATGAACAAATGAAGAAGCCTTTCAAGTGTTTAAGAAGAATGTTTTTTTTCTCATGTAATAAGTTCCTGGTTTCCAAGACACTAAACCTTAAAGATCCTCAGTTTTGTATAATGTAATGAAAGTTTATGTGATAAAAAGGCGGGATGATATATATTACCTATACAACCCTTCAGACAAAAAGGTTACAATGGCAAGACGCACCATATTCCTTGAGAGTGATCACATCTCTAAAAGAGACAGTGGGAGCGAGATAGACTTCGATGAAGTCGAGGCTCAAGATACACAAGAGTTGGTACAAGAACAGATTCCACAAAGCCCCGTGGAAGAACAATCTATTCCAGAGACACAAGAACTGCGTAGAAGCATGAGAGAGGTGAGATAAATAGAACGATATGGTTTTCTTTTCATCGAGGATGGTGACTCATTATTGGTGGACAATGATGATCCTCTTACCTACAAGGAAGCAGTTGAAGGCACAGACGTTGCCAAGTGGCAAGAAGCCATGAATTCTGAAATGGATTCCATGTACCAAAACCAAGTCTGGATTTTGGTAGATCCTTCAGTTGATGTAAAGCCTCTTGGTAATAAATGGGTATTCAAGAAGAAACTAGACATGGAGGGGCAAGTCAGTACCTACAAGGTACGACTGGTTGCAAAAGGTTTTAGACAGCATCAAGGAATTGACTATGATGAAACCTTTTCACCAGTTGCAATGCTGAAATCCATCAGAATCCTATTGGCCATTTCCACTTACCATGACTATGAAATTTGGCAAATGGATTTCAAAACAGCTTTCCTTAACAGGAACCTCCAAGAAGTTGTTTACATGAAAAAACCTGAAGGGTTTGTGACTCCAAATGATGCCAACAAGGTATGCAAGTTGCAGAAATCTATTTATGGATTAAAGAAAGTATCAAGGTCATGGAACATTCATTTTGATAAAGCCATAACAGAATTTGGATTTGTTAAGAATGAATGTGAGCCTTGTGTCTACAAGAGGTTTAATGGGAGTGCAGTCGTTTTCCTAATAGTATATGTTGATGACATATTACTAATTGGAAATGAAGTACCTATCTTACAGTCAGTTAAGGAATGGTTGCATAAATGCTTCTCCATGAAAGACTTGGACGAGTCAGCATATATTCTTGGGATCAAGATCCATCGTGATAGATCCAAGAGAATGCTGGGCCTGAGTCAAAGTACATACATTGACAAGATACTGAAGAGATTCAGTATGGAACAGTCCAAGAGGGTATTGTTGCCAGTGTCACATGGCATTCATCTTTCCAAGAAAATGTGTCCTCAGACACATGAGGAAAGAAAGAGAATGGAAAGGATCCCTTACGCATCCGCGATTGGGTCAGTCATGCATGATATGTTATGTACAAGGCTAGATGTTGCTTACACATTAAGTGCGGTAGGCAGATATCAAGATGATCTGGGAGACCGCCATTGGATGGAAGTCAAGAATATCCTTAAGTATCTGAGTCGTACTAAGGATATGTTCCTGGTTTATGGAGGAGATGAGGAACTAGTCATCAGAGGACATGTAGATGCTAGTTTCCAGACTGATCAAGATGACATGAAGTCACAGAATAGATACATCTTAAGTTTAAATGGAGGTGCAGTGAGCTGGAAGATCTCAAAGAAAAGTGTGGTGGCAGATTCTACAGTGGAGTTCGAGTATATCGCAGTTTCTGAGGAAGATAAAGAAGCAGTATGGATGCGAAGCTTCGTCCAAGAGTTGGATGTAGTACCGAGTAGTAAAGATCCTATCACACTCTATTGTGATAATACTACAGCGGTGGCACTTGCAAAAGATCCAAGGTCACATCAGCGGACAAAGCACATACTTCGGAAGTATCATCTCTTTAGGGATTTTCTCAGAGAGGTGAAGTTGCAGTGAGCAATATTTACACGGAAGACAACGTGGCAGACCCCTTGACTAAAGCCTTGACTCAGTAGAAACATGATCATCATGTGAGGTATAGCGGACTAAAAGTCTTAGGCAGTTGGATCTAGTCCAAGTGGGAGTTTGTAAGGGCTGGTGTCCTGAGAACCAACTGTTTTGTACTTTGATTACATGAATGTTCACTTATTATATATTGTTCATTGTTCTACATGACTATAATATAATAATGTCCTGGAATATTTGTTGCATTGATAAGGTCATGGAAGATCCCCGCTAAGATGAGAACCTTGAAATGCTATAATAATATTCTTAAATAAAGTTCTATGGTTGAATGATATACTATGATAGGACACATAGTATACAGACCTTCATTTGCGAGTACTCGTAAGAAGACGAGACTCTCTCTCATGGAGTTCTCACTTAGTAATCTCCAAGATGGGAGATTATGAGAACAGACCTGCTAGTAGCAATTCGGCATGTCTTGGTGTCATTAGACATTGCTATCTACAAGCGTGTGTAATGGTCCTTAGACTGGAAGATTATCATTAACTCATGTCATGACTCGCACACTTAGATTTACTGACAAAAACCGTCACGCAGATAGTTGGCGGGAAGTAGGGTACGTTGGGTGCGTCACGAGTGAAATGTTGTTAATGGATAAGTCGAGGAAGGATTTTTCCCTTCCATTTATGGAAGTTGATATCTCGGCCCTTTGATTGAAATAGAACTGTCACATTAAATTCCATGGACATGGTGTAAACAACGAGTTTATTTCAGGTAGTCAAAGAACGACAGATCAAGCATATAGGTTTATGACACTACCATGAAACCTTCTTGATGAGATATCGAGACAAAGGGATTAAATTACACAGTAAGCGTTCTTATGAGGTGATATGTCAATGCGGCGTCAACTTATTTCTCTTGGGTGCCTTGACCCATTGCTAGACAGTAATCTTGGACTTTAGGCAAGCTCGCCTAATGCCAACGAGAAAGAGGCCTAGAGGGTCACACACTAAGTGTATTCAAGTATCTCAAGTAGAATAAAGATTATTCCCATACATGGTTTAATAATTATTCAAGGAAGCCTAAATTGTTTTAATGATGGAGGAAGAAGGAAATGAAAAACAGGATATACACACCATGTATTAAAGATTACATGCCATGTAGTTTTTCATGGAAAACAAGTACATGCCGTGTATTAATAATTACATGCCGTGTAGTTTTCTTTATGGAAAGGAAATGAATAAATGAAAAAAATATATACACACCGTGTACATTGAATGTACACGCCGTATAGTTTTCAATGAAAAACAAGTACACGCAGTGTATTTATTAATACACACCGTGTAGCTTTTCCAGTCGGGATTTTGAGGATATAATATTGTTTTAAATGATATTTATTATAATCAGCGTGGGAGCATGTCAAGGAATTAATTATTCGACATGGGGGTTTTAAATAAGAGTCAATGGAATAAATAAAATTCATAATGCGTTTATTTATTGTCATAAATCTACAACCTCAAACCCGATTATAAATATCCTCACAACCCCAACTCTTTTCCGGTGCGTAACACACAAGAGAATTATTTCAAGGCCGAAAGAACTTCTTCCACCAAGAACGCTCTCAAGACCGAAAGAGATCCTCTTCCATCGGATTAAGACGATCTAAGGCGGACAACGCAAGCAAAAGTTTCTCCATGCTAGCACCCGGAGACTCCTTTGGCGACATCCCGAGATACAAGGTACACGTGTGGATCACCGCTAGAGAAAGTCTACACTTGACTTCTATGATGCAACGAAGAATCACATCAGAATGTGATCAAGAACATCATCGAAGAAAGAACACCCAAAAAGGTATTTCTTTTTCAATTGATTAAATTAATTATAATCAACCTATAATGATCCTACTTTGTGGTTCCGGTACTTTCTATTTCTTTTGTCTATTTCTATGATTCGATCCATGGAGACTGGAATTTATCATCGTATTGATCCCGGATTGATCATTGCTAATGAAAAAAAGCCAAGTGGGAACATCCACCCACGCGCTTTCGCTGCACCCGGAACCTTCAAATACATCCCTGTCTGGATACGAGAAGGTAGGGGCGGCTCTAGCACAGATGTATCCTAGGGGTAAAACCCAAAAACACCGCTTTGAGCTAGACTCGAATGGGAACTGGTGCACGATAATGGGCCTTGCTGCACTCTTGGTTACGACACTCCCGAGGGATATGTTTTGATAAATTCACAAGCTTAGTATGAACCCTTATTAAGGGAACTAAAACAATTCCCCTAAGAATATATGTTATAAATTAGATCATGAAAAGCCTAGATTGAAGCCTATAGACTCATGAGTTAAAGAAATAAAAGTTTATTTATAAGTCATAAACTTTTGTCTTTGGATTACCCTTTATGTGTTACCCCTAACTTTCCTTTTATTCCAGCCAATGGTCGATAATAGGAGGAATCGGGCTAAAAACCGTTGTGAAGATCAATGTGATGACTGTACTAATGAGATGCCCAATCCAATGAGAGCGGTAATCGTGAACTTTTTCATGCTTCTCTCTCAGCTAACTCAAGTCTTGAATAGAAACACGGGTCAAGAGGAACGTTCAACCCCCCTTAAGAAAGAAAAAGTCGCTATCGAGAGCTTCATGAGACAAAGGCCTCCAACTTTTAGTGGATCATCCGATCCCACGATCGCTGAACAATGGATCAACTCCATTGAAAAGATCTTCTCCATACTTCAATGTTCTGAACAAGAGAATGTTCTCCTGGCAGTGTATCGTATGGAGGGTGAAGCTGATCAATGGTGGACATTGATCAAAAATACGAAGCCTGAGGAGGAGATCGAGGCATTGGAATGGAAGGATTTCCAGAAGATGTTTTTCGATAAATATTTTCCACGCACCCTCCGGCTTAAGATGGAAAGGGACTTCCTTTCCCTCAAGAAAAAAGATGAAGAATATGTTGGAGCGTACGAGACAAACTTCACAAGGCTTGCACGATGCACTTCCGGCTTTGTCGTTACCCCAGAATGCAAAGTTGACCGCTTCTTTGGTGGGTTGAAGCCTAGCCTACAGAAAGCATTAGCAATCCGTGACTTCGAAAGCTATGAGGAAATTGTCCGATGCGCCCTCAAGGTCGAAATGGAGATCGTGGAATCACAGGGGTATCATGGGGACAAGAAGCGTAAGGTGGAATTCAATGCTGGTGGTCCGATGGATAAATCCAACGGTGCTAAGAATATCCAGCACCCCACTTGCCAAAAGTGCGAAAAGAAGCACCCTGGAAATTACCTTAAGGGGATGAGGAAATGCTTCAGGTGTGGAAGAGAAGGGCACCTAGCTGTTAACTGTTAGCAAGAAAGACCCGCGGCTGCGATAGAGGAGAGGAACACTCCATTCGAACCTCAACGCATTGTTCAATGCTACAAATGAAATTAACCGAGGCATTTTTCAAATCAGTGCCCTAATCCAAGGGTTTTCGGAGGCAACCAACAACCTCCAAGGTAGAAAGGAAGAGATTTTGCCATCACTTCTTCTGAAGTGAACCCCAAAAACGAAGTGGTGATAGGTAAAGTAGTTATTCATTCAAGAATAGTGAACATACTTTTTGATTTCGGTTCTATGCATTCTTTTATATCTCGAAAGTTTAGTAGAACAATCCCAGTACCACCACAAATCATGGAAGTGAAGATGTCGGTGAGTACGACAAATGGTGAAATCATTGCATCCCATGAATATAAGTCCTACCCTGTTATAATCTGTGGATTGAATTTCCCAGAGAACCTCGTCATACTCCCTCTGGTGGGATTTGATGCAATTCTTGGCATGGATTGGATTTCCTTATATAGAGCCAATATAAATTGTCGGGAGAGGGAAATCACACTCCATATGGAGAATCGACCCCCGATTATTTACAAGTGTAAGGAGGAAGATGAATCTCCTTTAGCTCCATTATATCAAGAATGGATATTACTGCCCTATGAGCATGCGTATCTGGCTCAGATGATTGAGTCCAAGGAAGAAACCATCCTTGAAGAAATTCCTATTGTGAGGGAATTCGCGGAAGTGTTTCCCGAGGAACTGCCTGGTCTTCCTCCTAGAAGAGATGTTGAATTCTCAATTGAACTTATACCAGGGGAATCACCAATATCCAAGACTCCATATAGAATGGCTGTTGTAGAGCTTGAAGAGATGAAGAAACAACTATAGGATAATCTAGATAAAGGGTTTATACGCCCAAGTGCTTCACCATGGGGTGCACCAGTCTTCTTCGTCAAGAAGAAGGATGGGTCAATGCGCCTTTGCATCGATTATCGTGAACTTAACAAAATCACGATAAATAACAAGTATCCTCTGCCACAGATCGATGACTTGTTCGATCATCTGCGTGGAGCACAATACTTCTCGAAGGTAGATTTTCGGTCAGGATATTATCAAGTAAGGGTAAAGAAGGAAGATGTCCCCAAGACTGCTTTTCGTACAAGATAAGAGCACTATGAATTCATAGTAATGCCTTTCAGACTCCCCAATGCTCTAGCAGTATTCATGGACTTGATGAATAGAGTCTTTAGAGATTACCTAGACAAATTTGGGGTAGTCTTTATAGATGATATTCTAATATACTCCAAAACCAAGGAGGACCATGAGGAGCATTTAAGAACTGTACTGGAGACTTTGCGCAAGGAGAAGCTCTATGAAAAGTACAACAAGTGTGAGTTATAGTTGAAGGAAGTCTCATTCTTGGGCCATATCATCACAAGCAATGGGATATCTGTGGATCCCTCCAAAATAGATGCAATTGAGGGATGACCGATGCCAACATCAGTAATGGATATCCGTAGCTTCTTGGGGCTAGCTGGATATTATCAAAGATTTGTGAGGAATTTCTCATGATTGTCTAACCCTCTTACCAAGATAAATCGGAAGGTAGTAAAGTTTTCTTGGAGTGATGAATGTGAAGAAAGATTCAAGGAGTTGAAAAGGAGGCTTATCACTACGCCCGTGATCACTTTACCCATAAGTGGGGAACTTTTTGTGGTATTCAGTGATGCTTAGAAGAAGGGCTTAGGATGTGTGCTGATGCAGAATGATAAAGTGATATCCTATGCCTCAAGGAAGTTGAAAATCCATGAGAAAAACTATCCAACACATGATCTGAAGTTAGCAGTGGTGATCTTTGCCTTGAAAATCTGGCGGCATTATCTCTATGGGGAGAAATGTGAGATATATCCTGACCACAAGATTCTTAAATATATATTCACATAGAAATAGATTAATATGCGCCAGAGAATATGGATAGATCTCATCAAGGATTATGACTATTCAATACATTTCCACCCTGGAAAAGCGAACAAGGTAGCAGATTCCCTAAGTAGAAAGGACCCAACGATTCTATTAATGATGAGAATAGAGAAGGATCCAATCTTCTTAGAGTTGATGAATATGGACATGGGAATCATAAATAAGGGAACATCATAAATCCTTTCACAAATGATTGCTCAATCGTCTCTTTTGGAAAGGTTAAAGGATGCTCAAAAGGATGATGTGGGAATTCAGGAAAAAGTGGAAGCTATCAAAAAAGGGAAATCCTCAGAGTTTAATGTTAATGAAGAAGGAATTGTGCGGTTTGGGAAAAGACTATGTGTTCCATCAAGTTTGGAGCTGAAGAAGAAACTTTTGGATGATGCACATAGTTCAAATTTCTCTATTCATCTAGGGAGCACAAAGATGTATCGAGATATACGAGAAATTTTTTGGTGGGATAATATGAAGAAGGAGATCGCTGAATATACATCAAAGTTCCTGGTTTTTCAACAAGTGAAGGCAGAGAGGCAGAAGTCTAAGGGGATGATGCAACCATTGCCCATACCAGAATGGAAACGGGAGAACATCACCATGGACTTTGTCACCGGACTTCCGAGGATATCTAAAGGCAGCAATGCGATCTGGGTTGTGGTGGATCGTCTTACAAAGACTGCACACTTCATTGCTATTCGTGAGGATTTCTCATTGGATAAAATGGCACGGATATATATCAGGGAAGTGGTAAGGTTGAATGGAGTACCACTATCTATTGTGTCTGACTGAGATCCAAGATTTACCTCTAAGTTTTGGAAGAGTCTTCAACATGCTCTGAATACTGAACTGAACTTCAGTATGGCTTATCATCCTCAAACTGATGTCCAATCCGAGTGGACTATCCAAACACTTGAGGACATGTTGAGAGCATGCTCAATGGACTTTAAAGGAGGATGGGATCAACATCTTCCTCTGGTTGAGTTCTCTTATAATAATAGTTTCCACTCAAGCATCCAAATGGAACCATATGAAGCCCCGTATGGGAAAAGGTGCAGAACACCGGCATGTTGGGATGAGGTTGGTGAACGTAAGCTGTTTGAACCAGAAATGGTCGAGGAAATGGTGGAGAAGGTGAAAACCATTCAGAAACATATCAAGGCATCCTAGAGTCTATAGAAGAGTTATGCGGATAATCGTCGATGAGACCTTGAGTTTAAATTTGGAGACATGGTGTTTCTATGCATATCTCTGTGGAATAAGGTCATGAGGTTTGGAAAGAAAGGGAAGTTAAGTCCAAGGTACATTGACCCCTTTGAGATTCTTGATCGTGTCGGGGCTGTGGCCTATCGACTAGCACTTCCACCTACCATGGCCAAAGTACATGATGTATTTCATATATCCCTCTTAAGGAAGTACATACCAGACCCTTCACATGTAATCTCTTATGAGGTGGTACAATTGGAAGATGAACTTTCTTATGAGGAGCAACCAGTGAAGATCTTAGATCGTAATGAAACAGTTCTACGAAATAAGACAATGCCCCTCGTCAAGGTGTTGTGGAGAAAGCACAAGTTTGAAGAAGCGACTTGGGAATCAGAGGAAATGATGAAGCTGAGTTACCCACATCTGTTTTAGTGTGGGAAAAGGAAATTTTGAGGGAGAAATTTCTTAAGGGGGGAATATTGTAACGACCCAAAGTTTCATTAATGGAAATCTCTCTTGATCTAATTAAATGTATCTTTATGTTTATATAAAATTTAAAATTCTTTGGTTTTATGTTAAGAATTTTGACCGTTGCTAATATAGCCATTGAACAATGATCACATGATTAGTATAAATACAGGTCTTTAACAAATCCAATTTACTCAGACAAAGGAATCGATGGCCTCATCCAGTAGAATTTACCCATACGAAGCCCATTTATTGGAGCTCAGAAAAGAGGTGGAATCCGGGCTTCGCTCTTGACCAAGCCCAAGCTGATCTTCATCATGTCAAGCTTGAACGAGACCGTCTATGGGAGAAGTGGAAGTTGATAGAAATTACCACTCGAGCGATGTTATTCGAGCCACCCCAAGAGTCTGTCACCATCGCACACCTTACCCTTAGGTCTTATGCGACTGTTTTAAGGGGTTATGTAACAAATAGCTAGTACTATGTTCATGTAAATAATTTTTGTATATAATAATGAATATACCTCCTTGTCATTTTTGATACATTGTAAATAGTTTTTAAAGTACAAATAGTGTTTTTAGTTATTATTTAATTAAGAATTTTATTTTATTAAATTAAGGGATTTTTGAATTAAATAATATTTTAATAAAATATTATTATTATTAAATTAATTTTTATTAAATATAAATTATCTTATAATTTTATGAATGCAATTATAATTTTTATTAAGGTTTGAAAGCCATTTCTGTCAAAACCCGTGAATTTTCGATAAATGTCGGTTTTTATTTTAAAAGTAGAAATTAACATATTTAGAAGATTATTTAGATAAAACAAATGTTATTTATGGAATCAGGACGTCAAAATTATCCAACGGTGAATTTTTCATAATTTTCTGAGACAGTCAAATTTTTGGGTAAAAATTAAATATCGTTTAAATATATAATGTGTTTTATGACATCATAATGACCCAATAGTGATGTAATAAAATACTATAATCTTTATGTTCGGAAAATATATGTTTTACCATTAAAATAATGTGATTTTGGGTTTGTTTTACTTACTTTTCAAAGCATTAATGGACCCCTCAAGACTTATTAAACACATTGTCTTTTTAAATTAATTTCCATGGGAGTGTGACTCACCTCCACATAAGCACCCCTATTATTTTAAGAAGTTCGGACCTTGGAATTATAAAATATTGTTTTCCTCTTCCCTTTTCCAAAAACCATGGGCAAAAACCATGTGATGGTTTTTGGTTTGGATTAATTTAATATAAGGGGTCCCCAACCTAAATAATAAAGAATTCCCTCACCTTTCCTATATAAACCCACCCAAGCTCCCACTTCCTCCTCACTAAAAACCTTTGGAGCTCGTCCAACCTCTACCCTACTCTCTCTAGAATCCTCCCAAGGTACCCAAGCTCCCAATAATCCCCTCTCAAGCCTCTCTCAAGCCTTTGGAAGCACACTTCCAAGTAAGGGTTTTTTCTTCCTTTCTCATTTTTGTCAATTTTCTTTAAGTTGTTTTGCCCTTTTAATTTCAATTATTAATGTTGGGGTATGGTTTAGAACCTCCATCATACTACCCTTTTTATGTTTTAATGATGGGAGACCCCTTTCTCTCTCATTAAATTCCTCCCATGTACACCCGTTACTATGCCGAAATTCTGAAAGGAACTTCTCTCTCCTCATTTACATTCAAGCAATACTTTTGCATCATGAATCTAAATTCCATTAAAATTGTTGGGAAATGTATATATATGACCTCCTTACTATCCATTACATGTAAATATGATTAGGAACCCATTTATCTCTCATCAACCATTTTTATGAATTCTCACGTCACGCCGTTACGCTGTCGAAATCGCACCGATTTTCTAATCCAATGTCATTGTGTAGTGAATACCATGCCCATTTATCCATCAAGGGTATTCACCTTTATGAACATTTAATTATTTATTATAAAGTTTCATGTATGAATTCCACATTCCTTTATAATGGAATAAATGATTATGTTTTATGAATCCATGTTTTACGATCCGTGTGGCACACTTATGCATGAAATGAAATGTTTAAGAAGGGTGCACCCTTATAGCGATCCAATGCATTGGATAAAGTATAGTATCATGATACTTCATGTGCAATGAGTGTTGAATCATGATAATTCAAGTGCAACGAGGTTTTACTCATGCTTCATGTGCAATGAGGGTTTACTCATGCTCCATGTGCAATGAGCCTTAGCTCATGCTAATTCCATGTTAAGTGTTGTTGCCACATTTCCATGTTATGATTATCATGCTTTATCATGCCTTTATGTTCATGTTTCTCTTGTTCTCTATTGATATGCCTAATGTATAACATTTATTGTACTCCTCATGTTATTCCATGTGTATTCCCTTACTGGGATTTATAGCTCACCCTTTTCTTATGCATGTCCTTAGGTTATCCCATGCAATGCTAAGTACGAGGGAATGTAGTGGTCATGTAAAGGAAGTTTTCAATAAAGATGTTGTATTTCATTTTTTAAGTTTTTATGTAATGATCCTAAGCCCCAAAGACACTAAACCTCTCGATCTTCCATGTTGTATCAAGTGAATGGTTTATGTAATAAATCATGTTTAAGTTTGTATTAAAAGCAGGGTTGCCATAGAGCTTGTGCTAGGAGCAACACCAGTGTAAATTCCTCCTTATAGGATGGCCACACCTGAGTTGTAGGAGCTCAAGAGGTAGTTAGAGGAGTTGCAGGCAAAGGGTTTTATCCGACCCAGTACTTCTCCTTGGGGTTTTCCAGTCTTTGCGAAGAAGGCAGCCATTACCCTCCGACTCTGTGTGGATTATCGGAAGTTGAACCAGTTTACAGTCAAGAACCGATACCCCTTGCCGAGAATATATGATCTTTTTGACCAAATTCGTGGAGCACGAGTGTTCTCAAAGATTTAACTGAGATTAGGATATCATCAGCTACGCGTGAGACCATCAGATATACCGCTTACAGCTTTTTAGAGCAGATATGGTCTGTACAAGTACTTGGTTATGCCGTTCGGACTCACTAACGTGCCAGCAGTTTTCATGGATCTGATAAATCGTGTGTTCCATCCTTATATGGATTCTTTTGTGGTGGTATTCTTGGAAGACATCTTGGTGTACTCTCACACTCGACACGACCATGCCAACCATATTGAGATCATATTGAGTACAATGAGAGAGCATAAGATTTATGCAAAGATCTCAAAGTGCCACTTTTGGATGGACCAGATTCACTTCCTAGGTCATATCATCTCATAGGAAGGAGTTTCAGTAGACCCAGAGAAGGTGAGAGCAATAGTTTCCTGGGAGGATCCTAAGAACGTGTTTGAGATACGAAGTTTCTTGGGGCTGGATGGCTGGTTACTACATACGTTTCATCGAGGACTTCTCCCGCTTAGCAGCACCGTTGATGGGTTTGACTAAGAAGGGTGTGAAGTTATTTTGGTCAGAAGATTGTGAGAAATCCTTTCAGGACCTGAAAGGAAGGTTGACATCAGCACCGATCCTGATACTCCCATAGTAGGGAAAGATCTATATAGTTTACTGTGATGCATCAGGTATTGGGTTGGGAGCTGTGTTGATGTAGGGCGATTGAGTTTTTGCATACAGGTCTCGGCAGCTGAGGCCACATGAGAGGAATTACCCGACGCATGACCTCGAGTTGGCTGCAGTTTTTCATGCGTTGCGCTGTTGGAGACATTATCTTTTGGGAGAGAATTTTGTGGTTTTCACCGACCACAAAAGTCTCAAGTACATCTTTACTCAGTGTGACCTGAATCTGAGACAGAGAAGGTGGGTCGAATACCTTCAGTCCTTCGAATTTGATATTGCCTATACACCTGGTAAAGGCAATACAGTAGCTGATGCACTGAGCAGGAGGACTTAGATATAGGTAGTGCAGGAGGACAGTGGTGAATGACAACTTATGGATTTGTTCTCTGAGATACATTTGGAGGTGCACGACAGTCAGGGGAAAACCAATATTTCTTCTTTAGTTGTGACCTCTACCCTACCGGATAGAGTGAGGATGAGACAACTATCTAATTCAGAAGGCCTAGTTCTATGGGAGTCGGTGGAAAGTGAGGACCCTCCTCCTGAATGGACGATAGGCGATGATGAGGTACTGTGTTTCCATGGACGAGTGTGGGTTCCGGGGGATATATGGGAGGAGTTGATACGAGAGTTTCATGCTTCAGCTTGGGCAGTTCATACCGGAGTTACCAAGATGTACCGTGACTTGAGACGTCAGTACTGGTGGCCGATTATGAAGAGGGAGATAACTGGTTTTGTTACTAGATGTTCCACCTGTCAGCAGGTGAAGGCAGAGCATCAGAGGCTAGCCGGACTGTTACAGCAGTTACCCATCCCGGAGTGGAAATGGTATGATGTCATGATGGATTTCGTGACTAGGTTGTTGCGGTCACCTCGAGGCAATGATTTCATGTGGGTTGTTGTGGACAGACTCACAAAGGTATCTCACTTTTTGCTGATCAAGGAGACCTTTGGTGTTGAAGAGCTCGAGAAGTTGTATATCCGAGAGGTCGTACATCTTCATGGGGTTCCTCGTTCTATCATTTCAAATAGGGATGCCTGATTTATGTCTCGTTTCTGGTAGGGTTTTCAAAGGGAACTGGGTACACAGGTGCTTTTGAGCACATCTTACCACCCTCAGACCGATGGTCAGTCAGAGCGTACAATACAGGTGCTTGAGGACATGCTGCGTGCATGCATCCTAGACTTTTGGGGCTCTTGGGAGAAGCACATACCCCTGGTCGAGTTTTCCTATAATAATAGTTTTTAGGCAACTATTTAGATGGCACCTTTTGAGGATTTATATGGTAGGACATGCTGATCACCTTTGTGCTAGTTATAGGCAGGTGAGGTAGCCTTACTGGGACCGCATCTCATGCAGGAGACTTCTGAGCAGGTCTAGTTGATTCAGAAGCGGATGGTTACCGCGCAGTTTCGTCAAAAATCTTATGCTGATCACCGTAGAATACCCTTGGAGTTCATGGTCGGGGATCATGTTTTCTTGCGTGTTTCACCGAGGTTAGTACACAGGTGAATCAGAAGATAGGGTAAAATTTCACCGAGTTATGTGGGGCCATTTGAGATTCTGGAGAGAGTCGGGCTGGTTTCCTTTCAGTTGTAGTTACCACAGAGGTACCGAGCCATGCACGACATCTTCCATGTATCGCAGTTGCGTCGCTATCATTCAGACCCATCTCATGTATTTTAGCCCGAGGAGGTTGAGCTGGAGGTAGATGCATCCTTTGAGGAGCATCTGATTCGTATCATTGATAGGAGTACGAAGGTCCTCCGAGGCTGGTCAGTTCCTCTCGTACGTGTGCTATGGCAGCATGGCTGAGTGCAGGACGAAACCTGGGAGTGGGAGACCGACGTACGTGCTCAGTGGCCAGAGTTGTTCTGAGATTTATCTTCGCCACCCTTGGAAGGGCAATTCGAGGAAGAATTGCTTTAAGGGGGGAAGTTTGTAAGAACCCGGTTCTTATTTTGAGGTATGGGTTTCTTATTTTCTCCTTTACTTAAGTGTTTTTGAGAAAATAATAAAAATGGGGAAAAATCCTAAATTTTGGGACTACACGCCGTGTACTTTTCCACACGCCGTGTACTTTGGCCTTGTGGGATGAGTACACAGGGTGTGTAGCCATGCTGATGATGGTGGGTGTAAAAACCGACTACACGCCGTGTAGTGGATATTTACACGTCGTGTAGTCAGTCATCAAGAAAATATTAAGGCGGTGGAAGTAGCCTCCAGATATGCAACAATACACATTGTGTAATCAGAAATACACGCTGTGTACTCATGTCGACATATGAACAGTGCGGCGGTGCCGCCAAAGGAACAGTTAAATGAGAAAAGTACACACCGTGTAGTTTGTTTTTTTACTTAAAATGGGCATTAGCCAACCCTGTTCACAGGATTGGATTAGAACCGGAGGAAGGAGTTGGGAGAGGAGTCCATACCTTCGAGGATCTCCAGATCGAGCGTCGGGAATCCGTTTTCGCCTCTGACGATCTCGTTGGAACCGCACGGGTATGACCTCCACTCTCCTTAAGCCGTTCTTGCCAATTATTCCTCTAAGGGAAGTTATTTAAGTTTTAATGAGGATTTATTTCACCTCAGATCTACGTAGTTCTTGGACTATTTGAGGATCGTCGTTCGCGTATATCGTTCAGAGGCGTTAAAGGTAGGTGGCTTGGTATTTAATTTCCAACTACTATGCGTTTTTGTGTATCGTTGAGCTACGAACCCATGTTGGGGTGTCGTGTGGCTGAGTCCTTAGCTGTTTAAATACCTAAAATTGTATAGGTAGTTAAAAGTGATAATTAAAATGTTGTTTGGGATCGCTTCTTGGATCCAGGACCACCCCGGGGGTGCGTTCCTCTATTTAGCCGTTTGGCCAGGATACCCGAGGGTATGCCATGTTTATATTGTGCATTAATTTTGCCTTGAGAAGAATTATATGTAAATTTCATGTTTATATGTTGGGAATGGCCCGGTTAATTGTTTAGCCTGAGGGCAGTGATATATTATCCTGAGGTCATTATTGATTAGCCTGAGGGCGTAGTTCTATTTAGCTTGAGGGTAATGACTGAGGGCAAGATTCTGATTACCTGAGGGTTTCGTTTCAGTTTGGCCTGAGAGCAAGATTCTATTTCGCCTGAGGGAAATTCCTGAGGGCAAGGTACTGTATAGCCTGAGGGACAGCCTGAGGGCATGGTTTTACTATATTAGCGTAAGGGCAAGATTCTGGTTGTCCTGAGGGATTGGTTCTGTTGAGCACAAAATGTTATTAAATTGAACGATTAAATGAATAATAAAATGGAAATATAACTGGTAAAGTTAGTTAATTTTGAGTACTTATTAGTTTATTTCATTTTATTACTGCACACTGTTGTTGCATATTTTCACACAGTTGGGCACGAGCCTTTGGTGTGTACATACTGGGATTTATTTCTCACACCCTGTTTGGGTCATGCCTTCAGCCCAAACAGATTACATTTCTGCAGGTATGGATAAGGGAAAGGTCCCCTATACAAGTAATTGATTGCTGTTGAGGAGTAGGGGAGCATGGGATCGGGCTTAGGCTCACGATGCTACCGACTGTTTTGTTTTGTTTTACTGTACTCTGTACTGTACTGTACTGTATTGTTATGTAACATGTTCTGGCTATTTTCTTAAAACTTGAGACATGTTGCATCATTATCTATATAACTGTTGGTTATCCTTTACTGCAGTTGTTTATATTAAATGTGTATGGTTTATTTCTTCTACTATTGTTGTATGCCTCCTATTTTTATTCTGTTGCGCTACACTTTGACAAATGAGGGCATAGTTTCCCCACTATCAGACCTGGGCCCTCGCTGCTAGTCAGTAGCCTCTGTCGTTTGGGGAAATGCGCTTGAGGTCATGTGACCAACCGGATTCAGGGCACCCATTGAGTGGCACCCGGAACCGGGACGTTACATTGTTAATGCTTTGAAGATGTATAGTACCTATTTGGTGATAAGTATATGGTGTTAGAACCTAAAGGGGTGACGGTGATGGGGGGGGGGTTGAATTTTCAATCTTACGAATTTAATGTGGGTAAAACTTTATTTATAGAATTTAATGGATTAAAATATTAAACAACTCAACCACAAATATTTAAGTGCTTAAAGTGTGAAGAATGAAAACATAAAATAAATGAATAAGAAGGTACAAATATTTTTATAGTAGTTCATATCTAAATGATCCTACACCACTCTTCACAATCCCAACCTGAGAGTATGGAACCCACTATAATAATAATGAATTTTGAAGGGGATTCATTACCCTTTATAGATCAATTTTTAATCCCTAGAGTCACTACCCAAAAACCCTTATCCTTTTTGATTTTAGATAACAACCCAACCTTTTAAAGGTGAATATCCAACCTAGACTTTCAAAGGATAAGTTCTATACTTTTCTATTTTTTAGGTTAAGAATAACTTGGGAATCCCAATATATAGTCCTAAGACCTATTCTATTTTAAGGGTCAAGTGGAACTGATTACTCTCAAGGTGAATGCCTATGACCTCTTGCCTTTTATCGGTAAATACATAACCCTTGTACATTTTGTAAGGGTAGTATAACCCCATTCAATATGAACCAAGTAAAATGTTACAATACAAATAATTAACTATAATGAATGAATAAAATAAAGAAACTAGTGAATGATAGTTGATGTAGATGGTGACGTATAGAATAGGTAGTGCACTGCCCCTTTAGGATGGAGATGGTAAAACTCAAGAAAACCCAGCAAGGGTAGAAACAACGATGAAGAATATTGAGGATCAAAAGAAAAATTCAAACAAGTATAATAAAATAACGAGGTTCAATAAGTCATGTATCAAACAACAAAGTCCAGTGAGTCACTTTAGGTTGAATAATGAGGTTCAACACAATAGTTCAACAATGAGTATCACACACCGTCTATATTTCACTGCATGGTTCGACTACCTTAAATAGAGAAGTCAATAACATATATATTCTACACTTCAAAATCCATGAAACTTTGTCATAATTATTAATGATAATTATTCACATGGTCCTCTATTTAATTGTCTCATTACTCTATAAAACAAATATAAAAAAATCATAATAATAATAATTCAAATAAATAATAAATATAGTATTAATACTCCCTGGGTGACTCCCAATAATCATGTGCATGAGATCCTTCATATTTCAATATATTTGAATTTTAATTTCTCAAACTAGATGATGAATCAAACCATACAGTATCATTATTCATAGATAAATAAATTCCACTTGCTCATTTTGGAATTCTCAATTTGTATAGAAAATTTTAAGTCTAAAATGTTCAGTTCTAAAACATTATATCTATTTTCAAGATGTTTTACTCAACTAGAATATACCATAACCATACCTATGGTGTAGTGTTCAACTAAAATCCATTTTTCTTAGTGATTTAAAAATATCTATATAACATTCAAAACACCTTACACTTTCTAATGGGGGAGAATCCTGACATCGGGATAAAAATGATTACAAACCAATTTATAAGAAACCTGATGAAATATGGAATCAATATATACTGGAATAAATAAATCATCATATAGGTTTCTTAAAGTGGAAAAACCCTATGATTTATAGGATTAAAAAACCACAAGGTAATTCCAAAATATCCACTATGAATCAGAGAATACAAAGAATCAAAGTAATTCCCGAACTTGGATTAAAAATGAGAGAGCGTAGAAAACCTATGTGAAAACCACACCCTGGAACACCTCTTCCTTCTCTCTGATAAACATCTCACTAACTCTAAGTATTGAAATATCCATCTATGACAAAACTTCACCCTTCTATCGATGAAATTTCACTACCTCAGATATCTTCATTCAAACCTGCGTCAACCTCACACCATCTTGCAACGCCCGGAGGATTTATACCTCCCATGATATTTCCATCATGATTTACTGCCAATATTCAACCAAGATGATTAATATCCCTAATTAAGAAGACTCTTGATACATGGACCCAATCATTGATCACATCATTGCTGCTTCGCACCAGTTTAACACCGAAGCGCCGCACATGCTACTGCCGATGTAGTAGCCCATTCTTGATCTTGGTGGAATAAATCTTGAACATATTTCCAAGAACCTCTCCACACATACAAGATAATTATTTCATCTTTTTTGTGTCACACAGGTCACCACAAACACATCATCTTCTTTCCCTTTGATCTTGGTGGACTGCATCTTGAGAAGCGCTCTCTCTATTTTCCACCAGCCACTTCTCCTTTTAAAGCCTTCACTATTTTAGTTTTCAAAAATAGATAAGATATGAAATATTATATCTTAAATATCCAAATCACAATGTATCTTCCATGTTAATATTTAAACACTTATCTCATATAAATAGATATAAAAGATATATCTTCCCATGAGAAACACATGTAGTCTTATCTATGTGACAGGATAAAGGATATCTCATATTAAAAAAACTATCTTATCTCAATTTTGGAAACAACCACTGGATAAATACTATCAATCTCCCCCTTCAGCCCCTCAATGGAGATACCATCTAATATAATTAGTTGGATAAAAAATTTATTGGTATTTCACAAACCATCATCCTATATAGAAAAATGATGATGCCCTTTTGCAACTCTGATAGAAACCTGAATGTTCCCCCTATAAAAGAAATCCAAACACTAAAGTCTTCTCCATATCTGAATCTGAACTATACTATCAAACAAGATTGAAACCAGAAATATTTTTCTCCCCCATAATTGTGATCGCTATATAATCTGGAGCACCTATAAGAAAAATTACCCCCCCCTATTCAAAATCCCTAGCAGCTAGCGCATCACCCTGATCTTAAGTTTTTAATTATTTATTCACCAGTCGCATATTCCAAAGAAAATAATTAGGTGTAAGACCAAAAACACCTCTCTCAACTTGATTTGTCTCCCAAATATTATTCTACCTCACGCACATTCCTTTGATCCACATGAAAACATCCAAAATTCTCACCACAAGTTGCATGCCTGAACCATCACCTCGAATACCACTTATTTGGGGAGAATCCCGGCCTCAGGATAAAAATGCTTATAAACCAATTTTTGAGAAACCTGATGAAATATAGAATCTATATAAAGTATAATAAATAAATCTAAACATATTATTTTGAATGTGAAAAAACCCTCTGATGTGTAGGTTTAAAAAACCATGGTAAATTCCCAAATATTCACTATGAATTAGAGAATACAAATAATCTAAGTAGTGTCCAAACTTGAATTAAAAATGAGAGAGCATAGAAAACCTGTGTGAAAACCACACCCCAATAAACCTATGCCTTTTCTTTGATAAACACCTCTCCAACACCATGTATCGAAAGATCCATCTGTGAAAAAATATCACCCTTCTATCAATGAAACATCACTACCTCGTATATCTTCATATGAACATACATCAGCGTAGCACCATCTTGAAACAATTGAAGGATTTATCTCTCTCATGATATTTCCATCATGATGTACCACTGATATTCAGCCAAGACCCACCAAATGATCACCATAATCAAGAAGAATCTTGATACATGGCCCTGATCATTGATCACTGCACGCGCAGTCGTTGAGTACGTGTAAATTTAAAATTTATAAACCCTAAAAACTACTAGTACTATGGTAAGAAGGGTGTAAAACCACAGAGAAGGACTTGCATTGTGCTTGAACAAATTAAAACTAAAACAACAAAAAGATAAAATAGAACAATAACAAAAACCTAACGCAAATGGTAAAACAAACATTGATAGTGAGTGTGAAAATGAAGGTGAAATGGTGAAATTAATGGCTTGAACAGAGAACAAACAGTAATGATGATTTTAGGGTCCTCAAGCTGCTTCGAACTGACTAAAAAGATATTCCCCGCTTCTTTTTGGTTTAACTCAATTACTCAGTGCATAAAAAAAAGGCGCTCATCCATTGAGTTGTCACTATAGTGGATCAACACAGCTCTATTAACTTCCTTGTGTCTTGATCTTCCGATCTTGACCCTTGAAAAAGTCTACTTAAATTGGAGAAGAGATGAATTGACCTTTTCCGATTCTCGGTACTTTGGTCAATGATCCATAGTGAATTGATTCACTACCACACCCGTCGGTCGTTAGGTAATATGAAACGATACTCAAAATAAACAGAAGAGAAAACCGAGCAATGAAATCGCACTGAGCAATCAAACTAACAAAACATGATGGATAGATGGATGATCAGTTCTCTACAACCCAAATTCCCTAATCTATTTATCTACACATCAAAATAGTAAAACAGATAGAAACAGAAAATGAATTAAGAAACATCTCCCACGAGATTGCTCCTCTCTCTAGCAACTACTTCAATAATGATCTCCTGCTCAATGTCTGTCTGCCTCTGTTTTGGTAATGAGATGGATCGAAGGTTGATCGTGATGAATTGATGGATCAGGAGATCTCTGGATGGAATAATGGATGCTCACCTCTACCGTCTCCCAAGTTCTGGCATTCTCCCTTGCTCTGCTTTTCTCTCACTGGATAGATCCTGCCATCCCCCTACTCCTGCCCGTGATGAATGCTAATCACCTAGTAATCGAAGTCTCTAGAATCTCATCTGAATTTTTACCCAACCTCCACGTGGCTCCTTCACAATTCCATGTCTCTCTCGCTTGTCACCGGAGCAGTTGCTCCTAACTGAATGAAATGGTGCACGCGTGACGATCTACAACCCTCCCTCTGCAAAAAACGCACGTGAGCTGCTGGAAAAAAATGAAACAATTAAATAAGTATTATATATTATATTAATGCTTAAAATTAATGAAAACAATTATTAATATATGTGTGTATATATATATATATTTATAATATCTAAAATTATTACTAATATAAGTTTTAATAACTATTATATTTATTAATATTTACAAAAGAAATCAATATTATATATATATGAATCTGCTTATTAAATATTATGTAAATTATATATTGTATATTATGATGTTATTAAAATAATTAGATTAATATTATAATTATAATAAAGAAAATAAAAAGGCTGGATTTGGGGGGATTGGTTCGGCACAGACAGAAAGGGGGATGAGGGCTCCGACGCACAGTGGGTCTGCGTCTGAGGTTGGCGTGAAGCAGGTGCGGAGGTGGGTTCGAACTCATAGCGGATAGGTGGGATCTATTGCGAATAGGGCTGAGGGGTTGAAGGGGAAGGCGCGACTTGAGGGTTGATGCAGCGTGGCTCATCTGGTCCAAGGAGAAGGAGTGGGGAAGCTTGCTTAGCCAGAGGATGTGCGGAGAGGGCTCAGGGAGGTTCGGCCAGCGGCGCAATGCGGGTTGTTGGTGGCTCTGGCTCGGTGAAGACAGAAGGGGAGTTCAGGCTGCGTTGAGGTAAGGGGGTGAAAACGGGTGAATCCGAAAGGAAAGGTGAGGCCATGGTTTGGTTTGGGTTCAGACAACTTTGCATTGGTTCAGATATGGTTTCAAATCGGGTGTTTTGGTTTCCAGTTTCAAGATTTATTCGATCTGCTTTGTTGCTGTTTAATAATATCTTACTTCGATTTGCACTGCTGTGAGTTTGAATTGTTGTTCTACTGGATAGTTTTGATGCTAGGTGATTTTTTTGTGGTTCTGCGTGAATGGTTGTTGTGGCGGTGTTGCATAGATGAGGGTGGATGCAGGAGAAGAGGACTATTGGTGGTGACAATGTAAAGTAGGAGCAGGGCGAGGCCGGCTTCGGGTTATAGAAGAGGGATGGAGGAGGTGAGGGTGCGGCTGAATCGGCTTGTGTGGTGCGACGTGAATCATGAAGAAGGAACCGTAACTGATTTTCATGGTCTCACCGTGAAAAAATTTCACAGTCTCTCCGTGAAAAATTCTCACGGTCTCACCATGAAAAAGTCTCACGGTCTAACCGTAAATATGAAACAGTGCGTGAAGGAATTGGTGAAACCGTGAGTGTGGAAGTGGTGACTGTGAGAAACGGTGAGACGTGCCATCGTGACCGAAATAGTGAGACAGGAAGAGAGGGACCGTGCGACCGTAATACTTGCAAAATAAAAAAATAAATAAATTAAAAATAATTTAATAAAACTAAAGTTAGATTAATCAATTAATAAATTAAATTAAATAGAATGGAATTGAAAAATAAATAAATAAAACAAAGTTAAATAATAAAATTAATAATGATTTATTTAAATGAATGAGTTTATTTGGGTTTACTAATTTAAAACACATTAAAATAATATGGTTACTTGCTTAGATTGATTAACCAATTAATTAAAGAACTAATTAAATTAAAGAATAAAAATATTAATTGAATAAGATTAAATTTTCAAAACTAATTAACTTATTAAAAGACTAAAACTAAAATGAATTATTTATTTACAATTTAAAAAATAAATAATTAATTAATTTAATTAATGAATTACTAAACTAACGAGAATGAAAAATTATAAAAATAAATCAGTAAAAATTAAAATCAAATTCAAAAGAATTAAGTAAATTAAAGAAGTAATTAAAAAGACAATAATGAATATTAAAAATAATTTATTTAAACTAAAATTGATTATTTTACACAGAAAAGTACAAAAATACAATAGTTATCAATTATTTAATAAAAAACAACATTTGGATGTAGAAAAGTCAATAAAAAATACAAAAAAGATGTGGTAAAGAGTATGAAAACACTGCCACATCAAACTCCCCCATACTTAAATCTTTGTTTGTCCTCAAACAAGCACATGCCTTTGACTTTAAAATAGAAATATAATTTGCGAGTTTCAGTTCAAAAAGTGCATGATTGAACTTAAACATCAAGAGGATCAAGACCAACAGTAGGTCATGCTTCCCAAAGGTGTTAAAAAATGATGTCCTGTCCACCTTCAAAAACTCACTGGAAGTCAAAATCCTCACAAAATCATACACTGTCAAGTATGTCATGCTTCCTATGTGTATTCATTAACTATCCTACTTCACCATCCAATTCAAGTTCTAATTCAAGGAGTGTTGACCTGTTAGATGAAGTGGAACTCAAAACTTAACCAAGAGCACCTTCCGTTCTCACCTTTGACTAGGTTCCAAGAATTAAAGTCCATTAATTTCTTCACATTATTGACTCAAATCAAATGAAAATTAACCAATTCAATTGCTCCCTTCTTCATCAGGGTTCAAAATTTCCCTCACATTAATGAGTTCATTTTTGACAAGGGAACTTTATTTTAATTTTTTTCCTAGTCATATTCCATGTGCAGAGCACTGTTCATAGCACTTATTAGGATTGAAATTGGATTTATTTATTCACAGAAACACACCCAGTTCACCTTGTCTCAGATACTCACCGTGGGATCCCATTTTCCTATTTTACTCCAGTTACAAAGGACTTAAATAATAATCATTCGGATTGACTTCCTAAAGTGATTGAATATAATTTTATAAAAATGTGAGTCCCCTGGGTTCTAGTGAGAACATCAAGTGACCCTAATTCATGATCCTCATACCACAAAACCTATATTGTCACACTCTTATCCTCCATTCCTAAATAGACAGATCCATAGAGACAGTGAACAATTGCACTCAGCAATCATTCATACTTAACAGTTTCTGACTAAGTGCCACTCTCAACATCCATCAAACAATTATCCACTAAATAGGACAAAAATGAAGTACTATTGAACCTCCAATGACCATCAAGTGATGAAATAATTTGAAAAATTTTGAAGGAATTTTGAACCATTTTTTTGAAAAAATTTGACCATTTTTTTAAACAGCTACAAACTCAGGTTCAAGAAGGGAGAATTCAACATGACACTAGAATGACCCCTATCCCCCAAAATTAAAACCAAAAATTGTCCCCAATGTTGAATCTCAAGGTGGGAGACAATTTAAGTACAAAACAGATAGACATTTCAGTTGAAAAAGGATATGGAGAGGTAACAATGAGGTTTAACAATTTTTTTCATTGCCACACAAAAAGTGAAAGAAAATAAAAACACAAACAAACAAAAATAGAAGATCCCAACCCCACCAACCATCACCAGCAACCAAGTGCAGTTCTATTCCTAAACTATTCATGCTTGAATCATTGTGATCAGATAAAAGATTGTATCAATTTACTTAAAATAGTAGCATGATTAACATTGATGTGCAACAGCAGCATAATGAAATTGAAATCAGTGGGTGCAAGCATGTTTCAAAAATCAGCTCAAAATACATTTTCAACTAAGTAGATATTAGCAGCTAACACCCAAGCATAAAACGTAGTCCAAGATTTTCAAAAATCAGTGGGAATACCCCCAAACTTAGTTCACAGTATCATGCAATAAAAATGTGAAGAGTAAAACATTGAAACATAAAACAATACTCCCATGAATGTGCTGCTTCTTATTTTTTTCCTCCCTTTATTCTCCTTGTTCATGACTCTGGCTACTCCAGTTTTTCACCTACATGATGAAACAAATTAACATTAGTGTTAAAGATTTAAATCTCAAATAAAAAGAAGCTAAAAAGTGTGAGATTGGGAGTTTTATCCATTAATCCAGTGTTCTCTGACGACGGCCTCCTTCCACCATGAATGTTCCAAATGTGGCTACCAATGAAACATGATTCTCTTAGAAAACCAGGACCACCAGACCACTTGTATCATATGAAAAGAAAATGCAGGCATTATTGTTCACCAAACAGAGAGACAAACAACTGAGCATGGAGCATTTATTCAAACTAAAAATTTAAAGCAGAAAACAAGGTAAACCATGGGTTGCCTCCTATACAGCACTAGGTTTAAAGTCCCTAGCCATAATTTATTCCCCTAAATATTTCTAACCATGATCATTCAATGGTAAAGAGTTGTAAATGATGTGGAATTCACTATTGTCTAAGGAATAAAGATAAGGACTACTTGAGACATTTTCATCTTCAGTACCAATAAGAATTATCCAAAATTTATCCAGATCACTAAGAGGATTCATGTTGCCCAGCTCAACTGTGTCTCTAGAAATCAGTTCATTAGCACTTAAAAAGTTCAACAATTGCCCATGAAAATCATCTATCAGATCAAGAATACTTCCAGAGCTTCCACCACACTTAGAGTTTTGCTCAAACCCAAAAATAGAAGAGGAAACATTGACAAAACCCTCAGCAAGTCCTAGAATAGCTTGCAACTCTTACAAATCAGAAATATCCCAGAAGAAGTTATCAAATTCAGTTTTCAAAAAATTGTTCTGAATGTCCAAAGAGGACTCAAATGATGTGAATCTTTCATGTTCAGGTTTGAAATCATCACTCACAATATCAAACTGGGCAGGTAAGATGATATCAAGGAAATGAACTTGTTCATAATGGCAATCATCAAGTTTTCTAGCAGGGCTCAACCCAAAGCTTTCTCCAGCTTCAGGAACTCTTATACAGTCAACTTCACAAGGGAAACTTTCATAAACAGATTGAGACAGTAAAGGAAAAATTTGTGACTCACTCTCCAGAATGGGTTCCAAAGAAAGAATTTGTTCATCAACAGGAGGGAGTGGGGAAAGAGCAGTATCCAGGGAAATTTTTTTCAGTGGGTTGGGGAATTAGTATCTATGTGACCTCAAGTGGGAAAGACCCATACTCAGCTCTAAACTCAATTTTGTAACATTGATTTGCATCCACATCTATCACATCACAAGTAACCTCATGTTGGGGCCTTTTAAACACCGAAATTTCCTCCACATCATCTACATCTTGGAGGGTGAGTTTACCTTTGGAGACATCAATGATGGCACACCAGTAGCAAGGAAGGGTCTACCTAATATGATTGGAAAATTTTCATCACATTCCATATCAAGGATTAGGAAATCAGTGGGCAATGTGAGTTTTCCTACACTTACTAATAAGTCATCCACTCTCCCATATGGGTGTGTGAGTGACCTATCAGCAAGATGAAGACAAACAGAAGTTGGTTGGATATCCCTAAGACCCAGCTTTTTGAACAAGGAGAAAGGCATAAGATTTATACTCACTCCTAAGTCACACAGACAATTCAGTTGCCCACTTCCTCCTATTAGGCATTGAATGATAAAGCCAACAAGGTCCTTTAATTTGGGAGGAATATTTTTTTGGACAATTGCACTACACTCCGCATTGAGATCAATTTTATCCAACTTCTTCCAATAATTATTTTTCTTAAGAAACCTTTTTGTGAATGAAATATATAAAGGTATTTTATCCAAGGATTCTAAGAAAGGCATGTTGATGGTGAAGCTTCAAATCAGTTTCGAAAATCTTAGGTAATTGGGTTCATCACTTTTCTTCACTCTTTCAGGGAAGGGAATGTGAGGGGCATAATGTTTCAGAACAGGTAATTTATTAACCTTCTCCTCAAATCCCACTTTCTTATTCACTTCCTTAATCAATTCCCACTTCATTTTCTTTGGTTCCTTAGCTTTCTTAGGTGTGGTTTGTACAATCTATTCATTTTGGAACTTTCTTTCCAGATTTCCAGAATTGGGATTTTCCAGATTTTCATTTTCAATTTCATCTTGAATATTGTTTTCCTCTTGCCTAGGTGGTTCCTGAACTGGTTCCTTAAGTTTAAGCCCTGACCTGGTTGTTACTACCATCACATTTTCTCTTATATTGGGGGTTGAAGTGCTAGGCAACTTACTCTTTTCCTTACCAGCTTGATTCTTAGCCATTTGAATCATTTGAAGTTCTAAAGTTTGAATCTTAGAATCTCTGTCCTTATTAAATGAGCTGATATCACTCAACACTTGTTTCAACATCCCCTTTAACTCCCCTTGAGAATTAGAAGATTCAGCCTCATATTGATTCTAGAAAATTTGTTTGGGTTGTGGGTGGAAAGTTGGGGCAATGGGATGCTTGTTTGGGGCAGTGGGCGGCTTTGTGACCCCTTGTTCATTCCATGATAGATTGGGCTGACCTTGATATCCAGAGTGGTATGGATTTGAGAGTTGAGCATGGACACCTTGATTCCTAGGCCTGTAATCAACAAACTGGGCACTCTCATCACATGAACCAGGGAGATCAAAGTTTGGACAATAACTCTGAGTGTGACCAAGCATCCCATAGTGATAGCACTGCTCTCTAAATACCCTATCATTAACAACAGCTGCTTGAGGATTTGTATCATCCCTATGGATGAATCTCTTCCTAGTTCACTTTTTCTGAGATTTTTGAGCCAACTTATCAAACAATTTTATCATCTCATCATCAGTGGAATCAGAGAAATAACCTCCACAAGATTGATCAACTAATTTCTGATTGTAGGGGGTGAGGGAATTATAGAAAGTCTCCATGTGAATATGGGGAGATAATTAATGGTTGGGGCTCTATCTAAGAAGACCTATGAACCTTTCCCATGCTTCATGAAAGAGTTCCACCTCATCCTGGACAAAGCTAGTGATCTTATGCCTAACCTCAATGGTGGTGTTCCTGGGATAGAATTTAGATACAAAGGCATTTCACACCTCTTCCCATGTTTCAAAGATTTCCTCATCTAAATTTTGAAACCAAGTTCTAGCCATCCCCTTTAGACAGAATGGAAACAACCTCAACCTCAACTCCTCCTCACTAAGATCTCGCAGAGGAAAATGTTAGACAAAACCATAAAAATATCTAACAAACTCTAAGGAGTCCTCTGTTGGAAGACCATTAAATGATGACAGTTGAGAAAGATGAGACTTTTTGATCTCATAGATCCTAGACCTAGGGACAATTTGATGCAGGATGGATTGTTTGACACAGTAGTAATTTAAAACTCCCTAAGCTTAGGTCTCTCAAGGGCAGGAACTAAGGGATGTGGCCCATTAACATTTTGATTTCCAGAAATGTTTTCCAAATTCTCCATTTCAAGTTTCTTTTGTTTTATAAGTGCAGAACAATGCTTGTTGATTTCTTGATTTGGAGTTTCAAGTTCTAACTTAGAAGCTCTAGTGTGCATACAGTTTAAATAACAAGATTTTCTTGAGATTTTTTTTGTACAGTTTTAAGTTTTTTATTTTTTTTGTGTTCTATTTAATATTTTTTTTTGTGTTTTTTAAAACTTGGTCGCACATGCCTTCCCCGAAAATGGTGCCAAAATTTTCACGTGTAGTCGTTGAGTACGCGCAAATTTAAAATTTATAAACCCTAAAAACTACTAGTACTGCGGTAATAAGGGTGTAGAACCACAGAGAAGGACTTGCGTTGTGATTGACCAAATTAAAACTAAAACAACAAAAAGATAAAATAGAACAATAACACAAACCTAACTCAAACAGTAAAACAAACACTGATAGTGAGTGTGAAAATGAAGGTGAGACGGTGAAATTAATGGCTTGAACAGAGAACAAACAGTAATGATGATTTTAGGGTCCTTAGGATGCTTTGAACTGATAAAAAAGATATTCCATGCTTCTATTTAGTTTAACTCAATTACTCAGTGCATAAAAAAAGGTACTAATCCACTGAGTTGTTAGTACAATATATCAACACAGCTCGATTAACTTCCTTGAGTATCGATCTTCCGATCTTGACCCTTGAAAAAATCTGCTTAAATTGGAGAAGAGATGCATTGACCTTTTCCGATTCTCAGTACTTCAGTCAATGATACATGGTAAATTGATTCACTACCATGCCCGTCGGTCGTTAGGTAATGTGAAATGATACTCAAAATAAACATAAGAGAAAACTGAGCAGTGAAATTGCACTGAACAATCAAACTAACAAAACATGATGGATAGATGGATGATCAGTTCTCTACAGCCCAAATTACCTAATCTATTTAAATACACATTAAAAAAGTAAAACAGATAGAAACAGAAAATTAATTAAGAAATATCTCCCGTGAGATTGCTCCTCTCTCCAGAAAGTGCTTCGATACTGATCTCCTACTCAATGTCTGTCTGCCTATATTTTGGTGATGAGATGGATCGAAGGTTGATCGCGATGAATTGATGGATCGAGGGATCTCTGGATGGAAGAATGGATGCTTGCCTCTATCGTCTCCCAAGTTCTGGCATGCTCCCCTTCTCTGCTTTTCTCTCGCTGGACAGATCCTGCCACCCCCCTGCTCCTACCCGTGATGAATGCTAATCACCCAGTAATCGAAGTCTCTAGAATCTCATCTGAAGTGTTCCCTGACATCCACATGGCTCCTTCACAGTTCCATGTCTCCCGTGCTTGTCACCGGAGCAGTTACTCCTAACTGTATGAAATGGTGCATGCGCGGCGAGCTACAACTCTCCCTCTGCAAAAAACGCACGTGAGCAGCTGAAAAAAAATGAAACAATTAAATAAGTATTATATATTATATTAATGCTTAAAATTAATGAAAAAAATTATTAATATATGTATATATATATTTATAATATCTAAAATTATTACTAATATAAGTTTTAATATCTATTATATTTATTAATATTTACAAAACTAATCAATATTATATATATATGAATCTGATTATTAAATATTATGTAAATTATATATTGTATATTATGATGTTATTAAAATAATTAGCTTAATATTATAATTATAATAAAGAAAATAAAATGGCTGGATTTGGGGGGATTGGTTCAACACAGACAGAAAGGGGGATGAGGGCTCCAGCGCACAGGGGGTCTACGTCTGAGGTTGGCACGAAGCAGGTGTGGAGGAGGGTTCGAACTCGGAGCGGCTAGGCGGGATATCTTGCGAACAGGGCCATGGGGTTGAAGGGGAATGCACGGCTTGAGGGTTGATGCAGTGTGGCTCATATGGTCCAGGGAGAAGGAGCGGGGAAGCTTGCTCAGCCAGAGGATGCGTGGAGAGGGATCAGGGAGGTTCGGCCAACGGTGCAATGCGGGTCGTCGGTGGCTCTAGCTCGGTGAAGATGGAAGGGGAGGTCAGGCTGCGGCGAGGTAAGGGGGTGAAAGTGGGTGAAGCCGAAAGGAAAGGTGAGGCCGTGGTTCGGTTAGGGTTCAGACAGCTTCACACTAGTTCATACCTGGTTTCAAATCGGGTGTTTTGGTTTCCATTTTCAAGATTTATTCGATCTGCTTTGTTGCTGTTTAATCATCTCTTCCTTCGATTTTCACTGCTGTGAGTTTGAATTGTTGTGCTGCTGGATAGTTTTGATGCTATGTGATTTTTTTTGGTTCTGCATGAATGGTTGTTGTGGTGGTGTTGCATAGACGAGGGTGGATGCAGAAGAAGAGGAGTATTGGGGGTGACAGTGTAAAGCAAGAGCAGGGTGAGGCCAACTTCGGGTTATAGGAGATCGATGGAGGAGGTGAGGGTGCGGCTGAATCGGCTTGTGTGGTGCGACGTGAATCATGAAGAAGGCACCGTAACTGATTTTCACGATATCACCTTGAAAAAGTCTCATGGTATCACTTTGAAAAAGTCTCACAGTCTCACCGTGAAAAAGTCTCATGGTCTAACCGTAAATATGAAACAGTGCATGAAGGAATTGGTGAAACCGTGAGTGTGGAAGCGGTGACTGTGAGAAATGGTGAGACGTGCCATCGTGACCGAAACGGTGAGACAGGAAGAGAGGGACCGTGCGACCGTAATACTTGCAAAACAAAAAAATAAAAAAATTAAAAAAATTTAATAAAACAAAAATTAGATTAATCAATTAATATATTAAATTAAATAGAATGGAATTGAAAAATAAATAAATAAAACAAAGTTAAATAATAAAATTAATAATGATTTATTTAAAAGAATGAGTTTATTTGTGTTTACTAATTTAAAACACATTAAAATAATATGGTTACTTGCTTATATTTATTAACCAATTAATTAAAGAACTAATTAAATTAAAGAATAAAAATATTAATTTAATAAGATTAAATTGTCAAAACTAATTAACTTATTAAAAGACTAAAACTAAAATGAATTATTTATTTACAATTTAAAAAATAAATAAATAATTAATTTAATTAATGAATTACTAAACTAACGAGAATGAAAAATTATAAAAATAAAGCCGTAAAAAATTAAAATCAAATTCAAAAGAATTAAGTAAATTAAAGAAGTAATTAAAAAGACAATAATTAATATTAAAAACAATTTATTTAAACTAAAATTGATTATTTTACACAGCAAAGTACAAAAATAAAACAGTTATCAATTATTTAATAAAAAAAAACATTTTGATGTAGAAAAGTCAATAAAAAATACAAAAAGGATGTGGTAAAGAGTATGAAAACACTGCCACATCAATCACGTAACTAATTCTTCACACCTATTTAATGATGATGTGCCGCACATGCTACCTCCAATGCAGTAGCCTTCTTATTTCTCTAGGTGGACTACATATTGAACATATTTCCAAGAACCTCTCTACACATACAATATAATTTCATTGTATTCGCCATGTCACATGGGCCACCACAAACATGACAACCCCTTTCCCTTTGATCTTGGTGGACTATATCTTGAGAATATCTCTCTCTGTTCGCCACCAACCGCTTCCCCTTTTAAATCCTTAACTTTTTCCTTTTTCAAAAGTAGATAAGATATGAAATATTATATCTTAAATCTTAAAATAACCATGTATCTATCATGTTAAGATTCAAACACTTATCTCATCTAAATAGATATAAAAGATATATCTCTCTATGAGAAACACATTCTGTCTTATCTGTGTGATAGGATAAAATATATCTCATATTCAAAAAACTATCTTATCTCAATTTTGAAAACACCCACGGGTTGAATCCTATCACTTTATACTACACCAATTTCAATCAAACCGTTTCTTATAGCTTTTATACCTCATGAATAAAATCAACGACACAACTTTCATTACACTATAGCAGTCCCCATGGTGTATTTTATATTTCCTTATGATCCATGGTGAGAATAATTGCTTCATCATGACTGAGGTTTGGATGTTTTTATTGAAAAATATATAACACAATACGGTCTTTCACCATGAAAAGTTTCTTTCCAGCTGCCCATTTTTCACATAATTCTCTAACTCAAAACACCTTATACTACAACATGTTGATCCCTTATCAGGGAGGTCTCAGGTTCAAGTCTCTTCGACTTCCTGCATGTATGTGTTTTTTTAGGTTTTTAGATTTATAAACCCAAAGATTCCAAGACTCTTAGATATTGAATGAGGAAAACACCAGTGAGATGGAGGAATAGGGAAAACTAGAGATAAGAGTCAAATATTCCCAAGAACCACTCGATAACACTAATGAGTTTCAATTATAAGGTGACCTATTTTTTTTAAGGAACCAGGAAGTTTAAAGGAGATTGAAAAAATTGATTTGTGCTTGAACATTCAATTCTCGAAGCCTAAAATACTAATATGAGCTTAGATTGAGGATTAAACTAAGAATAAGGTGATGGATTCAACTGATATGATTATTTTTCTAATATATTGAGTGACCTTATCAAGATAATATGTGTTGAAGAAGAAAAACCAAACATCCGAGATGTTAAAGGAGACAATCCAACCAAATATGGAGAAAACCGAAGGTCGATGCTCAATCTGAAGAAACTAATGGATGAAGTCTATTCACATATGAAGAATATAATTTTTGATTTGATTTTATTGTAACAAATTGATTTCAATAGGACCTTCACTACAGATGAACTGGAAACCAAAGTCACTGATGAATACCCTATTGAGCTCGATGAGGATGGGAATCGACCAAGGGTCTCCATTGAGCTAATGTCATTCAATGAAGGATGAAGTAGGGGTGAGTTTTAGTCGAATCTTATACAATTATTTATGAATAATACCACTTTGATGTTGATGCTGAGTCAAGTGACACCAAACAAACTAGAAGCTGAGCAGATGATTCTTCTTCAGAAAAATTTGGATTTGCGCTCAAGGAGTTTCATAAGGAGAGATTTGATTTCAGTTGTTTTTTGGTGGATTCTGGTATCAGAGGAAGGTTGGTGTGTTCATTTTTAGAACATGGTGGAAAAAATTTGGTGGAGCAATTTTTCAAGGACTTGAAGGACAATACCAGAAGACCACAATAGTACCAGAGGTGTCTCTGTGATATCAAAAGTTCAATTAACCTATAGGAGTCATGAGGCATGTTCTATTGTTGGTGACAATTAGATCTTGGTGGAAGAATGCTGGGGTTTCTCAGGTTAGGTGGTTTATTAGGAATCTAAAAAATGTAACTAGAAGATGGTGGTGCTATCAGTGGTGTTGCTGTAATATTGAAAATATTCTTGTCCAAAGGTGTTATACAACATGTTCCATTCATTGGGTGACATTTAGAGCTTGGTGGAAGGATACTGAAATTCTATAAGGCAATATAACTAGAATACCATGACAAAAATCACTCAAGGATTATTTCATAAGTTTAAGTTAGGTGATAGATGACTCAGGTTCCTAGAAGAATATGTTAGATGAAGCCATTAATTATCAGTTCAAGTTGATAGAATCTTATGTTGGTGCCCCTTTTCTACATGACATTGTAGATAGAGAAGGGATATTGAATTTTTCAAATCCATGACAATGATATTTCAGAGTATCAGTAGTGAAATGGAAGGACCTTCTATGATAAAGTAGGGATCTTAAAGATTCAGAACCAGGATGGAAGAAGTGGGAGAAAAGAAACTTATTTCCATGGTTTCACTGAAGGAAGTTTTAGTGGTAGTTCATCATTCTGATGACATCATACCTTCCATAAGCTATAGTTACCAGATGAAGGTCGGTTCCGATGGTGTCACTAGAGTTCGGTGTACAAAAAAGCTCTTGGGTGGTGAATAATCTTGGTAGTAGAGTCTTCAAAAATGAATGGAATACCAAAATAGTGAGGTCATGAACATGGTGCATGACACATCTTATTGTTGGTAATTTCAAAAAAATTATAGTATGACAACTCTTTCTTGATTTCTTTAGAGAAATTTTCCATGGAGGCATTCAAACAAGTTTCAGATAAACTGTGGAATGATCAGATTTTGGTTCTAGAAGACTGAGGAGGAACTACTTCAGTGGGATCCTGGATGATTGGAGCAACATGGAGTGGAGAACCATGCATGCACTATAGAAGAATAGTGAATGGAAGCCGAACTAGTTTTGACATTGGTGAGAGTATGAGAATAGTGTTTGAGTGGGAGGTTGTTGGACTCAACCCGTGAAAATGATTCTAAAGACCGAATTGATTTGGGTCCAACCCATTTATTAGAGAGAGAGAAAATCATTAATGGAGAGATTTATATCAACATTAATAGAGGAGTTTCTCCCAATATTAACGGAGAATTAATTCTCAACATTAATGGATAGAAAAATTATTGTTAACTACATTAATTGGAGATATAGACTCAGGGTCTATATAAATAGATGCAATGACATTTTTTGAGTACAACTGAAGACCAGAAGACTAGTCCTAAAAAAGACAGAGGTGGCTACCCTTTAGGGGAATCTAACCTGGGTTCACACAAATATAAAGGCACTAGAGCCCAAGGTGAAGGTAGAGACCTGCAAGGATGGAGAACAGAAGGAGGGAGCCGAAAGATGCGACGATTGGACGGTGTTGGTAGCACATATTCTGGTGATCTAGGTAGAGTTCTAGAAGATGCAAATTCTTTTAACTTATATCTTTCTTCTCATTTAATGGAAGTGATGCTTCCATTTTGTTGTGGATATAGGATGAAAGTCTAAACCACATAATCTCATTGTGCATTATTTTGTACTTTGTTCTTACATGCATGTTTTATTTTTGTACACTTGTTCGTTTCTATGAATGAAGAACATTGGAGGACCAGTAAAAGATGAAGGGATGAATTAGTGTGGTGGTAGGGGTGGCTGGACTTCCTAGTTCTAGACACCAAAGTCACGAGGGATCTTCTAGAGAAAGTTTTTTTCTTGTTTTTTCGGTCTCTGATCCCCAACAGAGTATGGATATTCTTGAATGTTTGAAGGCCAAACACTTGTCACTATTGAAGACTTTGATATCGACTAAGATTGATGATGATGATAAGGATTCAGATGAAAAATATGCATAGAAATAATATACCTTCGGGGTGCCGCACTTGAAGAAAACAACTATGTGCTGTGGAAATCATGTCTTTTTAGAGGTTTATTAAAGAGGATTCAAAGTCGAGTGAATATTGCAAGCTCATATATGTAACATTTTGATGCATATTGTTCAAATCTATACTCAAGGATTCCTCTCTATGTGCAAGTGATCGATTGATGATACATGAGATTGATTTTCCTTGAGTTATGGCTTCTCGGTTGTAGGAAGATGCACTTTGGGTCCTTAAATGTATGTTATATGAAACCAAAGTTAGTTGTGGCTGGTTTTGTACCATACATGGTGAACATTAAGGGTTGTCAAGATAATTCTATCTACTTATATTGATCACATTAATAACATTAGTGTCTAAGCCCAAGTGAATTTTAAACCATTTTGAAGTCAAAACATTGTGATGTGCGATGATTTTTTGTGGACCCCCGGTCAATAGATTATTTAACCAAGCATGAAATCTAGTGCAAACCCAGGGTTGGTATTGAGGAGGAAACATACACAACACTGAAATTCTTATTGTCACTATTTATATTATAACTAATATATAACTAAATAATATAAAGATGTATGAGATTTAAAGATGCATGAAATACTGATATATATATAAATATATATATGCAATGTGAACAAAATTATGTTAGAAAGAAATAAGGAAGACATCCGTTCTTATAAAATAATAATGGTTGATATCATTATTCATTAAAATATTCTCAATATCAATTCAATTTAATGATCAAGATTGGTCACACTACACCCTCTCATTCGAATTGTTATTACCCCAACCCTGAGATCTCTGCATGATGGGAAATAATCTTCCTAAATCCATCTAGGAGATATCTTTTCTATCCATCGCTAACCAAGCCATACTCCATCGTATGCATGACTTTGATAGTGAAGGAAAAGATGAATGTTGCATGAGAAAAAGAAATTGGCGGTAGAGAAAATAGGGCAATCGCACACCATAATCAATTTAAACACCAAAAAAATTCTTATAATTAAATAAATAAATTTAAATTGAAGTGAAATGAAACTAAATCAACCACCATTATCTCCCTTTAACAAACATCGAGGTTAGTTCTCCATTCTCATGGAGTTAAAAGAGAATACGATGGGAGAAACACATAAAAGTAAAAATGGAAGAATGAGGTTTGAATAAGAATAATAATATAAATTAAAAGTATAAAAATAAACTAAATCATAAAAGAAAATATAAACCTACAAAAAAATGAACACTACTTTTACAAACCCTTGAAATGAAGAAGAAACCCATTTTTATAGGGAGAGGGGGTGAAAAGTTGGATAAAAAAATATTCTTCAAGAGTTGACACGTGGTAGACCTAATAAATGGAATAATTTTAAAACTTTTCCATATTTAAGGTTGTTAGAATAAATCTACTCTTTCTACCCACAAAATTTTAACTTTATTAGACATGTTTGGAGAGAGATATAGCCCATTTACTCCAAAAATTTATTCTGGACAGGTGACTATTCGTATTCAAATTCATCCAAATTCCTATGAATTTATTGCCTTGAAAATGAAATAATAACATGTGTAAAACTCAATAAAATTTGTTCCAATTGATTTAATCTTCCTCTAGATTTAATTTCAACTCCTTTGTACCATAAATTTATGATATATAGTCCCAACAATAAAATTCCCCAGATATGTGCATAGTTTTCAAGGGCTGACTTGTGAGCCAGATTTGGGACTTCAAATAGTGGATTTAGCTTGGGGTCTCGAAGGATGAAATGAATCCCATCAAACATTGAAGCCTAGAAAATATATTTTTTTCAATTATTATTAGTTTATAAAAAGTTATGGCCAAAATAATTAATAATAATAAAATAGTTAAAATCCAAAATTGGCCATTTTTACAATTAAGCTCAAAATACTTCAAAAACTATAAAATGTGACAATTGACTTTAAAATAAAAAATTTGTGGGATTAAAACATTAAAATTAAAATTAAAATAATTGAAAATAATTTCTCTATCACATTGACCAAATTCAATTAGAATAGGGAAGATGACTGAAGTCTGATCAATTGGATGTAATGGATTTAATGAATTAAAGGTAGTGTTCGATATGAGAATGAGGATGTGAGGTTTCAATCCATAATAAAGATTTGATGAATTAGAATTATTTGATTCTGTTGAAATATGGTGGTTTATGGGGAGTTGATGACATCATGTGGGAAAAGTATTGGTGCTAGTGGAATAATTAATTGACTGAGAAGGTGTAAAAAGTTGTTAAAAAGGATTATTAAGTTAATAGTGGTGATGAAATATGGGAAAAGAAAAAAATACTAATGGTAATGACTAGAAAGTGAACCTATAAAAACTAATTTAGTGTGAAAATAAAAAATAAAATTGGTATACATGAAATTGTTTTAGAGGAGGACATGGACCATTGACACCTACATTCTGGATGTGTAATAACTGATGCTCAAGAGCTGGGCGAAGGAGATTATTATGGTGAGAAAAAATGGGACTTCATTGAAAGGAGAAAGTTGAAGATGATGTGGGGAGATAAAGTTTTCAACTTTATGGAGAAGAATATTGATCTCTCTCTTTCCTTTTTTTTTGTATTCATATTTCATTTTTATCGTGCAAGTCTCTTGAATTAAAAATAAACTGCTAATCTATGCTTGAGGAATAAAATTTCTCGGCTCATTATTTACTTCTTCATATCAAACATTTTTAAAATTGTTTGTATCTCTAAAAAATCTTTTTCAAAGTGTTATAATCTTTTAGTGAGATCAATTCTAATTATATTTATTTTAATTACTTTATAGTCAGATGAATTGTGAAAGTAGTGAGTTGCGAGAGGTATCCCTCTACAAGTTACTCTATTGGAAAAGGAGATTTACCTAGCGTTTTTTGAAGAATATACAATTAATTTTTCCATGTAAGATGAAATTTATTTTAAAAAAATTTGTTGAAATTTCTCTTTCACTTTGTCACGCAGCTAGTAATAACTTTACTAAAATTACATTTCTCAATTACTTCTCGTAGAATTTTTACAAACATATCTCAATAATCTCATTATTTTCAGTGGATTAGATCATTAAATAATCACTTAGAACATCTCACCATCCTACCCTTAGGTTTGACCCTTCATTGTTGTGCTAGTGTAGAAGTATAAATAAAAATTTTATTGTCATGAAAAATCCCATCCCATATCAAATTTTGGTTCCATTTTCAGGGAAGGTGCACATTGAGTGTCTAGGGTTAGAGAAAAAAATCAATAGAAATAAAAAAATTATAAATAAATAAATATATAAATTGAATCTATTTTTGGTTATTTCATGGAGAAATCATTTATAAGGGACCTAGTTGAGATTAATGAGTTAGAGGCTGATATATCTATATTGGCTGTGAACTTTCTTCATAAATAAGAGGTTTTAATAATAAATCATTTCAAAAAAGTGGCTCAAGAAAATTTCTAGTGGATAAATTCAAAGGATGCTGTTTTATAAGAAAAATTTGAGAATAGTGACCTTATGACCAACTTTCATAGAGATTAAATAATTGTACTTTCTCAAGAAAAAATTACATAAATAAAAATAATTAAAGAGAAATTAAGGGAGTGTAGTCACTCTATAAAAAATCAGAATTTTCAATATGGTTTCTTTAATGTTAAAGAATCACTCACATAAATAGTAACCAAAAATTATGTTTGTGATTTTATACTTATGGAGTTTTTATTAATAAAGGTTTATATGGATGTATTTGATCATTTTTAAAACATTCTTTTACTTTTGTAATTTAAAACTAGGGTAGTTGATCTTATTTTTGCAGCTGAGATACAACTGTAAGAGGATTTTGAACTAATTTCAAATATTCAAAACACTTTTCAAATTGAATTTGATAAACCTCTTCCTAATTTTTTTTGTGAAAACTCATCCCCTTTCACTCCTATTGTTTTTTTAAAAATTTTGATGTTGATTTTGAGAGATAAATATATGAGGGTAATGTAAAACCTATAGTAGCACCTAGTTCACTATTTTGCATTCAAGAAAATTCAAAACTTTTCAAATATGAATTAATTCTATAAGTAGACAACACACATGTTAAGAGTGATTTTATAGTTTTTTTTGGTTGGTGAGATTTAAGAGTTTCTTGGTAGTTCTTAAAGGAGTTCCTTATTTTTCAACTAAGTTTGAATTCTTTGTAATTACTAAGAAAGTGGGCTTGAGTGATTAATTTTATACTCTACATGAAGAATCCATTGGGAAATCCCTTTATGATGATGGGTGTTTTCTAGGGGGATTTTATGTTGTCAAGATAGTGGTTTGTTCTCTTGTAATAATAAGTGACCAAGTAAATAATTTATCACCTAAAAATAAATGAGAAAATCATATATAGTGGTTCCTACTTAGTAAATTACATCCACCTTGTGACTATGATTAGTTTCTAGGAAATTCTGATAGGGGTCTATAAATTTAGCACTGCATAGGAGTTAACCCATGATTGAATATATTTTTTCATTTATTTTTTTAGTAATAAAAATTACTCATAATCATCATTAGTGAATATTCACACCTTTTTCCTACATACTTGGACCAATGATTACTACTACACACTCTAACCTTTTCTTGGTCTCATATTTTTTATTTTTAATTTATGGGATTTATATTTTTTTAATTACCTTTGAAGGTACTTTCATGGGAGAGACCAAGTGTAGCAGACATGTTAAAGGAGAGTGATTATTGTGATGAAATTAAGAAAACAAAGAAATTATTTTCAGGGGAGTTTGATTATTTATGATTTATATATATATTTTAAATCATTTCATGCTTCCTTGGATTTTTTATATTGAATTCTTCCCTCGTTTTTTAGTTAGGTGTGGGGGAATTTGTTTATTGTTATAAATTAATTTAACGAGTCTTCTTAAAAATTGATGGGTGTTTATCCTATTATAATACACTTTTTTGAAAATTAGTTTAAATAAAATTTTAAAACCTTTATTTGCACCATTTAAAATACCTTTGGACTCAACACTCTATTTGAAGTGAAATCAATGATCAACATGCAACATTTTTTATCTGATTTGAAAATCATTTGTTCTACTACAAGTCAAAGAATGAACATTTTAAATATGTTTTTGGAAAATTATTGAAACTTATGGAAAACATGGTGTTTGAATTTCATTGTTTACCTTTAACATGTCATAGAAATAATAAATTGAGAATCTGTTTTGAACTAAAATGTTTAATTTTATTCTTTCACCTTGAGGTTGAATAATGGGGATATTTTTGGATTTTAAGTGTGGGGAGGGGTCTTCTAAAATGATTTAAATATTTTCTTTAATATAAAACCCATAAAAACCCCATTATATTTTTTTTGAAATTTTTGAGTTTTTAATATTTACTTATTCATCTTCATTGGGTGAAAATTATTAAAAAAATTTATGGTTTTTATGACACTTTGATGAGATTATTTTTTATTACCTTATGTATTTAAACGGGTAAATCAAAATTCTTTCCCTCTTAAAAAAATTATTCTGATAAATTTATTGGGAGAAATTTATACAATAATCATTGATTTTGAACTTTTTAATTAGAATTTAACTCATATGATATGTATCTAAATGGATTATGAAATGAAAATGCTAATCAAGGTTGAAATCATTCTTTGATTCTTTTTATCATTTATTCATAAAACTATTGGATAGGTTATTTATTACACCAATAAATTTTCACTCCACCCTATCTAATGGTGTGATCATTTATTATGATCTATTAAATTATGTGAGACTGTTATCCTAGAGGTAAAGAGAAGTTTGGACTACTAGTTGGATGAAAATTGAAGTTTGTTAAATTCATTTTAAAATTTTTATTTTCTTATCATTTTTTAAAATGGTAACCACCTTTGTGCTAGAGACATTTAATTTGAGAGGGAATTCATTTTTCAACTTAAAATAATCAATGGAGGAAAATCATTTTGAAAATAAATTCTTTGTAGCATTTTTTTATTTTGATATTTATTTTCTACCATTGAATTAAACTAATTGATTGATTGAGGAAAAGCAATGCTTAAGTTTGGTAAAATTCGATACAACTTTCATTTGATTCATTTTTTCATATAACTTTTGGTGTTTTAAATGTATTTAATGCCAAATTATGTTGTAAATTGGTTAATTATAATGTTTTTTTTTATATTTTTGTTTAAATATTAAAAATTTCAGATGCCTTGTTTTAATGTGTAAATATTTGTCTTAGTTATTAGATTTTTCATTCTTTGAATTCTTTATTTTGAGTTTCATTTTTAATTTTAATTTTAATACTTTTTAATTTATTCTAAGTGATTAGTAAATTTAATCATTTTTTATTTTTTTTATTTTTTAATTAATGTTTATTTTAATTTCCAATTATTTAATTTAATTGTTATATTTAATTTGAAAATTTAATTTACCATGCTAATTTATTTATTTTATTTTAAATTTCTCTAATGTTTATTTTTGAAGTTATAACACAACATCTGTGAAAGAGAATTTGGGGGCCTGTGTAATATAAATTTGGCATAAGATACTTTTAGGGATTTGGGAAGCGATGTTTCGTAAGTGAATTTTTGAAGACTAAGTAATTAAATTTACCCTTATGTCCATAAGAGTATTTTTCATACTAATGTAATAAGAAATCATAAGATAAATGGTTGAAAATCAGCATGAAAGATAAATTCACCATAAGATAAATTCTTCCCTACCTCACATAAGTGAATTTCAGCATAAGATAATTTCAATGGGGGAAAGTAAGATAAATTTTAACATAGGATAATTTATCCTATATGATTTAAAAACCCAATACTTCCAAGGCCACCCGAGATTGAATGAGGAAAATATCAGTGAGATCAAGGAATAGGGAAAAAAAGAGATAAGAGTCTGATAAGCCCAAGCTCTACTCAATACCACTAATGTGTTTCAATTATAAAGTGAAATAGTTTACTTTGTGGTCAGATGAATCTTGAACGTGGTGAGATGTGGGAGTCATTCCTATATAGGTTACTCTCTTGGTGAAAGAGATCGACCTAGTAGTTTTTTCTAGAGCATATGAAATTAAATTTTCTATGAAAAAAGATTTTTTGAAACCAAGTAGTTGGAATTTCTCTTATAATATCTTACACAGCTATTACTAAATTTACTAAAATTTCATTTCTCACTTACTTCATGCACACTTTTCATAATCATCTCTCATTATTCTCATTATTTTTAATATATTAGGTTATTAAATAATCCCATAGAACATCTCACTGGCCTTCCCTTAGGTTCAAATCTTCACTATTATACTAATGTAGGAGTATAAATGAAAATTTAAAAGTTTTGATAACCTCCAGCCTATATAAAATTTTGGAACCACTTCCAAGGAAGGCAAGATTGGAGTGCTTAGGGTTGGTGAAAAAAAAATCAATAGAAATCAGAATCTAAATAATAAATAAATAAAAACTGAATCTGTTTTTGCTGATTTCATGGAGAAATCACTTCTAAGGGACCTATTTGAGATTGGTGGGTTGAAGGTTGATGAATTTGTGTTGTTTGTAAAATATATTCATAAAAAAGTGGTTTTAATAGAAAATCAGTTCAAAAAAGCTGTTCATGAGAATTTTCTATGGATAGATTATCAAGATGTTGTTTTAGAAGAAAAATTTGAGAATAGTGACCTTATTAAAAACTTTCATAGAGATTAAATAATTTCAATTTATGAATAAAAACATCCAAAAATAAAAATCCTGGAAGCATAATTAAAGGAGTATGTTCACTCTATAAAAAATCTTGAGTTTCATCCTGGTTTCTTTATTATTAAAGAAGCAATCACACAACCAAAGATGAAAAATGATGTTTGTGATTTTTTTGTTTGTGGATTTTGTCTTAATGGAGGCTGAGATAGATGTATTTGATCATTTTTCAAACACACATTTACTTGTAGAATTAAAAACTAGGGTAGTTGATCTTATTATTACATATGAGATACAACTAGAAGAGGATTATAAATTGATTTCAAAAAATAAAAACACTTTTCAAATTGAATTTGATAAATCATTTCTTAAATATATTTTTGAAAACTTAGGCCCTTTCACCCCTATTTTAAAAAATTTTGAGGTTTATTTTTAGATAGAAAGTTGTGAGGATAATGTAACACTTCTAGAAGAACCTATTTCACTGTTGTCCCTTAAAGAAGATTATACAATTTTCAAATAAAAATTAACTCTATAAGTGGAAAACACACATGTCAATAGTGATTTTTGGAGATTTTTTATTTAAAGAGTTTAAGTGTTTCTTGGAAGATCTTGAGGGTGATCCTTATTTTTAACCTAATTATAAATGCCTTGTAATTACTAAGAAATCAATCTTGGGTGATGAATTTTATGATACACTTGAAGAATCCTTTGGGAAGTCCCTTGATGATGATAGGTATTTTTAGGGGAATTTTCAGCTATTGAGATAGTGGTGTGTTATCTTATAATAATAGGTTCCCAAGTAAATAATTTCTCACCTAAAAATAAATGGGAAAATAATATGTGGTTATTCCTACTTATGAAACCACATCAAACTAGTGACTATGGTTAGTTTCTAGGAAAGTCTAGTTGGGGACTATAAATCTAGTGCTGCATGGGAGACAAACCATGATTTAATTATTATTTTTTCATTTTTTTCTTTTGTTTTTAGTAATAAAAATTTATTATCAAGAAAGTTATTGCATATTCACACTTTTATCCTTCTTACTTGGCTTGGTGATTACTATCGTACACTCTCACCTTTTCTTGCCTTCATATTTTTTATCCTCAATGTATGAACTTAATGTTCTTTTCTTACCTTTGAAGGTAATTTCATGGGAGATACCAAGTGTATATGGAATACTAAAGGAGGGTTATTATCGTGATGAACTTAATGAAACAAAATAATAATTATTAGAGGAGTTTTATTCTTCACTTTCCATATATATAAAATTTTGAAATCATTGCATGCTTCCTTGGATTTTGCATACTGAATTCTTACCTTGTTTATTAATTAGGTGTGGGGGAATTTATTTTCTATTATAAAATTATTTAATGAGTCTGATTTAAAATTAATGGGTGTTTACCTTTCTATAATCTATTTTGTTGAAAACTAGTTTGAAACAATTTTTGAAACCTTACTTTACACCCTTTAAAATACCCTTATACTCAACACTCTGTTTGAAGTGAAATCACTGATCAACATGCTATATTATTTTTATCTAATTTGAAAATAATTTATTTTACTACAAGTTAAAGAATGTATATTTTAAATTTTTTTTTGGAAAAGTGTTGGAACTTGTGGAAAACATGTTGTTTTAATGTAATTTTCAGCCTTCAGCATGTAATAAAATTAATGAATTGAGATTTTGTTTTGAATCAAAAAGTTTAATTGTTTTCTTTCATCATGAGGTTCAAAAATGTGAACATTTTTGGATTTTAAGTGTTGGGGTGGGGGATTTTTAAATGATCTAAATTGTGATTTCATGTAAAACCCATCAAAAAATCCTTAAGTTTTTTTAATAAATTTGAGTTTTCCCTGCTGGAAACTAGGTCTGTCCCCACAAATCTATACCCATGGTTTATAGAAATAATGGGTATAGATATTCTACCCAAATATATACCCCCAATTTGAAAAAATATTGGTATAGGTTGAGCTATACCAACAGTTTTTCAAGAACCATGGGTATATAACCTTAAAAAATAGGGCTTCTCTCGAGACCCCCTACCCTTCTCATTTGAATCCCTAATCCTCTCCCCTATTATGAGCCTCGAAATACCATACCCTCCTCAAGAAATATTGTACCCATTAACCAGATGTTCTTCCTCTATTTCTGGGTTTTGTTGTTGTGATATTTGAGAGGTAAGATTTAATTACCTCATATTATTTCTTATCACCTCACCTGATTGATGACCAGTTTTCTTCTCCAGCGTTCTCCCATAATTAAATTATTTTTTGATTTTGACCTTCTTCGACATCAGATTAGTGAGTTTTGAATTTGTCTTCTCTTCTACTGCCTATTATTTTCATATTTATCTATACTTGAGATTCTACTAGAGCATGTTGGCATCACTTATATAATTGTGTTTTTAAATTTATAGTATAATAGAGATCAAGTATATTCTATTAAATTCATAAAATTACTATTTTAATTATAATTTATTTATATTGAAAAAAATTCTATGTATTCTCATGAATTTAACTTAAATTTGATATTATTTTGGTGGAATATTTTAGGGATTTAAATATTTTTTGTGTTATGAATCATATTTAAGTTGACTATAGGGGTTAATGTTGGTTTTTATTATCCTAGAGTTATGGGATTTAATTATTGAAATTTAATTTTTTATATCATGATCTATGGTTAAACTATTTATTAGATTATTTTAACCCAAAAAGAAATAATTGTATGGTGATGTACATGATTATACTATTATAATTAAATATAGAATATTGATTTATCTATTAAGGTTGGTTCTTTATGAATTCACTATTGTATTCATAATACTTGTCAAGCATGTTTCCTAGAATTAATTATTATGATTTAGACGTGAATGAATGATGAAATATTATTTTAAATAAATAAATATTTTTATTTAAAATGTTTAAATTTTTTAAAAACTTTATTATGTACAAATATTTATAGAAGCCTTTGGTAAATGTCAGGAAATAATTATATAAGTTAGAATAGAAATCTTGTTGGATCATATTCATTTTATGAAACATGGTTTCCATTAATAAATTTTTACATAAGAATTTAGTTCTTTAAGAAAACTTTAATGGTATGAACCTTAGTTTCACCTATTTTGATTAACTATTGAGTATAACTTATTTCTTTGTTAATAATGATTCCTTAGTTCATTTATCATGTATTGAGTAGTTATACATTTATTTTCACTATATGATAAATGAATAGAAATCCATCTAAACACACTTTACCTCAATTAAGAGGTTTCATTAGTGGGGAAGTAATGGATGAGTTTCATAAAGTGGGGTGGAATGGATTAATTATTTAATCTTTATGGATCTCCCCCAAATCAAATAATATTTAAATTAAAATAGAACATCATGAAAAATATATTTTCATTTTTTTGAATAATAAGTAATGTTATCCTTAAATAAAATCTTTTTATGACTAAATGTTATACTCAATTATGTTTTCAAATGAGAAGACCTCTATGGATAATAAATACACATTTTTCTTCTAGTATTTCTTAATTGTTATTTATTCCAATACATGAACCTTGTTTTGATTTCTATGATTATGCCTTGGTTTTTTATTATTATATGTCTTGTTAACTATTTGAATGGATAATAGTATTCTATAATGGTCACTTTCATCATTCATGATATTCAATTTGGTTTCCTATTAGTGTTATTTAATTTCCTCTACACTGTATTTATAATTTTTCTTTGAATTTAGATATCATTGTAATTATGGTTTACATTTTTTATTGAAACATAAATTTTTCCCTATAATAGAATGGATAAGGTATGTATGTATCATACCGATCATATTTCAATTGAGTTTAAAAGAATTTGGATCTTTTTAGATTTTTAATTTAACAATGATTTAGATGGAGGTTGTATACAATGTCTATATTATAATTGTGTTAGAAGACCATGGTTAATTCCTAAAGAAGTTAGATACAATATAAAAAACCTATATTTCAAAAAAACTATTATTTTTGGTATCATAATGGAAAGATAATACAATATTCTATTTTTCAAGAACATAAAGAAAGAAGTGGTATGGAAAATTTGATATTTTATCAGTTTCCATTTGTGCATCATCATGATAGAGATAGAATTCCAGTGCATGAAGGTAATGATATCAATACACATGAGGAAAAGATTGAATATGATGATGTTAAGAGAGTGAAAGAATTAATGGATGATTCCATAACTCCTATATATTAGTAATGTACTAAAATGAAAAAGTTGGAATTTTTAATGTGGTTATATCATGGAAAACCATGTATAAAATCTCTAATACCTCTATTGATTATATTCTTACCTTTTTAAGGACTTAATTCTATATGGTATAGATATTCCCTAAAATCATTATAAGGAATGGAATTTAATTAAATAGCTCATATTTTCTATTAATAAAATTCATGTTTTTCTGAAAGATTATAGATTATTTTGTGAGGAAGAAAAAGTCCTTAATGACTGTAAATAATGTGGTACATATTGATGAAAGGAAAATTCAGATGAAACACCATCTCGTGTTCCATAGAAATTCTTATGGAACTTTCCATTGATTCCCTAGCATCAAAATCTATTCAGGTATGTAGAAATATCAATCAATATGTGATAGGATGATACCGATAGAATTAAATGTAATTATGAGTTGGTTCATGTTGCATATAGATTATCATGGAGGGAATTTGATGCACAATATCCCAATTTTTCATCTAAGGTGCATAATGTTAGGTTGGGTCTATCCTGTTATGGTTTTAATCTATTTGGTCATATACTTACTACTCACAACATGTGGCTAGTTTTTATTCACGATTATAATCTTCCTTAACAGATGTGTTTGAAAAAACCTTTCAATTTCTTGAGTATACTAATATCTAGACCTTCTGATCATGGAAATGATATAGACATCTACTTATAACCTTTAATAAGAGAGTTTAAAAAGATTTGGGACATGGGTATGTGAACATTCAACACCTCTTCAAAAAATATATTTCAGATGTGTGCTGCCCTTTTATTGATTATAAATTATTTCCTTGTTTATGAAATGATGTCTGGTTAGAGCACAAAGGGAAAACTATAATGTCCTATTTCTATGAAGAATACATGATCAAGAAGGATTAATATCATCATAGTTTTAGTTTCATAGGGAATCAATGATTCTTTCCAATGGATCATCAATATAAGAAGAATCATCAGAGGTTTGATAATACTGTTTACATTGAGAAACCACCTCAATGTATGTTAGGAACTAACGTGTTTAATGAATTTAAATATATTAGTTTTTCATTAGGGAAAGATCATATAAAATCTATAAAGAGGAATAATTTTGACACTGAATCCACTTACAATTGGAAAAATAGAAGTGTCTTTTTTGAGTTTCTATATTAGTCTACCAATTTGTTACATCATTATTTAAATGTCATTCACATTGAGAAAAATATATGTGAAATGTGTTGGGGATAAGCTAGAAATAAGTTGTTTTTCTAAACTGAGAGAAGTTTTTATTAAAATTATTGTCTTTTTTTGTCAAATAGAAAGAAATAAATTCACTTTTTAAAGAGTTGGTGACCAGAATCACAATCATAATCTGAAGATCAGAAAAAAATGATTAAGAAAGTACATCATTTTGGGAAGAAGTTTTCTGGGAGAAAAGTATCATCGAACTCATTTTAGGTCCAAAAATAAAGTTATGATCATAATTAGGAAGTGTTTTAAAGTCTTAATGGATTTGGTGTAAATATGATGATGCTTTTTTGATCTTGGAGTTCTCATAATTCATAAGTTTTCTGAAAAACTTGTGATGAAAGCCTTATGATGGAAAGGGGGGAACAAGTTTTACTAATCAGATTGAATTTGGTTGGTAGAAAAGAAGATGTTGAAATAATTTTAAGTTACAATAATTTCCATTGTAATTCAAATGATGATACATTGATCTAAAAGTTCTCAAAGTCATAGAGAAGTCATGAAACAATCAAGAGTTTGTGCAAGAATAAAGTCGAGTTTTCTGGTCTTAGTTCTTTAGTGTGAGAGCACCAGATGCAGAATTATTTGAAGACTTGAAAGTTTTGTTCAGAACGTGAGAATATGAAGATGATGGTTTTTAGTCAGTCTAATAATCCAAAAGATACAAATATTTTGAGAAATATTTTGGTAAGGAAATAAGTTACTATTGATATTGGTCCATCAGACGTGGCATTCCACTGATTATCAGAGCAATCCTGACGTTGATCATCAGATGTAATGATGGTTTCCAAAGGGAATCTGAAGTAGAAAAGTTTTTTTTAAAGAATATCAATAAGTGGAGGTAGTTGAGAATGATGAGAAAGTAGAAGTTATTCGGACCAATGAAAAATAAACGAATTAGAGTTTGTTGGGACCAATGTTTTTAAGGAAGTCATAGACTGATCAACCAGATGAAAATAAAAAATATAGTCAATTATTTTTCATCAGGTGGAATTGTTTATTACAATTAAGTCAAGGATGAAAGAATAACTTTGATATGTTGTTGAATGGGTCAAGAGTCATCAAAAAATATTTAGTGCCAGCTCATCATACTGGAGGTGACACTGATCTATCAGAATAAAGTAGAGACCAATCATTCAGGCCCAAACATTGATAAAAGTAATCAGATGTAGGATAATCAGTCTGAGGGAAAGAAGAAAAAGAGAGCTGTTTAAAGTAGTTGAAAAAATGTTGACAAAGTATTTTCAAGAGAGTTTTAAGCCAGTGATGAAGTTTTTTCAAGGAATTACATGAATATTTATAAGTTTCGACAATATTTATTGAAAAATAAAGACAAAAAAATTCTAACAAAGTAGAAACAATGTTTATGGAAGGATGGTTATAATTTTTTCAAGTGGTCATTGTAATGAGAATTCTTTAGTTTTGATGTTTAGAAAGTGGGTCAAGAAATATGGAGTGACCATATGTCTTCATCGTAATGATGAAATAGAAATGAAAATTAGAATAGGACTAAAGAATAGTTATAAAGTTTTAAGTCAGCTGAAGTTTTGAGAATATTCATTAGGGTTTTAGAAGAATCAAGAAGAGTTGAGAAGTGATGAAGAATTTAAAGACGTATTTGAAATAAAGGGGAATTTGAAGTTTTAGTAAATTTGGTTAAGTGGGAAAAATTTTAAGATTCTCACATAATCCATTTTTAGAACACCTATAAAAGGAGGAGAGTACATTGTACTTTATAATGGATCTGAACACTATTCATGTGTGGAGGAAGAGAGAGAAGTTCAGAAGTTTTTGTGAGAAGGAGTTTTCAAATTAAGAAATCCTGAGGATTTTTTTTGGAAAAAAGAAGAAGGAAAATTATATTCAAATGATTATCATGTCAGACTAGATCATCAGATTGAGAAATATGGCTGAGATTTTTGGACTAAGACCAAAGTAATTTAGAATTGTTTCATCAATATTCTAGAAAACTTATATTTCCAGACTGAGTAATCAGACTGAAAAATCAGATTGGGCGATCAGACTAAGTATCATTATGAAGTATAGATAAGTTCTTACCAGTTGGTAGGTATGAAAGTGAAGATTTTTTTAAAGATTATATTTTTGAAATTTAACAAGGTAGAACCATAACATGTTTTGAAGAAATTGGTGAAAGTTTCTTAACTTGTTACACAAACATTTATTACATCATTTCATGTTATTTGAAGCACATTCACTATTTTATTTAACATAGTTTTAAAAGAGTGTAAGGGTATATCTTAATTCTTTATATACACACAAAATGATTTTTTTAGTGGATTGTGTGGTATTAGATTGCTTACAAACCATACCAAAGACGTAGATACTCTTGTTGAGTAGTGAAAATTGTAAATATTTATGTTCTTATGGACGTGTGATTGTTTTATTTTTAGTAAAGTGATAATTCTTTAATGGGAGGTGATGGTAGTTTTAAAATAAAGCAAACAAAAAAGAAAATATATAACTGATTCACCCCTCACCCTCTCAGTGATACTTAGATCCTGATTGGGTAATATCAAGTGGTATTATAGAGAAGGTTCCCTTTTTTTACTCTTTGATGAAGTTCTTGAAGATAAGTTGTGATAAATAATATAAATTGTGTGAATAGTAATGGGATTATGGTCTTCAATGGTAAGAACTATCATATTTGAAAATATGGAATATTTCCTTATCTTATGTCTTTTGGGTATGATGTTATTAAAAATGTAATAGATGGATTTCCTCCTATCGATGAAAAGTTCCTCTTACATCTATTGACAATAATAATCTTGAGAATGATGGAAGATCTAAGAATAATTTACTTACATAACTTTTTTAAAGTGATTTTTTAAGAGTGAAGGGTGTTTCCATAATTAAAGGTATCTAGGATAAGTTGAAGAACATTTATGAAGGAAATACAAAGGTTAATAAGGCCAAGTTACAAATCTAGAGGCTGAAGTATGAAGATCTCAAGCTGGGTGAGTAGGAATTTGTTGGTGAATTCTTTACCAGGTTGAATGAAATTTTTAGCATTATTAAATGCCTTGTTAAAAAGTTAGAAGATTATATTATTATTGAAAAGTGCTTGAGAATTCTTCATAACAAGTTTGACGCCAAAGTTTCTTCATTGAATGATATAGATCCTGAAACATTATTTCTCGATTATTTTCATAGTACCCTCATCACTTATGAAATGAGAAGGGAGAAAGATATAAAAGAAAAAAAAGTAGATTGAGAAATTTCCTTCAATCCTGCCAAGTAAGAAAAGTCTAATAAAGTTCTTGAATATGAAGAAGATGTTTATGAATTTGATTTTGAAAATGATATGTAAAAATCTCGATGAATTTTTATCCTTATTTTATAAAAAATGTGAAAAGGGGCATAGGAAAATATAAGGGGAAAATTCCCATGAAATGTTTGGAATATGGATTTGTTCGGAACTTTGCTATAAATTGTCCTCAAAGAAAGAAATAATAGGATAGTGATGAAGATGAAAGAAAAATGATAATATTGTGGAAGAAACAAGTTGATAAGGATAAATCTTATTCTAAATATAAAGATTAAAATTTCTCCTCATCCAAAAGGATAAGTTTTTTTGTCTAAAGATGATGAAGAAGAAGACAATGAAGTTGAATCTGAAAAGTCTGCTGAGAATGTTGGACAGAATAATTTTATTGAAAAATTAAACAATGAAGAGTCTAGAATAAGTAGCTCTAAAGAAGAAAAAGATCAATTAGAATTTCATTTGGAAGAAGAATCGAAAGAATTTCTAAGAAATATTGGAAGGCTTGAGAAAGAAATTGGGAAATTGAAAAATGAAAATTCCTCAAAAAACAATCATGAATATTTTATTTATGAGAAAGTTAAGTGGATGGAAGATATTGATGATTTGAAAAAATATAATGGGAAAGAAAATAGTTAGAATGAACATCTGGAAGTAAAGTTAAAGGAAAAAGAAGAATAGTTGTAACTTGTTTAACAAAAACTTTATAAATTTGAGCAGAGGGTTACTGTTGAGCAAGTGTTTTTTTCAACAATACATAATATTTTTATTTAAAAAGGGGGAGATCGTTGAGAACAATACTCTATCTCTATGATGATATTTATGCTCACAAATAGCCTTAATTGTTTTCTAATTATTTTATTTTTTTAAGTATATTTCAGGAATTTATTATTCATTATATTTTTATTTCTGGAAGAAATATTTAAGTTCTTGAACAATGAGATTTAATTCGCATTAGCGTGTTCTGGAAACACTGTTCATACGTTACATGTTCGGGAATTGCTTAAGCGTGTTCTGGAATCACTGTTCATACCCTACATGGAGAAACGTAGCGTAAGGATGAAATGCAGTGTATACTTTATGAGTTATCAGAAAAGTATGGTTAATCAACCATATGTTATCAGAAAAGTATGGAAGAGGAACCCTACGTTAGGAAGAAACCCTACGTTTGGGATATTGAAAAGTATGGTTCATCAACTATACTTTTGTAATCAACCTTACGTTTCATCAAAAGTATGGATCATGTACCTTACATTTAGAAGCTTTTAAAAGTATAGATCATTTATCATACGTTTGATTATTGAAAAGAAAAGTATGGTTCATCAACCCTATGTTTGTAATTAACCTTACATTAGAAAGATGCATGCTATACAGTTCAACCTTACATTTGGCGTTAGAGAATTGAAGACAATATTATTATGCAACGGTCTGCAAGTGGATTATTAGGCTGATTTCAAGCCAGATTAAAAGTTGATTTTTAAAGCGCGTTTTTTACTGATTCAAAGCCGTTTTATTTATGATTAAAAGGATCAATTTAAAAGGATATTTTTATGCTGAATCTTCAGGGAAGTTGTGAATGCTCTGTTATTTTTAATTTTTGATTATTGTGAGTTAGAAGGCAACTTTTGTGGATCTAAATTTTCAGGAGAAGTGTTCATCGTTATTATATAGATGTGATAGTTACATATAAAAAATATACAAGTTTTTTTGAACATCAACGAAAAAATATAAGAGAAACATATACTATCGAGAACACAGATATGCTGATTTAAAAGTGCGACAAAGCTATATTTATTGAAGAAGAAGAATCACGATATAAGATTCACTCATTCTACATAGAAGATCTACTATGAATCTACTATTTATGAAGTTGTGAATTATATTTTTATATATACTACAACCAGATTAACTCAGAACTACTCTTCTTGGAAGATCATTAATTCTGAAGGCAACAAACCATCTACTATCATTTGCATTCTGTTGCAATTGTGAAGAACAATGGGAAAGTATTTTCAAAGTACAAATACCTTTATTTTATATTCTTGAGTGATCGACTTATCGTACTAAGCTATATAGGTTCTTTGAGTGAACCAGAAGGCTTTGTTTTGTCTTAGATTGTAATGGTGTCAACTGCCTATACTCAGTTATGGAATGGTCTGTTGACAAGAGAACTAGATAGTAAAAATCAGCAAGCTCGTGGAGTATAGTGTTGGTGGAGTGGACTAGGGGCCTTCTGTTCCCCGAACCACTATACATCGTGTGTCCCTACTATTTAAATTTATGCTGCATTAATTCATCTGATTTAAGTCAAAGGGCAGAACACGATTTCATAAAGAATTTGTAAAAGACACAATTCATCCCCCTCTTGTGTATATTTGGTATATCCCGATCCAACAATTGGTATCAGAGGTGGAGCTTTCCAATAAAGCCTTAACAATATGAAAGTGATTAAGGATTATACACAGAGAAATATTATTGATACAAGAGAAGAAATGTCTATGGTCAGAGAACCATACTTCAATGAAGAAAATTATGGATGCTGGAAATCAAGAATGATAATATATCTGAAAAACCTTGGATATAGAGTATATTCTAAGCTTCTAACTCCTTATGAAATACCTGAAAAACCTGAGATATGGAGTGAAACTACTGAAGCAGAATATGATATGAACTCAAAGGTAATGAATGCAATTATATGTGGTCTAGGACCTGATGAATTCAATAGATTATCTCAATGCCCAACAACATATGAGATGTGAAAAACTATTTCTGTTGCTTATAATGGAATTGGCAATGTCAGGCAAATGAGATATGCTACTGTTAAGTTTAAATTTGATACATTCAGAATGTTTGAAGGTGAAAGCATTACTCAAATGAATGGAAGATTGACAGAAATTGTCAGAAATATAACTACCTTGGGAGAACCAACCAAACAAGCTGATCAAGCTTTAAAAGTACTGAGAGTACTGCCTACTAAATGGAATGGAATCTCTGCTGCAATCAGACATTCAACACCTATCAAAGACTTAACCATGAGAGAGTTGATTAGAACACTTATAATGTATGAAGCCGATATTCAAGATGAAAAAAACGGGCATAATGTTCTGATCAAGAGAGAAGACACTACCTTAAAAGTTTCATCTCAAGGGAAAAGTAAAAATCAAAAGAAAAAAGAAGTAGAGGTAAAATCAGAACATTCTGATTCATCAAGTTCTGATATAGAATTGGCTCAGTTATCCAGAAAGTTTAGTAAATTCTACATAAAGAATAAAGTTTTTAGAAAAACTTTCAAAAAGAATGAAAAGGAAGTCAGATGTTATGAGTGTAAGAAGATGGGTCATATCAGACCTGACTGTCCTCAGTTGAAAGAAGATAAGAAAAAGAAGTTCTTCAAAAGGAATGATTATGAGCAAAAAGATAAGAAAGAAATGAAATCTATATGGAGTGTGTCTGAAGAATCCAGCAGTACTTTAGAATCAGACTCAGAGAATAAAGAATTAAATTTGAAAGCCAATATGTGCTTTATGGCAGGAACAGATGAGGTAAAAACATACTACTCTTCTGACTCTGACTTTAGTTCCAAAACAAGCTATTCTAATAGAAAACTTGCATCCTACTGCAACATGCTTAAAGAAAAATATGACTCTATTTTTAAGAAGCATAATTCATTAAAGAACATTCACAAGGCTGTTTTAGATGAAAGAGATACAATACTAAAGCAATTTAAGGAGTTAACAGATAAGTATAATTCAATTAACATTGACTATACAGACCATGAAGCTAAAATAAAAACACTACAATCCAAAGTAGAAACATATAAAAGTGCATCCCTCATTTTTACTAAAGGAGAAAACTCCTTGATTGAAATTCTTGGGAACACTATCATTTATAAAGAAAGATTTGGAATTGGCAGTAAAGGTGAAAAACCTAAGCTGTACAAGAATTATTTTATTCCAAACTCAAAAAGATTAAATTGTAATTACTGTGGAACAATGGGACATATTTCTATAAACTTTTTCTTAAGAAAACCTCAAATAAGTGGTATTAAGAAAGATTTTGTTTCAAATAATTTATTTGATTCTATTGATTTTATAAAAACAAAGCAAGTCTAGATTCCCAGATCTTTGTTGGCTAACACAACTGGACCCAATAGAATATGGGTACTAAAGAAACTTGTTTAAATGCCTTTTCAGGAAGCAAGTCACCGAAGAAAAAAGACCATATGGTATATGGAAAGTGGCTGCTCAAGTCATATGAGTGGAAGCTCATCGAATTTCTCTACACTTACACAAAAAGATGGTGGACTTATCACTTTTAGTGACAATTCCAAAGGTAAAATCATTGGCATTGAAACAGTTGGAGATCCAAAATCTGTCTCAATCAAAAAAGTACTTTATGTACAAGGATTAAAACACAATATGATAAGTATCTCTAAACTATGTGATGATGGTTATACTATTGATTTTCTAACAATTGCTGTTCTGTTTTCAAAAATAAACTGCTTAAATTTAGAGCACCTAGAACTGACAATGTGTATACCCTGTATTTAAATTCCTTGTGTAAAAAACAAGTAAACTCCTTAACTGCTAAGATAAATGAATCCTGGATCTGACATAGAAGACTTAGACATTGCAATATATATGCTTTACATAAATTATCTAAGAAACAACTAGTTTCTAATTTACCGAGTCTCAAGTTTGAGAGTGATATATTTTGTGATGCATGTCAACTTGGAAAACAACACAAATCATCCTTCAAATCTGTCAACAAAATTGCTACATCTAAACCTCTTGAACTCATCCATATGGATTTGTTTTGACCTTAAAGAGTATAAATCTTGGTTGGTAAACTATATGTATATGTTTTAGTTGATGACTATTATAGATTTACCTGGATTTTCTTTTTAAAATTTAAAAATGAATCTTTTACTTTATTTGAAAGTTTTTTCAAAGCTGTTCAAAATAAAAAAGGTTTTAAAATAATTTCATTAAGAAGTGATCATGGTGGAGAATTTGAGAATCTAGAATTCAATTACTTTTGCTCAAATATGGGTATTAAACACACCTTCTCTACACCAAGAACACCTCAAAAAAATGAAATTGTTGAAAAAAGAAATAGGACTATTCAGGAAATGGCTAGGACTATGCTAAATGAATATAGTCTTCCTTCCTATTTTTGGGAAGAAGCTATAAGTAAAGCCTGATATATAATGAATAGAGTTTTAATAAGACTAATTTTAAAAAAGACACCCTATGAACTCTGGAATAACAGAAAACCTAAATTAAATTACTTTAAAGTTTTTGGATGCAAGGTTTATACCTTAAACACCAAAGACAATCTTGGTAAGTTTGATCTGAAATCTGATGAATACATTTTCTTAGGATATTCTACTACTTCCAAATCTTATAGAGTTTTTAATAATAAGTCAAGGATTGTTGAGGAACCAGTTCATGTGAAATTTGATGAAACTGACCCCTTTTAGAAAAGGACAGATCAAATAGATGAGTTGGATTCTAATGATAACATGAGACTGGAGAACCTGAAAGATGATTTTGAAAAAGATATTAATGAAATTCAGTCCGGTCCAGAAGAACTTGACACTGAATAACCTATAAGTTTACTACCTAGATAGTTAAGGACCTTAAATAATCATCCTTTAGAAACTGTGATAGGAGACTTAGAAACAGGAATAAAAACTAGAAGGAACATAGAAAATCTTGTTGAGTTTTCTGCCTTTATATCCCAACTAGAACCAAAGTCTATAGAAGAAGCTCTAGATGATGAAAGCTAGATGATATCAATGTAAAAAGAATTAAACCAGTTCAAGAGAAATGAAGTCTGGAAATTAGTTGAAAGACCAAAAAATTATCAAGTGATTAGAACCAAATGGGTTTTTAGAAATAAAAAATATGATCAAGGAATAATAACTAGAAATAAAGCAAGACTAGTAGCTAAAGGATATAATCAAGAAGAAGTTATAGATTATGATGAGAACTTTGCACCTGTGGCTAGATTAGAAGTCATTATAATCCTCTTAGCATATGTATCTCATATTAATTTTTAATTATTTCAGATGGATGTTAAGTCTACCTTTTTAAATGGTTATTTAATGGAGGAAGTTTATGTTGATCAACCTCCTGGTTTTGAAAATTCTCAAAAACCAGATTCTATTTTTAAACTTACTAATGCTCTTTATGGCCTTAAACAAGCACCTAGAGATTGGTATTAAAGATTAAGCTCTTTTATTTTGAAAAAATATTTTACTGTTGGAATGGAAGATCCAACACTATTTAAGAAAACTGTAAATTATAACATTTTATTGGTTCACATTTATGTTGATGATGTAATTTTTGGATCATCTAATAAATCTCTTTGTCCTGAGTTTTCAAATCTAATGAAAAAATAATTTGAAATGAGTATGATGGGAGAATTAAATTTCTTTTTAGGTCTTCGAATTTATCAAAAAGATTTTGGAAATGTTTTAAATCAAAGCAATTACATTACTGATTTACTAAAGAAATTTTGACTTGAAAACAGCAAGACATATACAAATTCTATGTGTACTAATATAAAACTTGATTTGGATAAAACTGGAAAATTAGTTGACAACAAGTTATATAGAGGTATGATTGGTAGTTTATTATATATTACTACTAGTAGGCGAGATATAATGTATTCAGTATGTCTTTGTGCAAAATTTCAATCAAATCCTAAAGAATCCCATTTAACTGCTGTTAAAAGAATTTTTAGATATTTAAAAGGAACAAATTTTCAATATCTTCTTTATCCTAAAACGTCTGATTTTAATTTAATTTCATATTCAGATGAAAACTTTGGAAGCTTTAGATTAGACAGGAAAAGCACTTCGAGTACTTGTCACTTTTTAGGAAAATCCTTAGTGTCATGATCAAGTAAGAAACAACACTCAGTTGCTCTATCAACAACCGAGGCAGAATATGTATCTTCTGGCAGTTGATGTGCACAAGTATTGTGGATGAAAAACACTCTTATGGATTTTGGACTAAGTTTTAATAGTACACCTATTTTATGTGATAATAATAGTGCTATAAATATTTCAAAAAATCATATTAATCATTATAGGACTAAGAATATTGATATCAGACATAATTTTATAAGAGACCATGTTCTTAAAAAGGATATATTCTTATAATTTGTAAGTAATAAAATTCAATTAGATGATATTTTTACCAAACCACTTCCCACTGAAAGGTTTGATTTTATTAAGGGGAAGCTAAGTTTATTTAATTTTAAATAAAGTTTTATTTTATTATGATGTTTATTTATTTTAATACTGTTTAAAATAAACCAGTTATTTGTTTTTCAAACAGAATAAGTTTTTTTCTTCTTTGCGTGATCAATTATTTATTTTTAAAATCTATGTAATAATTATTGATGACACGGGAATCAAGGATGTCAGAAACTTTTCGAATTCTGAATCATTTCATTTCTACCAAACACCCTTTTAAACCCGCGGAGCTTTACCACTCTTTGTCTATTCGAACCTGAACCTTAAAAATCCTAATCCTCTTTTTAACCTTTAGATATTTTTCGACAAAAATGGACAAGATGAAGAGAACCGATGAGGCTAAGACTAGTACTGCCAAGAGACAGTGCTCCGAAGGAAGGAAATTTTTTCAAGGAAAGGTTATAGATCTGTAATGGTTATATCAGAAGAACCTATTGCTGAAGCAAGCTCTTGCATTTCAAAATCTTGAACATACGTTTAATGGATATTTTATTGAGTTTCTATATGAGGTAGAACTTCATTATTTATTTAAATCTATTTAGTTTAGTCTAGGGGAAGATGAGGATACTATGGTAGCTAATATTGACGAGATGTTTCGATATCCTCTACGGAGATTGGTTGGATTCTGAACTGCCCTCATGAGGGAGTCTTTCATTTTGATTTGAAGAAATATAGAAGATTTGGTATATAAGTCTGAAAATATTATGTCTTTTATTTTTGGTTCTACATATATAAGGAAGATGTTCATAAAGGACTTGGAGTCAGATTAGAAAATCCTAGTGAAGTTTGTGCAAACAGGGATTGGACCGAGGATGTCTGAGCTGGAGAAAATCTTGTATCCAGACATGTATATAATTTATCTGTTTATGAGTGATATAAGACTTAATTTTCCTAGGTACATGGTATGGTACCTTCATTATTGTTATCAAACATAAGCTCACATGAATTTTTATCCATTTGGTAGATTCATCTTAAAAATGTTGTTCAAAAAGGATATGGTAAGGCTGGTGGAAGCCAGAGTTAGATGCCATCATAGTAACACTTTTGGTACTGGAACCCTGAGAATGATTGGTTACTTCTGGAGCACATTGAAAGAATTTTTTTTTCTAGTAGGAGCCGAAGAAGAGGAAGAGAGTGCTCAGGATCAATCTGCTAAATCTAAGGAGGGACAGGCTGAATCAAGAGTGAGAACTGCTGTAAGAAGAATAAGATTTGAAACTGAAGAAACTCAAGAAGAAAATAGTCAGGAAGAACTTCAGATTCAAATGAAAATAAATTCTAATTCTCATGAGGAACTTGGTTCACATGTTTTATCATCCAGAGATTTACTCACTTACAATTTTTTCAGAGAAGCAGCTATTGAGAAGCCACAAGAAGCGGATACTGCTCAAATTAAAGTGACTCATCAAGTACAAACTGAAATTCAGGAAGAAGCTGAAACTGAGACTCAGGAAAAAGATATGGTTGTAACTGAAATTGAACCTCAAATTGTAGTTGACACTGCAGTTACAATTGAAAAGGAAAAGGAGGAAGAGCCTGATAAAGAAGTGGCCAGTCCTCAGGAAAATCAGGAAGATATCATTTTAGAAAATCCAGTGGAAAAAATGATTACTTATGTTCATGATGAGAATGTTTTTGAAGTTCAAAGAGAGGTAATTGTCATGACCCGTCCTCGGGGCCCGTGCCGTGACTACCCCAAGCCCGCCTTCCATAGGCCAGGGGCTGGCGACTAGCACCAAGGCGTAAATCCCAACAAAAAGGGAAGGCATTTCCTTTGAAAAGTAAACAGGCACCACAGAGTAAGCAAGCGGAAAAGTAAACACTAAGTAAAACTGTACAAGCTGTGCTGAAAGTAAAAAGGGGCCGGAAATACAAGCCCAACTGTAAAGTACAACTGAAAGGAAAAACAGCAACTGAAAAGGGAAAACTGCAGCGTCGAGCCGTCCTCCGGAAGTCCCACCTGAAGGGTGGGTACAGATAGCCTCCACTGCTCCTTGGGTCCACCTAACCGCTCCGAGTACGTCCCGCCCAGTGGTCTACCTCCAAGTACTGTCCTGCTCCGCACGCCTCCTCCACGATCAGCGCTGTCCGTCGTCTGCAACCAACACCACGAAGTGCGGGCATAGCCCGTGCAGGGGTGAGTATAAACTACTCAGTAGGGACCCCGAGACCCCCGAAGGTCTCCCGAAATCCACAAAGGATAATCCACAAAGGAAAGATACAATCACGAAGTAACATCTGACACGGCTTAGGTATATGCCCATACATATACCTAAGTCTTCAATTCCCGTTTGGCTCCAACGTCCGAGCCCAAGCACAACCCAGTCTACACAGGAAAGCAAAACGTACACCCACTCAGGATAGAACAACACAATCCACAAAGGAGAGTAAACAGTAAATCCACACAGGATAGCTCAACACAATCCACAAAGGAGAGAAACACAAGATTCAGCTCACACAGGTATACTTCTTCGGATGACGATAAAGATGATCATTGAACCATCTAAGTCGTCGGACCCACGAAGGATCGATAGGTACTAACCTTGCAGTGACCCACACAGGATCGGGCCCACGCAGGACCTGTAGGAGTTGGCTCACACAGAACCGCTGAGAGATGACCCACACAGGATCGGACCCACACAGGATCAGGCCCACACAGGACCAGGCCCACGCAGGACCTGTAGGCGCTGGCTCACACAGAACCGCTGAGCGCTGACCCACGTAGGATCGGACCCACACAGGATCGGGCCCACACAAGACCGGGCCCACGCAGGACCTGAAGCACTGATCCACGTAGGATCGCTGAGTGCAGTAGTCGTCGCAGTCCGCTGAGGATCTCTGCACAGTCGTCGCCGCAGTCCACTGAGGATCTCTGCACGGTCGTCGTCGGAGTCCACGGAGGATCTCTACACAGTCGTCGCCGCAGTCCACTGAGGATCTCTGCGCGGTCGTCGCTGTCGAAGTAGCAATCGCAGCCAGCCTAGGGTTCCCGCACACAGCAAGCTCGTTCGGGAGGGTCCGCTCCACGAGCTGAGAGGTTGATACATCAACTGACACGAAGTCCGAAGTTGATGTATCCAAAAGTTCCGTATCGTCAACAGGAACTCAACGTCGCAGACGGCGCGTCAATCGGACGCCCGGTCTGAGAGATATTGGCATTTTCGTCCCAGGGGCCCGGTTGGTTTTTAAGGCAAAACCAACCCAACCGCACTCCACCTGCGTCCAAACCTCGTGCGGAGTATGCCAAAAGATCCGTCTCACTTAGAGGAATTCAAAAAAGCTGACGGCACGTCAATCAGACGTCCGTAGCTCAAGATATGAGCGTTTCCGCTCCGAGGGCCCGGTTGGTCTCGTGTACGAACTAACCCGGCCGAACTCAAAGTATTCCGAAACCTTGAGTGCGATATACCAAAACGACCGTCTCGATCCAAGGATCGCGTTGCCGCTGACGGCGAGTCGTTTGGAGGCACGAAGCTCAAAGTATTCCGAAACCTTGAGTGCGATATACCGAAACGACCGTCTCGATCCAATGATCGCGTTGCCGCTGACGGCGAGTCGTTTGGAGGCACGAAGCTCAAGATACGGGCGTTTAAACGAAAACGTCTGAAGATGGGGGGTACGGGCCCGAGCCGACCCGGCCCGACCCCCCCTGGGTCGGCCCGAACCGGGTCCGACCCGGTTGGCCCGGCCCGGCCCGGCCGGCTCGGCCGGCTCGGCTCGGCCGAGCGGCGCGGGTGGAAGCCGCGGGCGCTGACCCGCGGCTTGAGGAAGAACCGCGGCCCGCGTGCGGGCCGCGCTGGCGAACCGCGGACGCGCTGAGCCGCGTCCGCCTGGACGAACCGGACCCGCGCGGCGCGGGTCCGTTGGCCGCCATCGCCGCGGCTTCAGCCGCGGAGGATTTCGTCCGGCGGCGCGCCGGGGCGCCGCCGCCTCCGGCCGCTGGCAACTTCCGCGGGCCGCCGGCGTCGCTCCAGTGGCCCGTTTTCCTTCCCGTCTGCGCCGTTGCTCCTCCCGGGATCCGTTCTTCACTGCGGGACCGTCAAACGTCCGCTGCGGCACGTTCCGTCGTCGACCGTCAAATCCGCACAAAATGAAGAACGACAGAGGGTCGTTGGGCCGTGTTCGTTTGGCCCGCACCCTCCGCGTTAGAAATAAACAACCGGAAGAATTTGTTCAACACATGAACCAACAATTTTAATTTTGATAAAATAAATAAAATTGTTTCCTTGAATCCGGTTCTTTAATTTTTAAAGAAACAAAGACAGGAATTAATTTTAAAAGGGGTAATCCCCATAATGAAATCCCTACCTTGATGATCGTCGTGCGCGGGCGTTCTTCGCGGAAGAGATCGTCGCGGAAGAGATCGATCGTCGCGTCGTCGCGGGGAGGCGTCGCGTCGTCGCGGAAACCGGCGTCGAGTCGGTGAACTCAACGAACCAAGAACAACAGATTTAAATTATAAATAATTAAATCTGTGTTTAAAACCAAAGAAAGAACCTTGAGCGGAAGTCCGAGATCACTCACCTCAAATGGTCGGTGATCGGAGATCGGAGATCGGAGATCGGAAGAACGTCTCGGGCGAAGGCGTCGTCGATTTCCGGGTTCGGCGTTCTTCGCGTTCTTCGTGTTCTTCACGAGGGAGAAGAAGTTACGAGGGTTCTCTCAAATCTTCTCAAGCGCAAATAACCAGAGGTTAAGCGTTGGCCTTATTTTATTATTACGCCAACGAATTTGAAAAACTGGTTAAGAAACGATCCATCAATTCGTTGAATTAATTCAACGAAAGAAACGACCCATTTAATTCACAAAAGAAACAACCCATTTAATTCACAAAATAAACCGCCCAATTAAATGGTCTGTTAAGAATTTAGAAAACGCGTCGGTTGACTTTCATTAAGACGGGTTTTCACGGGTGCGTTTCTTAGCGGAAAGAAACGGCGGGGCTCGTGCGAGCCCCACCTCACAAATATCCTACCAAGGGGGTAGGATATTTCTGGATAGCATCCTATCCAGTCCAACTCAGTTCAAGCCGCCTTTAAGTGGCTTCAAGTGGCTTCCAAGTGGCTTAAGTGAAATAAAATAAAGTTGTCGCAAAATTATTTTATTTCTTAACTTTAAGCCCGAAAATTAAAAACCACACCCGAGCAAACGCAACTCCGGAAGAGGCGTTTCTAAGCGAATACCGGCCCTGCGATTTCATCGGTGCCCTCAGAATTCGATTCCGGGCACCGGTTCAAAAGATAGAAAAACCCGCTCGTCCGTTCACTGAATGTACCCGAGCCAAACTTCGGAAAATGATTCCGGGCACACCGGGCCTCGGAATCAGGTGCCGTCAGAAACTGCGCTCTTGTAAAATTTCAAAGAAAATTAAGAAAAAAATTTCCTTGAAATTTAAGGGTCTTTACAGTAATTCATGAGGATTTTTCTGTGGAAGCGTCTAGAAAAGACTCTGAAGAAAAGTCTGTGGACCAACCATCTCAGGAGGAAGCAAAAGAAAAATCTGATGCAGACACTTTTCCATTAGTACTTCTGCATCAAGTACAAGTTTAGGATAAGAATCAAGCACAGGGTTCCTCTGATTCAGTGAAGAAGGAAATAGAAGAACTGTACAGAAAGTTTTCTAATTTTGAATCTGAAAATGTAGCTCTAAGGAGATCCCTATAAAAAGAACAGTTAAAATTTCAGAGACTTAAAGAAATTATAGTTTCAAGGAAGGAAGTTGAAACTTTTAAGAAAACGATGTTGACCAAAGTATTCAAGTTGAAATCAGAAATGGTGATGAAGTCAGATCTGTCAGAGTTTAAAGACTATATGGAGACACAGTTTGTATTTGTCAGGACTGGTGAAGCTAGTGGATCAGGTACTTCACTTGATTTAATCAGAAGGTTTCAGGCTATCACAGAAGTGATGATCAATATGAATGAAAAATTGCATGATTTTCAATACAATAGTGCTATACTATCAGTTTTATTAGACAATGAGAGATTTTTGGTTGACCAGTTGACCTCGAGTGAACCAAGTATTAGAACTGTGCTGAATCAGTTCACAAATAAGTTAACTCTATTTATAGAGAAGGAAGAGAGACTTCATGAGTTTTTCAGAGTAAATACGATAGAAGATATTCATATGAATTAGGATAATAGAGATCTTATTATCAAGTTGGGAGATGAAATGATGAGAATATTGAGGGTGCAGTTGACATAAATCAAGGTCGTTTTTCAGAGGAGATAAGCCCTATCTCACACCCTTATCACACCTTGATTCCTGAGTTTATCATAATTTTACCTGTTACATTTTATTTTAATGAAATTTTATTCCATATTCTATATTTTTGTGTTTTTTATTTGTTTTATTTCCTCTGTTCAACTATGCCAATAATCCATGTTCAATTATTGACAAACGGTTAATAATATCATTTACTTAAGTTCACTGCTATATTAAATTATCTTCTATTCTATATTCTATCTTTCTTTTTGATATCACAAAAGGGGGAGAAATTTGGATAAACACAACATTTTATTTTAACTCTTTCAAATATTAAGCGTTATCTTAATCCTTTAAGGGGGAGAAATTAAGTTAAATCTAATATTGTATTTATCTTTTCAAAATTCAAAACTATATGTAATTAATTTTGTAAGTTAATTTCATTGGTTATTTTATGGGTTTTTTTATCATCAAAAAGGGGGATATTGTTGAGAAATTGTTGTTTTCAACAATACATAATTTTTTTATTTAAAAAGGGGGAGATCGTTGAGAACAATACTCTATCTCTATGATGATTTTTATGCTCACAAATACCCTTAATTGTTTTCTAATGATTTTATTTATTTTTAAGTATATTTCAGGAATTTATTATTTATTATATTTTTATTTCTAGAATAAATATTTAAGTTCTTGAACAATGATATTTAATTCGCATTAGCGTGTTCTGGAAACACTGTTCATACGTTACATGTTCGGGAATTGCTTAAGCGTGTTCTGGAATAACTTTTCATACCCTATGTGGAGAAATGTAGCGTAAGGATGGAATGCGGTGTATAATTTATGAGTTATAATAAAATTATGGTTAATCAAACATATGTTATCGGAAAAGTATAGAAGAGGAACCCTACATTAGGAAAAAACCCTATGTTTGGGATATTGAAAAGTATGGTTCATCAACCTTACTTTTGTAATCAACCTTACGTTTCATCAAAAGTATGGATCATGTACCTTACATTTAGAAGCTTTTAAAAGTATGGATCATTTATCATAAGTTTGATTATTGAAAAGAAAAGTATGGTTCATCAACCCTACGTTTGTAATCAACCTTACATTTGAAAGATGCGTGCTATACAGTTCAACCTTAAGTTTGGCGTCGGAGAATTGAAGACGATATTATTATGCAACAGTCTGCAAGCAGATTATTAGGCTGATTTCAAGCTGGATTAAAAGTTTATTTTTAAAGTGCATTTTTGACTGAGTAAAATCCGTTTTATTTATGATTCAAAGGATCAATTTAAAAGGATCTTTTTATGATGAATCTTGATGGAAGTTACGACTGCTCTGTTATTTTGAATTTTTGATTATTGCGAGTCAGAAGGTGAATTTTGTGGATCTAAATTTGCAGGAGAAGTGCTCGTCGTTATTATATAGATGTGATATTTACAAAGAAAAAATATACAAGTTTTTCCGAACATCAATGAAAAAATATAAGAGAAATAGAGGCTATTGAGAACACAGACCTGCTGATTTAAAAGTGCGACAAAGATCTGTTTATTAAAGAAGAAGAATCAAGATAGAATATTCACTCATTCGACATTGAAGATATACTGTGAATATAATACTGCTGAAGTTTTGAATTATATTTTTATATCTACTACAACCAGATCGACTCAGAACTACTCTTCTTGGAAGATCATTATTTCTGAAGGTGACGAACCATCTACCATCATTTTCATTCTGTTGCAATTGTGAAGAACAACGGGAAAGTATTTTCAAAGTACAAATACCTTTCTTTTCTATTCTTGAGTGATCAGATTCTCATACTAAGCTGTATAGGTTCTGTGAGTGAACCAGAAGGCTTTGTTTTGTCTTAGATTGTAAAGGTTTCAACTGCCTATACTCAGTTGTGGAATGGTCTGTTGACAAGAGGACTAGATAGTGAAAATCACCAAGCTCATGGAGTATAGTGTTGGTGGAGTGGACTAGGGGCCTTCTGTTCCCCGAACCACTATACATCGTGTGTCCCTTCTATTTAAATTTCCGCTGCATTAATTCATATGATTTAAGTCAAAGGGGAAAACACGATTTCGTAAATAATTTTTAAAGGACACAATTCACCCCCTTCTTGTGTATATTTGGTATATCCCGATCCAACAATTATAAGTTTCAATAATTCTATCTTTGAAGTTGTTGAAAGATTTGGAAAGGGGAAACCTGATAAGAATAAAAAGTTAACTTCAAATATTCATAAGAAAGTTGAAATTGTTTTTGAAAAGAAGAAAGTTGGGAAAGTTATGTATGTGTCCAAAATCAAAAAAGTAGAGAAGTCATAAATTTTTAAAACTTTTGATTTCAAAAATGTTCCTTTATCTTCTTGTTCTGATAAGGATGAAAAGTAAATTGATCAGGAAAAAAATATTTTGGTTGATAATAGAAAGGTTGGTGGTCAATAAAGTTTTGATAATAAATATATGAAGGTTGCTAAGAAACGTGCTCAAAACTCTAGATAATATGAAATTTATAGAGGTAAATATTCTTTTTATGGATACTACTAGTGTTGTGGTCGAATCAGACATACAGAAAATATTTGGTGCTTTAATCAGCAACATTTTTACTATTCCACAAATTATAGAAGGAAAAGTTTGAGGGGAGTCAATCCTCTTAAAGGAAGAAGTATGAGAAGGATGTTTTGAAGAAACATGAGAAAGATGGTGTAAATGTTGAAAGATGTGAAAACCTGGACATCTTGAAAATAGATGTATTATATTTTTACCGACATAAAAAAAGTTTCTTAACAATTTTAATAAACCGGTTATGAAGAAAGATAAAGGGAAATAAAAAAATCTTTTTGTTGAAACTGCTCTCAAATCTATAAAAGGAGAATGAACTTGGATCTTGGATGGTGAGTGTTCTTATCATATTATATAAGAATTAGATTTTTTGAAGAATATGAAATATTTCAAAGAAGAAACAATGACATTTGGAAATGATGAATCCATCAGAATCAAAGATGTTGGATCTACTATTATTGGGGAAGAAAAATTAAAGTCCAAGAAATATTTGTTTGTTGATGGGTTGAAACACAACTAGTTATGTGTTTCATAACTCTGTGATAAAGGTAAGAGAGTTTTTTTTAGAAAATATGTTTTTTTTGTGAAAATAGAGAAAGTTGTAAAGATAGTTACAAGTGGAAATTGTACAAAATGAAACTTGTTCCATGTTAGTGAGATTAATAACTCTTGTTACTTAGGCATAGTAGAAGAGAATCAGTTGAGGAATAAAATTTTAGGACACATGTGTCAGATAAACATGAACATGTAATAAAAGTGAGATAATATACGTGGAATTCCTAATATGTCAAGAATAAGAGATTGTTGTTGCATAATTTTTTAAAAAGGAAAGATTACAAACTCTGTGAAGAAGAAAGTTGACATTTGTTCAAAATTACCCCTAGAATTTATTCATTTAGATATCTATGGGCCAATGTGTAAACAATAAAATCATATAGATAATTACTTCATTACTTTCATTGATGAATTTTATCACATTATTGTGTTATATATATGAAACATAAGTCAAATGAGAAGGAATGTGAGTATTCAGTGAAGAAGTTAATAACAGACAATGGCAGTGAATACAAGAATAAATAATTTGAATGTTATATTGAGAATCACAAAATTTGGTATGAGTTGAGTACACCATACAATCCTCAACAAAATGGTGATGTTGAAAGGAAAAATAAAAGTTCAGTTGAAATGGGTCAGACTATCTTACTTGAACATGGTTTCTCTCATTACTTTTGGAGGTAAGCCATGAACATTTTTATATATTCAAAATTTATGTTTATATAGGCCAAGTTTAGATATGAATCCATATGAAATATTTTATGAAAAAACTTCAAATTTGAAGTGATTAAGAGTTTTCGGGAGTCCAGGCATCATAAAGACGATAGGTGGAAACCTTGTAAAGTTTGAGAAGAGAGGTGAAGATGGATTTTTTCTTGGATATGATATATAAGGAAGAAGATATAGATATTTCAACAAAGATATAGGAATATTAATAGACTCCTTTGATGTGAAAGTTATTGAAAAGGTGGAGGAATATTCTAAACAAACCTGTGTAGATAAGGAAGATGAACAGGATGAAATAATTTTCATTGACAATTATGATAAGGATGAAAACAATTGTAATCCTAATCAAGAATAAGAATCAGACTCATATGTTTCTAGTGATGAGGAAGAATCTCAAAAATATCATACCAGGCTAAGGAAGTAAGCAGAAGCTCAAAAATAACTGGTTATCAACTTCAAAAGGTTCAAACAAGAAGAACATAAAAAGATATTACACATAATTCTTTATATTAAAAAGTTGAGCTAAAATATTTGAATGAAGCTTTTGGGAATCTAGAATGGGTTTAGGATATAAATTAAGAGCTATATCATATATAAAATAATGATACTTTGGGAACTCATACCTAAACCAAATGACAAAAATGTTATCAGTACAAAGTGGGTTTTCCAAAACAAGCTGAATGAAGATGGAGAAATTATAAGAAACAAAGAAAGATTAGTGTGCAAAGGTTACTCATATATATAGGGCATTGACTTTGATTAGAATTTGGATCTATTGGAAAGTTTAAAAGCAATCATAATCTTTCTTTCTATTGCTGCACAATGAAGTTACAAATTTTTTCAGATGGATGTGAAATCAATATTTTTTAATGGTGAACTAGATAAGGAAGATTATATTGAAAAAAATATGTGGATTTATTGTTGGTAAGGATGAAAGTTTTGTGTGTAAACTTAAGAAATCCTTGTATAGGCTAAAACAAGCTCTAAGAGCATGATATTCTAAATTGGATACCTTATTAAGAAAAATGATTTTTAAGAAATGAAGTTTTTATAGTAATTTTCACATCAAAGAAATTCAGGAGTTTTACCTCATTGTAATTATTTATATTGATGACATTATCTTTGTTGGGAATGATGAAAGAACCTATGAAATATTTTCTAAATAGATGAAAAAGTTTTTTGAGATGTCCATGCTAGGTGAAATAAAATACTATATTGGGTTACAAATCTCACAAAAGAAGAAAGAAAATTTTCTTTCTCAAGAAAATTATGCTAAAGAAATTCTTAAGAAGTTAAAAATGAAAAATTAAAAACCTGTTTCCACACTGATTTTAGTGGGAACCAAGTTGAATAAAGATGGTGAAGGCAAGGGAGTTTACTCCAAAGAGTTTCAGATGATGATTGGATTTTTTTTGTATTTGAATCTCTCAGTACTTGACATTTTTTATGTTGTTACCTTATGTACAAGATTATAGAGTTCTATAAAATAATCATATCTATTAGATAGAAAAATAATTCTTAGATATATAAAAGGAACAAAAAATTTCGAAATCAGGTATGACATCTCAGAAAGTATTGACTTGTTTGGGTATACAGGTGATGATTGGGAAGGGAATGTTGATGATATAAGATCCAAAATAGGTGGGGGTTTATTTCTATAAAAAATTTGTATTAGTTGGAATATAAAGAAAAAAATAGTAAATATTAGCAGGGATGAAGCTGAGTTTGTTTCTTCCACTCAAGCTGCTACTCAACTTATGTGGAAGAAGACTCAATTGAAAGATTTACTTATTGAAGTAACTTTACACTTGCTCCTAGATTATGATAATAAAAGTTCCATCAAACTTACAAGAAATACAGTACATCATTCTCATTCAAATCATATTGATATAAAATACCACTTCATCAAAGAGTAAGTGGAGAAGAATGAATTGAAGTTAGAGTATGTTCCTACATTAGAACAAGTTGCTGTCATTTTCACAAAACCTTTATCGAAGGAAGGTTTTTACAAACTAAGGTTGAATATGTCCATCCAACCTCTTTCTCTTAAAGGTTTATGTATGTTAATTTATCTCATCTCTCATATATTCTTTGGATAGTGTTGTCAAGGGGGATAATTGTTTCATAAATATATCCATTGATATGTGCTAAATTTTTTAAGGAACTATGTATATAGGAGAATTTATGGGTAAGTTTTGATTCTAGGACATAAATGTGTGAAATATTCTAATAGTTTTTTGGAGTGGTTGTAGGAAAAATTTGTTCACAGATAAGTGTAAGAAGTGACGAAATATGTGAAGAAAAACTAAAGAAGTTTCCCAAGTCACTAATTTTGGACAACATGGTTTTACTGTCAATGATTCTTATTTCCTACAATGAGTTAGATAACGTATGCTTATAATTCATTAATAAGTAATCAATAGATCGAGTTTATAAATTTTAGTAATTTATGAACCTTGGATGATAATAAAACCCAAAGGGGGATATTTTTGAGACCAAGTTGGCAAGAAGTTGTTTTTGGAAGATGAAAGAAGTGTGTATTCAAAGTATTGTATTTTTTTTCAAATATAAAGAACTAAATTCACTTTATAAAGAGTTGGTGATTGGTATCAAAATCATAATTAGAACATTAGATAGATAATTATTAAGAAATTCCATCACTTTTTAAAGAAGTTTTCCAGGAGAAAAGGCTCATTAGACTCACCTTGGGCCTGAAAAGAAAGTTATGATCGTAACGAAGAAGTGTTTTAGATTCTGAATGGATCTGATGTGAATATGATAATGATTTGATAATATTGGAGTTTTCATAAATCATAAGTTTTCTAGAAAACTTGTGATGCAAGCCTTATGAAGGAATGTGGGAGAACACGTGCTGCCAATTGGATTGAAGTTTGGTTGGGAGTAAAGAAGATGCTAAAATAATGGGAAGTAACAATAATTTTGATTATGATTCAGACAATTCTACTCAAATCCAAAATTTCTCAAATTCTTAGTGAAGTCATGATAAAAATAGTAGTTTGTGGAAGAATAAATTACAGTTTTTTATTCTTAGTTAATCGGTGTGAGATCACTGGACGCAAAATTATTTTAAGGTTGTAAAGTTTTTTTTGAAATGTGAGAAGTCGAAGATAATGGTTTTCAGTCAGACCAATAATCCATAAGATACAAATATTTAGAGAAATATTTTGTAAAGAAATAAGTTGTTGTTGACACCAGTTTATCAGATGTGGTGTGCCACTGATTATCGAAGAAATCCTGACATCGATCATCAGATGCAATGATGGTTGTAAAAGAGAATCAGAGGCAAATTTTTTTTGGATAAGATCTATAAGTGGAGGTTTTTGAGACTGATGATAAAGTATAATTTTTTGGACCAATGAAAAAGAAATGAAGTAGAGTTTTTTGGAACCGATGTTTCTAAGGAAATCATACACTGATCAACTAGAGGAAAATCAACAATGCAATCTACCATTTTTAATTAGGTTGAATTGTTTGTTACAAGTGGGTCAAGAATGAAATAAGGACTCTGATATGTTTTCAAATGGGTGAAGAGTCATAAAAAAATATGTGGTACCAAATCATCAAACTGGAGGTGACCCGATCCATTATAATGAAGTAGAGACTGATCACTTAGACACAAAAACCAATAAAATTAATCGAACACAGGATCATCAGTCTGAGGGAAAGAAGAAAAGGAGAGATATTTTAAGTAGTTGAACAAATGTTGAAAATGTATTTTCAAGGGAGTTTTAATCTGTTGCTAAAGTGTTTCTAAGGAAGTTTAGGAATCATTAAAAGTTATGACTATGTTTATGAAAAAATAAAGAAATATAAAGTCTAATAAAGTAGCAACAATGATTATGGATGAATGGTTTTAATATTGTCAAGTGATCATCGTAATGATAAGTCTTTAGTTCCAATGTTTTATCATGTGGGTCAAGAAAACTGGAGTGACTATATATCTTCATCATAATAAAGAAATTGGAATGATAATCAGAATCAGACTGAAGAATAGTTAGAAATTTTGAATCTAGCTAAATTTCTGAGAAGATTCGAGAGGGTTTTCAATGAATCAACAAGAGTTAATAAGTGTTGAAGAAGTAAAAGATGTCTTATAAATAAAAGGGAATTTTAAGTTTTTAGAAATTTGGTTAAGTTGAATTTTTTTTCATATTCCCACTTAAACCATTTTTGGATCACCTATAAAAGGGGGAGAGTACATTGTATTTTCTGACGAATTTGAACACTATTCACATGCAGAGGAAGAGATACACTTTTTGAAGTTTTAGTGAGAAGGAGTTTTTGGATCAAGAAAACCTGAGGAAGTTTTCCAGAAAAAAGAAGAAGAAGGAAGACCGTATTCAGCTGGTTATCATATCAGACTGGATCATCAGATTAAGAAATAAATTTATATTTCTAGACTGAGACATAATTAGTTTAGAGTTTTTTAGCAGTATTCTAGAAGACATATATTTCTATATTGAGTAATCAGACTGGGGTATTAGACTAAGTATCATTACAAAGTCTAGATATTTTATTACCTACTAATGGGTATGAAAGTGAAGAATTTTTTTGAAGATTATATTTTTGAATGTTGAAAAGGAATCATCGTAACTTGTTTTTAAGTAATTGGAGAAATTTTATTAACTTTTCACAAAAACTTTTATTACATCATTTCATTATATTTAAAGTACATGCACTATTGTATTGAAAATAGTGCTACATAATTGTGAGTTTATATCTTACTTGTTTGTATCCACATAAAAGGATTATTTTCTAGTGGATTTCGTGGTATTAGATTGCTTTCAAACCATACCAAGGATATAACTACTCTTGTTAAGTAGTGAACCTTGTAAATACTTATGTTCCTATGGATGTGTGATTATTATTTTTTCAATAAAGTTAAAATTATTTAATAGGAGTCATAGGTTGTTTCAAAATAAAGGAAACTTAAAAGAAAATATATCACTAATTCAACAACATATTTTAACAAGTCAACAAAAGGGATTTTAAACTAAAATCACTAAAAACTCATGATTATCATATCCTTATTCATGAATTTATTCCAATAGCAATCCAACATTTGTTATCCAATAATTTAAGGGTGACTATGATTCACTTGTGCCATTTTTGTAGATACCTTTGTGCTAATAGTTCATCCAATTATTTCTTTATAAAAATGATGTAAGAGGGACCATTAATTTTTTGTGAGATGGAAAAAAATTTGTCCATCATTTTTCACTTACATACTGCATTTAACTATTCATCTTCCAACTTAAACACTTCTTGGGGGGGCCTGTTTCTTTTCTATGGATTTATAATACTAAAATAAATATGTTTACAATGAAATATTATGTCCAAAACACGAATAATCCTGAAGGTTCCATTATGAGAGGTTACCTGGATCATTAATTTATGATTTTTTTTCATTGTATTTTTTTGATGTGAGTATAATATATAATCATCCATTGAGAAATGAAGAAGATCAGTATGGAAAAATTGAACCCTTATTTCCATCTCTTCCCCAAATAGGTGGAATTATTGGGTCATATACATTGGAAACATTGAGAATTGAATAGTGGGATATGACACATTATACAGTCTTGTTTAACTATGGTTTGTTCGATGACTATATAAAGTAAGTAATTTTAATATTTATTTTTTATCTCATACTATTTCATTTCACATATTACTTAAACTTTCATTATCATTTTATGTAGGGAACATAAAAAAATATAAGTACAGTTCACTAATATTTTTCTTTGAGAAGGAGATAGGATTTTCATAGCAAATAGTTTCCTACTTGGTTGAAATAAAATATATTACCATTAATTTAATTAACTTAAAATATATATTTTCATTTAATTTTATTATTCATATATATTTCAGGTATTGAGTTAACATTTTGTCTCTATTTCCCAAGAATTAAGAGTGTTGGATTTTGGTCCCAATTTGTTGGTTCGTAAATGAAAATATTTAATAATCAATGGGTATAAATTTGTTACAACTGATCAAGTGATGAAAATGAGAACACAACATGATGTAATTATCTTATCTACTACAAAAAAAATGTCATGCTAGTGCATTAGATAGTTGGCCTTAATATGAAAATGTGTCTTATTATATATTTATTAAGAAAATATTATTATTGGATTACTACTCTCATAGTCGAGTCACTATGATGAAATATAAAATTTTTAATTCAATTATGTGACATGGTATATTTATTGATGATTATGGATTCAGAGTTATTGACATGAGTCGATTATTGACTACCAATGAACCATACATTTTGGCATAAATGAAAAAAAGTGTTTTATGTGAAAGATCATATGAGACCTGATTATGGCTTCATTAATGAATTAATCCCAAGAAATATTTTTCATGATGGTGGTAATGAAATTGACACCATTGAAACCCCATTGGTGTTGACCAAAATATTTCATTTGATGACTAAAATTGTCCCATTGTGAGAGTTTATATTGAACCTGAAGCAGTGGTGGATAATATATAGAAGGAACCATATATATTCATAGTTCATTCAGTTTACCTTGACGTGAGATTATCAAGTTGGTATTATTTCAATTACTTCAATTTAGTTTCAGTTTGGAATGATATGTTTTTTTAGTATTATTTGGTAAGAAAATTTGTTAAATTTATATCAATATTATTATTGTATTTATATGAATTAACATGTTCATTACAATGTCAATTTAACTTTTACGATGGTGAAGCTTCTAAGTTTGTAAGGTTTATGGATATTGGGAAGTTTTGGAATTCATATAAGCATGAGTTATATGTTTTTTTGGAATAGTAGAGTCAAATCTAATTTGGAGGTTGTACCAATATTCCCCGACTTTCCAAAAAAAAATATCAAGAAATTATTTCATATTGGAAGAGTGATGAGTTTAAGGTATTCTTAATATTTAATTATTTGTATATAAAATTTAATTCTTATTACCTATATTGAATTTTTATTTTTAGGACGCATTGAGAAAAATAAAAAGAACAAAGATTCAATGATGTATTTTCACACATTAGGTCACACTACAATTTCTAATCATGATAAGTTCCAGGTACTTTAATATGAATAGAAATAATATCTATATGTATATTGTTAATTAGTTATATTTTCATACTTAAATTTATGTTTTATTGTCATTAATCCATTTAATATATGGCTTGAAATACTCCTTTCAAATTACATAATGGACAATTGGCCAAATGGAAAAATGGACTAACAGACTAATGTACTAATAGCCTAATGTCCTAATAGACTAATGGACAAAGTCCTAATGTCCTAATGGAAAATTAGACCAATGTACTAATTGGAATAATAAATAATTAGTCTAATGGCCTAATGGCCAATTGGTGTAATGGACTATTGACCTAATGGAAAATTGGCATAATAGACTAATTGGACAGTTGGCCTAATGGCCTAATGGACGATTGGAAAAATGGACAATTGGCATAATTTCCTAATAGTCTAATCATCTAATGGGAAATTGGAATAATTGGCCAATTGGACTAATGTCCTGATGGACAATTAGACTAATGGACTAATGTCCAATTGTCCAAATTACCTAATAGCCAATTGGACTAATGGGCTAATGGTCAATTGTCTAATTTCCCAATTGTCCTAATTAACCTAATGACCAATTATCCAATTTGATTAATGACCAATGGCCTAATTGGCCAATTGGACTAATGTCCTAATGTCTAATTGGCTCAATTCCATAATGGTATAATTTCCAATTGTTTAATTGGCCAATTGGACTAATGGATTAATGGTCAATTGGCCTAATGGCCTAATGGAAAATTGTCCAATTGTCCTAATGGCCTAATGGATAATTGGTTAATTTTACTAATGTCATAATGTCTAATTCTCCTAATGGACCAATGACCAATTGGCGAATTGGCCTAATGGACTAATGATCTAATTTTCCAATTGGCCTAATGGATAATTACCTAATGGCCTAATGGACAATTGGCTTAATAGCCTAATGGCCTAATGAAAAATCGACATAATGTAATAATTGTCCAATCATCCTAATGGCCAATTAACCTAATGGTATAATGTCCAATTGGAATAATTGGTCTAATGTCATAACGACCATTTATCCTAATGGCCTAATAGAATAATTGACCTAATATCCTAATGGTCAATTTTCCTAATGGTCTAATGGCCTAATATCTTAATGTCCTATTGGATTAATGTCCTAATGGACTAATGTCCAATTGGCCTAATGTCCTGATGCACAAACGACCAATTGGCCTAATGGCCTAATGACCAATCAACCAATTCTCATAATGGCCTAATGGCCTAATTGGCCAATTGGACTTATGGATTAATGGCCAATTATCCTAATGGAATAATTGGTCAATTAGCCTAATTTCCTAATGTACTAATGGAGAATTTTCCTGATGACCTAATTGATGGTCTAAGGGCTTAATGACATAATAAACAATTGGCTAATTGGCCAGCCTAATGGACCTAATGAAAAATTGGCCAATTGGCCTAATGTACAATTGAGATAATGACCTAATGACCTAATGGATAATGTTCAATTGGTATAATGAACTGATTTCTTAATGGCCAATTAGACTAATGGCCTAATGGACTAATTGGAATATTATAATAATGGCCTAATGGACAATTGGAAAATCATACTAATGATCTAATGGACTAATTTGCCAATTTTCCTAATGGTCTAATGGACAATTGGTAATTTACCTAATGGACTAATGACAAATTGGCCTAATTGTCCTAATAGACTAATGGCTAATTAGACAACTGGAATAATTGGCCTAATGGCCTAATGAACTAATGACTAATTGGCCTAATGGCTGAATGGTTAATTGGAATAATTTTCTAATTGGCCAATTAGAATAGTAACATAATGGACTAATGACTAATTGGACTAATGTCCTACTATCCAAGTGGCCTAATGGCCTATTGGACAATTAGCCTAATGACCTAATTAGTAAATTAGCATAATATCCTAATGTCCAAATGGACTAATGGCCAATTGGCCTAATGGCCTAACGAACTAATGGGCTAATGTCCTAATGGACAATTGCCTAATTGGCCTAATGTCCTAATTTCCTAATGGCCTAATGGACTAATGACCGATTTTCCTAATATCTTAATAGACAATTGGACCAATGACCTAATATCTAGTTGGTCTAATAGCCTAATGGACTAATGGCCTATTGGACAATTAGCCAATTGGAATAATGGCATAATTGGCAATTGGCCAATTGGACTAATGGACTAATGTCCTAATAGCCTAATGGACTAATGGAATAATGGCCTAATGGCCTAATGGCCTAATGGACTAATGGCCTAATGGCCTAATGTCCTAATGGCCTAATGGTCTAATGTTCTAATGGCGTAATGACCAAATGGCCTAATGGACTAATGGATGGATGGTCTAATGGTCAATTGGAAAATTGGCCTAATGCCATAATTTCCTAATGTCCTAATGGCCTAATGGCCTAATGGGATAATGACCTAAATAGATTAATTGGCATAATTAGCCTAAATGCCCTAATTGGTAAAAATGGCCAAAATGGCCAAAATGGCCTAATTCATCTAAATTGACTTATTGGCCTAAGTGGCCTAATTCACCTAAATGGCATGAATTGTCCTAAATTGGCATGAATTGGACCTAATTGGCCTGAATTGGCATAAATTCCCAAATTGGCCAAATAAATAGCCTAATTGGACTAAAATGTCATAAATGGCATAATTGGACTAATTAGCCTAAATTGGATGAAATGACCTAATTGGAATAAATGGCCTAAATGGAATAAATGAGCCTAAATAGGCTAATTGGACTAAATTGGCCTAATTGGTCTAAATTGACCTAAATGGCCTAATTAGCATAAATGGCCTAATTGTCCTAAATGGACTAAATATCCTAATTGGACAATATGGCCTAAATGGAATAATTGGATTAATTTTCCAAAATGGAATAATTGGAATAATTGGCCTAATTGGCCTAAATGGAAAAATGACCAAATGGCCAAATGGCCAAATGGATAATTGACCAATTTACCAAACAACCTAACCTAAAAATGAACCTAATAACCAAATGATCAAAATTACCAAGTGACAAAATAACCAAATAATGTAACACAAATATAATTGGATTGAAATAAAAATAAAATAGGAATCCATATCATACCCTTGTTTAGAATGCTAATTAGTATGTATTGTTTATGTTATTCCACTAGTATTAAATTTATAATTAAATGTATACTTATATGCTTCTTCTTTTTTGGATTTCTTAAAAAACTACGATTTTAATTCATTATAGATTTATCACTTTCATATTATTCAATAATGTATTATTATACTACTTAATGTCATTTGTAGTAAGTAACATTGGGCATTGGAGGCTGTGTGCCTTGAGCAAAATTATTTTGCTTGAGTAGAAAGAAAAATGATGGAAGTGCAGTAAATACGAAAACATAAAAAATGATTGTAAGTTTTTTATTTATATATCAAATATTTATACATAATTCATAATTAAATAACTTGTTTATATTTTAGATAGTGTGCCATGGAGGCCCTTGATGGGAAAGAAGATGACAACTTCGGTCCAAATGATCATTTGAGTAAGGTATTAGGTGAGGAGAACTGGGGGAAATTCCAATGATGACCTAGGAAAAACATCATCCCCACTAGGTATTAGCCCTCATCAGGTAGCTCTTGGTTGTTCGGAGTGAGTATCTCAAGAGGGGGTGAATTGAGTACCCAATAACAATTTCTGTTAAAAATAGATTTAAATAAGACCCTCTAATTTATTATGAAAATCCCCATTAACCAAAATAGAATATCGATATAAGTTTAACCTTTTAAAATAATTCTCAAAGATTGATTAGGTCTTAGTTAAAATAGTATGTAATATTACTTTAACCTTTGAAATCAATTTACTCAATAAAAATATTATATAATCACTAATTAAGGTTAACTATCAAAGTATTAGTTTTTGATTGGAGTTAAAAAAATCACTTTCAAATGTTATAAATAAAAAAATAAAACACACAAAAAAAATGAATACAAGAGGTTCAGTCTCAAGATGAAACTTAATCCTCTCCACTTGGAAATAATCTGCTGCTAAGAAGATTATATAATAATAATTAATGATCCACAACCTGAATTGGGTATGCAATAGTAAAATAATTTTCCAGGTCACACATGACCTCTTCCACAATACCCGTGGGATTAAAATAAAAAATAGGTCACAACCAAACCTCTACCACAACACCATGGGAAAAATGGTAAATAAAGTGTTGAGAATATATCTAGTATCATCCAGTTTGAGTGTAGGAGACAATGTGCATGTAATAAATAGTGTATATACACACTGTTCGTAATGTAAAAGATAATAAAAAAACATAGAAAATAAAATACATATAAGATATGGTGTTTCTCTATATGATATGCTTTGCAGCTCGTGACTCCTTGAATGTAGTTTGAACTGAAGCTCACATTGGGATTATGAAAACTGTAGTAGAATAGAGTCATAAACTCTTTTTTTCTAACTTTAGGATCTTAATGTTCATTGTGCTTCACTCTTACATTCATGAGTAATCAAGATGCAGTGTGTAGTAACTCTTTTGGTTCTTTCAATAAGGTTCATCTCACTTCACATGTGCAACTCTATATGTATCTACAGATATCCAATTGTATTTTGTGTGTATATGGGTTACTTGCATGAGGGATTATACAACATCATTTAACATTAACATGTAGGAATAGTCATCTGGATTTCCTGCATCCTCATGATTTGGGATGACACATTATTTAATGAACATCTATAAAACAATTAAGAAAAATCATTAAAATAAGTTTGAGCATTAATTTCGATAAAATAGTTGTTAGAAATATTTAATTCAAAGTAAACTGAAATAGTGGTGGCGACTCTTTGAATAGTGATAACTTCTAGTAGAGAGTCATCTTAATGGTGACTTGGGATAGTAGTGAGTCAAGATCTGGTGGTGAATCAGGTTGGCAGTGATACATTTGAACACTTTTCCAAATTTCCACTCTTGTGGAAGTTCATCAACAATGATGATTATTCTCTAGTGGTAGGTTTTCTCAACACTTAGCCAATTTTTTATTCTAGCGATGGATCATCTCTGATGGTAAGTGTTTCCAACAATTTTTTTAAATTTTATGGTTAAATGATGATTCTTCCTCTAGAGGTGAGACATTACTGATGGTGAGTGTTTCCCATACTTTACCAAAATTTTGTACTGGCGGTGAGTTGTCTCCAATGGTGAGTCGGCCTTGGTGGTGACTCAACATCAACAATGAGTCTTTCTCATACTTATCCAAATTTCTTTCCAACCTACCTTATATTATAAAATAATTTCATAACACATAAAACTCCTTAATATCATAATAAACATGATTTTGTGATCACTAAAACAAGGGTACCAATAATATCCCCCTTTTTGATGATCGCAAATCATGGAATTTTATAGACATGGAATCAAAGGTAAATTATAACATTGTATACATATGTTATCAAAGATAAATAAAGGAAACATGGTATTAAAATTAACTGGATAGTAAACAATATCGAAGAACAAATTTTATCAAATGAAGGTATTTACACATATATGGCAAGGAATATCAGTATGATATCAAAGTATGATATCAAAGAAATAATATAATATCCAAATATTACTAATATATAAATAAATTCCATGGAATATTCCCCCCTTTTGGGATTATCAAAATGTGAATAGAAATAATGAAATTCATATAAGCAAAATATGAATAAATAGAATAAGAATAATTAGATAATTTCTATTTAGAATAGTTATTAAAAGTACAGTCAAAGAGTTTTAAAAAAAAGGTACACAAAAACATCCCTATAAAATACAAATTTTCTAATAATAAATGCTTATTAGGCTTAGATGAGGGATCAGGATGTTCTTTTCCCTTACCTTTATCCAAATCAAAAGGTACAACAGAATATGAGGTAGCACGAGGGATGGTTGTAGGAACACCGGTCAGAATATGAGTATGTATGATGATGATTGGTCTGAGGTAATGAAATTATTCTCTGGGATAGAGAGAAAATAGACTAGAAAAGGTGCATGTAGATCTCTATTCACAATAGTCTTGAAAAACTCTAGATCATTAGCTGGAGGTATCAGATGATCAGTAATAGGAATGGACTCGTGTGACACAACAACAATTCCATGAACATGCAGAAATGGTTTCATAAGATTTATGAAATCCTTGATGATATTACCACCTCTCTCCATTTAAATGAATAAATATTTATTCTATTCCATAAATCATTGAAGCACTGGAGTCATGACCTTCAATTTATTCACTTTCTCTTTAAATTCTTAAGTCACTGGAGGCATCCTCATATTTTTAGCAAGAAACTTAATGTGAGCATTCAGCTCATGATTGGTAAAAATTCCTAAAATATAATACTTTATAGAATTTGTGATGGTCTGTATTTTAGATTTTATGTCTTTAATATATTCCCTAACCATCATGTGAACATGATCACTATTATGTTCAAAATTCCTCATAATTTCCTGAGGAATGGAGGGTCCACAACTTGAAGCAGTTCTAAACTCTTCTATCACAATAGATATTATAAAATTGGTATCAATAATAGCGGGAGGATATTTTGAACTAGAATTTAAAGAATTAATATTCTACACTCTCTCAAGTAAATCATCCATAGAAGCTGTAAAGGTTGTTTTCATCCCTTATAACACAAATTTCATAGACTCTAGATATCTGGAAAGTCTTCTATTTTCAATCTCCATTTCCTAAATGTGGTGCATCATTTTTGGTTGAATATGTTGTATCACCAACTCAAACAAATACCTTTCATCCTTTTCACCTAACCTAGTGACCTGAGGAATTTTATTTGTTAACAACAGACTGATGTGTTAAAGAATCCTTTCTCTAAAGGATTCCAAGTCACCTCTAGTTACAAAATCCACTGGAATAAGTGGAACTACAGGTGCAACAACTCTCTCAGAATCAAACCTTTCAAACTCAATAGAAATATCAATCTGGTTAAATAAATATCCCTTAGTATCTATTTCTTCTTGAATGGAAGGTCCTCCATTATTTGGTGGATTCTCATGAAACTTGTCTTATTCCTCGAACATTGGGTCTATCCAAATTGCATAAGATTTAACAAGAGATTCAACAACTATAGGGTTTTCAGTTATAAACACAACCACAAATGGTACAATAATGAATCCTCAACAAATCTTTATACATCACCCAATTCCTCAACAATAACAACAACCTTCAACAAATCATCCACCGACTACTCAACAACAGTATACTCAACTTCAATATAAACACCATTTGTAGTCATACTAAGAATACCAGCAATAGCAGGATCAAATGAATGACTTTATAAACTTGGGGATTTATCCCCTCAACTAATGCATATTTCTTTTTTTTCTAGCAGTCAGGTCCACTTATTCAACAAGGATGGGTCTCTCCTCTAATCTCGAAATAGAACCTCTAGGAGAAGGGATAAGAACCTAAGGTATTTCCACATCCTCAGCTCCAATTATGGCACTTAAAACATTAGTGTTAGAATTTCTATAATCATTATCATCTCCATCTCCATATCCATTTCCATTACCATCATCATCATCTCCTTATTCTTCATCATATTCATCTTCTTCCTCATCACCATTTTTCATCATTACCATTATCTTCATAGGACTTGGAAGTACTCTTAAATTACTCTTCACCTGACACTTCTATATCTTTCTCACCACTAACTTCTTTCAAAATATTTTCTCTCATAGGGAGTGTCCTTGGAGGTCTAGTATTACTATAGGTTATAATAGGAGAGATTTTGGGAAGGCCCAGATCATCCATAGGAAACTCTTGTCCTTATCACCAGAGCATCTTCCTCTTCCTCTTTATAAAAATACTCTGCCACTTTATCTAGTTCCAAACTAGGATCCACAATATCTTTCAATCTCGTAGGATAGTCAACCGGGTTGAAGTAATCATACAAAATTTCACTATCATTGATCCAATACTTCTTCCATGGATGCTAACTGATTTTCATACTCATAAAAATCACCCCAGTGATACAAAAAACACCACATTCCACTACTGTTTCTTCACCTTCAGTAACTAAACCTTTAGATTATAGCATAACATAGAGAAACTTAGGTTATATTAAATAATTTGAACTTGAATATGGTTTAGTTATTTCCAACATTTGAAGTATCAAGTATCTATAAATATTAATCTTATATCCTATTTTCATCAGGCATAATAGATAGACATCCTGATACCTTATAGTGGAAAAATATCAATTTCTTTGGTAAATCATATGTTGAATGAACATGAAAAGAAACATGCATTCACCATCAAGCTCAAATGCAAAAAGTCTTCTAAAAAATCTATCTCCTATTAACTCAGCTAGAGAATATTCATAAACAAAATTCTCACTGGACTTTGGAATAGTTCCTTTATGGTCTTTAGTAAATCATTCATGTGGAAATTTTAAGAATCTATCCCATTACATTAAATAGAAAACTAATTTTCAACCATCAATCCATATTCTTACCCAATCTTCATTATCTTCAAAATATAACTCTTAAAATTGGTATAACTGATATACTATAACCTAGGATAAAAAGGTCTCTCATTTGAAGAGAATAATTCCACCCATACTTGGTCCTGTGAAACTTTTAGCACTAATGACTTTCTCATCAGTAACCATTCTTATTGAACTTATTTCTTAGGTAAAATAACCTTCTTTACAAGATCATGATTCATAGGCTCTAAATAAGAACAACTAGACTCCCATTTTTGATTCTTTGTGGGACACAACTCATATGGAGAAGAATTTTAAGATCACTTTATTTTGACCATGGAGATCGAGTCGATGGGTTTTGGTGAAGAAGAAGGAAGGTCTAAGGTTGGGAGAGAAAGTGTCACAATAAGTATCAAAAGAAACAAAGTGAGATAAGTGAAGTGTTGGAATTAGAAAAATTTCTAATTTTATATCATTTGGGGTTTTAGAATTTTAAAAATTAAAACACTGAATAAAATTTGAATCGAATAAAGAATTAAATAAATAATTTTCAAAATTAAAATAGAAATGGAGGATTAAAAAAATAATAAAAAATTGAAAAAGGAATGATATTTTAAATGGTAGGTAAAATCAACAGTGATTAAAAATGCAATAATGATACATTTTAAAATGGTGAGACATTTCATAATGGTGATACATTTCAAAACGGTGAGAAATTTCACAATGGTGATAAAATCTCAATAGCGAGTCCCAGAAAATTAAGCTCAACCAAAATTAATCATACATAACTCATGTTTGATATAATTCATTCTATCAGAATTAAATATATTATTTTATATATCGACAAGATGATGTTATATACCAATGTATTCAAGAGTGATATCACCCTTTTCAAAATGATCTCTCAAAAAGTGATGTCTTACATCAATATGCTTTGTTCTGTAACGTGAAACAATATTATTATAAATATTTATAGTTCTTGTGTTATCAAAATTTATAGGTACATGTTGGAATTGATATTCATAGTCTAGTAAAGTGTGTTTCACCCACAAAATTTGTGCATATCAGCTACCTGTAGCTATGTATTCAGCTTTAGCAGTAAATAATGCAACAAAATTTTGTTTCTTACTAAACCAAAATACTAGAGACTTTCCTAAAAGGTGACATGTTCTATAGGTTCTTTTTCTAAATAACTTACATCCACCAAAATCAATGTGTGAATAACTATGTCAAATGATTTTTCTATTGGATAAAATAGGCCTAAATTAGTAGTACATTTTAGGCATTCAAAAATTATTTTTCCAACAACTAAGTGTGAATCTTTTGGATTTGATTAAAAATGAGTACTCATTTAAACATTAAACATAATATCGGGTTGGTTAGCTGTTATGTATAGAACTATTTCAATCATACCTCTATAAATGTTTTGATCCACTAGTTTCCTAGTTTCATCAAGATCCAACTTATAGGTAGTACTCATAGGAGTCTCACTACTCTTATTTATATCCAAATTAAAATGTTTTTAAAGTTACTTAATATATTTACTTTGATTTAAAATAATTACTTCTTTATTTTGAAAAATATGAAAACTAATAAAGAACTTAATTTCACCCATTAAACTCATTTCAAATTCATTTTGCATCAATTTTTAAAAATATATGCATAATTGTTTTTTGAATATCCAAAAATAATATCATCCACATAAATTTGTATAAATAAAAAATCTTTTGAAATTAATTTAATAAAAAGGGCGGGATTAGATATACCTTTTGAAAAACCTTTTGAAATAAGGAAAGAGTTGAGACTATCATACCAAGCTCTAGGATCTTGTTTCAAACCATATAAATATTTTGTTAATTTTAAAACATGATTTGAAAAATGGGGATTTTGAAATCTATGGGGTTATTCAAAAAAACATCCTCAACTATATACCCATTTAATAATGAACTCTTGACATCCATTTGATATAGTTTAAAATATATATGTACTACATAAGAAATAAGTATTTTAATGGATTTAAGTATGGATACAGGTGAAAAGGTCTCTTCATATTTTATTCCTTCTTCTTGATTATATAATTATGCAACTAATATAGACTTATCCCTTAATATTGTGTTAGATTTATCAACCTTTTTTTATAAACACCCATTTAGTGCCTATATTTATGGTGTATTTGGGTCTATTAATAAGTTCCCAAACTTTATTTCTTTCAAATTGATTTAGTTCTTCTTGCATATCCATTACCCAGAATTCATCATTAATCACGTCATTGATGTTCTTAGGTTTAAGCTATGATAAGAATGCTTGATGTTTAACCTGATTTCATAGAGAAGCTCTGGTCTGTGTACCTCTATCTAGGTATCCAATAATAACATATAAATGATGGTACTTAAGTGTCCTAAAATCTATAGAAAAATAGTGGATAGTCACCTCAGGGTTTTCTATAGGTTCAGATTCAAGTTCTGGAAGTTCTTTGAAATTGGATGATTTTTATACATGATTTACAACAAAATCAGAAGGTTTGGAATTTAATTTAAATGAAGATAAATCATCCTCAGGGTTTTCTAAATAGGTATTAGAATAATTCATATTTTTATCATCAAATTTGATGTGAATAGATTCTTCCACAACCCTAGTCCTTTTGTTAAAAACTCTAAGATTTACTAGAGGTTGAATAACCTAGGAAAATTCATTCATCACTTTTGGAAGAAAATTTCTAGATTATCCTTAGTGTTAATAATAAATACTTTTCAACCAAAAACTATAAAGTAATTAACCTTAGGATTTCTACTATTCTAAAGATCATAAGGTGTTTTCATCATGATAGGGGTAATTAAAACTCTATTGATTATATAGAAGGTTGTATTCATAGCCCCTATCCAAAAGTAGATAGGTAAGTCATACTCATTAAGTATAGTTTGGGATATATCTTGAAGTTTTCTATTTCCTCTATCTACAAAACTATTTCTGACGCTTTTTCTAGGGTACACGCATCCATCCGTGGAGGGCGCACAACTGTTTCCCCACATTCCATCTTTCCAAAGGTAGGCGGCATCCATTCCTTATTCAGGGAAGTTTTCTCCTTGATTGAAACATGATGATGGGATGTGGGTTCCTCATTCCATGGATTCCTTCTTAGAACTCGTTACCCAGTCCGGGTCTCCCTTAAAGATTAAGTTGTGGTTCGTGAATCTCATTCCTAGTGCCATATCCTTGTGGATTCCGGTTAATTACACTACTTCCATCATGAAATTCCATGGGGTCTTGACATGGTAGCAACCTTCGGTCAGAGTAGACTGTAACATCATGCATGTCGGGGCATCTCTGGATGTGTGGACATTGGAGAACCTGTATTCTTCCTCATAAGAGGACATCTCAAAGGCATAGAACCCAAGGCATCCCACATCAGTCATGAGGTATCTTATGCCGGAGGCATGTCCCTGAGGTTTTCCTTATCTTCCCATGTTTAAAATAGGGTATGCCGCGAGTTTAATGTATTTTGGAGATAGTTACGCCGAAGGCGTGTCTTCCAAGGTTTTCCTCCAGCATCTCATGTTTAACACAAGGTAGGCCGTGAGTTTAACATCTTGTAGAGATGGAATGAGGGTGATCAGAATTTCCCATAGAGATGGATCAGATTGGTACATCCCTAGGAGGGAACACCTGGAAGGTTTACTAGGTGGATGGATCAGAACACTCAATAAGAGCAGACCCAAGATAGTGTGTCCCATAGAGGGAAGATGTCACACCATGAAGGCTGATCTGGACACCAATGAGGGAAGATCAGGGAGTGTGCACCCCAGAATGGGGAAACACCAAGGTTTACCATTGGTTGTGATTGAAAATTGTGGAGGTTTCTTATGTACCCTGTGTAGAAAATAGGGATAAAAACCCACATAGTTCGAAGGGGTGATGAATCAGGGTATATAGAAATCACAACAACCCGGATACATGCTCGGGCTTACGTATGGAAATCAACCCAAGTACTGCTAGAAGTAGTGAGGAGGTGGATGACATGATCCCACCGAGATGTGGTGGCCTGATTAAGAATCAATATGGATGATTGAGAGTTGAATGAAGTTGAGGGAGAATGAGATGGAACTGATGTGAGGATGATGGCGATGTTGATCTTGATCCTTGAAGAGACTTCCTACGTATCCCCATGGAAGTGAATAAAAGTTCATGTAGTTTGGTGGGACGATGGGAAACCAGAGGAGGCGACCTGTGAGAATGGATGCATGGATGGGATCTGGAGGAAATAGAACCTCCAAGTTAGGTTATGACCTTCCCAAAAACACATAGGCTCAAGGGAAATATCATGATGAGACATGAGTGATGGGCTTGAACCTTAGGGAGGCTTCCTACATATCCCCGTGGTAGGGGATCAAAGTCCACGTAGTTTATCTAAAGATGGATTGTTTTCGATTAGGGACTTCAACGAATTACCGTCGAATGGGTCTGACAATGGCTTACCGCTAGATGGGGTCATAATGGATTACCACTGGATGGGGTCACAATGGCTTACCGTTGGATGGGGTCACAAAAGATTACCGCTAGATGGGATCACAATGGCTTATCGCTGGATGGGGTCACAACAACTTACTGCTGGATGGGTTCACAACGGCTTACCGTTGGATGGAGTTGAACCTCACAGAGGATTCCTACATACCCTATCTAGGAGACACAGATCAAAGTCCATGTAGTTTGGGAAGGTGTATGTAGTTTAACGTTGTACAAGATGAAAAGGGGGAATGGAATTTAATGTCATGCGAGAAAAAGGTGGTCTGACGTGAAGGGGGTTGGAACCAATGGTTGTTGGACTTGAACCTCAGGGAGGATTCCTACATACCTTGCCTTGGAAAGGATCAAAGACCATGTAGTTTAGGATGAGTTTTGGTGAGCCAATGTGAATGTGATCGGGACTAATGGGTGTTGGGATTGAACCTTAGGGAGGCTTCCTATGTACCTTTCCTTAGAAAGGATCAAAGTCCATGTAGTTCAGGAAGGAGTGGGAACCGACGTGAAGGGGTTTGGAAACAATGGTTGTTGGGATTGAACCTCAGGGAGGCTTCCTACGTACCTTTCCTTATAAATGATCAAAGACCACATAGTTCAGGAAGGAGTGGGAACCGATGTGAAGGGGGTTAGAACCAATGGTTGTTAGGCTAGAACCTTAGGGAGGCTTCCTACGTACCTTGCCTTAGAAAGGATTAAAGACCATGTAGTTCAGGATGGAGTTTATGGATTACACTCTAGGCTTCCCATGTAGGGTGTCATGGTTGATGCTTACTCTAAGCCCACGCGAGTCATGCTCGCTGTGAGAAACAAGAGGCAATAAAGGCCTGACGATCACGTCGCGGAAGGTGCATCTGTGAGAAGTGGAATGGGGGATTATGCATGGTTAGCAGCCCGGGTGCCACTAAAGAGCGACAACGGTGGATGGGGTTATACATGGATGCAGCCCATGTGCCGCTATGGAGTGAAAAATGTTGATGGGGCTTACGCAAGGAATCTACCCAGGTGCCGCTATGGAGTGGCAATGGTGGATGATGCCTACTCAAGGAAGCTGCCCGGGTGCCGCTATGGAGCGGTAGTGGTGCATGTGGCTTATGCAAGGAAGCTGCCCGTGTGCCGCTATGGAGTGGCAATGGTGAATGAGGATTACACAAGGAAGTTTCCCGGGTACTGATATGGATCGGCAGTAGTGAATGGGGTTTACACAAGGAAGCTGCTCATGTGCTGCTATGGAGCCGCAATGGTGAATGGGGCCTACGCAAGGAAACTGCCCAGGTGCTGCTATGGAGATGCAATGCTGAATGAGGCTTATGCAAGGAATGTTGGGCGGAGAAAAAGGGGAAAAGATGGCAAGAGGGGGGGTGAATTGCCTTTTAAAAAAAGATTAACAAATTAAAATCAAAGTTGAAAGTGCAGCGGAAATAAATAGGCAAGACACAAGAATTGATAACGGAGTTCGGCCAAAAACCCGGCCTACGTCTCCGCTCCCAACTCAACCGTTGAGAGATTCCTACCGCTTGCTTTTCAATGGTTTTAGCAAGAAACCCACTAGGCTTTGAGGTAGCACTAGGACCTATTACAGCTTGCTTTTGAATTGGTTTAGCAAGAACCCACTTACTTTTAATGGTTGAGTAAGAACCCACTAGCCTTTTTAACGGGTGAAGGCTAGCTCACCGGTGACTCAAGCCTTTTAAAAGGAAAGGCTTGAAGAAACCTCTTCACACCTTAATGGTGATGTGAAACCCAAAAGAAAGAGGGATGAAGAAAGAGTTTGGGGTTTGTAGGCACAAACCCAAATTTAAAGCTCAAAATAAATAAACAAGAAAAACCGTATTTTGAGAAGCCTTGGGCGCCTTTGATTGATTGGAGATGTTGAAGGCCGCTTCCAAGCTTCTTTGGTGGTGCTCTTGGATGTGGAAGTTGTTGGAGAACTTGAGATTCCTTTGAGGGAAGTCGTTGGAGGTTGGCCAATTGATACAAAAAATGTCCGTTGGCTTCATAATAGTTCCGGAGAGTGTCCGGGGCTTCCTTGGCCTTTATTTATAGGCATGGAACCCATAGGGAGGCTTCAGAGCTGTTGGAGAGGCTAAAAGAGCCGTTGGGAGCCAAGTGGGCCAGCCTGGTCAAACTGCAACGGCTAGTTTGACTGGCTCCACCGGCTGGCCGGTACAGTCCCACCGGTTGGCCGGTGCCTTGAAAAAGGATGAGGATTTCTGTCCAGGGGCCACCGGCTGACCGGTGCCAGAGCCACCGGCTGGCCGGTGGCAAGACAGTAGCTTGCCATTCTGTGCAGGTGCCACCGGCTGACCGGTGCTGCGGCCACCGGTTGGCCGGTGGTGAGGCAGTGGCTCTGCCTTCTGCCCAGGGTCCACCGGTCGACCGGTGGTGAAGCCACCGGTTGGCCGGTGGACTGAATTTCAGTCCAGTTTTGCTTCTTGCTTTCTTGGCCTAATTCCTTGGCCACCTGAATTGATTCCTATCATCCAAAAACACTTGAAAAAGGATTAGATAAATATGAGGGTGATTGTGATCATGAAAATAAAACCTTGAGGGGTTCGAGAGGTACAACAATCTCCCCCTATTTTGATGATCACAATCACCAAAACAATCAAAGTAAAATACTGAAATTGAAAGGAAATGCTAAGCATGATGAAAAGGATTCTCCCCCAATCAATCAAGAAATTTCTCCCCCTTTGTGATTATCAAAATAGCGTGGGGCATAAAACTTGATTGAGGGAAGACTTTGAAAAACAAGATAGAGATTTTTAAACCAAATGAAATTTGAAATTTGAATTGAAAGTTTTGAATCAAAAATTGAATAACAGTTTGAATTGAAAGTTTTGAATCAAAATTGAAAGTTTTGAATGAAAATTGAATAGAGAATTTTGAATTGAAAAATTTGAAACCAAGAGTTGAAATTGAAAGTTTGAATCGAAAATTTTGAAATTGAAATCAAAAGGACTTAATTTGAAATTGAAAGTTTGAATTGAAACAAAAATCTTAAACAAACCTAACTCCCCCTAAATAAAAACAAAAACTCACCGGGGAGAGGGATTTTGAAAAGAGACAATTTTAGGCCCGGAGAGACTCGCTAAGAGGGATTTTTCAATCCACACTTGCCTTGTAGCGGGTCTTCTCCTATAGAATTCATCCGAAAAGAAAATAGACTTGGGTTGGCCATACCGGGCATTTTTGCAATCACACTCATAAATGAGGTGCCCGGGTTTCTTACAATAGTTGCAAAATTTAAAACTAGAGCTCCCCCTTACAAAAACAGTGGGTGCATGGGAGGAGGAAGCTATATTGGTATATCCTAGCCCTTGGGTGGTTCTTGAAATTCGTTGGGAACCAAGAAAATTGTTCAAATTTTGTTCCCCTTGGGTGAACTTAGCTAGGGTCTCCCTTAGGTCTTTGATGGTTGATTCCATAGAATCAACATTTGGAAAATTTTGGATTTTAAGGGTGAGTTCCTCCTTCTCTTTGAGAAGTTGTTCTTTTTCGGAGGAAAGTTTTTTGAAATTCTTTTTTAAAGCAACAAATTTTGACGATAAAGCATGAAAACCTTTTTCTAGTTGGTCTCTAGCGTGTGAGAGTTCTTCATAAGATAAATGATTGAAAGAATTTGAAGAACTAGAAGACGAGGAAGAAGAGTCGGAAGATGATACCTCATGATTTGCCATTAGGCATTTTTTACCTTGGTCGCTCAAGGAGAAGGAGGAGAATGAAGAGGTGGAGCTATCACTCTATGTTTCCTTTGAAGCCTTCTTCTTCTCATTTTTCTTGGCCCTTTTCTTGTGGAGTGGGCAATTGGGCACGGATTTTTCATCGGGTTCTTGCTTGTTGTCGGGTTCTTGATTTTGAGCCTTCCTAGTGCCTTCATGGGTAAGTTCTAAAAGCTTCCAAATATCATGAGAAGATGTGCAAGAAGAAATACAATTAAATATATTACGGTCTAAGCCACAATGAAGAGCATTCATGGCTTTGCCATCAAGCTCAAAATTTGCAATGTCTACGGGGGTCCATTTAGACTCATCGGGAGAAGAGAGCGTAAAACCATGCATAACAATTTTAAAAATAGGATAGCCAATACTTTTAAGAAATGTGGTCATGCGGGTTTTCCAAAAACTATAATCGGTTCCATCAAAGAATGGAGCACGATCCAAAGAATGTCCTTCGGGGGATTGAGAGGAAGAAGCGGTAGAAGCCATCAAAAAATAGGATCTTTAATTTGAAACCGGTTAGGGAATTATTCAAAAACCTGCTCTGATACCAATTGTTGGGCGGAGAAAAAGGGGAAAAGATGGCAAGAGGGGGGGTGAATTGCCTTTTAAAAAAAGATTAACAAATTAAAATTAAAGTTGAAAGTGCAGCGGAAATAAATAGGCAAGACACAAGAATTGATAACGGAGTTCGGCCAAAAACCCGGCCTACGTCTCCGCTCCCAACTCAACCGTTGAGAGATTCCTACCGCTTTCTTTTCAATGGTTTTAGCAAGAAACCCACTAGGCTTTGAGGTAGCACTAGGACCTATTACAGCTTGCTTTTGAATTGGTTTAGCAAGAACCCACTTACTTTTAATGGTTGAGTAAGAACCCACTAGCCTTTTTAACGGGTGAAGGCTAGCTCACCGGTGACTCAACCCTTTTAAAAGGAAAGGCTTGAAGAAACCTCTTCACACCTTAATGGTGATGTGAAACCCAAAAGAAAGAGGGATGAAGAAAGAGTTTGGGGTTTGTAGGCACAAACCCAAATTTAAAGCTCAAAATAAATAAACAAGAAAAACCGTATTTTGAGAAGCCTTGGGCGCCTTTGATTGATTGGAGATGTTGAAGGCCGCTTCCAAGCTTCTTTGGTGGTGCTCTTGGATGTGGAAGTTGTTGGAGCACTTGAGATTCCTTTGAGGGAAGTCGCCGGAGGTTGGACAATTGATACAAAAAATGTCCGTTGGCTTCATAATAGTTCCGGAGAGTGTCCGGGGCTTCCTTGGCCTTTATTTATAGGCATGGAACCCATAGGGAGGCTTCGGAGCCGTTGGAGAGGCTAAAAGAGCCGTTGGGAGCCAAGTGGGCCAGCCTGGTCAAACTGCAACGGCTAGTTTGACTGGCTCCACCGGCTGGCCGGTACAGTCCCACCGGTTGGCCGGTGCCTTGAAAAAGGATGAGGATTTCTGTCCAGGGGCCACCGGCTGACTGGTGCCAGAGCCACCGGCTGGCCGGTGGCAAGACAGTAGCTTGCCATTCTGTGCAGGTGCCACCGGCTGACCGGTGCTGTGGCCACCGGTTGGCCGGTGGTGAGGCAGTGGCTCTGCCTTCTGCCCAGGGTCCATCGGTCGACCGGTGGTGAAGCCACCGGTTGGCCGGTGGACTGAATTTCAGTCCAGTTTTGCTTCTTTCTTTCTTGGCCTAATTCCTTGGCCACCTGAATTGATTCCTATCATCCAAAAACACTTGAAAAAGGATTAGATAAATATGAGGGTGATTGTGATCATGAAAATAAAACCTTGAGGGGTTCGAGAGGTACAACAAGGAAGCTGCCCGAGTGCCACTATGGAGAGGCAGTGGTGAATGGGGCTTATGCAAGGAAGCTTCCCGGGTGCCACTATGAAGCGACATTTGTGAATGGGTCTTACACAAGGAAGTTTCTCGGGTGCCGCTATGGAGTGGCAGTGGTGAATGAGGTTTACGTAAGAAAGATGCCCGGGTGCTGCTATAGAGCAGTGATGGTGCATGGGGCTTACGCAAAAAAGCTGCCCATAATTTTTTCCTCATGTCTGGCCATGAGGGCATCCCAACCCACTGGTGGGTTGAGACCTTCACCTATGCGCTAGTGCACAAGAGGGATAATGCCAAGGGTGTTGGAATCAGTCTGAACAAAGGGATATTAAAAGTGTGAATCACATGCCCGACATTCAGAACGTGGTGAGGGTGGCATGGAAATAAAGGATAACTGTTGAACATGTTCAAAACACATAATCCATATCACGTTAGCCTGAAATGGGGACAAATAAATGAGGGTCGACTGTTGACCGTGTTCAAAACACATGACCTGACTCAAAGTGTCATCCAACACTACCACAAAACTGGGTAAGGCCAGCGCCAACCTTTATCAGCGCTAACGAAAAAGCACTAATAAAGGGGGGTACGTTTATCAACGCTTTTTTTAGCACTGATAAAGGTACCCCCTTTAACAGGGCTTTTTTTAGCGCTGTTAAAGTGTACCCCTTTATCAGCGCTTTTTTAGTAGCGCTGATAAAGGGGGGTCTTTATCAGCGTTTTTTTAAAAGCGCTGATAAAGGGTCTACTTCCAAAAAAAATCATTAAAAAAATATATGAATATATTAATATATAGATATAGTTATATTGATATAAATATAATATATATTTTTTAAATATAATTTTAAATACATTTTAGATAAGTATAAATATACAATTACACTTAATATATAAGATATTTAGTGAACATGGCTTATAAAAAAATTTAAAAAATATTTTTAATAAATAATTTTCTAATTATTATGGAGTAATAGTCATTTAATAACAATTTGAAGACTAAAAAAATAAAAAAAATTAAAAAAAGATCCAAAATATGTTGAAAACGCAACCCGAACTTCAAACAGCCATAACTTTTGATCTGAGTGTTCGTTTGAGCTCTACAACATATCAAATCGAAGCCTGCGACGAGATCTATACGCTAATAAATAAGGAAAATCCTTTTTCACATTTTTCAAGGCCAAAAAAGGCCCAGAAGCCCTCCAAAACTGAGTTTTTAGTCGGGATACCCCAATTTTTTAACATTTTGTGGATTTTCAGCCTCGTTTAAGGGGGTATTATTGGCTTTTTTGGTGGGTACTGAATTTATTCCAAGGTATTACATTCATATTGATATTATTTATTTAAAATTTTATCATTTTTTATAATTAACTACTATTTATAATCAAATATATAACAATATATACATATTTTTTATATATTCACACATAAAAATTTAATTATAAATATAAATAATAAAATATATTTACATATAAAATATATTAGCTTTATCTAAAAAATAAGTAATATACATTTGATTTAAAATAAAAATATATGAATATTTTTATACCTATATATTAATCTAACTATATATATATTTATATAACTACATATATATATTGATATAACTATAAATATATATATATATTAATATCACTATAAATATATATATTAATATTACTGTATATATATTAATATAACTATATATATATTAATATAAATATATATTACTATACGAATAAATATAACTATATATATATATATATAAATAGAGATATCATGAAATGGAAAACAAATCAAAATAGAGGAGTGGTAAGAGCTTAGGCGCGCATGGGGGAGGTCTCGAGTTCAAAACCTGGTGGAGGCAAGGGCACGCCCGCATGGGGGAATATGGGAGCTAGCGCTGATAAAGGGTGGAGGGGTGTGTGCAAGCGCTGGAGGGGGGCAGAAAAGTGCTATAAAAGGGGGGCTCAAGCGATATAAAATCCCCCCGATTGGCATGATTTTTTTAAATTTTTTTAAATTTTTTTAAATTTTTTTTACTTTTATCAGCGCTAAAAAAAGTGCTGATAAAAGGGGTATTTTATCAGCGCTAAAAAGAAAGCCCTGATAAAGGAAACTTTTATTAGAGCTTCTTTTTAGCACTGATAAAGAGGACCCCCCTTTATCTTCTCCGGATTTAACAGCGCTTTTATAGCACTGTTAAAGTCCATTTTTAGCGCTGATAAAAGGCGTATTTGTAGTAGTGAAAACTCTTCCGGGGCGTTGGACCAGGATGGTAGGTGAGCCAAGGCGGCATGGGACCGGGCCGTTAGGGGGTCCATTTAGACATGGAATAGGATGGAGATCCGAATGAAGGAAACACAAAGTGTGATGTGGAGTGATGGAATATTTGAATGAATTCCAACGCTCTTGAAATTATGCCAGTATAATCATGGCAAGATGCATCTTATTCTTGTCACATAAGGCATATCTTATTTAGAACAAGAGGCATCCTATTATTGAATGATTGGGTAAGCTACAATTTATAGTCATGTAGATAGGACTATTGGCATCATATGCTTGGAGCATAAGACATATCTCATTTAGAGCAAGAGGCATCATATATTTAGAACATAGGGAATACTACAGTTTATAGTGATGTAGAGAGGACTGTTGGCATCTTATGCATGGAACACACGGCATCTCTTATATTGAGTAAGAGGCATCCTGCGTTTTTCATATAGGGATTACTATAGTTTAAAGTAATTTAGATATGACTATTAGGCATAAGGATCCTAACAATGTTTGGTGTTGGGACTTACGCAAGGGTGGCCCTTTCGGGTTCAACCTAGCATAGAAGCTAAGTGATAGGGTTTGCAGGAGTTGATTAAGGAATGGTCAACTCATGGTGGTCGAGGGATTGATGACGAGACTCTCAAATCATGACATGGGAAATGAACTTAGAGGATAATATCGGCTCAAGGTGTTTTATGGTGTTTGGAGGATTATCTTAAATCATGGTACTTCATAAGTGGAAGGTGGGTGTGCATAAGGGCGCAATGAAAAATCCCGACATCCCGGCCCAAAAAGTTTACAGTGCGACTCTCCATTTGTGTGGGGCGTAGCCCACACGGTATGGATTGGTGGGTGCGAAGGTAGGATCTTTTCAAAGGATAGGTATTTGTGAAGTAGCTTTGCAGAGGAAAGGGCTCGCAGAGCATGGGGGATCACATAGCATGGACTCGCGGAGCATGGACTCCCAGAGCATGGAATCACAGAGTATGGGATCTTTGAGAATGGACTCATGGAGCATGGACTCACAGATCATGGACTCGCGGAGCATAGACTCATAGAGCCGCTTCGCGAAGGAAATCGGAGCTCCGTGAAATGGGAGATCGGCCGCCCAAGGGGCAGAGTTACTGTCCGTATGAAGGGGGGTGATCCGGGTATTTATAGGCAAGAGGAGCCGCAAAGCAGAGCCCACTCAGTGCAAAGCGAGAGCTCGCTCTACAGTGGATTGCAAACATCAAAGGGGTTTGCGGAGCATCCCGCCTCCTCACTCTGTGACAGATTGCGAACGTCAAAGGGGTTCGTAGAGCATCCCGCCTCCTCACTCCGCAGCGGATCACAAATGTCAAAGTGGTTTTCAAAGCATCCTGACTCCTTGATCTGAAGAGGCTTTGTGAAGGGGAAGATTTGCGCCATCCGCGAGGCTCCGAGGGCTCCGGTCAAGTTCCTCCACTCCGCGATCGTGGAGGGAGCTTCGCAAATGGGCTCCACAAACCAGTTTTTCAGCCCAACTTCAAATGTCCATAACTCCTAATCCGTAACTCTGTTTAGGATCTACAACCTATCAAATCGAATCTTAAAAAATGGGATATGGTCTTGGATCATTTATGGGAGCATTTGGAAAATTTTGGGGATGCGTTTTCCGGTGTCAAAAAACACTATTCTATTGAGTGGTCATAAGAGCAGAGAAGTTATGACTATAACCATTTTGTGAGAAAAAAGATTCAAAGTCTAGGTTTAAAAACTCATATCCATGGCCACTTATTATGGTATTAATCCTAATTACACTTATTTTTTCTACATATTTAGTATATTTGGTGAAATAAGAGAAAGATTCACTTTTGTGAGCTAAAAATAATACCCATGTATACCTAGAAAAGTCATCTACAAGTACATAAACATTGTTCTTCCCATTTAAAATAGAAAATCTGGATGGTCCAAATAAATTTATATGAAAAAACTCAAGAGGTTGAGAAGTTAAAACTTATTTACTTTATTTAAAAGAAATCTTATGTTGTTTTCCTTTTTGATAGGGGTTACAAACTTTGTCGTTTGGGAACTCAACTTTTGGAAGATCCTTAACTAACCCTTTCCTAGTAAGCTTCCTTGGTGAGTAAATATTACAGTGTCCTAGTCTCCTATGCAAAATCCAAAATTATATATGAAAGGGAAAAAAGCAGGAATTTTTTTAATAAATAAATCAATCAATATTAGCAACATAAAATTCTCATTCCTTAAAGTAGTAAATACTAAATCATTTTTATAATTAAAAATATGACATGCATTGTTTTCAAATTTAACAAGAAAAACATCATCATATAATTGTGATATTATTAGAAAATTATACTAAAATCCATCAACAAATAGTACTTTAGAAATTAAAATAGAATTGACATTACCAATCTATCCAAGGCTAATGATATTCCTTTTAGCCTCATCACCAAAGCTAACACAAACACCATAAAACTTTATCAGGTTCTTGAAGTTAGAGTAGTCTCATATCAAATTCCTAGAATATCCACTATCCAAGTACCATAGAATTATATAGGATCTGCTTAAGCATCTTTCCTACAGAAAAAGTTTATACCAACAATGAGTTTGGTACCAAGATTTTCTTGGGTCCAGATGTGTTAGAATTCAAATCTTTAAGAACCCACATTTTCTTAATGGGTTTCCTATAAGAAGATTGTAATATTTTTCAAATAAAAACATTGTTAGGTCCTTTAGATTAATAACTAGAAGTAGAGATTTAATATTTAGATTTAGGTAAAAATGTGTTCTTAACTATTATTCTCTATCTAGGTTGGTATCCTATACCTGTAACATACTTTGGAGAAATTTGTTTACCTAGAATCTGTGTAATTTTTTCTATTCCATTGGTAAAATTTTCTAAATATTTATTTGTTTATTCATTAGATAATTTAAGTTCACTATTATCCTTTAGTAATTGAGCATTTTTATCTTTCTCTACAGTAAGATCGGTTTTAATACTGGAAGTCATAACAAGATGTTTCCTCAGGACTTTATATTTATCATTAAGTTCATTAAATGTGTCCTCAAAGTATTCAAACATTAATTCTTGATACATATTGTCACGACCCGTCCTCAGGGCCCGTGCTGTGACTACCCCAAGCCCACCTTCCATAGGCCAGGGGCTAGCGACTAGCACCAAAGGCGTAAATCCCAATAAAAGGGAAGGAATTGCCTTTATAATAGTAAAGAAACACAACAGAGTATGCAAGCTAAAGTAAACACTAAGTAAACTGAGTAAAAAAGTAAGTGCTGGAAAGTAAATGGGCTGGTATACAAACCCAACTGAAAGTACAGTACAACTGAGAAAGAAAGTACAACAGCTGAAAAGTAAACAACAACCACTGAGTCGTCCTCCGGATATCTCACCTAAAGGGTGGGTACAAATGGTCTCCTCAGCTCCTTGGGTCCGGCCGTCCGCTCCGTGTACGTCCCGCCAAGTGGTCCACCTCCAGGTACCATCTCGCTCCACAAGACTCCACCTCGATCAGTGTTGTCTGTTGTCTGCATCCAACACAACGTAGTGTGGGCATAGCCCATGCAGGGGTGAGTATACGATACTCAGTAGGGACCCCGAGACCCCCGAAGGTCTCTCGGAATCCAAAAAGGATAAACCAAAAAGGAAAGATACAACACAAATCATCAACCAACTCTACTTAGGTATATTCCCATACATATACCTAAGTCATCAATTTCAGTTCGGCTCCAACTCACGAGCCCAAGTACAACCCAGTCCACACAGGAAAGCACAACCCAGTCCACACAGTAAAGCAAGTCAATCACATCGATGATAATGACTGAAAGTCAAGACTCATCTCACACAGGTATACTACTCACGAAGAGGGGTGGAGATGATAGATGTAGCCTCTGAATCATCTTCCCTACCGAACCCACATAGGATCCAAGTACAGAAGTCGTCGCTGCCAAACCCACGTAGGATCCAAGTACAGTAACCATCGCTGCCGAACCCATGTAGGATCCAAGTACAGTCGTTATCACTGCCGAACCCACGGAGGATCCAAGTATAGTCGTCCTCGCTGCCGAACCCACGTAGGATCCAAGTACATTCGTCATCGTCGTCGCAGTCGCAACCAGCTCTAGGGTTCCCGCACACAGCATGCTCGATTCCGGGAGGGTCCACTCCTCGAGCCAAGGGGGGGTAAATACATCAGCTATCACGAAGTCTAGAGTTGATGTATCCCAAAGTTTCGTCTCGTCAAAAGGAACTCAATGCAACAGACGGAGCGTTAATCGGACGACCGGTCTGAGAGATAATGGCTTTTCCGTCCTAGGGGCCTGGTTAGAAATATGCTCATTTATAACCTGGATGATATCCAAATTCATCCAAAACTCACTTAGGGTATCGAAAACGGACCGTCTCATCGAAAGAGTCCTAGTACCACAGACGGTGTGTCGATCGGACGCGCGGTCCTTAAGTTATTCACATTTAAGTGAATAACGGGCCCGACCCGTTTATCCCAGTGGGCCGACGGGTCGGTTTGACCCAGTTTGACGGGTCCGACCCAAAAGGGGTGTCATACTGGTCTGAAGAAATACATAACTCAGCCCGAAGGGGCGTGGCCCGGCCTGGCGTGGCCTGGCTCGGCCCGGTTCGGCGCGGCCCGGCTCAGCCCGGCCCAGCGCGGCTCGGCTCGGCCCGGCCCGGCGCAGCCCGGCTGGGCACGTGGCCCAGCTGGCTCAGCCGATGGTCAAGCGGGTTCCAAGGGTGGGGTGGGGGGGGGGAGGGTTTCCGCACCAGCAGTGCCGCCCTTCCCCAAACCGACCGGCTAGATCGGCTGGCCTTCAGCACACGCGGCCCGCATGGGCGGGCCGCCGGTCTTCCATCGCGGTGCCCTCCTGGCGCTGCGGTCCATCTTTTCCCGAATGGTTGATGAGCCGGCCGGTTCCTCAGCGCGGTGCCCTCCTGGAACCACGGTTTGCCTTCGCCCGGCCAGCCGATGGGCCGACCAGTTCTTCCGCCGAAGCATCCCGTGTAGCAGGCCGCAGTTCCTCCTACACAACCAGCGCGAAGGTTCTGGGTTTCTTTGTCACGTTTTCAGCATGGCGTGATGACGCTGTTCTTTCCCTGCCTCTGGTTGAAAATTCCAAAAAGATCAAGAAACGATAGAGGGTCTTCGGGTCGTGTTTGTTCGGCCCGCGCCCTCCGCGTTAGGCGATAACATTCGACCGAAGATGTACAAGCTTTCATGAAGCACAACGAACAATTTTTATTCAAATAAAAATTGGAACAAAACACCCTACCTCCACAAAAGATTTCGAACATCGGACATCGCAGAAGACGACGTCACGGTGTGAGGTTTCGTAAGCAACGTCAGAAAGCGCCCGAGGAGGAAGCAACATCTCCCCTTTTTGTCACAGAGAGAAGAAAACAAGGTGTGACATCGTTGGCAAGTTCCCGCATCGGTGTCTCCTCCCTTGTCACGGAGGAAGAAGAGGAAGGTGAATCCGGGTTTGCCGAGTCGATGTTCTTCGTCGGAGAGTTGGCGTTCTTCAACAAATGAGATGAAGCTTTCTTCAAAACTCAAGAGCTCTCTCCCCAAAATCTCAACACAACAAGCCAACCAAAAATAACATAAGGCTTCTCCTTATTTTATTTAATCATTTCATGCATTTAAAAATTTAAATTCAAACACTTAATTAACTTAATTGAAGAAGTTAAATTAATTAATTAAAGTGTGTGTTGGCAAGAATTAATGAGGGAGAGAGGGGAGAGGAAGAGTTACTCAATTAAATTCAAGGGATGTGTCAATATTAAACAAAGGAGTTTAATGGGAGGTTTAAGGGGTTTAAGGAATGTGAATGGTTGGGGCTCGTGAAGGCCCCACCTCACAATTATCCTCACATGGGTAGTTAAAATCTGGTGGCTCCCATCCCAACTTCCCCATGTAGGATATAACTACTTAAGATACAAAAATAAAATTTTTCCCACAATTTTATTCACTTCTCATTTAATCCACAATTTTTAACTTCTCCTCCCGCAAAAACGCATCTACGATAAAAGTCCTCTTAAGCAATTACCGGCGCTGCGAGTTCATCGGTGCCCTCAGATTTCAATTCCGAGCACCGGTTCAAAAGATAGAAAAACCCGCTCGTTCGTTCACAGAACGTACCCGAGCTAAACTTCAGAAATTGATTCCGGGAACACCGGGCCTCAGAATCAAGTGCCGTCAGAAGCCACAGACTCGTAAAATTACAAAGTATTTAAGAAAAAATTTCCCTTGAAATTTCCAGGTCTTTACACATATCATCTTCATTGTGTTAACTTTAGGAATTATCATAATTAATCATGGATAAAGCAATAGATATAACATGTACCACATATACTTTTTTTATGAAGCACATATTGGCTCTGTTAGGTTTCTCTTCATGAGATGAGTCAAAGTTGTAACGCCCCGACCCCAGTTGCCCAGAGTCGGTGCATTACTTCGTAACATTGGCATGATCACAAGAAAGATCAAATCTCGAAAGACCGATTGGTTTAGTAGCCTTGGAAACACTAGATATATTCATAAGTTTTACATTACATCATAAAATGAAAAACTACTACAACAACATAATGTTTCCACAGTCCACACTATAAACCCCTCATAAAATCCCTGCAGGTCATTCATAACTTACTTCTTCACTTCCTGGGAAAAATAAAACATAGAAAAGGGGTGAGCTCAAATGCCCAGTAAGGATAACAATATAGCAGAAACTTTCATAAATAAGAATAAACATTTAAGGCAATGTATAACTAAAACAAAAGCCTTTTAAACATGAACTTTCAACATGGTATGGCATAAATAAAATGAAATAATTCCATTTACTTATTCACATGGATATTCTACTAATCGAATAATCACATGCAAAAATCAATAACCACTTTCATAATGTTGGAATGCATAATGCCAGACTATCATAACCACATAGCCAAGGCCTCGTGCCAAGACTACAAATAAGATTTTGTCAAGGCCTTGTGCCAAGACACTAGTTTGTCTCATGAGACCTACCAATGCATCGAGGAGCTATAGCGGGCTCCACCCGTCACATATTAAGTCCAATGCATTCCCATATGAAAAGGTTTAAACATAACATAAACATTCGTATTAAAACTAGCATACGAAATGTCAATAATTTCACCATAAACTATGAATGGTATAAAAATATCACATCCACAGTCAAAAATATCACAAAACCTTCAACACAATATAGAAGTTTTGTATCATAATAAATCAACTTCAAATAAGCGTAAAATCCATCGAAGGATGTTGACATAGATGAAATCAAAACACTTTTTAGAGAAATATCTCTTTCTATTTTTGAAATCATTTAAGAGTCATATAAAATAAAACATTTTCTTGAAAATATTCTTATAAGCTTGTAAGGGAAGCTTTGACGATTTTATAACGGCGGAAAATAACCGCACCCGCCGTATAAGTTAAAAAAAACATTCTTATCTTAATTCTGTCGAAAAGGTTAAAAAGGACCTTGTTTTGAAAACGACGGAAAGATTCCTTTATAAACCTCTTATAAAAAGTCAAACAAGGGTATAAATGACTTTAACCCATATTCTTGTAAATAGTAAAAATGTTTTGAAATACATTTTTAAGAAAACATGGATGTGGATGATAAAGAGATCCCAGTAGATTATTACGTATAAACAACCTCGGATAATGAAGAGATTGTGAAATAACCCTTACCTTGTACTTTTCCTTGGTTGGGGTAGGTTAACCTCCTGTATAATGGTGAAATAGTTGTTATTAAATTATACAAGAATCATATATATTAATATGATATCATATATGATCTTTTAACATTGATTTGTTAATAATATCTTAGAATTATCGTCGTTTCGGGAGTTAACTTACTCATTTTCTTTTATATGTTTTGTTACATAAGCCATGGTTGTTGTATCTTATTCATATCCAGAATGATATCCAGTCCTTAAACATCATTTTTAAATCATCAAATGATAATTATACTTGAATGGATATGATGGAGAATGAATCTCATCGCGTTCGTGGAGACGGTAGTCCGTACGTACGCACGAGCGACAATATCATTCTTTTGATATTAAAATAATATATAAATGGATGGTATATCATATATACAGAATCATTAACATGTTATATTTATTATTTACATGAGTTACACATCATTATTATACCCATCCAAATAATATTATATTGAATAACAATTACACCACGACGTGGAGACGGTAAGCCGTACGTACGCACGTATGGCGACATGTTATTCAAAGGGTGGATAGAATACTGAATATGATTGTACCATATTTATAATAACATCACAGTATATGTGGGATAATGGAGTTATTATTTTAGAATGGTAAGAACAAAGGAAGAAGAAGTGGAAGAAGAAATGAACTTGGAGAAGGGTGGTGAAATCATTACCTCTTCTTCGGGTTCTTCCTTTTGATTTGATCAAAAGGGCTCCTTAGGTTGGCTTTCTGATCAAACTAAGGCCTCTAGGTTGTAGTGAGGGATGTTGGGAGAGTATTTGGGCAGAGTTTGGCCGAACCAAAAGGCTTTAGAGGTGTGAAGAAATGAGAAGGAGGAGTTCCCTTTTATAAGATGGGTGAGGGGCACCTTTGGAAAAGCTAGAAATATTAATTTATAATAAATTCATATTCGGTTTCTAATGGCTCCAAAGTTGACTATTCAAAGGTTAAGGTGGGGATAGGTCGAAAACCACTCAACCAATAGAATTTAGACAGGTTTGGGTACTTATATTAACCTTATCTTTAAGTATTAACTCTAAGTTAATTAGTTTCACTTTTACAATGTCTCTTTGTATTTTTATATAATATGGTTAATAAACTTACTATATTCATCCAAGAGACCCCCAAGTGGTCCATTAATGATGATCATATCATGATATAAGTCTCTTGGACGAACCTTAGATTTTTAAGAATTTAATATCAATTAATAATATAATATTTGTTTTAAGAACTCTTTTATGTCAATTTTGACACTATTCAATAGTTGATTTTTGTGAAACTCATAACAGATTGATTACTTCGAAAAAAGTCAATTAAATCAATCCTAATATATCATATTATCCTAGAAAATTAGTTTAATTCATTAAAAGTTTCATATTATATTTATTTGGGTATTTATAATATCAATTATTTTAATTTTTCACTATTATAGTAATTACTGCATCATCATTGTGTCATAAATAAAATAAATTATTTAATGTCTAAAAATTATAAATAAAATATCATTATGTAGGAAATAGTTTTATCTTTCTAATGAATATTTATAATCTAAAATCCAACATATATAACCCTATGTAACAATTGGTTTTCTAAAAGATATATGCTTATGTCATTTTTGTATTCATTTTAACTTAATTAAAATAAAGTGTCATTATCACTTACAAGTGGATCCATGGGGTCCCAAAATAGACCCAAAGATGCCAATGGTCGACCATGTATCAACCAATAGGGTTAAGACACGTTTTAGGGTAATTTAGTATTATTATAATATTATTTTTTAACCCTTATTTACCGGATTTACCCTTAACCATGGTAAATAAAATATTTACCGCAGTAATTATTCAAAATGTCTAAAAATAAAAGTTACCTATTTACACAATTTGAACATCCTGATTCCAAATATGGAATCCATTTTTCTAAATTCAAAACACATAAGTGGCAGAAATTAATTTAAAATTAATTCCCGCTGTCAAAACAAAAAGCGTGTTTTTAAGAGATAATAACTATCAAAAGATTGACACTTGTTTATGTTCGGTTTAATTGTAAAATTATTTCCAATGACCAACATTATATTAAATGGTAAAAATATATTCTAAATATACTTTAAAACCACTCAAATTCACAATTTATTACTATTAATTATTTTGATTAAAAAAGTTGTTTTTAATTAAAATTTAGTAATTTTCACTATTCCTCAAAATATGAAAGTTATCCGAAAAGTACCAAAATTTCACCTTAGGCTAAATTCGATATTCCGAATCCAAAAATGAAGTCCATTTTGAAATATAAAATATATATAATTTCAAAAATTAGGTATTACTATTCATAACGGCTAGTTTGATCGGTTGTGGTGTGTGTTAAAACTCGAAGTTGCGTACAACACACGCTACTGTTTTATTCAAAGGAAAGCGTACCGTGTAAGCTTGGGATGTTTCATTTTAAATTTTTTGATGTCCCCATTTAGTCAAAAAGTATAAAATATTGTATTTAAAAAGGTTTCACTATTAAAAGTTGATAAAAGTGTAATACTGAAAATGAATCTGTTCTTGCATTATGACTAAGAAACTCATAATATGGATTCTAAAATTATAAGGATTATATAAAGTTTAAAATTTAGTTAATAATATTCATAACCTCTTTTGAATGGCTTTTTACTTTGGTAATTCATGGTGTGATTGAACTCGGTGTTGCGTGTAGTGCAAGTTATTGAATTATTTTGAAGAAATAACACACTATGAAATCTTGGGGTGTTACAAAAGTCACTAGATCTATCCTCATAGGAACACTATGTTTATTTCAGTTATTTATTTAATTTTATTTCCTTTTCCTAATATTTATTTTTGTATTACAATTTTGTATAATCTTTCTTAACATGCCCTTTGTGATTACATTCATAACAGGTTATATCATTTGTATTGTCATCCTTTTTTCAATCATTCTTCCAGTTGCCTTTGCTTTTATAATTTCCTTTATAACTAGGCTTCATGAAGAATTTCTTCTTCCTATAGAGCTTCTTGAATCTTCTAGCCATATGGGACATCTCTTTATCACTATCTGGTGGTGATTCATCATCATTAGAACTCTCAGCTTGTATATTTTCCATTTCTTTCTATTTCAAATCTATATATTTTCTTTTGGGTTCATCATCCTCTTATCTATTAAATTTCAACTCTTATTCATACATAATAAACTTTCCACTTAATTCCTTAAATGGTAGTTTGCTAATATTGCATGATTCTCTGATTGACAATGATTTCCCTCTCTATCTTTCAAGAAGGCATCTAAGTTATCTCATAATCTGATCCTTGTCAAATATTGGATTTCCTAGGGATATAATGGTATTGACTATCTCATTGAAACTGATATACATATCAGAAATTATCTTATTAGGCTTCATCATAAAAGTATCAAATTTAATTGTACAAGTATTCAATATTATTTCTTTAACATTGGTGGTTTATTCATGTGAAATAACTAAAGTATCCCTAATCTCAAAGGTAATTTTACTAGAATATATTCCATTAAATTATTTATCTCTTAATGAAAAATAAAAGGAATTCATTTATCTACATTTATTATTATAATCAAGCTTGTTATAATCATCCCGGCCTTTTCTAAAAGTCTTAGGTAAATCATATCTATCCTCAATAGCAGACCAAATCTCAAAACCCATACTCTCAATGTGAATTTTCATTTTGATTTCCGACTAAGCAAATTGCCATTGAAAAAAGGAGGTCTTTTGTTAGTATAACCTTCTTGTATATTATCCATTTAATGAATTAAATTTAGAACTAAAAAAATTTATTACCTTTAAAACAACTAAAATCACAGTTAAAAATATTTAAAAAACCTTTGATACCAAATGTTTCTTGGGGTATCTCAAGAGAGGGTTGAATTGAGTACCCAATAAAAATTTAAATTAAAAATAGGTTTAAATAAAATCCCCTAATTTATTATGAACAACCCAATTAACCAAAATAACAGATCGATATAAGTTTTTACCTTTTAAAATAATTCTCAAATATTGATTAGGTCTCAGTTAAAATAATATATAATATTACTTTAACATTTTAAATCAATTTACTCAATCAAAATCTTATATAAACACTAATTAAGGTTGAATATCAAAGTAGTGGTTTTTTTTAGTTTAAAAAAAATTCAATTTTAAATCTTAGAAATAAAACAAACAAAACACACAGTGAAAATGAATACAAGAGGTTTAGTCTAAATTTGAGACTTAATCCTATTCAATGGGAAATGACCATCTTCCAAAAAGATTATATAATAATAATAAATGATCCAAATCTTGGATCTAATGTAAAGTATTAAAACAACCATCTATGCTACACATGACCTCTTCCATAATACCTATCAGAGTAAAACAAAAAATAGGTCACAACCAGACCTCTACCACAACATCATGGGAAAAAATTTAAAGAAAGTGTTGATAATATATCTAGTATCTTATAGTTTGAGTGAAAGAGACTATGTGTGTGTAATAGAGTATACACACTCTGTTTTTAATGTAAAAGATAATAAAAAAACAGATCAAATAAAATATATAGAATAGATGGTGTTGCTCTATCTAATAATCTCTATAGCTTGTGACTCCTTGAATATAGTTTGAACTAAATCTCGAGTCAGGATTCTAAAAACCACAGTAGAATAGAGGGCCACACAATCCTTCTGACCGTAGGATCTAAATGTTCACTATGCTCCATTTTAAAAGTCATGAGTAAGAAAGATGCAGCATGTAGGCACTCTTTTTGTTCTTGAAATAAGGTTCATCTCACTTCACGTGTGTAGCTCGGTGTGTATCTACACGTATCCACTTGTATTTTTTTGTTTATAGGGGTTTCTTACATGAGGGATTTTTTTACTTATTTTAAAAACAACATGTAGGAAGAATCATCTGGATTTACTGCATCCTTATACTCAGGCTTAACACATTCTTTAATTCATCTCTTTAAAAAAATTAATAATAATCATTAAAATAATTTTGAGCATTAAATTCAATAAAATATCCATTAGAAATATTTAATTTAAAGTAAAATGAAATAGTGGTTGTAAATCTTTAAACAATGAAAAGTTCTGATGGTTATTCATCCTAATGGAGACTCAGGCTAGTGGTGAGTCAGTCTCTGATGGTGACTCAGGCTGGTGGTGAGACATTACAACACTTTTCCAAATTTCCATTCCGGTGAAAGGTCATAAAAAATGACTATTCTCTGGCGGTCGATAGGTCATCTCGACACTTATCCAATTTTTCATTCTAGTAATGGATCATCTATGATGGTAAGTGTTTCCAACATTTTTTCAATTTTCTGGTTCAACGAAGAGGCATCCTCTGGTGGTGAGACATAGGCGATAATGAGTGTTTCCCATACTTTACCAAAATTACATTCTGGCAGTGAGTTGTCTCTAATGGTGAGTCAGCCTTGGTGGTGACTTAACCTCAACAGTGATTCTTTCTCATACTTATCCAAATTTCTTTACAACCCTCCTTATATTATAAAATTCCATCATAACACATATAATTCATTAATACCATAATAAACATGATTTTGTGATCATTAAAACAAGGGTTCCAACACTCTCAAACCTCTCAAAAAACATATGTGAGATCGACGAATAGAGAAAACCAGAGATAAGAGTGAGATAATCCTGATATCTACTCAATACCAATAATATGTTTCAATCAAAAGGTGACCTAGTTTTTTTCTATGTAGGACCCAGATAGTTTGAAGGAGACTGAAAAATTGAGCTGGGATTGAACATCCGATTTCCAAGCCTGAAATACTGATTCAAGCATGGATTGAGGATGAAGTTGATAATGAGGTTATGGATTCAACTAAGACGTTGAGATTGATTTTTATAAGATTTTGAGTGACCTAATTGAGAAAATCTATGCCGAAGATGATGAAATAGGCATCTGAAATGCTAAATAAGGAGATGCCGTCAAATATAGAGAACACATGAGGCTGATGCTCATTCAAAAGAAATTGATGACTGAAGTCCCTTTACAAATGAAGAATTTTATTTTTGATTTGATTTCATGGTAAAAAATTGATGTTGACTAGAACTTCACCACAGATGAACTAGAAACTAAAGTCTCTGATGAATACCGGATTGAGGTCACTGAGGATGATAATCGACCAAGGGTCGCTATTGAGACCTAATGTCACTCGACTAAGGATGAAAGAGAGATGAGTTCCAGTCAAAGCTACATAAATCATTTCTATAGAATACCACGCTGATGTTGAGGCTGGGTTAAGTGACTCTAATTGAATTGGAAACTGAATGAAGTTGAGTGGATGTTTCTTCTTAAGCTAAATTTGGAGTCTCTCTTGAGGAGTTTCATGAAGAGGTATTTTATTTTGGACATTTTTAGGTGGATTTGGGATCTAATCGAATGTTTAAAGGCTGACTATGTGTCACTATTGAAGACTTTAATACTGACTGATCTTGATGAAGATGATAAGGATTTAGATGAATAGAACATGTAGAAAGAAGATATCATCGGGGTGTCACACTTTAATAAGACAATATTGTGTTGTGGAAATCATGTATCGTTGGAGTTCAGTTGAATAATATTCGAAGTTGAGTGAATATATCAAGCACTTATATGGAAAATTTTGTTGCGTATTGTTGAAACCTGCACTCTGGGTCTTCTCTTTGTGTATAGTGTTGGATTGACCCCTGTAATATTATGTTTAATATTATTATATTTTGATAATGAGGGATAAGCTTGTTAAATTAACGGACTTTAAAATTAATTAAATAACCACCCATGAAAACTATTTTATCCCTATTTAAAGGGTAATATCCTTGAAAATTATGCCTCAATCACAATTTTGGTATGTTCCATCAAAACTATTATGTAATAGAGAATGGGAAAAGAATATAAATTCTTTTAAGTAGGAGAAAATAAAGGATACTCAAATCCAGAAGTTCAATGGATCAAAGTATGTCTATTATTTTGAATTGATTTATCTAGATATGTGATAAATATAGATTTTAAAGATCCTAAATTTAATTAAATTAACCTGCATGTGGTATCAGGGGGGGGGGGGTTATGAAATCTATGTTTCTCCATATTTAAATTTATTATGTGTTGTGTTAAATTAAGAATTGAAAATATGGATTACGTTCTTCAAGAAATGGAATTTTCTAAAATACGAATATGTTGTGCATTAACATTATTATTATTATTATTTTGATAATTGAATATGAAATTTAATTTAGAAATATGAAAGTTGCTGTGTAGTTTTTTTGGGAATACCAAGACACTACCTCTCTTGTCATGTGTTTTAAAATTTGAAAGTTGTTGTGCAATTTTTTTGGGAATCCCAAAACACTACCTCTATCCTCATGTGGTTTAAAATCTAAAAGTTATCGTGTCATTTTTTTGGGAATCCCAAAACCCTACCTCTCTCCTCATGTGTTTTAAAATTTGATTGTTGTTGTGTAATTTTTTTTGAAATCCCAAAACACTTCCTCTCCTCATGTTTTATATTGTAAAATATATTATTTATTTACTATTATAATTTTGAATTGGTTTCAAAATCCATTGGAATATAATATTTTATGTGTAATTTTTAAGATCAAGGCTATGTTTTTTTTTGAAATCACTGTGCATTTTTTGTTGGCTCGTGTTTTCAGAAAAATTATAATAATAATAATTTTGATGTTATTTTTTATGCAGTTTGATTAATAAATAAATAATATTAAATTTCATAATAGATATTTTTTTGAAATCCTAATATGTTGTAATTTTTTTTGAAATCCTCTTTATGATTTTAGAATTTGTAATTATTTATTATTATTATTATTTCATATTAAATGGGATCAAGTTGCAGTTTAAATAAACGATTGTCATTATTTTAAGGAGAAAATAATGATTGTTGTTATATATATATTTTTTTCTGTTTTAGACATTTGAAAGTGTTAAATGTTTCAATGAAAAAAATTATAATATTGATTTGTCATTATTTGAAATAAGTATTAAAATTTTAAGTTTTATGCCAAACAAATTAAAGAAAGAGTAAAAAAAATTTGGATTTAAGTTTATTAGAATTTATTTGTATTTATAACTATGTTATGATTATGATATTTTATATTTGGAATATTACTACATGATATTTTTTAATCACTAAACTAGTCAAATAATAAAAGTAAAATTGTTTGAAAATTATGTTAAAATAATATATATTGATTTCTCATAAATTTGATACTGTTATGATATCTTATGAGTAATTAAAATTCATTATTATGAGATATTTATTAATTTCCCAAAGGCAATTTTCATATTCTTATAATTTATTAATATAATTGTTGGTAATATATATATGTATTATGAGAATTATTTATATATCCAAATATAATAAATAAATGTAATTGATGCGTATATTATTTCCAAATAAAGTTAATTTAATTAGTATCAATTATGTTTTTGTATAAGTGTATCAACCAAAGGAGAACACTAATACACATTTATATTAAATAATTTATCTAAACCAATGTATTATTATTATTTCAAAGAATTAATTTTAAGCATGTATTTAGTGCAGTTAAATTTTCATTATCATTACACTCACATACATCAACTGATCTGATCTTTAATGGATTAAATTTCTCTAATTGGAGTGATAAAATCCAATTTCACCTTGGTGTATTGGATCTTGATTTAGCACTTTGAGTAGAGAAACCTACTACTATAATAGATTAAAGTAGCTATGATGATAGAGTATATTACACAACATGGGAAAGATTGAACATATTAGGTTTGGTGTTCATGAGAATAAGCATAGAAAATAAGATCAAGTTTGGTCTCCCTAAAACTGAAAGCAATAAAGAATTTATGAAATATGTGGGAGACTAATCTCAATATGATGAAAAATATCTTTTTGATACATTAATGAGTACATTTGTCATGACCCCCTCCCCACAAAGTGTACCCCTCCTGGGATGACAATGTGAGAAGAGAGATAATGACCCCCCGAGTCCCACCTCCAGTAGGCCCCGGGTTGGAGACTAGCACCGAGGGTATAAGAAACACACAAATGGGAGGCATTACCCTCCAAGAGAACACATGCAGAAGAGAGAGATAGAATAGACACCAACCAACTCCAACTCAAAACTGAAATATAAAAGAAAACCCAAGTGCACATATGTAATATAATGCAAAAAAAAAACTACAACTGGAAGGGGAAAAACTACAAGTACCAAAAATAAAGTAAACAGCTGAAACCACAAGCCTGAACAGCTCCTGCAACCCCAAGCTAGTAGAAACCAGCGTGATCTCCAACCTGCTCCAAGTGACCTGAAAAACAGTTTATATATATACGTAGGGTGAGTATAACAGTATACTCAGTAGGATCCTCCCCGAAGCCTCTTGTGCAAAAGTAAAGGAAGCATGCTAAAGCACAGTGAACAACAAGTGAAACCAACTCGTCACCTAAACATGTATACTAAGTTCCCAACCTCACCATGGCTAGTCTCACCAAGTAACGCATACAAGAATATATCATATAATAAAGAATATCAAGGGTACCCTGCTACTACTTCCCCACTGGTTTTCCGCTTTTCCCCAACGACATACGTCCTCTACATCTCTCTCCAAAGGCTTGCCCGCAGACACCTAGGATAAGCTCCAAAATCTGCACCTCATGCACCACAAAGGCTTGCCCAAAGACACCTGGGCTAAGCACCACACCATCCTCACAACCAAAAGTAACCAGGTAGTTTCTAGGAGCCACCACATCCCGCATAATGTGTATCATACGTCAGGTATTATACCAAAATCCATCACAACCCATACACCGAGTAAGGATCCTCAAGCCATCACAACCTATACACGTTACACCAATAGTAGTCCATAGGATATTATATCCAGAATATATGTGTGTGAATAACCACAAGCCATTATAACCCTCTACACACATACATGGGGAAAACTAACCGTTGTACCTACTAGCACAAGTATCTACCAAGAGAAGAGAGCGGGGCCAAAGGGGGTAGTCATCCATTCATCCTCCCACCAGAATGTTTGGGAAAACACCCCCCAGAGCTCAGAATCCCCGGGGTGTCAGTTTCCCTTACCGATAGGGTGGAGTAGCATATAGAAACACAAAAGTACAGAATATATAATAACTCACAACCACACTATGGGAATAATCTAGTCTTAGACACAACTACAGCTAACGCCTCTCGGACTCCGGGATGCCACTTCTAAGACTAGGTAACTTATAAGCACACAACCATTTAAAGAGCTTAATTATGTTACTTCATTACCTTTCTATCAATTCCACTGTACGTTAATTAATTCTATAAACATTAATTAACCATGAACAATTTAACATTAAACTTCATTAGAATCACACCCAAAGTCAAATGTTCCTTCAAAAGATCACAAACTCATCATTAAATTACAACATATCCATCCCCATGGATTATCACCATTTAATCAATATTTCATTATAGAGTTACTTTCCCATATTCCCAGGCATTCTAGAAAAAGCATCCTATGCTACTAGACACAAGGGGGCTCAACACGGTGAGTAGATATACTACCTGTCGAGTCTTTTCCGCCTATAGCAAGAGTGTAGACCCATTCTCCCTCGAGAGGCTAAACACGGAAAGCACGTGGCATACCCCGCGTGTCTTCGCCTCTTTTGGAAGAAGGGTAAGCAAAACCAGCTGCCATGATCAGTGGGGAAAAGTAAAGAAGATAAACAACCAATCAAACCACCAAACATTCAGCCAACACATCCACCCCATACCATCATCCCTGGTGTCCTCCCCGACACCCACATGCATAAACCGATGCATCTCGCCACTTTAGGCACCATCCGCTGCCACAACCACAAGGCCTCCCTGCCTCCACATATCACAACACCCCTCTAGGGTCACATCACAGTACAAGTAGTAGGAAATCAAACATCACATCAAATGGTCTATTGTCCCTTTAACAAGGCAACTAGCCCTCATACATAATGATCACTCATGGATCCAAACCACAAGGCATTCGGCCTTACAAGAAAAAGGGTAACTCAGAACCCTATCAGACAATATCTTTTATCAAAAAACCAGTTCTTTAATCCCTCTTGAATTAATAGATTCAATTCATAGGTTCCAATTTTAGGAAACCTAATCAGTAAGCTATCACAAAAGATTTAACATGCTTACTATGCCAATTTGATTAACATCAAATTAGAACAACTATAACAAAGACAACAACCAGATTCATTTACATGCCTATTTATCTTTAGCCAATTAATTATCAATTAATTCCGAATTTGTGTTCTTTATCAATTTCCATCAAGAACGAACAACTAATCAAAGAAAGCATTGATGTCACTCTATCTAGAAAAACATGAGGCAAACCATTATCACGGTACAAAACAACAACATGAAATCAAACCGATTATTTTAATCCGGTTCAAGTATTTAATCAGGTCAATTTCATTGTGATCCAAAGGGATAAATCATGATAACTCTACGATTGCACATAAACAATTAGAGAATCCACGAATCCACTACCTCAACGATTCTTGACGTTCTTTATCCACACAACGGGTCACAAACCTCTTCTCGTGACAACTGCTTCAATCAGAGGATGCCACAGTACGACATCACCAACCAAACCCCAAGAAAAACCCATTAGAATCTTAGAGATTACATGGTATAATATGTAAGGGAGAAACAAGAGAATATTATCCCCAAAGGAATGACGATAAAACATACCTTATGTGGAATATTGACCGACACAGCTCGGTTGCATCCAAAACAGAGCGAAACCAATCGAAGGAGTAGGGTTTGATTGTAAAACTCCTATAGGATTGAAAGGTTATAGTGCCTCCTAGCCAAGAACAAAGAGAAAGAACAAGGGAGGATGATATCTTTTCCCTTTTGAAGATTTATTGGGGCGACGGTTTAAGATCCGCTTAATTCTCCATTAAAAACGGATTGCATTAACCCATGCGGTTTGACCAAGTAAAAACATCCCGACCTTAGGTATAATTAATATAGGGTTTATGGACTTTGAATCAGCATTAGAGTCCTTAAAATAAGGATTTAAATGTATTTTATTCCAAAGGAAACATTAAAGGGGCGAAACTGTAGGAAGTTGGAAACACTATTCACATACTCTAAATTTGGAAAAGGAAATAATGGTGAAGGATGGAACCTCACTATTCTGGAAACACTGTTCACAAAACTGAATAATTAGAAAAGTGTTGGGAAATGACACCCTAACATCCCATATCACCTCAAAAACCACAACTCAACAAAGTAATGGACCAGAGGGGTCCGAGACATTACATCAGATACCTCTCAAAACATTCTCGTCCTCGAGAATTCAAAACAAACCTAAAGAGTCAAAAAAAAGAAACAGGGTCCGAACAACCACCCATCGAGATACCTCTCAAAAGAGAGCAAGCCATAGAAGGAAAAAAAGAAGTTCATAAATAAAACATGAAAGGTCTAACCACAAAGGAAACATCATTACATGAAAAGAGTTAAAAATTAAAAAACTCTAGGTACTGAGCACGTATCTGTGACTCACGCTCCCAGGTACTCTTCTCCATGCCACCATGTCACCACAAGACATGAACTAAGGGGATAGAACGCCCACGCAACACCTTCTCCTTGTGGTCTTGGATCTCCACAGGTCGATCCTCGAAGGTTGCATCATCATCAACATCGATCTCTCCCTAATCGATAACATGAGAGTCATCATGAAGATAACGACGGATCTGAGATAGATGGAAAACATCATGTATCCGACTCATTTGAGGGGAAGTGCTACTCGATACGCCATAGCTCCAACAAGAGCTAACACCTCAAAAGGCCCAAAAAACCGGGGAGAAAGCTTACTTCCACGACCAAACCTTCGCTTCCCACGACGGGGAGTCACCTTCAGAAACACATGATCCCCAACATTAAACTCTAAGGGTCTCCTTCTTTGATCAACATATGATTTCTGATGATCTTGCGCTATCTTCATCCTCTCACGAATCACCTGAACCATCTATGTTGTATTCTGCACTAGTTCTGGTCTGAGAATTGCTGACACTCTGACCCCAGTCCAGCACAACGGAGAACGGCAAGGCCGACCATAGAAGGCTTCAAACGGCGCCTTACTGATGGTGAAGTGAAAACTATTATTGTAATAGAACTCCACCAAGGGTAAGTGCCTCATCCATGAACCTCCAAAGTCAAGAACACAAGAGCATAACATGTCTTCAAGAGTATGGATGGTTCTCTCTATCTGACCATCCGTTTGAGGATGAAAAGCAGTGCTAAGGCATAGTTGAGAACCGAAAGCATGTTGGAGACCCATCCACACCCTATAGGTAAAACAAGGATCTCGATCAGAAATGATCATCCTAGGGACTCCATAAAGTCTTACCACTTCCTCCAGATACCACCTTGACAAAACTTCCACTGAGCTCGACTCCTTGATCGCTATGAAGTGGGACGATTTTGTTAAACTATCAACTACCACCCAAATAGCATCATGTCCTCCCAGAGTTTGAGGTAAAACTGTAACAAAGTCCATTGATATGTCCTCCCACTTCCACTGAGGAATCAATAATGGCTGTAGAAGACCACTAGGAACAAGGTGTTCGGCCTTCACCCTATGGCAGACCAAACATCGAGACACAAACTCCACAACCGCACGCTTCAACCTAGGCCACCAATAATAACTCCGCAAGGATCGGTACATCTTTGTCACACCAGGATGTACTGCTAAAGGAGAACTGTGGAAATATCTGATAACCGTATCGCGCATCTCCAAGGGAACAAAAATCCTTCCATGATACAACACTAGGTGTTGTTTATCCTCTGACCAACCATCATGGGCCTCACCACAAACAACTCAGTCTCTCCAAACCTCCACCTCTAGATCTCCCAACTGGGACTCTTCCACCTTCTGCACCAGGGATGACTGTACCATCATCTGAAATAGACATCCTCTACCCCCCAACTTCTCCCATATCAAGATGCAAAGCTGACAACTCTTCCATCACTCTCCAAGAATCACCAGATTCTCGCACAGCATCACTACGTGACTTTTGGCTCAGTGCATCAGCTACAACATTCCCTTTTCCAGGTGTATACAATATTTCAAATTCGTATTCCTACAAGAACTCCATCCACCGATGCTGCTTCAAGTTCAAGTCACGCTGGGAGAAAACATACCTCAAACTCTTATGATCAGTGAAAACCACAAAGCGCTCACCAATGAGGTAATGTATCCACAACTTCAGAGCAAACACCACGGCTACCAACTCAAGATCATGGGCGGAATAGTTACATTCATGGGGACATAACTGCTGAGACCCATAACAAACAACTGACCTTCGCTACATGAGGACACACCCTAACCCCAGATGCGAAGCGTTGCAGAAAACATCAAACTGAACTCCCTCAGCGGAAGACAAAGAACTGGAGCACTTACTAACTTCTCCTTTAGATACTCGAAAGCTTCCTGAAACTGATCGGTCCATATGAATGCTTTATCCTTCCTGTACAAAGCTATTAGAGGAGTCACAACTTGTGAGAAATTGGCTACGAACCTCTTGTAGTATCCTGCGAGTCCAAGGAAACTTCACACCTCTGAAACTGTCTTGGGGGCTGCCCAAGACACAACTGCTTCTATCTTCGAGGGATCCAAAGCTACTCTCTGTTGGGACACAACATGCCCCAAGAAACGGACTTCTCGGGCCCAAAACTCACACTTCGACAACTTCTTGAACAACTGATGTTGGTGAAGAACTCCCAAAACTGCTCGTAGATGGTCTGCATGTTCCTCTTCAGATATGGAGTACACAAGGATGTCGTCGATGAAAACCACCACAAACTTGTCCAAGAACTCAAGGAATACAGCATTCATCAATCCCATGAACACATCCAGAGCATTCGTCACGCCAAATGAAATTACAATGAAATCATAATGCCCATGCTGACAACAGAAAGCAGTCTTCGAGATATCCTCATCCTTTACATGCATCTGATGATATCCTAACTGCAAGTCAATCTTTTTGAACCAACTTGCACCCTTCAGTTGATCGAATTAGTCATCGATCCACGGAAGAAGATAGAAATTCTTTATTGTCACTTTGTTTAAGCGATGATAATCAACACACAACTGCAAACTGCCATCGGCCTTCTTCACGAACAAAACGGGTGCACCCCATGGTGACACACTTGGCCGAACAAAACCTTACTACAATAGACCATCAAGATGTATACGTAGCTCTCGAAACTCAGAAGGGGCCATCCTATATGGATACATAGATATAGGAGAATCTCTTGGCCATAGGTCGATCCCAAAATCGATCTCTCGTCGAGGAGGTAATGCTAAAACCTCTTCGGGAAAGACATCAGGGTACTCCTCTACGACCCTAGGAAATTCCAACTGTTGAACCTCGGAAGAAATCAGCATTAACTCAGTCATCATGGATGATAAGGATGGAACATGCCTATGACCCATCTGAGGATCTTGCTCACCAACAAACACCACATGTTCTCCATCCGCACCAAGGAAATCAACCTTCTTCCTAAAGCAATCCATGATATCTTGCACGGAATACAACCAATCAATGCTGAGGATGACATCATATGGTTGTATTCGTAAACATAGGAAATCTCCCCAAGAGCGGTGTTTCCCCAACACTAGCTCACAGTCTCTACATAATTCAAAAATGTTAGATCGACCTCCAACTGGCGTAGTCAACGCCAAGGGCACTGAAAGCCTATCTACCTCAATTCCCAAAGCATGGACAAGGGTAGGTGATATGAAATAGTGTGTCGCTCCTGAGTCAAACAAGGCATACTCCAAGGTAGAAAACAAGCAAAGGGTACCTCGAGCAACATCTGGATCGCCTGGTGCTGGCAACGCTAGAGCATAAAGCTGACCACAACCTCCTCCATGACCTCTCTGACCCTAATAACGACCACCACCATGGCCGCACTCTTCTCTATGAGGATGGGGAGAATCATGGGGATTTCCTCTGCCTGCCCCATCTCCCCTATGGTGATCTAAATCTGGTGTAACTGGATACTGCTGCCTTGGCGGAAACTGCCTCAACGGAGGAACCTGGAGCGTAGTGCCTGGTGCACGATGACCGCTCTGAAAGGTCGGGCACTCCCGCTGCTGATGACCATGACCACCACAAGAAAAACAAGCATCAGATCCCTTGACATAGGCCTGAGAGTTGCTGCCTCCAGAGAAACGAGATGTGAAGGGCTGGGACCTACCCTCAGCTGAACGAAAACTCTTCTGTCCTGAAAACCGGGAACCCCGGTCAACAACTTTGCTTTGTGAGGAATCATATAGATTCCCCTCTCGTGATGATCCGGTCCTGGCCAAAGTCCTCTCGATAACCTCAGCCCTCACCAGTACCTCAAGATATGTCTTCAGCATAAATAGGGTGACCTGGCGCTGGATCTCTAGATGCAAAGCCTTTTCAAAATGCCTCGCCCTAGCCTCCTCATCTGGCAGTAGGTCCGAAGCATATCGTAGAAGGTTCTGGAAATGGATTCCAAACTCTCGAACACTGGAGCTCCCCTGTCGAAGGGTAAGAATCTTCTGGCGACTAGATTCCTTCGCAGTCGAAGAAAGAAACTCGACTCTGAACTTATCCCGAAACTCCTCCCATGAGATCGCTAACTCCTCACGATCCCCGAGGAACAAGAACCACCACTGCCTTGCTACTCTATGCAGCATCGTCACAACCAAGGACACCCATTGCTCCTTACGAGCACGAATCGAACTGAAGCTGATCTTGACCTCCTCTAACCAGTCTTCCATGATTGCGTCTGAAACGGATCCCTCATACTTCTGCAGACTCTGGCGTTGAAACTCTCAGAGTGTCTTCCTCCAGGTGTCGTCATCGTCAACCTCTACCCTACAACGACCTGCTAGAATAGCTTGCTGGACAATTTCTACGCAAACATGAAGAGGACGTCAACCTGGAGCCATACCTATAAAATAAAAAACCGTTAGAGCTCTTAATCCTGGAATATGAAAGACTCAACATTAATTAATTAATTGTTTTCTTTTATTCATTTTAGGTTAACCTATCCCAAGGTATACCCATTCAAAAACAGGCACAAAGAAGAATGATGAATGATCCTTTCCTAGATCTCTACCCTACAACCAATATCACCTTGTTTAGTAGCCATTGTAAACTTAAAGGTCCATGCAACAGATCATAGGGGGCCCTAAATGCTTATGTCTTTGACGGTCTCCCGTGTTTACCCCACTTGATAAATATGAATGACACCGTTACCCTACAATCCCATGCAACCTCACCTGTGCCTAACTCTAAACTCCATCATATCCCTTAACCAGACCTCTAATACCACTCTATCACGACCCCCTCCCCACAAAGTGTACCCCTCCTGGGCCGGCAATGTGAGAAGAGAGATAATGACCCCCGAGGCCCGCCTCCAGTAGGCCCCGGGTTGGCGACTAGCACCGAGGGTATAAGAAACACACAAATGGGAGGCATTACCCTCTAAGAGAACACATGAAGAAGAGAGAGATAGAATAGACACCAACCAACTCCAACTCAAAACTGAAATATAAAAGAAAACCCAAGTGTACATATGTAATGTCATGAAAAAAAAACTACAACTGGAAGGGGAAAAACTGAAAGTACCAAAAAGAAAGTAAACAGCTGTAACCAGAAGCCCAAACTGATCCTGCAACCCCAAGCTAGTAGAAACCTGCGTGATCTCCAACCTGCTCCAAGTGACATGAAAAACAGTTTATATATATACGTAGGGTGAGTATAACAGTATACTCAGTAGGATCCTCCCCGAATCCTCTCGTGCAAAAGTAAAGGAAGCATGCTAAAGCACAGTGAACAACAAGTGAAACTAACTCGTCACCTAAACATGTATACTAAGTTCCCAACCTCACCATGGATACTCTCAACAAGTAATGCATACAAGAATATATCATATAATAAAGAATATCAAGGGTACCCCGCTACTACTTCCCCACTGGTTTGCCGCTTTGCCCCAACGACATACGTCCTGTGCATCTCTCTCCAAAGGCTTGCCCACAGACACCTAAGCTAAGCTCCACAATCTACACCTCGTTCACCACAAAGGCTTTCCCGCAGACACCTGAGCTAAGCACCACACCATCCTCACAACCAAAAGTAACCAGGTAGTTTCCGAGAGCCACCACAACCCACATAACGTGTATCATACGTCGGGTATTATACCACAAGCCATCACATCCCATACGTCGAGTAAGAATCCTCAAGCCATCATAGCCTATACACGTTACACCTATAGTAGTCCATAGGATACTATATCCAGAATATATGTGAGTGAATAACCACAAGCCATTACATCCCTCTACACACATACATGGGGAAAACTAACCGCTGTGCCTACTAGCACAAGTATCCACCAAGAGAAGAGAGCGGGGTCAAATGGGGTAGTCATCCATTCATCCTCCCACTGGAATGTTGGGGAAAACACCCCTTAGGGCTCAGAATCCCCGAGGTGTCAGTTTCCCTTACTGACAGGGTGGAGTAGCATATAGAAACACAAAAAGCACAGAATATATAATAACTCACAACTACAATATGTGCATAATCTAGTCTTAGACACAACTGCAGATAATGCCTCTCGGACTCCAGGCTTCCACTTCTAAGACTAGGTAACCTATAAGCACATAAACATTTAAAGAGCTTAATTATGTTACTTCATTCCCGTTCTATAAATTCCACTGTACGTTAATTAATTCTTTAAACATTAATTAACCATGAAAAATTTAACATTAAACTTCATTAGCATCACACCCAATGTCAAATGTTCCTTCAAAATATCACAACCACATCATTAAATTACAACATCTCCATCCCCGTGGATTATCACCATTTAATCAATCTTTCATTACAGAATTAATTTCCCATATTCCCAGGAATTCTAGAAAAAGCATCCTATGCTACTAGACACAAGGGGGATCAATACGGTGAGTTGATATACTACCCGTCGAGTCTTTTCCGCCTATAGCAAGAGCGTAGAACCATTCTCCCTCGAGAGGCAAAACACAGAAAGCACATGGCATACCCCGCGTGTCTTCTCCTCTTTCAGAAGAAGGGTAAGAAAAACCAGCTGCCTTGAGCAGTGGAGAAAAGTAAAGAAGATAAACAACCAATCAAACCACTAAACATTCAGCCAACACATCCACCCCATACCATCATCCTTGGTGTCCTCACCGACACCCACAAGCATAAACCGATGCATCTCACCACTTTAGGCGCCATCCGCTGCCACAACCACAAGGCCTCCCTGCCTCCACATATCACAACACCCCTCCAGGGTCACATCACAACACAAGTAGTAGGAAATCAAACATCACATCAAATGGGATCTTGTCCCTTTAACAAGGAAACCATCCCTCATACATAATGAGCACTCATGGCTCCAAACCACAAGGCATTCGGCTTTATAAGCAAGAGGGTAACTTAGAACCCTATCGGGCATTATCTTTTATCAAACAAACAGTTCTTTAATCCCTCTTGAATTAACATATTCACTTCTTAGGTTCTAATTCTAGGAAACCTAATCAGTAAGCTATCAAAAAATATTTAACATGCTTACTATGCCAATTTTATTAACATCAAATTAGAACAACTATAACAACAACAACAACCAGATTCATTTACATGCCTCTTTATCTTTAGGCAATTAATTATCAATTAATTCCGGATTTATGTTCTTTATCAATTTCCATCAAGAACGAACAACTAATCAAATAAATAATAGATATCACTCTATCCAGAAAAACATGAGGCAAACCATTATCATGGTACAAATCAACAACATGCGATCAAACCAATTCTTTTAATCCAGTTCAAGTATTTAATCAGGTCAATTTCATTGTGATCCAATGGGCTAAATCATGCTAACTCTAAGATTGCACATAAATAATTAGAGAATCCACGAATCCCCTACCTCAACAATTCTTGATGTTCTTTATCCACACAATGGGTCACAAACCTCTTCTCGCGACAACTGCATCCACCGGAGGATTCCACGGTATGACAACACCAACCAAACCCCAAGAAAAACCCATTAGAATCTTGGAGATTACATGGTATAATATTGAAGGGAGAAACAAGAGAAGATGATCCCCAAAGGAACGATGATAAAACATACCTTATGTGGAATATTGACCGACACAGCTCGGTTGCATCCAAAACAGAGCGGAACCAATCAGAGGAGTAGGGTTTGATTATGAAACTCCTACAGGATTGAAAGGTTCTAGCATCTCCTAGCCGAGAACAAAGATAAAGAACAAGGGATGATGATATCTTGTCCCTTTTGAATATTTATTGGGGCGACGGTTTAAGATCCTCTTAATTCTCCATTGAAAACAGATTTCATTAATCCATGTGGTTTGACAAAGTAAAAACATCCCAGCCTTAGGTATAATTAATATAGGGTTTACGGCCTTTGAATTGTCCTTAGAGTCCTTAAAATAAGGATTTAAATGTATTGTATGCCAAAGGAAACGTTAAAGGGGAGAAACTGTAGGAAGTTGGAAACACTGTTCACATACTCGAAATTTGGCAAAGGAAATAAAGGTTAAGGATATAGGTGAAGGATGGAACCTCACTGTTCTGGAAACACTGTTCATACAATAGGTGAAGGATATAGGTGAAGGATGGAGGTGAAGGATGGAACCTCACTGTTCTAGAAACAATGTTCACAAAACTGAATAATTGGCAAAGTGTTGGGAAAAGACACCCTAACATCCCAGATCACCTCAAAAACCATAACTCAACAAAGGAATGGACTAGAGGGGTCCGGGCCATTATAACATTGACCACCATGAAGTTTTATGGTTCTCATACTATGCATAATCATGTCATTGAAATGGAAAATATTTTAGCAAGACTTAAGTATTTAGGAATGGAAGTGGATGAAAGTTTCCTTATATAGTTTTTCCTAAACTCATTACCATATGAGTATGGACCTTTCCAAATGAACTAAAATTCCATGAAAGATAAATGGAATGTTCATGAATTTCATAGTATGCTAGTTCAAGAGGAAACATGTTTAAAGAGTCAAGGAATCCACTCCATCTATTATGTCCATCATCAAGGAGGAAATAAGCATGGTATAAAGAAAAATGGAAAAGGAAAGGGTACATTGAACATTAATGGGTCATCTAGAAGGAACCAGAAGAATGGAAATAATGATAATTTCCATTTTTGTGTGAAAATTGGATATTTCCAAAATGATTTCATGAAACAAAAGGCTTGGTTTGAAAAGAAAGGTAAGAAAAATTCTTATACATGTTATGAATTAAACTTAGCTAAAGTTACACATAATAAATGATGAATTGACTCTGGTTGTACGAATCATTTTTATAATACGATGCAAGGATTCCTTTCAACCCAAATCACAAGCCCAATTGAAAAGTTCATATTCATGGGGAATAGAGTGAAGGTTCCATTTGAAGTTATTGGGACTTACCATTTAATCCTTGGTTGTGGATATAGTTTGGAATTATGTGAAACCATTTATTTACCTAGTATATCTAGGAATTTGGTTTCTTTATCAAAACTTGATGTAGTTGGATACTCTTTTAATTTTGGGAATGGACATTTTAGTTTGTTTAATAATACACACATGATTGGATTTGGTTTATTATATGATGGTTTAGCCCGAATGGCCCAAAGTCCTTCTTTTTATTTTATTATGGATAATACCCCTTTTAAGGGTTGAAGGGGAACCTGTACATGACCTGTAGGCCCAAGGTACAAGGCTCGACTAACCCGTAATACATGACCCGAAGGCCCAGAGGCATACCATGCCCATTACATGACCTGTAGGCCCAAACCACTAGAACTGCCCCTCCCCAACTTTTGCGTCATTTATCACCTAGATCCCCACCTTTTATTGTTGATCGGATAGTATTGCCCTGTACAGTGCTGCACGGTGCCTGGTACCGATGGTGGCTTTCATACCCTCTCATTCTTCCAATCCATTTAGCTCTACTTCTGGTGGCTGCTACTCTTGTTGTTCTGATCCTCTTCTGGGGCCTGTTCTGTGTGAACTGGGCTACTCCATGGTCTCTATGGCCTGAAGGCCCTGTGTCCTGAAGGCCTGTGATGACCCGAAGGCCCTTGAGAGCCATAAGCACAAACCGGTGGCCCGAAGGCCCAAATTGGGTGAATAGTTCTAGCTGCTACAGTGCCGAACAATAACTGCTATAGTAACTACTGCAATGAATACTATAGTACTACTACAGTACCCGTAAAATTCATATCCACATGGTTTTTGAACCTGGGTCTCTTGGATGTCAAGAAGAATCCCTTACCACTTGGGTATGAGCTCTTTGGAAATTATATGATGGTTTATATAAAATAAATATTGATAATATGTATGTTGAAACTCTTATTACCTTGAATCATAATTCTGGTACTAAAAGTGGTTTAGTAAATGAAAAGTATTCCAATTTATGGAATAAACGTTTAAGTCATATTTCCAAATAACTATTGGATAAATTAATTAAGATTTAAATCCTTTAAAATTTGGATTTTACTGACATAAATTTTTGTGTGGATTGGATTAAAGGAAAATAAATAAAACACACAAAGAAAGGTTCCATAAGAAGTACTCAACTCCTTAAGATCATACATACCAATATATGTAGATGTTTTGATGTCAATTATTTTGGTAATTAAAAATAATTTATCACCTTGATTGATAATTTTTCACATTATGGATATTTCTATTTATTTCCTGAGAAATGTCAAGCAATAAATTGATTGGAAATTTATGTAAATGAAGTTGAGAGGCAATTAGATAAAAAGGTGAAGGTCATAAGGTCTGATTGGGGTGGTGAATATTATGGAAGATTTTATGAATGTGGAAAAAACCTTGGTCAATTTGAAAAGTTTCTAGAAAGTCATGGAATATGTTCACACTACACTATTCCAGGTACACCACAAAAAAATGGTGTAATGGAATGGTGTAATAGAACATTAATGGATATGTTTAGGATTATGTTAAGTAATTCTTATTTACCCTTATCTTTGTGGATGTATGCTTTAAAAACTTCAATGTATTTATTGAATAGGGTTCCTAGTAAATAAGTTTCAAAGACTCCTTTTGAACTTTGGATTGGTAGGAAACCTAGTTTAATAAACCTGTATGTATGGGGTTGTTAGGAATAAATAAGATCATATAATCTACAATAAAGAAAATTGGATTCAAGAACAATTAGTGGAAATTTCATTTACTATATATAGAAATAAAAAGGGTATATATTTTATTTTCCTAACCATAGTATGAGAATTGTTGAAACGGAAATGCTAGATTTATCAAGAATAGTGAATCCGGTGGGATTGAAGTTCCACAAAATGTGGAAATTAAAGAAATTATAATTCAAGTTTTATTTTCATATATTCCAACTTCACATGTTGTTTTTACTCAAATTGTTTCATCAAAAAATAATCATGTAAAAAAACAGAATGTTTACTAAATTCAAAAGGAATAAATTATTAAAGAACCACAAGAAATAGTGCTAAGAATATCCCAATGGTAAAGAAGGTCAGTTATTTATGATGACTAGGTGGTATATCTATATGAAATAGAAAATGATATTGGAATTAATAATGATCTTGTTTCATATTCTCAATCCATTAAGTGTGATAATTATGATAAATGGTTAGATATAATGAAATGTGAGCTGAATTTCATGTAACAAAATAAAGTATGAGCCTTAGGGAATTTCCTAAAGGATGAAAGAGAGTTGGATATAAATGGGTCTTCAAAACCAAAAAAGACTCTCTTAGTAACCTTGAATATTAAAAGTCCATACTTGTTGCTAAAGGATTCACTAAAAAGGATGGTATATATTGTAAGGAAACCTTCTCATTAGTTTATAAGAAAGATTATTTTAGAATTATTATGGAATTGGTAGCTCAATATGATTTAGAGTCACATCAAATGGATATTAAAACAACATTTTTAAATAGAAAATTAGAGGAATATGTATACATGTATCAACCAATGGGTATTTCCATTAAAGGAAAGGAACACATGGTATGTAAATTAAAGAAGAAAATATATGGACTTAAACAAGCTTCCCGACAATGGTATATTAGGTTTAGTGATACCATTGTATCTTTTGGATTTAAGGTAAAAATCATTGATCAATGTAAATATCATAAGATAATTTGGAGTAAATTTATATTATTGATTCTATGTATTGGTGACATATTTATTGCTGCAAATTATCTTGGTATATTATGTGAGACCAAAAAATTCCTCTCTAATAATATTGTAATGACAGACATGGGAGAAGCCAAGTATGAGATTGCAATTGAAATATTCCATAATAGAACTCAATGTTTTTTGGGATTATCTCAAAATTCATACATAAATAAAATTTTAGAGAGGTTTAGGATAGAAAAATGTTTAGTATGACTAGTTCCAATTCATAAAGGAGATAAATTTAATCTCAATCAAAGTCCCAAAAATTATTTGTAATGAAAAAAAGATGGAAGGGATTACTTATGAATCTGTTATTGGAAGCTTGATGTATGATCAAACATGTACAAGGATAGATATTATCTTTGCAGTTGGTATTTTTGGAAGATGCCAAAGTAATCATAGATTCTATCATTATAGATATATAAAAAATGTTTTGTAATATTTGCAAGGAACAAAGGATACCATTATTACTTATAAAAGATTTAATGATATTGAGGTGATTGGATTCTATGATTCAGACTTTGTTGGTTGTGTTGATACAATAAATTCCACTTTTGGTTTTGTGTATATTCTAGCCAAAGGATAAATATCATGGAAAAGTTCAAAACAATTGGTTATAGCTACTTCAACCATGGAATATGAATTTGTAGCATTCTTTGAAGCTACAATTCAAGGTACATGGTTGCATAACTTTATTCCAAGACTTGGAAATGTTGACAGTATCACCAAGCCCTTGAAAATTTATTGTGAAAATACTGCAATAGTTTTATTTTCCAAGAATGACCAATATTCCAAAGGTGATAAACACATGGAATTAAAGTATGTTGTAGTTAAGGAAGAAGTTCAAAAATGTAAGGTGTCATTTGAACATATTAGCACAAATCTTATGATTTCCAACCCTTTGATGAAAGAGTTTTCTCCCAAGACATTTACTGGATATGTTAAAAGTATGGGTAGTGTCACTGAGTAGTTTCATTATATGTATTAATAGTTATGAATATTACAGTTGACACTTGGACTTATAAATGTTTTGATCATGTTGCCTTTTTTTCAATAATTATACATGATTGAATTGAATAATGATAGTAGGCATGGTCTTTAATAAAGAAATTATCATTGGGCCAATTATATATATATATATATATCCCATTTTAATTATGATAGGGAAAATTTAAATATTGTAGTAAAAAATAAGGGAGTATATTAATATAGAATATACGTCTCCCATGACTCATGTGAACATTATCATTAATTATGATGAATGTTGTATTCATGGAAGAATATATATAAATGCGCATAATGACTGATTAAATATATTAAACATTATAAAGTAATATCACATGAGTTAAGTTGGAGAATGTGGGATTAACTCCTATAATATTATGTTTAATATTATCATAATGGGATAATGAGGGATAAAATTTTCAAATTAATGGAATTTGACAGTTAATTAAATAACCACCCATGAAAACTATTTTATCCCTATTTAAAGGGTCTTGTCCTTGCCAATTATGTATCAATCAAAATTCTAGTAAATTATATAAAAACCACTATGGAAGAGAGAATAGTAAAAGGATATAAATAATTTTATATGGGAGAAAATCAAGGAGACTCAAATCCATAAGTTCAATGGATAAAAGTATGTATTTTATTTTGAATTTATTTATCTATATATGTGATAAATATATATTTAAATATTAAAACTTTATTGAAATTAACTTACATTCAGGTGATATATTGATGATGAATAAGGGAGATTGAGTTTCCTTAAGCTATGGATGTTTGGTTGTTGATAAAAAATAAAAGTGACAGACACTCCAAAGTTGAGAGTAGGATAATTCTATGTCAAGAATGACTAGGAATTCATTGAAGGGATAACGTTGAAGATGAAGGGGGAGAGAATTTTTTGATTCGATATAGAAGAATATTGATCTCTTTATATCTTTTTTTGTATCTCTATTTTTTTCTCATGTGAGTATCTTGAATTAAAAATGAAATTCTAATTTTATACTTGATGAATAAAATTTCTTGGTTCATTATTTACTTCTTCACTTCAATATTTTAATATTTTTTGCATCTCTAGTGAATCATTTTCAAAATCCTAGAATCATTTGGTGAGATCGATTCTAATTAAATTTCTTTTATTTACTTTGTGGTTAGATGAATCTTGAAAGTGGTTATATGTGAGAGTCATCCATCTGAAATTTACTCTCTTGATGAAGAATATTGACCCATTCTTTTTTAGTGGAGTATATGCAATTAATTTTTCCATGAAAGAAGAAATTTATTTTCAGCTAAGTGGTTGAAATTCCTCAGGTACTTTCTCACATAGTTAGTGATAACTTTAATAACATTTCATTTTTCACTTACTTCTTAAAAACTTTTCACAATAATCTATCATTATTTTCACTATTTTCAATATATTAAGTCATTAAATAGGCCCTTATAACATCTCACCAGTATTCCCTTTGATTCGACCCTTCACTAGTGTGCTAGTGTATAAGTATAAATGATAATTTGACTATCATGATGAAATTTTCATGATATAAGTGATCATATGAAAACCTATATTAATAATACAGGGTTTTAAAAAATTATCATGCTAATAGGAAACTATAAATTTTCACAGCAGGATATCATTCTATTATCTCATGAAGAAAAACTATAATATTAGGTAAACCATAATGTTCATAATACTTTATTGTGTTTTATGACTAATAAAATCTATAAACAGATATCTTCATGTGAATAAACAAATTTAATTTTTAATAATTTGTATATTACACATTTTGGAACTTCCAAAGTTTTAGAAACTCAAAGATCTATGCTATGAGTTGATTATCAATCCTTTGACTTTCTACCTAGAGGAATAGTAACTCAAATGCAATAATACTTTATGGATATAGTAAGAAATTTATAGTATTTCGGTGAAAAAGAGTTATCAAAAGATAAAATAATTGAAAATATTATTGATATTATGACTAAATAATTAGAGTCTAAGAGGAAAATAATCAAAAATACTAAAAATTTGACAAAGTTGAGTTTGGATGACTTAATTAGAAATTTAATGAAATATGAGAGCAGCCTTATATGAGATGCTAAAAAACAGAGAATGAATAATGGAGTGAAATTCACTTTTACTTCAAGTAACCTTAATTTCAGTACCTTCAATACTTATTCTAACACATCTAAACCTCTTGTTTCAAAGAGGAAAATTAATCATTTAGATCAAGGTGATTCAAAATTTATTCTCTATAAATGTAAGAAGGAAGGTCATATAAAACATGATTGTCCAAAAATATGAAAGAAAAATAGAAACCTAAGAAGGTATTATAAAAGAAAAGGAAAGAAAGGATTGAAAGATTTGGATACCTAGAGGGCTAGTGAAGGTGACATGTCTTCTGATAGTTCATTAGAAGATAGTGGAATAGAAATCCAAAAAATAGTTGGATTTTATTAAAATATTTCAAGTAAAGAAAAATACTTCATGAAAAGGTAAATGAAGAATCCATTACAAATTTAATTCTAGATTTTAAATTCAATGATAATATTGAATATGATTATTAAACTTTACCAAAATATGAAAAAGATATCCATTTGATTTCAAAAAATTCAATACATCAGAATATGAAGAAACTTTACCTACTGTAGCTAAAATGGATAGATTTATAACTCTAACGAATCAAGAAAATGATAAATTAAAAAATACCTATTATTTTACTGATGAAAAACTTATTAAAGCTAATAAAATAATTTCAAAATTAACTTTAGAAATTTCAAACCTTTAAATTGAATTAAATTAAAAAAATAAATCTATGGATTGAAATTTAGTCAATCAGAATTCCATTGATCAAAATTTAGATGATCATAATTTGATTATGTAACTTAAATATAATTTTTTTTAATTAAATAAAAATTTATATAACTTTAATTCTTCTAAAGATAATTTTGATAAAATTTATAAACAAATAAGACCTTCTAGAACTTCAAATGGAACTAGTTATATTTTGGATAAAACCTATTTTTAATCAAACTATTTTTTACCTAAAGGTGCACCTTTTTATACTAAATTTCATAGAGGATGTCACTGGATTAAGTATTGTTCTTTAAAAAAAGTTTGGCCTTTTGGTTTTCACAAATATTTTATTTCAAAAGAACCAGCAGTTGTATAACATAAAAGAGCTCTGAAGATATGGCTTCTTAAAATTTAATTTTTCTATAGTAAATGGACCCAAACCTATGAGGGTACTAAGAAATTAATTTTATCTTTTTTAGGAAAATAAGATGAGTACCAATGGTAGAAAAAATGGTACATTGATAGTTTTTTTCCCAACACATGACTAGAGACATGTCTAACTTCTAAAATTTAAAAAAATTGAAAGGAGGATGAATAAATTTTGGAGATAATTACCATGTTGATATTATAGGAATCAGTGATGTTTCTTTCCTTATAAAAACTTTAGTTTCAAATGTTTTATACATTTTAGGACTTAAATAAAAACCATATCAGGATAATTCAATTATATAATGAAGGAATATTGTAAAATTTAGGAATGATAAATCTACTATTAAAAGTTCTCAAAGTAATTTTATTTTATTTTTTGATAAGCATGAAAATGATTAAAGACTCAACTTAGAATAATTAATTCTTTTTAATTGTACTTATTTAAGTGAAACTAAAGACTTATCTTAGGTATGGAATATGAGATTATGACACTGTAACTATTATATTTTTTTTCTAAAATTTCTAGGAAAAGATGTAATCGCCTAATGTTTTTCAATGGAAATTGTTTTCTTATAAATATGTCATAAAATCACATGAAAACACAACATAATGAACTACTAAGTTCTAAGTGACCTTTAAACATAAGTTTGTCACTTCTGTGTTTGGAATTTCGAAAATCCGACATATACAGTTGGAATCAGTAAGTTATTTGGAGTCCGATAAGAAAAACTTAATTTTTGGTGAATAATAACATACCCTTATGAATAGTAACATACCCTTATGAATAGTGATATAACCTAATGAATAGTAACTTTACCTATGATAATATATAAATAATATTCAAGTTGAAAGTATGATATACCTATATTTTAGAATAAGTAAATAAATGTTATAAAACTAGTTTTTAATAATAAATTATGATTTTAATTAAATATTAAATTAATAATATTTAGAAAATTATTTTTGAAAAATGGACTTCATTTTTTGATTCTACACGTCAAAAAATGGTTAGGGTGATTTTTTTAGATTTTTCTAAAATACTTGAATTTTTGATGAATAGTGAAATACAGTAATTTACCGTATATATACATTATAAGCTAAATATACTATTACTAGCATAATGGATGATTTCACCACCCTTGGTTTTAATTCACATGACCCATTTACTATTCTTGGTCATGGAAGACTCACCATTCCTTGTCTTGTGGGGAATTAATAAATTAATGAATTTTATATTGAGAAATCCCTTCCCTCCTCCACTATAAAAACCCCTCTTCACTCCCTCTTCTCTTCACTCCTCTCAAACCTTGTTCCTTGACAATATTCTGCCCAAATATCTCCCCAAGATCCTCCCTCACGTCCAAAATCTCCTAGCCTCTTCAAAATACCAAAACCTCTCCCCTTAAGAGGTTCTCAAAGGAGGAAGTCTCAAGAGGTAAATTCCTCTTTCCAATTCCTTCATTTCTTTTAAATTCTTTTATTTTTTTTGTTTCTTTCCTCACCTCCCTTCACCAAATGGTATGATAAATCTATTAGAATACATGTAATGGAATTATATTATGCTAATGGTATAATTCATTATCTTCTCTCCTTTCCTCACCTTTTGTTTGAAAGAATTGAAAGCACCATTTGAGATGTGCCAATTTAGCACATTCAAGGACAAATGTTTATCAATTTCTATTATCATCTTTAAATCTGGTCATGAAACCATTTTTTATGGTTAAAACAGATTATATATATTTAATATATTATATTTATTATTCTGTAATCTTTTTTTACAAATTTTATTAAGTTATAAATCAAAACATGTTCTTTGTAATCAAACCCACCAATTAACAAAAACGGTTGTCACTATGGTTTTATATAATAGTTAGACTTCAATATAAGTAACCAAATTAAATTTAAAACCATTTAATCTATTGGATGTTCAATAATATCATATAAATTCATTTCTGAACATCTACTACCATCTTTCATGTTTATCTGAATTTGAATATATGTGAACCGATCTTTTAAAACCAAGTAAACAAACGATCCCAAACAATGAAATTGAACCTTATAACTAATAAAGAAGGCCTTGAATGAACTAAAAAGGGTTATAATAAATCAATTACATTTAGAAGAGGTTCTGGAATTATGAATTAATAATCCTAATTTGTTTATTCAGGTCTTTAATAATAAGTGGAGAACACTAACAGATTTAAGGTAAGAGATCCTCTCCATTTATCTCTTAATCAAGATTGTCCTCTATGCTATATTTTTATGTGTAATAGAAAATGATGGGGTATGTTTATGAACCTCCCCCATACTGACCTATTTATTTTTAAGTTATGATAAACCCCTTTTATCTCTCATCAAGTCCTCTTAGTTACACCTGATACCATGCCAATAAACCGTAATGAATTCTACCCAAACATCCTTTATTCCTACGGGTTGCTCTATCTTTCTTTTTAACAAGATGTTTTTGTATTTTATTTTTATTTAAAACATCTACATTATGTTTTTATTCTCCAAAATCATGTTTCAATATCCATCTCTCATTCAATTTTGGGGATATACATGCTTTTAAGTGAATCCCTCCTCGATACTTCCCAATAAGCACACTTGTTTTAAGGGAACTTCCTGAATTTTTACCCAATTTCAAGTGAACTCTATCCTATGTTTTAATCCACCATTGTATTTATAAAATCAGTATTTTTATTATGAGAACCTTCTTAGTTTACTTCAGGTTTTATATAAAATATTTTTCCCTTTTCTATTTTAAAATCTCTATAGTATTTTCCTTAAAACCGCACAAAATGTTTTAATGCTAAAATTTTACAAATACATTTATTATAAGTTTTCACTCATTTTTGACATCACATAGCATGATATATGCCTATTTAACATCCATGTATGTTCTAATCCCTTTATTTCATGGACACTTTCATGATACGCTCATTAGTTATGCTTTATGTCATGATTGTAGTACCCAATTCTTTCCATGTGTATCCTTATGTTTATGAATAGTTGATTATGTATGATTATTTATGTGGAAAGAATACTCATGAAATTTTTGAGATGGGTGCACCCAGATAGTGCTCCAATTCATTTGGTAAAGTTAAGTCACATGAGATGCAATGTGAAACGGGATTTGTGGTTAGCTTTGACCCATACTAAAATGGGAAACGGGATTGGCGGCTATCCTTGACCCGTACTAAAGAAATGTCTTATGATTCTGCCACATTTATAAGATTCCATGTTTATATGATCCCATGATTATACTATATGATTTCATATGTTCCATTCTTTGGATATATTTATGTTGTGCCTCTTAACTCATGTACTTAAGATGTATCCTTATGTTCATACCCTTAATGGGCTTTTCAGCTCACCCCTTTGTTCATGTGTTCCCTAGGGTACCCTATGCAGATGTAAGGGCTCAAAGGAAGTTAGGAGATCTTTATGGAGATTAAATAAAGAAATGTTTTTTTAGTCCCATGTTTTATGTACGTATTATTCCAAGACACTATACTTAATGATCCTTGGCTGGTACTCTAATGTATAATTTTTCTTAAAATCATGTAATGTTATATGTAAAAGGCTTGAGTCACTATAGTTGGTATCAGAGGATGGTCTAGTTATTTTTGGACATTATGAATAAATCAACTTAGTGAGAACCTTAGGGATGAGACTAAGTATTAGAAAACATTCCTAAATTTTTGTGAGTATTGAGTAAGTGGTTTATCAAGAAAATACATCCCTGTCTGGCACAAATGGATGTGCCCATAAAGGGCTCCTCCCGGCCTAGGGTTTTCCTCTCGCCGCTGCCAATTTCGTCGCTATAGATGGCGCGACGATTCCTTCTCATGCTTAGTGGGTTGGTGGAAGATCTCTGCTGCAGGGCTTCGTGGTCTTCTCTTAGGATGTGGAGATGCTCTTTGGGCTTTTGCGGTTGCCGGTACAGATCTGTGGGTGTAAGACCGATCCTTGTTGACGACATACTCTTCGGAGCGCTCGTGGTTTTTGATCTCGGTAGCTCGCTATTGTCCTGTGGTGAGTTTTCTCGCATTTGGGGGTTGCGCATGAGTCGGCGGTTTGTGGGGTTCTACATCTTCTCAGGTGAGCACGTTAGGGTTTCGTTGTGTCTGATGCGGTTGTTTTTTCTGGTGGCAGCGGGATCTTCTGTTCTTTGGATTTGTTTTTCTACTGCTGTGTCGTGCTGAATCTGACGGTGTGAGTTGAAGGTGTTGTCGAGATGGAGCGACGACGATGATGTCTTTCATGAGGAAACTCCTTGGAGATCTGGACCTCTGTAAGTGGTGACGACGGATGTTGGTTAACCTCATCCTCGTTCTGATTGTTGTGGTTCTATTCGTGATGGTTTCTGGAGTTGGTGGTGTTATTTTTAATTGTTGTTTTATCATGGAGGTTTGCGATTGATTTTGGTTCAGTCAGGGAAGGATTTTTTTTGCGGGATAGTGGTGAAGGTTTACTTACGCTATGTTCTCATGGTGATTTGGGTGATGATGTCAGTTGTGTGCTCCGAAGTCGGGATTTCTCTTTGACAGTGATGGTAATGTTTCTCGCCAGTGTTGCTTGCCGGCACTCCAGTTCGATGCAGATAGGAATGAAGATGCGCCTGATCGAGATCCGAGGTGACACAACAATCGAGTGGATTCTGTTTTCGAGGTCAGCGCGTGATGTCTCAGTTCGCGTGCTGGGGCTCGTGGCTCAAGGTGATGATGGCGGTGGAGCTGAAATTTGAAATTTGAATGTTTAAGTTTGAATTTTGAGGATCTGTATGGTTACCGGTTTTCCTTAAACCGGCTTTGATAAATACAAAAAAATGATTTGCAGGTCTGGCACAAATGTATCTAGGGGTAAAACATGAAAACACTACTTTGAGCTAGACTAAAATGGGAAATGGTTCATGACAACGGGCCTTACTGCACTCTTGGTTACGACACTCTCGAGGGCTATGCTTTGGTAGATTCATGAGCTTAGTACAAACCATTATTAAGGGACAAAAAATCCCATAAGAATATAAGTTAAGAAATAGATTGAGAATAACCTAGATTTAAACCTAAGGAATCAAAAGTTAGGATATACTTCTTCTTTATAAGTTTATCCTTTTATGTTTAAATTTTCCTTTTTATAATCAATAAATAAGTATTCAAGACCTCTAATTATACGTTATTTTTCTTAGTTAATGGCGGGAAGTAGAATAACATGTTCCAAAAACCAATGTGACAGGAAATGTGAATATTTACCTAATGATATACCTGATATGATGGGATAAGGTGCTCAAAACTTCATGATAGTAATTGCTCAACTGGCTTGAGTTATGAATAATAACTTGAATCAGGCGGAGCACCCTCCTCCTCCATGTAAGGAGAAAGTTGCTGTAGAATCCTTCATGCGGAAAAGGCCTCCCATGTTTAGCAGATCTTCTGATCCCCTCCTTGCGTAACAATAGATTAACTCCATTGAAAAGATATTCTCTGTCCTCCAGTGCTTGGAAGAAGAGAAAGTTGTACTGGAGGTCTATCGTTTTGATGGAGGAAGTTGATCAGTGGTGGACACTGATCAAGAATACAAAGTCCCAAGAGGAAATTGATTCCATGGATTGGGAGGAATTCAAGAGGATGTTTTTCAACGAATATTTTCCTTAAAACCTCTATCTCAAGATATAAAGAGAGTTACTCAGACTCAAGAAGAAGGAATATGAGTCCATCGGGGCATATGAAGCAAACTTTACAAGGCTTGTAAGGTACACCCGTGGCTTTTTCATGAACACAAAAAGCAAGGTGGATCACTTCTTTAGCGGACTAAATCCAAGTCTACAAAAAGCATTGGAAATTTTAGAATTCGACAGTTATGAGGAGATTTTCCATTGTTCCCTCAAGGTTGAAATAGATATTGGATACTCTCAGTTGTCTCTTGGTCCTAGTGAAAAGAAGTGAAAAATGGACAAAAACATGAGTGGTTCATAAAAAAAATCCCATGATAGAAATAAGTACTACGTTTCCCCTTGAAAAAATTGTGGGAAGAAGCGTCCTAGTAACTATCTAAAGGGAACCAAGAATTGATTCAAATGTGGAAACTTTGGTCATCTGGACAAGAACTAATACCAGGATATGAAGAATCCCACTAATGCGGAAGAAGAAAGGATGGTTCAAGTCAACACTCACCCTGCAGTGTAGTGTTACAACTGTAAGGATCATGGGCATTATGAGAACAATTTCCCTAAGCTGAGAGTTGTTGGAGGCAATACAAAACAACCTCCAAGGAAATAAGGAAGGGAATATGCTATCACTACTACTGAGGTGGAGCCAAACAATGATGTGGTGACAAGTACGCTAGTTATTCACTCAAGAACAGTGAACTTACTGTTTGATTATGGTTCTATGAATTATTTCATATCTTAAAAGTTTAGTAGAACTATTAAAATACCACCTCAAAATTTGAAGGAAAAGTTATCCGTGAGAACAAAAAATGGAGAAATTATTGCGTCCATGGTTTATAATTCCTCCTCGGTTAAAGTTTGTGGACTGAACCTCCTAGAAAATCTCATCATACTTCCTTTAGTGGAGTTTGATGCTATCTTGGGAATGGATTGGCTATATTTATACAAATCCAACATCAAATATTAGGAAAAGGAGATCACTTTTCACATCCCAAAGCATCCTCTGATTCTTTACAAGTGTAAGGAAAAAGATGGATCTCCTTTAGAATCTTCGTCTTAAGTGTAGATATTGTTGCCTTATGAGAAAGAATATCTAGCTCAAATGATTGAGATAAAGGAGAGAATCATGCTTGAAGACATGCCCATCATGAGGGATTACACTGAGGTATTCCCTGAATAGTTTCATAGCCTTCCTCCTGACCGAGAGGTTGATTTCTCAATTGAACTTATCCCTGGATCTTTGCCTATCTCAAAGACACCTTATAAAATGGCCACTATAGAGCTGGAAGAGATGAATATGTAGTTACAGGAGAATATGGAGAAGGGTTTTATATGCCCGAGTGCTTCACTGTGGGGTGCGCTAGTCCTCTTCGTCAAGAAGAAGTATGGATCAATGCACCTCTACATTGATTATCTTAATCTCAACAAAATCACGATAAAGAAGAATTATCCCGTACCACAGATAGATGACTTGTTCAATTAGCTTCCCGGGGCCAGTTATTTCTCTAAGGTGGACCTTCAGTCGGGATATCACAAACTAAAGGTGAGGAATGAATATATTCCCAAGACTACCTTTCGAATGAGGTATGGACACTATGAGTTCATAGTGATTCCCTTCAGACTCACTAATTCTCTAGAAATTTTCATGGATTTAATGAATAGAGTCTTTAGAGATTACCTTGACAAATTTGTGCTAGTCTTTATAGATGATATTCCGATATACTCCAAGAGAAAGGCAGAACATGAGGAGCATTTGAAAGCTATTTTAATGACTTTGAGAAGGGATAATTTGTATGAAAAGTATAGTAAATGTGAGTTTTGTATGGAGGAAGTATCATTCTTGGGGCATGTTATCACTAACAAAGAGATATATGTGGACCCTTCCAAGACAAAGACAATTGAAGAGTGGCCCTGACCAACTTCTGTAATAGAGATCCATAGCTTTTTGGGTCTATCTAAGTATTATCGATGATTCATGAAGAACATTTCATGCTTCTAAAACCCAATGACCAAGCTGATACAGAAGGGGGTAAAGTTTGTTTGGACACAAGAATGTGAAGATTGTTTCAAGGAGTTAAAAAAGAGGCTTATCACTGCGCCAATACTCACACTCCCTATAAGTGGAGAAATCTTTGTGGTATATAATGATGCTTCCAAGAAGGGCTTAGGATGTGTGCTAATGAAAAATGATAAAGTGATAGTCTACGCCTCAAGGTAGCTGAAAATCCATGAGAAAAACTATCCCACACATGATCTGTAGTTGGAAGCTGTGATATTTGCATTGAAAATCTAGAGGCATTATCTCTATGGGGATAAATGTGAGATATATACTGACCACAAGAACCTCAAATATATATTCACATAGAAAGAGATTAATATGCCCCAGATAAGATGGATATAGCTCATCAAGGATTATGACTGATCAATCCACTACCATCCCGGTGAGGCAAATAAGGTGGCAGATGCTCTAAGTAGAAAGGATCCTGCATCTTTATCAATGATGAGAATTGAAAATAATATCATCTTCTTAGAATTTAAAAGGATGGAAATGGGAATAATTAAGGGAGGAATATAATCAATCCTTCCTCAAATGACTGTTCAACCATCCCTCTTATAGAGAATAAAGGATGCTCAAAGAAAGGATGTGGAACTTCTGAAAAGGGTGGAAGCTGTTAAAAAAAGGAAATCCTCTGATTTCATAATTGATGAGGAAGAAGTTGTAAGATTTGGGACACGATTATGTGTACCAACCGATCCAGAGATAAAGAAGGTTCTATTGAATAATGGACATAGATCAACCTTCTCTATCCACCCAGGGATCACAAAGATGTATCGAGATCTTCAAGAAAACTTTTGGTGGGACAATATGAAAAGGGAGATTGTTGAATATATGTCAAAGTGCCTGGTATGTCAACAAGTGAAGGATAAGAGACAAAAGTCTAAGGGGATGATGCAACCACTACCCATACCATCATGGAAGTGGGAAAACATTACCATGGACTTTTTCATTGGACTTCCAAGGACATCCAGAGGAAATAATTCTATACGGGTCATTGTGGATCATTTTACAAAGACAACTCACTTTATCATGGTTTGAGAGGACTTCTCATTGGATCAAATTGCACGGATTTACATAAAAGAAGTGGTAAGGCTGCATGAATTACCACGATCTATTATATCTGATCGTGATATGAGATTCACCTCAAAGTTCTGGTAAAGTCTCCAACATGCTCTAATCACTGAACTAAACTTCAGTACGACCTATCATCCTCAAACTGATGGCCAATATAAGTGAAATATTTATACAATGGAAGACATGTTGAGATCATGTTCCATGGAATTCAAAGGAGGATGGGACCAACATCTTCCAATGGTTGAATTCTCCTACAACAATGGTTTCCACTCGAGCATCCGAATGAAACCATATGAATCCCTTTATGATAAAAGGTGTGGAACACTGGAATGTTGGGATGAAGTCGGTGAGCGTAAGATACTAGGACCTAAAATGGTCGAAGAAATGGTGGAGAAGGTGAAAACCATTCAGCAGCATATCAAGGCAGCCCAAAGTCGACAAAAAAGTTATGTAGATAACCATCAACGAGACCTTGAGTTCAAATTCGGAGACATGGTATTTCTATACATATCTACGTGGAAGAAGGTAATGAGGTTTGGAAAGAAAGGGAAGCTAAGTCCCAGGCACATCGGCCACTTTGAGATCATTGGTTGAGTCGAAGTTGTGGCCTATCGACTACCACTTCCACCTACCATGTCGAAAGTACATGATGTCTTTCATGTATCCCACTTAAGGAAGTACATACCAGAACCTTCACATGTACTCTCCTTAGAGGTGGTATAGTTGGAGGATGATATTTCTTACGAGGAGCATATAATGAAGATCTTGGATCGTAGAGACAAAGTTCTAGACAACAAGACTACTCATCTAGTCAAGGTACTATGGAGAAACCATAAGTACGAAGAGGAAATATGGGAACTGGAGGAAGCAATGAAGGAAAATTACCCGCACCTGTTTTTGGCTTAGAATGTAAAACAAAATTTCAAGGGAGAAATTTCATAAGGGGGAAGAATGTAATGACCCAATGTTTTTCAATGGAAATTATTTTCTTATAAATATGTCATAAAATCACATGAAAACACAACATAATGAACTACTAAGTTCTAAGTGACCTTTAAACATAAGTTTGTAACTTCTGTGTTTGGAATTTCAAAAATCCGACATACACGGTTGCAATTAGTAAGTTATTTGGAGTCCGATAAGAAAAAATTATTTTTTGGTGAATAGTAACCTACCCTTATGAATAGTAACACACCCTTATGAATGGTGATATACCCGAATGAATAGTAACTTTACCTATGATAATTTATAAATAATATTTAAGTTGAAAGTATGATATAACTATATTTTAGAATAAGTAAATAAATGTTTTAAAACTAGTTTTTAATAATAAATTATGATTTTAATTAAATATTAAATTAATAATATTTAGAAAATTATTTTTGAAAAATGGACTTCATTTTTGGATTTTACGTGTTGAAAAATAGTTAGGGTGAATTTTTGAGATTTTTCTAAAATACTTGAATTTTTGATGAATTGTAAAATACGGTAATTTACCATATATATACATTATAAGCTAAATAGACTATTCCTAGCATCATGGATGATGTCACCACCCTTGGTTCAAATTCACATGACCCATTTACTATTCTTGGTAATGGAAGACTGACTATTCCTTGTCTTGTGGGGAATTAATAAATTAATGAATTTTATATTGAGAAATCCCTTCCCTCCTCCACTATAAAACCCCCTTCACTCCCTCTTCTCTTCACTCCTCTCAAGCCTTGTAACTTTTCAATATTCTACCCAAATCACTTCTCAAGATCCTCCCCCACGTCCAAAATCTTCTAGCTTCTTCAAAACACCAAAACCTCTCCCCTTAAGAGGTTCTCAAAGGAGGAAGTCTTAAGAGGTAAAATTCCACTTTCCAATTCCTTTTTTTTGTTTTTTTTGTTTTTTTTGTTTTGTTTGAAAAATGAGATAAAAATAAATCAATTAATAAATTTTACCATTGAGGTATCTCACAAATTCTCTTTCATCATATTTTCGATGGAATTGCAATCAGAATATAGAATGTAAATCCATCAACAACTTTGCATAGTGATATAACTCCTAAACTGCATTGCATTTGGTCCAGTTGGGTTATTATTATGATAAAAATTAATATGTATTCACTTCTCACCATGAGGTATTGAAATTTTCAGTAAACATTTAGTCTCGAATCTACTAACTATAAGAATTGTGTTATCTAGAGAACAAGGAGAAAACTCTTTCATTTCTTTTAAACACCTCCCTTCACCCAAATGGTATGATAAAACCAGTAGCATACTTGTACTGGGATGATATTATGCTAATGGGATACTTCATTATCTTCTCTCCTTTCCTTACCTTTTGTTTGAAAGAAATGAAAGCACCGTTTGAGATGTGCCAATTTAGCACATTCAAGGACAACAATTTATCAATTTCTATTATCATCATTAAATATGGTTAGGAAACCATTTTTGTTATGGTTGAACCAGATTATATATATGTAATATATCCTATTTTTTATTTAGTAATATTTTTCTACAAATGGTATTAAGTTATAAATCAAAACACGATCTTTGTAATCAAACCCACCAATTAACAAAAACGATTTTCACTATGGTTTTATATAACAGTTTGACTTCAATATAAGTAACAAAATTAAATTTAAAACCATGTAATCTCCTGGATGTTCACTAATATCATATAAATTCATTTCTGGACAACCACTTCCATCTTTCATGTTTATCTGAACTTGAATATAAGTGAACCGATCTTTTAAAACCAAGTAAACAAATGAGTCTAAACAATGAAATTGAACCTTATAACTAATCAAGAAGGCCTTTAATGAACTAAAAAGGGTTATAATAAATAAATTAAATATATAAGAGGTTCTAGACTTATTAATTAATAAGACAAATTTATTTATTCAGGTCTTTAATAACAAGTGGAGAACACCAACAGATTTAAGGTAAGAGATCCTCCCCATTTCTCTCTGAATCAAGATTGTCCTCTATGCTATGTTTTTATGTATAATAGAAAATTATGGGGTATGTTTATAAACCTCCCCCATACTTCCCTCTTTATTTATAATTGATGAGAAACCCCTTTTCTCTCTCATCAATCCCTCTTAGTTACACCCGATACCATGCTGATAAACCGTAATGCATTCTACCCAAACTTCCTTTATTCCTTTGGGTTTCTCTATCTTTCTTTTTACCAAGATGCTATTGTCTTTTTTTAAAACTTCTAAATTATGTTTATATGCTCCAAACTCATTTTCCAAGATCCATATCTCATTATCGTATGGGGATATACACGCTTTTAAGTGAATCACTCCTTGATACTTCCCAATAAGCACACTTGTTTTAAGGGAACTTCCTGAATTTTTACCCAATTTCAAGTGCACTCTATCCTATGTTTTAATCCACCATTGTATTAATAAAATCAGTATTTTTATTATGAAAACTTTATTGTTTAAATTCTGGTTTTATATAAAAGATTTTTCCCTTTTGTATTTTAAAAGATCTATAGTATTTTTCTTAAAACCGCCCAAAATGTTTTAATGCTAACATTTTTCAAATACATTTCTTATAAGTTGTTACTCCTTTTTGAAATCGCGTACCATGATATATGCCTATTTAATGTCCATGTATGTTCTAATACCTTTCTTTCATGTACACTTTCATGATACACTCATTGGTTATGCTTTATGTCATGATTGTGGTACCCAATTCTTTCCATGGGTATCCTTATGTTTATGAATGGTTGATTATGTATGATTATTTATGTGGAAATAGTACTCATGAAAATGTTGAGATGGGTGAACCCAGATAGAAATCCAATTCATTGGGTAAAGTTAAGTCTCATGAGATGCAATGTGAAACGGGATTGGTGGTTAGCCTTGACCCATACTAAAATGGGAAATGGGATTGGCGGTTAGCCTTGACCCGTAGTAAAGAAATGTCTTATGATTCTGCCAAATTTACATGATTACATGTTTATATGATCCCATGCTTATACTATATGATTTCATATGTTCCATGCTTTGGATATCTTTATGTCATGCCTCCTAAATCATGTACTTAAGATGTATCCTTATGTTCATACCCTTACTGGGCTTTTCAGCTCACCCCTTTGTTCATGTGTTCCCTAGGGTACCCTATGCAGATGTAAGGGCTCAAAGTAAGTTAGGATGTATTTATGAAGATTAAATAAATAAATGTTTTTTTAGTCCCATGTTTTATGTTTTATGTACCTAGTATTCCAAGACACTAGAATTAACAATCCTTGGATTGTACTCTGATGTATAATTATGCTTAAAATCATGTAATGTTATATGTAAAAGGCTTGGGTCTCTATAAATGATATTCTAGGGATCTACCAAAACCTAAGTTTAATTCAACCAGATTCTATGATAATTGTCAATTTTTTAAGCAACAAAAGTCAATCTTGGAGACTTACAGTTAATAAACATGGATTTATTTAGTCTTATACAAAATAAAAGTATTGGGGGGAAAATATAATTATCCATGCCTTCTTGTCCTGTTAGATTTCTAGTTTTGGTGGTTGGATGAGGATTTAGGAGGATTTATGAGTTTTCAATGGAGGTTGGAGCTGTAGGGGTGCATGAGTGGGGAATTCACGTCGTGTAATGGTGGTTCACTACTTGGGTAGCTAGCTGGTTCATGGATTGTATGTAGTTAAGGGGGGATCCATGAGATATATTACATATTATGTAAGTGTAATTAATGGTGTGTATTAAATAAAGGCTGAGGTGATGTGTTTTTGGAGAAAGGTGGAATTTTTGGAAAACCTGAGGTTTAAACATCGTGTAAAGATTACATGATGTAAACCTGATGGGATTCCAAGTTTTAAGATATTTTCTTATCTTAATTTCATTTTATTCTATTGCTCCATCCCTCTCTCATTTTGGTAGAGCCCTAGGCATACTAATAGAATCTTATAGCCCCTTAATCTCTCTTCACTTTGTTGGTTCTGATGGATCCTTATTGGTGAATTTTGGTGAGTTATTCTTATTTCCTTGTGGTTTTCTTTCATTATTATCTTGGGTATTTGATGTGGAAATGTTATTTTGGTTTGGGGTGTGAGTTGGGTATTTTTATGATCCTTTCATTCCATGTAGGTTGATCCATAGTTTCTTGTGGTGCATCTATGGTTTGTTGGCATTTCTTCACCACCCTTCAGTGCACAATGAGTTAGAAAATATTCTTTGAGGTAGGTAATACCCCATTTCTCTTTATTGTGTATCATGCAGGAGGAGTTTTCTCTTGTTTATCTATGGTTTATTATCGTTCTATATTAATAAAAGATAAATAAATGGTTAATTGAAATTGAAGGAGGTAAGTGGGAATGTTTTTCATGATTTTATAGCTTTGATATGGTTATGGTATTATGATTATATGGGAAGAATTCCCCATTAAAAATTGTGGTCATTGGCGATTTTTTTTGCACTGGATGATATATGTTGTGACTCCTATTTTTGTTTTGATTGTTTTGATATCACTCTAAAATTTAAATTGGCTAACCACTTATATTTGGATAATGACATATATTCCCTAGGATTATTGATCATTTGATAACACCCTTAAATAAAGTGTAATGTGATAAAACCCCCTCTCTTAAATCCATAAAATGATATTTGATATGCTGTAATGTTGGATTTTTTTTATGGTGCGATTATGTGTGGTTTTTTTGTGATGTTCAATTGATACATGGTTGGGTAATGTCGAGCTAATGGTTGTTTGGCCATGCTTATGGGGTGGTAGGGTGGTGGTTGTTTGACCTTGCTTTTGGGGTAGCAAGGTGGTTTTTTGGGCTGTGCTTTTGGGGTGTCGAAGGGGTGATTGTTTGGATGTACTTTTGGGGAAGCAAGTTTATGGTTGTGTGGCCATGATTTTGGGGTGGTGAGGTGATGGTATGATGGGGATGATGAGATGCTTGTGATGCGTAGTTGTGTTATGATAGATGATTGGGTAGTGATGAAATAATTGTTTAATAATGAATGAAATGGTTGGGATTTGGTTTGGTTAATAGGAGAAAAATGGTTAATGAAATAAATAAATAATGAGTTGTGTGGTTAAATGTAGATGATGCTTGATAATGAAATAAATGGGCTGGATAAAGGAATTGGTTGGAAATATGAATTGTGCCTTGTGGCCTGTTATGCTGTGTTATGAATTTAGAGGTTGTAGCAATTGAGATGATGTTGTGAGTTGGTTTGAATTTGGATGTGAACCCATGGCTGGGATTGTATGTGGCTATATGTATATAATTTTATATTCTTTGTGATTTCTATACACACCCCACCCACATCGAGCACTATGTGTCGACACTCGCATAGTAATGCAGGGGGTGTTTTTTCTGACATTTGGTGAGGAGGATGGATGAATGGGTACTCACTCTTTCCCTCTCTCTCTTCTAGGTGAGCTAGGTATTACATAGGCTATGACAGATAGAGTTCTATTAGTGCATTATATGGTGGTTGTGATCACTAGTAGAAAAATGTTCTTTAAAGTCTATTTTTTTTTTAAATTTTAACATCATTTTTTAACCGACGTCTAAGACATCAACATAAAAATTGGAAATTTTGATGTCTGTTTTTATAAACTGATGTTCAAAATTAAAATGTATACCTTTCGATGTCATTTTTTAGAAAAACTGACATTGAATGTCTGATTACATAATGTTTTTAACATCTATTTATGATATAAACGAAAATTAAAAGTCATTTTTGGTATCTTTTTTTTAAAAAAATAATTTGACATTAAAAATGTTTATAATGTTTTAGATAATTTCTTAAGCTCTGATCTTCTTGGTTATGGAGCTAAAACAAAGTTATGGATCAAAATTTATTGTCGTCAGAAGTTGGACATCTCTAAGTTTTGATAAATAAAACTCATTTCAAAGAAAACATGAGAAACATGAATTAAAATTACAAACACCAAATTAAAATAATAAACTTAAGGATTCAAACATATTTAAATACTTTTAGGATTTTTCATCAAATTGATATGTTGTTTATCATCATTTCTCTTATTTGTAGGGTAGAACTCATGTGGCAATGAAACCGATGATCGATAATTAATTTTTCAATTCAATTGGTAAATATCAATTAGATATTTTATATTCATAACTAATTCATAAGAATAATTCATCATTATAAGGAAAATTATCAATATGTTCACCAATAAAGAAAAATAGTAATAAAGAAATTAAATGATTAGAATAGATACCATATTCAAACCATCAATTGAAAACATATTGAAAATTTGATTGAATCAAAGAGGTTGAAAATGATGAAAGAAAGAGGATATGAATTTATATATAGTTAATGAAAATATTTTCAATGATGTTGAATTAAAATTTAGGCAGGATTGTAAAAATCTAAGCACGCATTGTGAAAAAAATTGGAAAACCAATCCCACACATTTGAAATCTTACTTTTAATGTTGGTTAAATATATAGATGAAGTTAAAAAATCCATGTATTGGGGTTTTAACTTTGATTTTTTATAAAACCAATGTTAATGGATCACCAAAGCACTTTTAATGTCAGTTTTTTAAAACCGATGTTAAAATCCCTAATATAAGACTTTTAACGTATGTTTTTTCATAAACTGATGTTAAAAGTAACTTTTGGCGTCAGTTTTTCAAATAACTGATATAAAAAATGTTAAGAAATTTGTATCTCAATTTTCAATCTTCTATTTTACTAGTCTTGGAGATAAAAAGGACTTACATATCAAAAGTCATGGATGTAATAAGTTGAAAATTAGAAGACTTTTAACATTGGTTTTTTCAGAAACCGACATTATAAGTAACTTTTGGCATCATTTTTTTAAATAACTGACATAAAAAATGTTAACCAAGTTATATCTTAATTACCAATATTCAATTTTACTGGTCTTGGAGTAAAATGGACTTACTAGTCAAAGGTTATGGATGTCATAAGTTGAAGTTCTCTAAGAGAAGTCTTAGACAAGTCCAATTTTGAAGGTCATAACTTTTGATCCGTAACTCCGTTTGAGCTCCATGAATAGTAAAATCAAAACTTGGGAAATGAGATACAACTTGGTAATGATTTCTAATGTCATTTATTTTAAAAACCAACATTAAAATTCTTCTAATATTCAAATTATGACATCTATAAATTTTGATCTGTAGGTCTGTTTTAGCTCTAAAACTAGTCAAATAGATTCTCAGGAAATAAACTATAACTTGGTTAATATTTTTGACATCGATTATTTGAAAAAATAATTCCAAAAGTTAATTTTAACACCAGTTACTAATAAAATTGACATTAAAAGTCTTCTATTATTAATTTTTATATCGGGAAAGTTTTTGTGGAAGACTTTTAACATATGTCTCTAAGAACTGATGTTAAAGACCATTTTTATTTTAGTGGATAGCCCAAGTTTCTTCAAGAGAGATGTGAAACAACCCAAGTGTCTGTGGGTGGTATGAGATGTGATGATGTGGGTTATGGTGGGGGTCATTCATGGTAGGGGGATGGCACAATATTGATGTACTTCAGGTTCACAATACCCGACTACTATGGTTATGATTGTGGATGTGTTGTGGACTAGGTTTCTTAAGGAGATGTGATGTGGCCATGATTATGAGGTGGAGGTTTCTACGATCATGATGTGATGTTACTGTGATTGTGGGGTGGTATGGTATTTAGAAAATATGGGAGTTCTAGGAAGTACAATGTTGGGGTGTAAAGCAACATACCAACGTGAAAGCGGTGTGGGGTACCCTTTATCGATGCGAATCATGTTACATTATATTACTTAGATTGCGTTATTTTGTGATGGTGCCTTGGTGAGGTTTGGGATGGATAGTTGACCTGTTTAGGTGCTGTTGGTTCTACTATTTTCTCACAAGTGCATTAGTTTGCTTCTTTAACATGTGCATGAGAGACTTTGGTTTTCTTACTAAGTATACTTGTATGCTCAACCTATGTATATAAACTGATTTTTAGGTTTTCATGAGGAATACAGGGACCATGCAGGACATTACTAGCTTGGACCTTTGGATAGTTGTTGTGTTGCTACTTTAGATTTGATTTTGGGTATTTATTTTGGAGACTTTTATCTGTATCGGTTTTATTTATGCATTTATTGTGGGATGGTTTTGGTTTCCTTTTATATTATTCCATGATTTTTTATGGATGATTCATCTTATATCTCAATATTATATTATTATAGAGGGTTATTCCTATCATATCAAGAGTTTTTTATACCCATGGTGCTAGTCACCAACCTGGGGCCTACTCGAGTCGGGATTCAAGTGACGTTATCTCTCTCCCCTAATTGTAGTTTCTTTGGTGGGTGGTGGTCTTAATAGAAAATAATATGTATTTTTTTGATTGATTATTACACTATATTTATGTGGAACTATTTTCTCACTCAAAAATTTTAATCTCTTAATAATTTTAAGTTATTTCATGATTATGTTAAAATTAATAAAAACCTACCATTGTTACTATCTAAATTGATAATGGTGGTGAGTTTATTATCTATAATTGTGAAACTTTTTATAATAAAAATGAATTAATCATAATTTTTTATGAACCAAGAACACCACATCAAATTAGTTTATTTGAATAAATAAATAAAATTATTCAAAAAATTACTAAAACTTTGTTAAGTGAGTATTCTATTGCTATAATGTTTTTGGATGTGGCTATGAGTATTTATTTTTATACTATAAATAGAGTTTTACTTATAATTTTTTTTAATAAAAATCCTTATGAGTTTTATAATAGAATAAATATAATACTTTCTTACTTCAAAGTTTTTTGATGTAAAGTATTCATCCTAAATACAGAATACCAGTTAAAAAAATTTGATGAAAAATTTGATGAATGGATTTTAATGGGTATAGTAAGGCTTATTTATTTTTTAATGAAATAACTAATATTTTTGAGAAAATATTTCATATAAAATTTGATAAATATAATCATTTTATTTTTATAAAACCATTATAAATTCATAATTTTGATGATGTTTTCAAAAAAAATTTAGTTAGTTTACCGAAGGATAATTTGAAACTACTGATAGTAAACCCTCCAAAAGTAAGACCATCAAATTTTCAATATCTAAAAATTACTTCAACAGAAGATGTGTATTCCTTATTTGAATATCAACTTACTACTTTACCCAAAAAGCAATCAATTTTAAGGAATCATTTGTCTGATTATATTATTAGAGATGTAATTCAACCAGTTAAAAATAGACATTATTTAAGAAATAAATGTGATCATCATGACTTCTTATCAAAATTTGAACTTAAATTAGTAGATGATTCTTAATGTGATGAAATTTGGATAAAGGACTTGCAAGAATAGATAAATCAATTTAAACAAAACCATGTTTAGACCCTAGTTGAATGTCATACGGATGTACCAGTAATTTGAGTAAAATGGGTATTTAGAAACAAATGTGATGAAAATGGAATTATTATTATAAATAAAGAAAGTCTTGTTTCTAAAATATATTATTGAGAAGAAGGCATACACTATGGAAAATATTTTTAGCAGTATATAGATTAGAATCTATTAGGACCTTATTATCCTTTTTAGATCATATGAATTTTAATTTATTTCAAATAGATGTGAAAAATTATTTTCTTAATGTTTATATTCAATAGGAAGTTTATTTTGAACAACCTCATGGTTTTGAAGATATTAAATTTCCTAATAAAGAATTTAAACATACTAAAACACTCTATAGACTTAAATAAGCCCCAAGAGATCAATATAATAGTCTTACCAAATATTTTCTTCAAAATAATTTTGTTAAAAGAAGTATTGATCAAAACATTTTCATAAATAATCTTTTCAAAAATACTATCATTTTTCAAATATATGGTGATGAAATTATTTTTGGTTTAACTCAAAAATTCCTTTCTGATAGTTTTCTTGAACTTATGAAAAATTATTTTGAAATGAGCAAAATGGGAGAAATTTACTTTCTTCCTTGGGTTTTATATTTTTTAAAAACTAGAAGTTTTTTTTTCGAAGGTTGGGGCCGAATCCTCAATTTATTATTTAAAGTAATGAACTCTTTAGTGTGGGTAGAGGGAGACCCATTACATATCCCGAAGTCCCAAGGCCAAGTGGCCTAAATACAAGGCTTGAAAGCCCATTTTTTGGCCCAAAGGACCCCTCAATGAACAGTAATACTACAGTACGACACTCCTACAGTACCTGCTGCAGTACAACCACCACTACAGTACCTGCTACAGTGCCTCTGCCGCTACAGTGTCTCTCTGCTGCTACAGTTCCTCAGCTGCTACAGTACCAGAATTTTGTCCCTGCCCGGATTTGATCCTAGGTCTTTTGGATGCCAAGCAAGAGCCTGTACCACTTGGGTACATGCTAGTTGGATTTTAAAAACTATAAGTAAATATTTTAACTCAATATAAATATATTAAATATTTACTCAAATATTTTTGTTTTGAAAATTCATCAAAGATTAATACTTTAGTAGCAACTTCTATCAAATTTGATCTTGATGAAACTGGTAAATCATTATATCAAAAAAATTATAGAACTATGATCATAATTTTACTATATTTTATTGTAAGTCACACATACATTAGTTTTTCAATATTCTTATACGGAATATTTCAAGATAATCCAAAAGAATCTCATTTTAAAGTGGTAAAATTCATTTTCTGATACCTTAAATGTACTTTAAATATTGGATTATTTTATTCTTCCAAAAATGATTTTGTTCCAAAAATTTATTAATATATTGTCTTTGGAGGCTATAGGTTACATAGAAAATATACTTCCAAAACATGTAATTTATTAGGATAAGCTTTAGTCTCATGGTCCAATAAGAAATAACATTTTTTAGCACTTTCTACTGCTGAAGCAGAATATGTAACATACAAAAGTTTTTGTGCTCAATTTTTATGGATGCAACACACACTCATATATTTTGATTTGAGTTTTACTCAAACACCAATCCTTTGAGATAAAACTAGTTCCATTTTCTTGTCTATAAACTCATCACATCACTCATGATAAAAACACATTGATGTGAGACACTATTTCCTTAGGGATCACACAAAAAAAGTATATATTATTCATAACTTTTTTAGAATAGAAAATCATCTTACTGATAATTTTACTAAACCCCTTTCTTATGGTAGATTCTAATTTATTAAATAGAAGTCGAGAATGATCAAGCTTAAATTATTTTCAATCCACTTATTATTTCATCGATTTCTTTACATTAAAAACTCCTTAAGTAAAACAAGTGGGAATTTATTTCCAGAATTATCTGATTTTCAAACTTATATGATTTTCAAACATATCAATTTTTCAATTTTTTTTTTCAAACTTATCGGGTTTTCAATATTTACAATTTAATATTTTTTTATAAAATATTGGTAATTTTTGATAATTGTTCTCATGGACCATCCTTAAAAGAGGAAGATCATCCATTTTTTGGAAGACAACTTCAAGGAGGTTCTATATTTTCAACTATATCTTTTATCATTCCCTTGATATTATTGTTCAACATAGGGGGAATATTAAAAATTAATAAATTTTATTAATTACTTTTTATAGGGGGTTTTTATTGCATCTCAAAGGGTAACTTTTTTCTTTTCCTATTTAGAGAAATTTTAAATTTAATTCTTAAAATAATTTGTACAATATTTTTTTGGACTTTAATTCTTATGAAAGTATTTTAGAACTACTCTTATTATAAAGAAAAAATTCTTGTATGATATCAATGTTAAATGTATATATAAGGATTTAAATCTCAATTTTTTCTCTCTCATTTAGTTTTATTTTTATCTTTACTTTTCTCTTTTGAAATGTTTCTATTTGAAAGTATATATATAAAAGCTTAGCTAAACAATTTTATAAGACCATTCATAAATCTTAGATTTTTACTTAATAAAGGAGTAATAGAATATGATGTTACCAAAGAACTCCCTCTGATCATTGGTTAATAAATTAAATTTCAAAGTCTGATAATGTATAATCATGTCTACTATTATATGGATATTTCAGATAAGATCCTTAATACTAGTGGGGAAGGTGAAGTCCAACTTGAACTCAATTTATAAGAATATATTATTAGAAAGGAAATCATGGTTGAGATGGAATTGATGTAGGCAACTTTTATCACATAAACCATGATAAAATGATTTTTATTGAAGATCTAATGAGATATGATATTTTTAGAAGCAACCAAACCATATTATCAAAAAATTATTAAATAGAATTAAATTTCTAATTTTTGATTATGTTTTTTTTCTATATTTAATTTTTAAAATCACAACGGGGGAAAAATTTAAGAAAAATTTTATATCTATATTATATATTCACTTGTTATGTTTTTTTCAATATATTTAAAAATATAAGTTCATTTTTTAAGGAAATTTGTTTATTTTTTGGTTTAAAAAAAGGGGAATAAATTATGAAATTTTCTATCATGAAGACTATAGGGATATTTATTTTTAATTTAAGTTTTATAACATGGGAGATATTGTTAATTAAATGACTCACTTTATTTATTTATTTTGAAAATAAAAATACACTTTATATGAAAATAATTTAATATGAGTTTTTGTTTAGGTCTTTATACCTATGCATAATTAACTTTTGGTGATTAAAATTCCATAGAAATAAAATTATTTTATGAAAATATAGTGATATGAGGTTTCATACTAGATTACATCAATTGAATTAAGAATCACTAAAGCAGTGTTAATTTAACTCATTAGTAGATGAAGAAACATTCTGAGTTCATGAGTAGATGAAGAAGATGTTATTGATTATTAGAGTCTATTGCAATGATTCCTATAAATAAATTCACCCTATGAGTGTCAGAAGTACACAAATTAAACATATAGATCAATAATTCTAAAATTTTATGTTTTTTGAAGCTTTACAATTTCTTATTACTGATAGAGCTTTCGATCAGTGTAATATTTTTCTTTTTGAGTGTTTCTATTAATAAGTATAATTATAAGGTTTACATTATAATTCTCTTAGAAATTTCTGTTGTAATTTTTTTTCCTTTAGATATTTCATGTTAAAAGGATTTTAGAGATTGAAATATAGAGAATTTTTTTATTATCTAGATTTAGGGCTTCTATATTTAAGAAGATAGAGCTCATGTACTTTCAGTGTGAGGAATTGAGCTATTGTCAACGGGTTTAGTCAAAGGATTTTGTGGATAGGAATATAGAACTTCCAAAATGTATAAAATTGAGGAAGTCTTATGGTGGGGTTAAAGTCATGGGTACCTTGGATTGTTTTAAAAAATCCACCTTACACATTGGTTTAAATGGGAAGTTTTAATAAAACCCTTTAAAAAAAAATATTTGGTTGGCTAATCAATGCCATATATTTTGTTTTTAAATTTCCCCCATGTTAAGTCATTCATCGATAATAATGAAAATAAAAATCACTTTATTTCCATTATACTAACTTTATTTCATAAATTTTATAATTCTATTACTCTTATTTTTTGTTTTATCAGTAATTCTGTAATACCCTGACCCTAGTTATCCAGAATCGGTGCATTATTACATAGCATTAGAAGGATACAAGGAATCATGTCTAGAAAGACCGATAAGTTTAGTAGCCTTGGAAGTACTAGATACATACATAAGTTTTACATTACATCATGAAATAAAAAACAACAACATTGTGACACATTTGAATACTCTTATAACCCTTAGCCTATTCCAGCAGGTTAATCATAATCAACTTCTTTACATCCTGGGAAAAATAAAACATAAGAAAGGGGTGAGCTCAAATGCTCAGTAAGAATAACAATATAGAAGAAACTGTCATAAATAAGAATAAACATTTAAGTCAATGTATAAAACTAGAACACAATCCTTTTAAACATAAACTTAAGATTAATATGGAAATGATAAATCAAATAATGCCATTTACTTATTCAAATGGATATTCTACTAGTCAAATAATCACATGTAATATCAATAGCCAATTTAATAATGATGGAATGCATAATGCCAGACTTCATAACCACATAGTCAAGGCCTTATGCCAAGACTACAAATAAGATTTTGTCAAGGCCTTATTCCAAGGCACTAGTTTGTATCATGAGACCTACCGATGCATCGAGGAGCTATAGAAGGATCCACCCGTTACTTACTAAGTCTAATACATTCTTCATATGAAAGGGTGAAACATAATCTAAACATTCATATTAAAACTAGGATACGTAATGTTAATACTTTAACCATAAACCATGAATGGTATAAAAATAGCACATCCACAGTCAAACATAACTCATTCAATACAATATGGAAGATTTTATTATAATAAATTAACCTCAATCAAGAATAATGAAGGATATTTACATAGATGGAAATAGTCATCAAAACTATTTAAGGGGAATATCCCCCTTTTTATTAAAAATATTTAAAAGTATCATTATTTATCAAGAAGCTGTTTAAAATAGTTTTTTGAATCAAAGTTTTCCATACCACTTTAAAACTTCTAAAAGGAATTTTAATTTTAAAACATTAATGTCCATATAAATAAATCCTTAAAACCATTTTAAAACATGGACATTAATGAGAAAGATTTATAAGAATAAAATTTTAAAAAATTTAAAATGATATTTTAGTTAGAGTTATTAACCAAATGAGAGATGCTTGAATACAAATAATTGAGGTAATAAAAACTTTATAATATCATGAGAATAAATGGATTCATGATATAATATGTCAAATTACAGTATATACACCAAATAAAAGTGAATTGGCGCATAACAACAAATACTTTTCAATGGAATGTAAGTTGAGATGAATTCCATTATAAAGACCATATCCCTAGGTTAAGGATAAATCAATGACATAATTATGTGTGAAAAATATAAATACACTAAATATGATTGGATATTCAGTGTAAATCAATCATAGGACATTCACACATATTCTTGTAAAAACAACACCAATGACTTGGATGTTTAACACAATGAATAGAAATTGAGTTAAAATTACTCTTATCAAGTTCATATCGATGACTTGAGAATTTATCAATGGAGTTATTATGTGTATCAAATGTATATCCACACAAATGGGAGTATAAATTACTACATAAGTAAATAAATAGTGATTTCACACATAATCTTGGAGTAAAATAATCTATGAAGTTTGTGTAAAACTGATTAAGTGTAAATTGAAATGTTAAATTTCCTTACTGATTTGGTAACTTAAGAAACATATACCCCATAGAAAAAGGATCATCCAATTATGATGTAAATACCCATAAATTAAAATATATTATGCAAACAATATAATCATGGGTAGTAGATACACCACACAAAAGGTAATAGTGGTAAATATAGAATAAATCTCACGGGAATAAAAGTGAGATGAAAATCCCTTACCACATTGTAATCAATTGAGTCATATGGAAAAAAGTTAATAACCACCAAATGAATCACATAATACCATGAATATAAATAGAATCTTGATAATATATATCAAATAGCAGTAAACAATACACCACATGCAATAAATTAGTGGTGAACAATAGAAATCTCATGGAATTAAAAGTGAGATAAGAAACCCCTTACCTTGTACTTTTCCTTAGTAGAGGGTATGTTAAACTATGTATAATAGTTAAATCATTGTTATTAAATTATAAAATAACTATATACATAAATATGATATCATATATGATCCTCTAATATTGCTTTGTTAATTATATTTTAGTAGTATCATCGTTTCAGGTGTTAACTGATTCGTTTTCCTTTATATGATCGATTATGTAAGCCATGTTTGTTTTGGATAGAATTTATTTTATTCAAATATATAATGATATTAAGTTCTTAAACATTATTTTTAATCATAAAATGAAAATTATTCTTGAATGATTATGATGGGGAATGAATCTCATCGCGTTCGTGGAGACGATAATCCGTATGTACGCACGAGCGACAATATCATTATATTTATTGTGAAATAATATGTAATTGGATGGTATATAATATATATAGAATAATGAACATGTTATATTTATTATTTACATCAGCTATACTCATTATTATACCCACCCAAATAATGAAGTGTTTGAATAACAAACTACACCACGACGTGGAGACGGTAAGCCGTACGTACGCATGTATGGTGACTTTGTCATTCATAGGATGGATAGAATAATAAATATGGTTTTACCATTTTTATAATAACATCACAGTATATAGAATATACTGGAGTTATTATTTTATAATGGAAATAACAAATAAAGAGTAATTGGAAGAAGAAAAGAACTTGAAAGAGATGATGAAATATGTACCTCTTCTTCGGGTTATTCCTTTTGATTAAATAAAAAGGGCTCCTTAGGTTGGATTTATGTCCAAAGTAAGGCCTCTAGGATTAAGGGAGGAAAGTTGGGAGGATATTTTGGTATGGTTTGGCCGATCCAAATGGCTTTGGAGGTGTGAAATTAAGAGAATGGGAAGTACCCTTTTATAAGAGAGGTGAGAGTCACTTTAGGAAAATCTTGAAAGATTATTTTATAATAAAATCGTTTTCGGTTTCTAATGTCTTAAAAATGATTTATTTAGAGGATAAGGTGGGGATGGGTCAAAAAAATTTCAACCAATAGGTTTTGGATAGGTTTAGGTCACCATATTAACCTTATATATTAGATTTAACTCTTAGTTAAATAGTTTGACATTTACCATGTCTCTTTGTATTTTTATATTATATGGTTAAAAAACATACTATAAAAAGGAAAGAGAGCCCAAAGTGGTTAATTATTAATATATATAACCTTATATAAGTCCTTTTTCCAAACCTTATATTTTTAGGAATATTATATCAATTAATAATATATCATTTGTTTTAAAAACTCAATTATGTCAATTTTGACACTATTTAGTATTTGTTTTTTGTGAAAATCATAAAAGCATGATTACTTCGAAAAAAAATTATTTAATCTACCCTAACATGTCATATTAACCTATAAAATTAGTGTAATTCATCAAAAGTCTCAAATTACATTTATTTGGATATTTATAATATTAATTATTTTAATCTTTCATTAATAAGGTAATTACTACATTATCATTATGTCATAAATAAATTTAATTATTTAATGTCTATAAATTAAAAATAAAATACCATTATGTATGAAATCGTTTTATATTTCTAATGAATATTTATAGTCTAATTTATCTTATGTATAACCCTATATTAAAAATGGTTTAGTTATTAAACTTTTAATTTTACACTTTTAACTCTTTTTTAAATAAAATAATAATAAATGTCCTAATATAATCCAAGTGGACCAAAAGGATAATATTTTATTCCTAAGGTTGTTTTTGGTCTAATTAAACTTATACAATAGAATTAGGACATGTGTTAGGGTAATTATAATATCATTTTTACCCTTAATTAGCCTATTTACTTTTAACCACGGAAAATAAAAGTCAAAAGTTACTATTAACCAAAAATTATTTTCATCACACTGAACCACATTTTACTTACTTATTTAAACCATGTCTCTCGGATTTTTTAAATTCAACTCACAAAAGCAGTAAAATTATGTTTTATGTAAATTTGTAAATGCTCCTAGAAGATGGGTAAAAGACGGTAAAAAGTTGAATAAAATTTTATACATTTAATTTTATTATAAAATGAATCCAATGAATTAAATTGAACATATTTAGGTATTATATATCTATTTTTACTTAAAATAAATTTAAATAAAATAAATAATTATTTAAATAAAAGTCAGTTTTAAGCTATAATGCAGTATTTTTCACTATTCATAAAAAATTGAATGTTTTCAGAAAAATACCAAAAATTTACCCTAAGATAATTTTGATATTAAAAATTCAAAAAGGAATTAAATTTTACCAATTTAAAAACATATATGTTGCATTAATTAATTTAAAATTAATTCGCGTTGTCAAAACCTAAAAGCAGGTTTTTAAGAAGTAAAAACTATCAAAAGATTGACATGTGTTTATGTAAAATTTAAATGTGAAATTACTTTAATGACCTAAATTTTATTAAATAATAAAACTATAATCTAATTATACTTCCAAACCATTCAAATTCATAATTTAACACTATAAATTATTTCGATTAAAAAATATGTTTTCAATTAAAATTTAGTATTTTTCTGTATTCATCAAAATATGAAAGTTATTAGAAAAGTACAAAAAATTTATCCAAAATAAATTTTTATGTCCTGATTCTAAAAAAGAATTTAATTTCATTAAATTGAATACATAAAACTTTCAAATATTTGTTTTAAAAAGGGTTTTCCATTAAAAGGTGGTAAAATTTCATTTTTTTGAAAAATAATTCTTTTATCTAAAAAAATGAATTTGTTATTATATTATGTCTAAGAAACACATAATATGGATTCTAAAATTATATGGATTATATAAAATTCAAAATTTAATTAATATTATTGATAACTTCTTTTTGAACGACTCGTTTGGTAAGTCGTGGTGCACTCAAACTCGGTGTTGCGTATAACACAAGCTATTGAATTACTTTAAAGAAAATAACTTACTATGAAATCTTGGGGTGTTACATTCTTCTCCCCTTTTGGAAATTGTGTCCTTGCAATTTTAAAATTGGTCTTGGGAACTTCATTTAAAGTCCTACATCGGAAAAAGAGTCAATAAAACTATCACTTTAAAATAAAGAAAGAGAAGTACAATGGTCACCCGAGATAACCCATACTAGGATTCCATATAGGAAAATGTGGATATGGAAGATAAAATAAGTGTCAAGTTCTGATGGAGAGTGACAGAAAATATGATCAAGAGAAAGTTAACAATAAGAAAACCACAAACTTGTGATGGGATAAACGGTCATTAGTTTCCCCATAGAAAAAGTAAACATACAACATTTTTTTGTTTTAAGTTCCATTTCATAAAGTTGAGGAATTTATTTATGATATTGACTAAGAACATAAAGATATATTATTACTTTTTAAGTAGAGTTTTATCCTTTAATAAATTTCTACCACTAACTAATCTTTTTTTAAACTATGAGTATTCAAGATGACTTGGTCACACCTAAAGCGCTAGAATCAACTTCTAGAGAATCACATTATCACAAAGGATAAAATATATATTTCCCTTATCTTTAGTGATTAACCAAAACCAAAATGGTCAGTAAAAGATCATATGATCCCCCAAAAGGATAATCCTTTAGAGAAAGAAATACTAATCTTAATTTCTAAAATCAAACCAATAATACCCAAATTTCAATAAATACCATTCAATAAATAATTGTCCTTAAAATACTTCAATATAATCCAAACGAATATTCAAACCCAAAACTTAGAAGAATTTGATTACATAGTCTTCCACGCTAAATTGTATCTCCAAATAACATCAACTACTCTTAAAGTCACATACCTAAAAGTAATTAACCTAATCACATATTCTCTATGATAGGTTAATCATTTCCACAAATAACCCAAATCAATATAAATCCACAATAAAAACTGAGATAATAATCCACCCTTACTCCTCAAATGAAATCCCATAATATTCTATTTTCCTTAGGCATACAGTGTTCCAAACAGAGTGAATGTCTTCCAAAATAACATTTATCACTTAATCACCAAATAATTTTCCTATACTAAGGATGTCCATTTAATAAGACATAATATCCAAAATCAACTAATTATTGATCAATAAAATCATTTAACTAAAAATAATTAGTCACACTAACTAGGGACTTCACGTAGTCTAGTGGAAGGTGATAAATCCCAATTGCACTCTGGCTATGGGTTCGATTCCCACAGCTTTGTACGACAAGATGGGTTGTCACATGGTCTGCATGTTGTCCTTTTTCAAAAACTATATTTTATATCATTCCCAAAATGAGATAAATTCCTCAAAATAACCATAACATAATTTTATCACAAATGTTATCTCATACCTCACATTTTCATCCCAAAACTTAATAACTTGTAATTTCCCCAAATTCAAGTATCATATAAACCCAAATAGTTATTTATAACTATATCAACAATAGAAAAGATAATTCTTCCTAAAATAACATTTTCACCTAACAAACTTCAGGGTTACACATACAAGAGAAAAGTATTCCAAAGTAATCCCAACAAAAAAGAGCACTAATACTTTTAAACATTTCTCCATCCATTTATTTACACATTGGTTCTTCCTTGACTAGGATGTTATCCTATAGAATAGGGTATTCACATGGGTAATGCCCAGGTCCCCTACATTTATGACAAATAACTATAAATGGATTCTTGGTATCATTTTTATTTTCTTCCATATTACTCTTCATTTTTCATTAGCAATTATTTACATTATGTCCTTATTTCCCACACATAAAACATTTCTTTGTTCTATTGAGACAATTTCCTAGGTGTCTCCTTCCACATTTCTTGCATGATAGAAATTGAGATTTCTTTTCTCCATGGTCTCCACTACTGGAGCTCTTATCATTCACCTCCTTTCTCTTATTAGTTGAGTCTTAGAGTTGGTTAATATATATGTTGTTGATCATATTTTTGGAAAACTGATTCGGCATGAACATGATATCTTTTACACCTATCAATATTCCATTTCATTGCTCATTTCCACCACTGTGCCCACCTTTTACATCATGATCAATGTTACTTGACTTCCTTGGAATCCATCCATTGACTAACACAAGAAAGAATAGTGTGAGTCATAAAATCATTTATAGAATATCATAACACCTTATTTTCAATCTAAAACACCTTAGTATTAACCAAGTTTACTTATTCTCATCTTATATTAAAATACATCAAATCAATTTGTAAAGAAAATGTGAATTATACTAAGCATATTCCCTAGGAGCTTCGTAACCAAGAGTGCATCAAGGCCCATTGTCGTGTACCAGGATACCCTAGGTCAAGCCCAAAGCTCCTTGTCAGAGTTTTTACTTCTAGGTACATCTGTGCCAGAGCCGTCTCTACTTGATCGTATCCAAACATAGATGTATTTCTTGTAAAACCCACATAATATTTTCATTACCAAATTTTTTGGATGTTCTTATATACTAATCCTAAAATTCTATCTTAGGGTAGTGTTTTCTAATCAGAGTTTTTCTAAATATAGCTTCCAAGGTTTGTACTAAACTTCCTCTGATACCAACTGTAACACCCCGACCCCAGTTACCCAGAATAGATGCATTATTACATAACATTAGCATGATACAAGGAATCATGTCCCAAAAGACCGATCAATTTAATAGCATTGGAAGTAATAGATATATACATAAGTTTTACATTACATCATGAAATAAAAAAACAACATTGTGTCCCCTTTTAATACTCTTATAACCCTTAGCCTATTTCTGTAGGTTAATCGTAATAAACTTCTTTGCATCGTAGAAAAAATAAAACATAAGAAAGGGGTGAGCTCAAATAATCAGTAAGAATAACAATATAGCATAAACTGTCATAAATAAGAATAAACATTTAAGGAAATGTATAAGAATAGAACTCATGACTTTTAAACTTAACATTCAGCATAATATGGAAATGATAAATCAAATAATGCCATTTACTTATTCACATGGATATTCTACTAGTCTAATAATCAAATGTAATATCAATATCCAATTTCATAATTATGTAATTCATAATACGAGACTTCATAACCACATAGTCAAGGCCTTGTGCCAAGACTACAAATAAGATTTTGTCAAGGCCTTGTTCCAAGACACTAGTTTGTCTCATGAGACCTACCGATGCATCGAGGAGCTATAGCGAGCTCCACTTGTCACTTACTAAGTCCAATGCATTCTTCATATGAAAGGGTGAAACATAATCTAAACATTCGTATTAAAACTAGCATACAAAATGTCAATACTTTAACCATAAACCATGAATCGTATAAAAATATCATATCCATAGTCAAACATAACTAATTCAATACAATATGAAAGATTTTATTATAATAAATTAACCTTAATAGAGAATAATGAAGTATATTGACATAGATGAAAATAATCATCAAAACTATTTGAGAGAAATATCCCCCCTTTTCTTGAAAACATTTAAAAGTATCACTATTTATCAAGAAGCTATTTAAAATATATTTTTGAATCAAAGGGCCCCATACCACTTTGAAACTCTTAAAATTAAATTTAATTTTAAAACATTAATTTCCATATAAATAAATCCTTAAAACTATTTTAAAACATGGACATTATTGAGAAAGATTTAGAAGAATAAATTTTTAAAACATTTAAAATGATATTTTAGTTAGAGTTCATAACCAAATGAGAGACGCTTGAATAAAAATAATTGATATAATAAAAACTTTATAATATCATTATAATAAATAGATTCATCATATACTATGTCAAAGTAGATTATATACACCGAATAAAAGTGAATTGGCACATAATAACAAATAAGTTTCAATGGAATGTAAGTTGGGATGAATTCCATTATAAAGACCATATCCTTAGGTTAAGGATAAATCAATGAAATAATTTTGTTTGAAAAATATAAATACACTAAATATGATTGGATATTCAGTTTAAATCAATCAGAGGACATTCACACATATTCTTGTAAAAACAACACCAATGACTTGGATGTTTAACTCAATGAATTTAAATTGAGTTAAAACCACTCTTATCAAGTTCATATCAATGACTTGATGATTTATAAATGGAGTGATTAGGTGTATGAAATTTATATCCACAAAAATGGGAGTTGAAATTACTACATAAGTAAATAAATAATGATTTCACACATAATCTTGGAGTAAAATAATCAATGAAGTTTGCGTAAAACTGAATGAGTGGAAATTAAAATTTGAAATTCCCTTAAAGATTTGGTAACTTATGAAACATACACCCCATGGAAGAAATATAATCCAATGATGATGTAAATACCCATAAATTAAAGTATACTATGCAAAAAAAATACAATCATGGTCAGTGCATACAACACACAAAAGGTAATAGTGGTAAATATTGCATGAATCTCATGGGAATAAAAGTGAGATGAAAAGCCCTTACCACATTGTAATCAATTGAGTTGTATGACCAAAAGTTAATAAACACCAAATAAATCACATAATACCATTAATATAAATAGAATCATGATAATATATATCAAATGTCAGTATACAATACACCACATGCAATAAATTAGCGGTGAACAATTGAAATCTCATGGAATTAAAAGTGAGATAAGAAACCCATTACCTTGTAATTTTCCTTGGTTGAGGGTATTTTAACCTCATATATAATAGTTAAATCATTGTTATTAAATTATACAATAACTATATACATGAATATGATATCATATATTATCCTCTAATATTTCTTTGTTAATTATATTTTAGTAGTATCACCGTTTCAGGTGTTAACTGATTCGTTTTCCTTTATAGGATCAGTTACGTAAGCCATGTTTGTTTTGGATAGAATGTATTTTATTCAAATACAGAATGATATTAAGTTCATAAACAATATTTTTAATCATAAAATGAAAATTATTCTTGAATGATTATGATGGTGAATTAATCTCATCACGTTCGTGAAGACGACAATTCTTACTTACGCACGCGCAACAATATCATTATATTGATGGTGAAATCATATGTAATTGTATGGTATATCATATATAAAGAATAATGAACATGTTATATTTATTATTTAAATCAGTTATACTCATTATTATACCCATCCAAATAATTAAGTGTTTGAATAACAAACTACACCACGATGTGGAGTCGGTAAGCCGTACGTACCCACATATGGTGACTTGGTCATTCATACGATGGATAGAATAATAAATATGGTTGTACCATTTTTATAATAACATTAAAGTATATAGAATATACTAGAGTTATTATTTTATAATGGAAACAATAAAGAAAGAGTATGTGGAAGAAGAAAAGAACTTGAAACAGGTGATGAAATATTTACCTCTTCTTCGAGTTCTTCATTTTGATTTGATCAAAAGGGATCCATAGGCCAGATTTTTCACCAAAGAAAAGCCTATAGGATTAAGGGAGTAAAGTTGGAATGGTATTTTGGTAGGGTTTTGCCGAGAGAAATGGCTTTGGAGGTGTGAAATTAAGAGAAGGGTAAGTAACCTTTTATAAGAGAGGCGAGGGTCACTTTAAGAAAATCTTGAAAGATTATTTTATAATAAAATCATTTTCGGTTTCTAATGGATCAAAAATGATTTATTTCGAGGATAAGGTGGGGATGGGTCGATAAAATCTCAACCAATATGTTTTATACATGTTTAGGTCACCATATTAACCTTAAATTTTAGATTTAACTCTTAGTTAAATTGTTTGACATTTACCACATCTCTTTGTATTTTTATATTACATGGTTAAGAAACTTACTATAAAAAGCCAAGAAAACCCCAAGTGGTTCATTATTAATATATATAACCTTATTTAAGTCATTTGGCCTAACCTTATATTTTTAGGAATATTATATCAATTAATAATATATTTTGTTGTTTTAAAAACTCAATTATGTCAATTTTGACACTATTTAGTATTTGTTTTTTTGAAAATCACAATAGTAATATTACTTAGAAAAAAATTATTTAATCAATCCTAACATGTAATATTAACCTAGAAAATTAGTTTAATTCCTCAAAAGTCTCAAAATACATTTATTTGGATATTTATAAGAATAATTATTTCAATATTTCATTAATAAGGTAATTATTGCATCATCATTATGTCATAAATAAATTTAATTATTTAATGTATAAAAATTATAAATAAAATCTAATTATGTAGGAAATATTTTTATATTTATAATGAATATTTAAAGTCTAATTTATCTTATGTATAAACCTATATTAAAAATGGTTTAGTAATTAAACTTTGAATTTTACACTTTTAACTCTTCTTTAAATAAAATAATAATAAATATCCTAATATAATACAAGTAGACCAAAATGATAATATTTTATTCCTAAGGTTATTTTTGGTCGAATTACTCTTATTAAATAGAATTATAACATGTGTTAGGGTAATTATAATATTATTTTTACCCTTAATTACCCTATTTATTTTTAACTGCGGTAAGTAAAAGTCAAAAGTTACTATTCACCAAAAATTATTTTCATCTTTTTGTACCACATTTTAATTAATTATGTCAAACCTTTCTTTCATATTTTTGGAATTAAAATCACTTAAGTGGTAAAATTATGTTTTATGCAAATTTGTAAATGCTTCTAGAAGGTGGGTAAAAGACAGTAAAAAGTTCAATAAAATTTTATACATCTAATTTTATTATAAAATGACTCCAATGAATTAAATTGAACTTATATAGGTATTATATATCTATTTTGACTTAAAATAAATTTAAATAAAATAATTAATTATTAAAATAAAAGTCAATTTTAAAATATAACACAATGTTTTTCACTATTTATAAAAAATTGAATGTTTTCAGAAAAATACCAAAAATTTACCCTAAGCTAATTTTGATATTACAAATTCAAAAATAAATTATATTTTACCAAATTCAAAACATATATGTTTCATTAATTAATTTAAAATTAATTCCCGTTGTCAAAAACAAAAAGTGGGTTTTTAAAAAGTAAAAACTATCAAAAGATTGATATGTGTTTATGTCAAATTTAAATGTGAAATTAATTATAATGACCTGAATTGTATTAAATGATAAAAATATAATATAATTATACTTAAAAACAATTAAAATTCATAATTTAAAGCTATAAATTGTTTCTATTAAAAAAGTTGTTTTCAATTAAAAATTAGGATTTTTCTGTATTCATCAAAATATGAAAGTTATCAGAAAAGTACCAAAAATATATCCAAAATAAATTTTGATGTCTTGATTATAAAGAAGAATTTAATTTCATTAAATTGAATAATAAAAGTGTCAAATATTGGTTTTAAAAAGGGGTTTTCATTAAAAGGTGGTAAAATTTCATTTTTTTTGAAAAATGCTTCTTTTATCTGAAAAAATGAATTTGTTCTTATATTATTTCTAAGAAACACATAATATGGATTATGATATTATATAGAGTATATAAAATTCAAAATTCAGTTAATAATATTCATAACTACTTTTTTAACGGCTAGTTTGGTAAGTTGTGGTGCACTCAAACTCGGTTTTGCGTATAAAACAAGCTATTGAATTACTTCAAAGAAAATAACTTACTATGAAATCTTTGGGTGTTACAAATTAAAAAAATTGATTAAGATAATACTTGCAGAGGATAAAATTTGTAAGTTTTCTTTAAAACTAAAATTCATCCATCTTGTAATTTATTTTCCATTATATATTGGGATAAAAATGAAAAAATGATCAATAAATAGTTTATAGCTTTGGTCTATCCTAGTAATATATTGGTTTCTTCCTATACCCATAAAAGGTAGTGTGATAGGTTGTGTTTTCTCCTTTGTAAAAGGATCTCTATATTTTAGCATGTGTATATGCTATCAAGGAGTTAGGGAGTTAGTGAAGAGTGGATCTAGGATCTTAGTGATATGAAATACTATAAAAGTTCTTTGTGATATCTCTACCATTTTCATAAACTTATCACACAATGGTTTTATCATTTAATGTTCTTGAATTATTGAATCATTAAACCACCAAATACTATTGTTCAAATTTATTACTCTGATAATTTTAAAAGGAAAGAAAATTCACCCCCACTTGTCTATTTTCATTCCATCTTGATATCAAATATATATATATATACATACATATAATATAAATTTAAAACAAGTCAAACCCTCACCATAAACACCTATGAAAGAAACAATCCATTTTTATCAAACCACAAAAGTAATACATAATCCACTTCACTGAAACCATCCATATACAAATAGTCATAAAGAAAACATTTTTTATAAACTTCGGGTGCATGTTTCAAGGGGTTGTTATTTTTATAACATCATCCAAAAGTTCCAACTAGGCCTTACAAGTTTTCTTTATGAAACCAAGTTAAAAAACATGTTTCCAAAACCAAGTGTACCAATGTCATTAAAACCTCAACCATTAAAATGAATTTATTTATTTTAAAAAATAAAAATCACACCCAAATCTTGAAATAAGCCCTTTAGTTTTATATAGGACCCAAAACATCCTTTATAATTGGAAAATCAATTTATAAGAGCCATCCAGGATTTTATACAAAAACTTGGTGTGCACAGATTTCCAAAATATATTCTATACTTTGAAAAACAAAATGAAATCACTTTCACATTTGATAAAATTCAATAGAGAACACCCATAATATAAAAAACATGTTAAATATACCAGATAAAATTTATATAATGCATAAAATAATCCTTAAAAACCAAAAAGAAATCATAGTTTTAAATTTAAAGAGCTATGCTAGGGACCACCCACCTTTAATCTCTTCTCTTTTACAAACAATGACATAGATCAAAAAAAAAGTGCAAAGTCCATATAAGATCATGTAAAACCCTAAAAATTAAATAACATAAATTAAAAAACAAGATAAAGAAGACCCTAGGTTTCCAAGACCATGCTAGGGTAATAAATTAATATGGAAGGAAGAAAGTAGAAGAAGATCCTAGGAGGTTATTAACTTTAATGATCCACCTCAAACTTGAATAAATCCCATGGACAGTAGATTTGAATGGATATGAAGGTTCTGAGAGAGATCTTAGATCTGAGGGGGTTAAATGGGGGTGAAAGGAAGACCCCAAGGGATTTAATTGAAGAAGGGAACCAATGTTATTTTACATTTTTAATAAAACTGGTCATTTGGAAAGGTTTGGAAATCTGTGCACCAACCGTATAGACCCCTCTATTAAAATTGAAACTTAACTCACACACTTTTCATATGTCTTGCCGAAACCATGTTCCTGATAGTTCATTTGTAAGGGTCCTCCTACACGGTCTCCATTGGTCCCACATGATAAGCTCTAAACCATAAAATACCTATGCATACTAATCATGCATGTAAAAAAAAGAGAACTGAAAACCCTTTTACATAAGGTTTCCGGCACGATTTAGACTAAAATATGATAAAAAAATCATTCATAGAAGGAAACCTATGTAAGGGTTCTCTGTATGGTTTACTCTAATCATGAAATGTACATGAATAGAAAAAAATCTTTAAAACTCAAGATTTCAAGACCAAAACTCCCCAAATTTAAAAGTATCCCAAAATTAAATAATTAAATAAAAACTATGGTAATATAGGGTGTTATATCTTTTATGAAATATGATTCCAATTATTTAATTGCAATAGGAAATGAATTTTTCAAACAACATCATCGAACAATACATTTATCATCAATAATATCTTAGAATCATATAACCACATGTGAATCACCCAATTCTTTACAATTTCATTTAGCCTGTTTATTCTCTTCATTAGGTTAATCCTTACTATCCACTAAAAGAAAACAAAAACATGATAATTAATCAATTTCACATAAATAAATGGGATAAGTCTCAAATCCATTGCCTCAACCGAAGCTTCACAGTCATAACATGAAACAAAGAGACAAAGATAATCACAAGTCCAAGAACACATGGGGGGGGGGACCTAAACAACCTATAACAAAACAACCTCCATCAAAACTACAACCCAAGTCTAATAAAACTAAAACCAAATTTTTCCAGTAGCCTCTTTAAGAATAAAGTCCAGAGAGAAAACTAAGAAAAATATAAGATAAATTACCTTGTATTATGAAGAGGTTGATCTCTAAAATATGAGGGCCAAAACCAATCAAGGGTCACTCAAATATCTCAAAGGGACTACCTTTAGTTGACTAGGGTTTGAGGGGTAAATTATGGAAACTACAAGAAATGAGATGTGTTTCCAAATTTATAATAAAACCATAAAATCGTCATGGCATGGAAAGTCATAGTCATGCCGTGATGGGACTATATCGAATGTATTTGTGAAATCCACACCATGATCTACTCCATCTTCCCCCATTTAAAACTCATCTAAACTACTTAATTCAATATAACCAAGGGAGGTTATGACCTGATGGCTACCACTATACCACCACATCAAAATCTCCAAACATCCCAAAACACCATGACACTTCCAAAACTCCACAATGTGATGAAAACCAAAAAGGCATAATTGATGAACTTGATACCTAGGTATTTACGACACTAAACCTATGATCACAATGTGATAAAATCATACGTATGGGGGTTTTTCTTTGCTAAAATCCCCTTTAGGATCCTTTACGCCATGACTGAATCCACTAAATCATGACCAAACATCCAACACCAAAACAACGAGCCGACTAACTCTCACGGCCTATGCCCCAAGTCATGACACATCCTCATATTGTGACATAAAATCCCATGTCATGGCTAAACCCTTCACGATGCGACACATCGAACCACAAAAATATCCTTTCTACCCAACCAACTCTTTGTGCCATGGCACCCAAGTCTACGACGTAACACACTCCTACCAAATAAAATGTCAAATCTAACAATACATCTCTTCCTCCAATCTTCTCCCAACACTCAAAAGATGCAAAGCAATAGTCTAATAATGTTTAGGCCTCCAAAAAATAATTAAATAATTACATGCACTTGAAAAAAAAAATGAATAGTAATATAGAACATTACATACATATTATAAATACACTTTTTAAAATTAAAAATAGTATAATGAGACAATAAACACAAATATATAAACAAATTAAAATTGAAATTCTCACAAAAAAAGTGTTTTTACCAACATATTTTTTTTGGAAAATAAAGTTTTTGTTTGTAAAAATTATTAATTCTAAGATATTTTAACTTTTATTGTTATTATTTTTAGTTACTAATAACAATTTTTACCAAAAGATACATCCATTGATATAGATTATTAAATACTATTTTTTTACTCGAAGTAAAATATATTGCTTTATTATACCAACATCAACAATTTTTTTTACCATAACATGAATATATTATCAATAATCATCACTACCAACAAATCCTTTACTCTCATTAAAATATGTTGTAGTAAACTATTCAATAACAAAAAATATTTTTCAATAACTAATTAAATATTCATTAATTATCCAGTACTAGGTCATCATTTTTCAATATATATATATATTAAATTATAATATTAATAATTTAATAATATTTTATGATATGTGAATTTGAACTAAATCATGTCTTAATCTACTAAAGGCCATTAATAAATATGGATGAATGATTAATTCTCTATGGTTGAATATTAAATAAAAATGATTACTGCGGCAATATTACCTAGATTCATCTTCATCATTTCCCTTAGCAACATCACATGCTCTTTTAATTCAATTTGATTTTATCCTTATTTAATTTTGAAATATTTGGACCATATTCCTCTACTAATTCACTAGGTTAGATTCTAGGGTTGGGTTTCTTCAAAATAATCCCTTTTCGTATTTTTTTAATCAAAAATTTTGTTGTTTCTTAGCATTCGATCCACTCCCACCAATCTGTAAGAGTACTTCTCCTTGGATGAAGCCATCCAATTATTGGATACCCTTCATTGATTTGAAAAAAGTCCTCCACAGATGATGTAGATTCCCACTGATATTATGAAGTCCTCTATGGTTGAATACTAAATGAAATTGGTTACTACAATATATACATTGAAAAATTTCACTTGAAATTTGAATGGAACTTTACACTAAAAGTATCCCGCTTAAATTTATACTAAAATTTTATAGTGTAAATTTACAATGTAATTTTTTGATAAAAATTTACATTTTTTATTTATATATTAATATATATATATATATATTGTAATTATAGTTGAATATTTGTGCTAAATTTTTTTAATGGAAGTCTGTACTAAAATTTTTTAGTGGAAATTTGCACTAAAAAGTTCTAGTGGGAGTTTCCACTATAAATTTATAGTGGATTTTTTCACTGGAATTTTCTATAGGAAATTTACATTTCAAAATTTCACTGCAAAATTACATTATTTATGTGTTAATATATTCAAACTGAAAATAAAAACAAACTTTTATTTTATAATTTTTTAATAAATGTTTTAGTATAATTATCAATGCCCTAAAAGTTTATAGTAGAAATTTTCCATTAAAATATTTAGTAAAATTATCAATGCAATAAAATTTTTAGTAAAATTTCCCAATAGAAATTTTCAAAAAAAGTTTATAGTGTAAATTTTACCCAAAAATCTTCAATGGAAATTTATATTTTCTATTTATGTATTAATATATTTTTATTATAATTTTAAGTGGATGAAATATGTACTCAAAATTTCCTATGAAAATTTTCACTTGATATTTACATTGGAAATTTGATTTATTAACAATAAAATTTTAATTTTATTTTTATTTTTTTGAAATTTTCACTATAAATTTTCATTCAAGAAAATAAATAATATATTTATATCAGAAAATATATGGTGTGCGGGAATATATATTGAATATTTGATTTGGAAATTCATGTGAACATTTGAACTACAATTTTCTAGTAGAAATATACAGTGAAATTTTTTGGTACAAATTTACAGTGAAAATTTACACTATTTTATATATTTATTAATATATCATGTATGCATACACTGAAAATTTGTATTATAAATTCCCACTGAAAAATTAATTTTTATATTTATAATAGTAAATAAACAATGTTAATTTCTAATAAATTTTTCTATAGGAAATTTCCTATGGAAATAAACAATGTAATTTCTCATTGAAATTTTATATTATTTATTTCTTATTAATATATCATCACTTATAATTTAAGTGGAAATTAAAACATAAAATTTAAGCTGAAAATTTTCATTTTAAATTTTCACTCTAAGTTTTCAATGAAAATTTATATTTTTATATGTATAAATTTATTGAAAATTTCCAATTTAAATTCACACTAAAAAATTATAAGAAATATCCATCAAAATTTTTTAATGAAAATTTTAAGTGTATATTTATGTGCATATATGTATGCATTGAAAATTTCAAGTGTAAATTTATACTAGAAAATTACATTGTAAATTTAAATTTATATATATACATATATGTTTTTTTCCAATATTCATTCAAATATACTTTTGAAATAGTCAATTGAAATTTTTATGTAAATTTGCATTGTAAATTTCCAATATATATGTACTATAAATGTACAATGTGATATTATGATGTATATTGATACCAGTTTATGCGTGCATGTGTGATTTTAGGTGAAAATTTATATGGTTCATGGTTTGTAGTAAAGACACATTAGAAAATTTTCACTCAAAATTTTTAGTATATATTTATGGTGGAAACTTCCATTGTAAATTTGCATGGAAAATTCTCAATATAAAATTTCACTAGAAATTCCACACATAAATTTATAATGTATTTATTTATATAGTTATTTTAATATAAATTTTAAGTTATGGAAATTTTCTAGGAAAATTTCCAGTAAAAATTACATTTTTTATTTATGTATTAATATATTTTCATTGAATTTTAAGTGAAAAATAGATTTTTAAATTTCCATTGTAATTTTTCACTAGAAATTCCCAATGTAAATTTCCATTAGAAATTTACCTATGGAATTTTCATTTTAATAGATAAGTGTCATATTATAAATATATATAATCAATATTATATATAATAAATATCATAATAAATATTATATATATATAATAAAAATTATATATATATATATATTTATATAATTAATTTCCATGAATAATAAATAGTATATAATAATTACATAATAATAAAAATTTAAAAATATATAATACTTTCAATATTTGTTTGGTGAATAATAAGGTGAAAGTGAACTTGTGTAGGTACCTTATGGTAAATATTTGTGAAATGATCAAAACTTCTCAAAAAGAAACCTGTTTATATTTTCATGATGATTTCTACAATGTTGAAGAGGTTAGGATGTGTGGAGTATGTAGATGAGTTAATTAGTGCATGTAGTAGTTTCTGCCTTCATAAAGACATCTTAAAAATGATTAAAATCTATTGGAACCCATGGAGGAGAATTTGGGCAGAAGATAAGGAAAAATTGTATGAGGATTATAATCCCATTGATCATCCTACCAGACCAAGGGATCAAACTGATCTAGGTCTTAAACCTGGTGAGAAGGTTGTGTATTTAGATAAAGAGAAAGCTGAGCCTGAGCTATAAGGAGAAAAGATATCTCCTATAGATGATAGGAGTGACCCAAATATTTCTTAAAGCCTAAGAGAAATGTCATATGGACCAACAAGCCCACCATTATAATTACCTTCTAATGAACCTTTTTTAGATGATGATGAAGATGAGGAAGAGACTGAAGTCTCTAGAGTTTAAGGTTATGTGAGAAGGACTAATGATTATGATGAGGATGATGATGATTATGATGATGAGGATAGTGATGGTGAGCATGTGAGTGACTCACTGAAAGAAATACAAGAAGTAGTTAGTTCTTGTGAGGATTTCGTGCATAGAGATAAAGAACCAAATGATACAGCTAATGGATAGAACAATATTGATCCTGATGGACATGATAATATTGATCATGATGGACATGATGATGGAGATGTTGGAAATGAGGATGAACTTGACCACCCTGATGATGCTCAAGGAATCATTTAAGAACTTTATGATATTATGGTTGGAGGTCAAGAGGAAGAAGCTGAAGTTCTGATTATACCAGTGCTTTAGAATGAGGGGGTGCCTCAAGGTAAAAGAGTGAGAATAGATACTCTAAATCCTATAGATGCAACATGTTTTGATTAGTGGAATAGGTATCTAGGATATATCTTGTTTGGGTTGGACTATGGTGACTCAGATAAGGAGAAGGTTTCCCCAACTCCTCCATAAGCTGATGTGGAACCTACTACCCATTCCTCACCTACCTTACCTAGTGCTAATGAGCATGTTGTACAGGTAATTCCTAGTGACTATGTCACCAAGTCTGATCTTGAACAATTCAAGGATGATGTGTGTGAATATGTGATATCTTCCATTCCAGTTATAAATGAAGCTTCTACATATGTGATTATTTCAGAGGCAAATGTTGTTCATATTGAAAGAATGGTAATTTAGGAAATATAGCCCAATATTATCACTACATCCAAGAACATTGTGAGAAATAATTCAGTACTAGGAGAAGAAGTAATGAAAATAAATCATGAAATGGTATCCCTATCCAATTAATTCAAAACAACACTTGGTGGTGTTATATAGGTTCTTAGGTACCTTTTTACACATCTACATAATGCTGATATGAAAAGGTTGATGGAGGATCTTGGAAATATGATTTCTGGAGAAACTGGTTCTAGAGTTACCAAGACTACAACAAATATAAGGTCCTTTAGGACCATTATAAGAGAAGATCTCAAGTCCATTCCAAATGAATATAATAAAGAGACCCTTTACAAAGTGAAAAAGAACAATGACCATGTATATAACATGGTGAGACAATATTCAAATGAGGAAACTACAGCTTAAAAGAATATCAGATAAAAATTAGACAAGTATTTTTCTAAAATCTAAACAAAGCATAAGTTGAATAACAACTTTAAGTACTTGGATGAGAACCTCAAGATACCCCCAGTGACTGAGGAATTCAAAAATCAAGTGAGCCAGTTGAAATATTTTACACCCACATTGGAGAAATTAATGAAAAACAAGGAGGATATTGAGAAGGCCATGCAGTATGGGGGTGAAATCATTACTAATTTTATTAATATTTTGAAGCCTTACCTGTATGTATAGTCTGAAGCTATAGTGGTCCTTGTAGATACTTCCATAAAACATGCTTCACTGCCTCCTTTTTAGATGTCAGTATCTCAAGCTTTATCTCAGATCAGGCCAATGATCCAAGAGTAGCCTCCCAGTTGTGTTCTATCAGAGCAGAGACCAAGCCTTACATCTACTATTCCTATAACCCATTTATTTACCTAGTATAAGAATTTTACCAGCCCTTCATACATCCATAGAACCACCACTTGGCCCTACTATTTACCCTTCAGACAAAGGGAAAGGTCCTCAAAATCCCAATCCTTAGCTGTGGGATCATTCTTTGATAGGGCTCTTTACTTTTATTTTGATGAGTGTATTATGTTGTTAGTACTATTTTTTAATTTCATTAATATCTGTTTGAATTCAATGTGTTTCAAGTTTTTTTATGTTCTTTTTATTTATCTTTATGTTTTTACACCTTTTTTATAATCCGAAAAGGGGGAGAAACATATGGATGGATGACATAAACTTTTAACCTAACAAGGAGACTAACTATGGAATAAGAAGGATGGAATGTAATCAACAGAGAATATATATATATATATATATATATATATCCCATCTCTGATATAAATAACTAAAACTGATCTAATAAAACTTACTAAGTGGGGGCATAAAAGTGCTGTAATATAACTCTCTTATACAAACCTTCTATATATGATCAGATACAATTAATGAGGGGAGAATAAAAGGAAAGACCTTATAGTTATATTAAGAATTCACACTAATTGTTGGTATTCTAAGCTAAGTCATTCTTATTCCTTAATATCTTGTATAACTCATTCATGCCATGATTTGTAATTATCAAAAAACGGGGTTATTGTTAGACCTTTGTGAGATATTTGTTTTAATAATCACAAATCATGCAATTTACAAATCATGATAATTCAAAAATCATATTACAACTAATTTTAATAATGTAAATGAATATTTATAAATGAATAAATTATGTCAAATGGTATAATAAATGGAAATTAGTCAATACATTATGTATATTTGTGTTTCAATATATTTACAAGTGTATATTTACATGAAATTATGAATTTCACTTAATCTGGTAGTAGTCTATATAAGATAGACACTTTGTAAGTTTTTCAAAGTCATAGACACCGATTTGTTCAAAGGATTCACCGATGGAAAACTCACCGATCTAAGAAGACATCGATACACGACTCAACGATGAAAAAACGACACACTGATGGACAAGTTGCCGATGATCAGTCACACCGATAGTGCAAGCGACTCATAGATATGCGACTCACTGATGGGCAACACACCAATAGTTCAAAGGACTCACCGATGGATGCCTCACTGATGGGAGACGCACCAATAGTTTAATGGACTCATCAATGAATGATTCACCGATGGACAACGCACCGATAGTTCAAAATGAGTCACCGATGATGAATTATCAATGCCTAGACAGACCGATAATACAAATGACTCACCAATGCCCAAAATCACCGATACCGATGGAAATGACTCACCGATATAGAGAGTCACCGATGTCAATATAATGATGCTAATGACTCACCGATACTTATGACTCACTGATAGTCATATAAATTGATTTCATTTTATTAATTCAACTTTATATCTAACTGTCATATTTAGACAAATTAATACTTCTGGCATTAATTAATGTTGTTTGTAGAATATTCAAAGGATAGTATGAGGTACGTGCACATGGGGAGATAATTATGCCAGCTGTACCTCGAAGGATAAAAGGATAACATGCTGAATCTTTCAAAATATACATAGAATAGCAGTAAGAAAAAAAATCATGTAAAAGAGAATAACTCATGTAACTCTCGAGCATACTTACAATACCTAAGAACTCTAAAGGAAGAACATATGGGGAGATCAAGAAATAGAGATAAACCTATTGAGATTACCTAAACATATTTCAAAAAAGAAGATGAACATATCATACTCCTGGAATCCAAAACACAAAGGCTACGACACTCTATTTTGGAGTCAACTTTCAGAAGAGGACTCGAACTTCAATTACACTACATCAAATGAGTCCAGAGTTGCACCGCATAACACACATATCCTTCTAAACCTAACTCTACATATTTATCTATGTTGTGATCATTTATTTACATTTTTGATCAGGTTGTGTATCTGTCTGTTACACACACATTGAATCCTATGTATAACTGGAGGATACTTGATATCCTCAATCTCACACTCCTTTTATCCATTTGTATCCCACGTAGAACTATGGAAGAGATCATCTGTTACATGTTTTTTGTTTTCCCATAAATAACTGTGGTAGAGGTCAAGGGTGACTTGGACGACCTTGTGTGCTATTGTGAACCCTGATCCAGAGTGTGGATCAAACTTGTTTATTAATTTAAACTGCTTGGTGGTGGGTGATCACCAAGTAGAGAGGACTAAGTCTCGTCCTAAGACTGAAACTATTATTTTAAATTCCAATGTTACTATTTTTATTTTCTTTTACTATGTTTTATAAAAAATTTCATTCAAAAAAATTAAAAATATGATAGCTAGTTTATAAAGTATTTATAATAGTCTTGAACCAATAGGTTAGTTTCAAAAGTTATATTAATCTTTAGATTAGTATAGAGGAGAACTAATCAATATCTTGAGAAATTAATTGAACATTGATAAATCTTATAAATTCACTACAAACTGACTTGGAGTATATTTTTAATTGGGGGAAATTTTTAAATAACCAATATTTAATAGAATTTTTTATAGGAACTCAATTCACACCCCTCTTGAGCTTCCTTCTAGGAAAACACTCATTATATTCTTCCACCATTTTGATTACATCATCACTTTACTCTTCTTCTTCTTCTTCTTATTCTTCTTAATACACTTTTTCTTCTTCAACAATGGGATCCGAAATTGAAATAATTTTTTTTCTCTTATATGCTCCCAGATTTTCAATTGGAATTTATTCTTTTAAGAAGGATTCTGGTACCTAAACTTGTTCAGATGCCCTTTATGTATCTCTAATAAAATCTTGAACAATCTCGGCTTCTGACATATTCTTCTTTAACTTTTTCTCTTTTGATTTCTTCTCAATCTCTTCATCATATTGAATCTTTAAGGCCTTATCCAACAAGGTATTACACAAAAACTTCATATCCCTCTTTCTTTTTCTTCTTATTCTCTCTACATTTTCTACCACTTCACCAGAAAATGTATTTTTCTTTTTTTTTCTTTGGTGGAGAAGATATTTACTCAGGTACTGGTGATTTTTATTTTGGTTATAGTTATTTTTCTTTTTTTTTCTTTGTAGTTTTCTTGGAACTTTCTCATACTTCACCTTTTTTTCTAATAGCTTGATCATCCTTATCAGGAAGTTCAAAGAACTATCCTATCTTAATACTAAAATCAATCTTCATCCTTCTCAAAGTATCATCACTCAAAAACATTATCTTGAAAACCCTGGCCTTTGAGATGCATGAGATTTTGAAAGAGTCTAAACATAAGACAATAATCATCGATAAGATTTCTGGGTATAAAATAATCTGAGACTTAATGGTGTAATTATTAACTTTGTTGATAGTTAAAAGAATGTACTTGATGAGGTTTATCTTCCTTAGATTCACCAATAAATCCATCATGAATATATCACATTTATTAAGGGAATCTTTATCTCCCTTGATCAAAATGATAAAACCTTGAATTCATAGATCTAGTAATATATAATTGGTTGAAAGATGAGAAACCTTCAGTGAATTTACTCCTTTAAGACCAAGGAACTCAATTTCCATAACCTTCTCAAAAAATCCTTTTTTGTCTGGTAAATTTTGAGAGAAAAATATGGCTTCACCTTCATAAGGAATATTCAAGTTAATTGCAGCCTTGTTGAAAGAAAAGGAATAAGTCTTTCCATAAGTCTTGAATGAAAATATCTCTCTTCCTCCTTGTTCATAAAAATGAACTATATCAAAAAATTCTATAAAAATATTAGGATATACTGGATCCTGATTCTTTTCCTTGGATATGCGTAGAAATTCCCAACTATTATTCTTTATGATTTTCGAAATCAAATAATCATACTTCGCAAAGAAATTTGGGTCCACCAACTTTTCTTTGTAAATTATCCAATCCTTGAGTTCCTTGTTTGAGGCCATTTTAATTTGAGAGAAAACATCAAGAGACATTCAGATATTAAGGAAACAGGGAAAAGTAAATGGAAACATTGAAGAGTGGAAGGGATTATGTGAAAAAAAAGATTGTGATAACCGATGTGGGATGTGAATAGGGGGTCCTTTATATAGGCTTCATAGTGAAGGTTCATATTCCTGATTCTATCCAATTGTTGAGATTACTTTGATCTGATCTGATGGTTGAAATTAATGCTGAAGAAGGATTTATAGGTTCTGATCTTTTGAGGTTTTAGTGAAAAATCATATTTAAGTAAATTTAATACGATAAGGTTTTCTTAATAAAAGATAGAAATACCAAAAAGTAAAAAAAATGAAATTACAAAGATTTAAGTAATGAAACATACCTCATGGATTTCTCAGAAAGAATTGGAAATTTTTATAATGTTCTTCTTGTAGAACTTAGGTTACATAAATTTTTATTAAGGAAAGAAAATATTTTAAAGTTCCGAAAATTTTAGGTTCCAAAAATTTTAGGTTTCGAAAATTTTAGGTTCTGATTTTTTTTGAAAATGAAATATATATATAAAAAACATATGTACTCCTCCTATAAAAAGGGGTAACTTAATGTAAGGATATTGTTTCAATGAGAAGTTAATATGGATGATTACTTTATGGATATAATCCCTGATTTTTTAATGTATTAAAATCTATTAGAGGGTAAATATTTTGTAAAAATGTTTGCAAGTTGGTCTTGCGTTCCGATAAATTGTAAAATGATATCTTCTTTAAGTGTGTAATCCCTAAGTAACTGATGCCTAATATCTATGTATTTTTCATGAGGGTGATGTGTGGGGTTTTTAATTAGGGAAATAGAACTATTATTACCACACATTATCTAAATTTTGGTAAAACTCTTGTCGTGGTCTGTGAGTGTGTGTTTCATCCACAACACTTGAGCACAACAACTTACAGCTGATACATATTCAGCTTTAGTAGTGGAAATTGCTACTGAGTATTACTTCTAGCATGACCTAGAAACTAATGAATCTTCTAAGAAATGATATTTTCTGAATGTAATTTTCTTATCCATTCTACATCCACCAAATTCATCACCTAAAAATCTTTTTAAAACAAAATCATTTCCAGAATAATAAAAAAGTCTTAAATCTATGGTTCCCTTTAAATAGTGGAATTTTTTTTAACTGCTTTTAAATGAGATTCGTTTAGATTATATTGATATCTTGACCATAAGAATACCAAAAACAATAAGTATGGATGAATATCTGTTAAGTATAATAACTTACTATCATACCTCTAAAAGATGTTTTGTCTACTAGTTTCTCAGCTTCATCAAGATCAAGATTATTTGAGGTACCGATTGAAGTACTTATACTTTTAGTGTTTTCATATCCATACTTCTTAATAATATTTTTAATATAATTATGTTGAGATATATAATTTCCTTATGGTTTTTGAGAAATTTGAAAACCAAGGGAACATGTTAACTGACCCATTATACTCATTTAAAATTAGATTTCATAATATTTGTAAATGAATTAGTTGAATATTGTGGAGTTGATCCAAATATAGTGTAATAAACAAAAATTTTAACAATCAAAATATTTTCCTTATCCTTATTTATAAAAAGGGTTGAATCAGTAGTTCTCGTAACATAATTATTTTGTAATAAAAATTCTGTTAGTCTGTCATACCAAGTTCTAGGGGATTTTTTAAGTCCACATAAAGATTTAGTAAGTCTATAAATATGTTCAGGATGTTTTGTGTCTTAAAAACCATGAGGTTGTTGAAAATAAACTTCCTCTTGAACATCTCTGTTAAGAAAAACACACTTCTTATCCATTTGATAAAGATTCAAATTAAACAATGTTGTAAAGTCTATTAGAATACGAATAGATTCAAGTTTAGCTTCTAGAGGATAGGTTTTTTCATAGTCTATTCCTTCTTGTTGATTAAATCCTTTAGAAACTAATTTTACTTTATTTATTACAACAATTATATTTTCATCACATTTATTTCTGAAGACTCATTTTACTCCAATTACAGAAGTTTATTTAGGTCTTCTAACCAAGGTCCAAACTTTGTTCCTTTCAAATTAATTTAGTTCATCTTTCATATCTTTAATCAAATCATCATAACCTAAAGCTTCATCAATTATTTTAGGTTAAAATTGGGAATGAAATTCTAGATTCTGTACTTTATTTCCTAAAGAACTTATAGTTATTACATGTTGATTTACATCCCCAATGATTCTATAAATGGGATGATTCTTAAGAAAAAACTGATTTGGGTTTTGTAAAATATGTTTATCAACATAAGGTAAAAAATATTTTGGGGTAAATACTTAAAAAACATTTTTTCTTGAGTATTTTCCTTATTATAATAATCTTTCATCCAATTTTGGTAATTATTTTTTTAAAACAGAAATGAGGATATAGTTTGGGGTTTTTTAAAAACAAAAGGATTAGTTTTAACTTATTTAACGTGTACTATTTCTTCAATGGTAAAAGATTTTTTGTTAAAAACTCTAGAAGATTTATAAGTAGTGGAGTATCCTAAGAAAATTCCTTCATCAGATTTGGGTGAAAATTTATGAAAGTTATATTTATTATTCAAGATAAATACTTTTCATCCAAATACTTTAAAGTATGAAAATTTAGGTTTTTGACCAGTCCATAACTCATAAGGTGTTTATTAAGAAAAGTTCTGATTAAAGCATGATTTATAGGATAAAAATCAGTACTTACTACTTCAACACAAAAATGTTTAGCAATAAAATATTCACTCAACATGGTTCTAGTTATCTCTTGAAGAATTAAATTTCTTCTTTCAGCAACACCATGTTGCTGAGGATTTCTTGAAGATGAGAAGTTAAGAGTAATGCCTTTCTTACTACAAAAAGTTTCAAAATCTGAATTTTTAAATTCTCCCCCATGATCACTATGGATAGATATCAATGGAATGTTTTTCTCATTTTTAACTTTGGCTTAAAAATAATTAAAATAAGAAAAGTCTTCAAATTTAATTGATATAAAATAAACTCATGTAATTCTAGTATAATCATCAACTAAAACAAATATGTAGTATTTGCCTCCAATACTTCTAGTTTCTGTTGAACCAAAAAGATCCATATGCATTAGTAGTAATTCAACAGAAGTTGAGACTTCACTAATTGATTTAAATCTTGACTTATGTTTCTTTCCAAATTGACAAGGATCACAAACTTTTTAAGAATAAAATTTAATATTTAGTATATCCTTAACAAGTCTTTTATTTGAGAGTTTGTATAAGTTCCTATGGTTATAGTATACTAGTATTATATTCTATAACCAATATTGATCTTCCATTGTACTAAGTTAATGTAGGTCTTCTATCCTAAGGTTTTCTAAGTTAAGTGTGTAAGCACTCTCATGCCTATGAGTAGATAGAATAAAATCTTCCTTGTAATTGTGTACTAAGAATTTATCATTTCCTAAAATCCACAAGGTAAAATTCATCACATAATTAGATTACTCTTATAAGGTTGTTCTTAAGATATTTAACGAATAAAACATTTGAAATTAAAGCTTTTCCAAGAAAAACAATATTACCTATACCAACAATTTCCCCTTGAGCATTATCTCTGAAAGTTACTTTTCCTCCTTTCATCTTGATAATATTTTCAAAGAAGTTTTTATTACCAGTCACATGTCAGGAACATCCATTATCCATTATCCATGTACCATGTATTGTTTTTGGCACATCCTTTTTTTTTCCTGAAAATAAATAAAAGTTAGAATTTTGGAATCCAAACTTGTTTGGATCTATAAATTTTATAAAGTAAAATATTAGGTATCCACATTTTATTAGAAAATAATGCTTTATAAAAACCTAAGGATTGGGTTTTATTTAAATAAATTTTTTTATCCCAATGTCCAACACATTGACACTTAGTGAAAAAGGATAAATTTTGGGAACAAAATAGTTGTGAATAAAAACTGGTTTTAAATTAGTACAACTAAATCTAGAACTATTCCTAAGAGGATTAAGTTATGAATAAATTTTATCAAATTATTTCCTTCCAAAAGTGAAATGTGATAAAAGTATCTTTAAGGAAAATATTTTATATTTCAGTCTGATGACTAATTTCCTATCCTCATAGTTTTTAGTCTTTGAATTTGAGTTAGCCTCTAAATTTTTTTTGTTAGAAATAACATTTTCAAGATCCTTAGAAATTTTATCTTTCTCAGAATTAACTTCCTTAATGTTTTTAGAAATATTATCAAAATCAAGAGTTTTCTGATCAAGATATTTTGAAAGATTTGATACTTATTTTGTTAAAATATATATTCTAGAATTTTCCTTATCAAGATTATTTTTTATCTTACTATTTTCATTCTCAAGTAACTTGGAAAACCTAGAAACTTCTTCAAATGAAGGTAAAGTATTATCTTCTAATGACAAAGATTATTTATATGAGGATTCATAATATTCTTCATTAGGAAAATTTTCATTTAAAGAAATGTTGGTTAATGATTCAGTATTGTGAACCTTATCCATAAGATAATAATTTTCAGTAGGTAATCTAGATATAAGAACAATATTCTTCTGACTAGAAGATTCATATTTTGAGGATTCATATGAAGAGTCGCCAACTCTGGAACTCCAGGTGTCATTAGCCTTTAGGAATTTCTTATCCTTATATTTGTAGTACTTATTTTTGTTTATTTCATAATTCTTATCCTTTTTTTTCTTTTCTCTTGAGCATATGATAGTCTGGTCTAATATATCCATCCATTTTTTCATTCATAGCAAGTTACTTATAAATATTTCTTGTCCTTTATATCTTTATTCTTATATCTATACTAAAAATATTTCTTTCCCACAATCTTATTCATCATTTGATAAATATTGGCTAATTCTTTCTCAAACTGATAACTATCACTTGATTCAGATATTACAATAGCTTTCCTAGCTTTAGATCTAGTTACTCTTTCTGGAGCCTTGGATTTAGATATATTGGTGAAAGCAACGCTTCCATTACCATTCTTCTTCTTATTAATTTATGCATCTCTTTTCATTCTTGTTTCATGCTGAAGAAGATTTCCAATTAACTCATCAAGAATGATGTTAGATAATTTTCTATTTTCATTAATATTTTTCCTTTTAGATTCCCACTCATTAAGCATAATATCTATTATCTTATCCATAAGTATTTCATCATTAAGTCCTTTTTCTCTCATAGATTAAAGACTGTTGATGATAGTCATAAATATTTATTGAACTTTGTATACATGTTCTCCATATGGAAACATAAAACCATGATATTCAACACTTAACATAGATCTTCTTGTTTCTATCACTTTTTAAGTTCAAAAGTGTGTTACTTCAAGTTTATTCTAGATACTATTATCAGCTTCACAAGATGAAATATGTCTATAGATATTCCTAATCATGGAACATAAAATAGTATTGTGTACCTTGTAATTTAATTTATATTCTTTTTTTCATGATTTTTAATGTTCTGATTTCCTTGCTAGGAATCTTGTATTCTCTAGTGAGCATGAAAAAATTATCCACTCTAGTGTTTATAAAAAATTCGTCATCCTATCTCTTTAGTAATCATAATCATTACCATAAAAAATTAGTGATCTGGTAGGATTTAAATTTTCTATAGAACCAATTTTCATTCTTTCCATTCTATAAAAAAATATGAAAGATATTTTCCTTAAAAAGGATCAGAAACAAAATTTTATAAACAAATAAATTTTTTAATAAAAAGATGAACAAGTAAAGTTAAGTAAGTAAACTTATATGTAACTCAATATTTAAGAAAAACTTGGACAAGAAAAGTTTATCAATAAAACTTATATGTAATTATAAGTATTTCAGATACCTCCTATGATACCAATTATAGGATCTAAATATAGATGCAGATGCTCAATTACAAGAGGGGTGTGAATTGTAATTTTAAAAACTTTCATTTTTATCCTTTAATAAAATCTATGTTTAAAAAATTTAAACTAGGTTAATTAAAAACCCCTCTTTAGTTCTTAAACAAAGGGATATTTGGAAGGGCCTGGGTCCAATTAAAAAAACCTAAAATTAAATAATTTTATCATAAATAAACTTAAGAAGTTTTATCTTAAACAAATATTCTACCTTAAAGAATATAGAATCTTATTTATAGTAGAGAATACAAGTATAAGAAATTATAAGAAAGTTACAATTTCTTTCTTTAACAAAATGTAATAGAAATAAAACTTGTAACAAAAACCATTAAACAAGTATAATAAATATTTTAACCTAAAGATAAGGGTATCTAATGACCGTGGATAAATTTACCTTGATTTATACTTTCAAGAAATTTTGTCTTATCCACACTAGGGTAATCCCTCGATAAGAATATCAGAATCTGTCTTGATATCCCCGCAAGCCCTCGATCTCTAAGGTGATCAGTACCTCTATATTTCTATCCTTGTAAGCCCTCAATTGATTAACAGCAATCAGAATTGCACTAAGAAGGATGAACAAGAAGTTCATATCTTAAACAATATTTTCATAGAATTCACACAAGGAAAATTTGAGCAGAGCTCTCGCAACATAAATTCTCTCTCTAGAATTTATCACATACAACAATTCTCACCATGTGTCGAAATCTTTAAATGGCTGGGGTATTTATAGGCAAAGGTTCCAATGGTCGGCTCCCTCCTCCAACAGTCATATTTTTCCATAAATCTTGGAGGTACCTATACATGTGTCACCCAGCCAACAGTTAGTTAAAAATAGATTGTACAATATTGTTTCATCTAAGAAAAATTCAGAAACAATATCATGTGTGAGAAACAATAATATATAAGAAAAAAATTTAAGTTTAAGAAACTTAAGTATAATAGGATCTGATAAACTTGGAACAATATGTTTAATAAAGAAAAGTAACTTTAACAAATATGAATAATTAGATTCTAGGAATATTAGAAATTAGAGTCTAAAAACTATTATCAATCGGATTCTGAAATAATATAAAATTGAATTTTGGATTCTGAGGAATTAAGAATATGATTTTTGAAGAATTTAGAAACTAATTTACAGAGAAATCAAAATCTGATTTCAGAAAAAATCAGATCCTGATTTATGAATAAATCTAAGTCATATTTCAGAAGAAATCGAAGTCTGTTTTTTAGAGAAATTGGAGTCTAGTTTCAGAAGAAATCCAGGTCTTATTTCAGAAGAAAAAAGAGTCTAGTTTCATAAGAAATCACAGTCTAATTTTAGGATAAATTGGAGTCCGATTTTAGGAGAAATCAGAGTCTTATTTCAGAAGAAATCAGATTCTGATTTCAGAAGAAAGTGGAGTCTGATTTCAACAAAAATAAAAGTCTTATTTCAAGAGAAATTGGAATCTAATTTTAAAAGAAATTGGAGTCTAATTTTAGGAGAAATTGGAATCTAATTTCAAAAGAAATTGGAGACTAATTTTAGGATAAATTATAGTATGATTTCTGAAGAAATCAAAGTCACAATTTTGGGGAAATCAAATTCTAAAAAACTATTAGATTCCAGGTTAGATAAGGATCCAATTTTTTGGTTTAAGAAAAATATTGTTAAACTTGGTTTAAGAAAACATTAGATAATGTGTTGAAAAACATAGGTAAGGTGAATTTTTTTAGTGAAATAAAATTTTCCTTAAGAAAATATTTCTTAAGGAAAGAAAAATCTCTTTAAGAAAATATTTCACAGGGAAAGATAATTTTCCTTAATAAATTTGTTTGTGACTTTCAAAACATAAAGGAATGAAAAAGTAATAAGGAAACTTATTGACTTAATAGAAAAACCATGAAGGAAATACTATATAGGAAATACTAGTCAGCCCCACAACGGTATATATCAATAGCATGTATAATGAGAATATACTGATATAATCATGAGAAACACCGTGCCATTAGGTTGTATTAACCATCTGGTAGCCACATGATTCTTCTTGATGCATGCTTGTTCAGAGAGAACTCACTCATCGAGCCATGATAACGTTGGAGACACTCACAAAGAGGTCTAGCCCCTATCCAAATGAGAATATATCAGTTAAGGAATATTATGATACCAGAGAGATATAATCCCATGAAAATACCATGGGGAATACCGCTAACCCCATTTGGATCAATTCATAATATAGGGGATTCTAGCCAACACCCTAGGGAATACCACTAACCCTACTGATGCAGACCTCTAGATAGAGGACCAATGCCCTACTCTTCAAGGTTACACCTATTCCACAAAACTCCAATAGGGATGATAGAGGATCAAAATCCAGTCCTAGGGAGGGATGATTGACTCTATCTCGGGCTCGAACTCTAGAGGGGATTACAATTCGGTGATGTGGACGTAATACCGTATTAAACCCTTGAGGAAAGGACCAAGGTAAACTCTCCCAAAATATATTGTTCCAAGATAAAAACTGACCACAATATATCAAAATGATCGTCTCATTGTTCGGGTCCCAACTCCATAGACGACTCATCAAATGGATGCACCATTTGAAAGTTGTCACAGTTTTCAGTTTTAAAGAAAGGAGGGTCATTTGACCATGGAACAAATGCATGATCGATTCTTATGACTACCCTAGGTCGACCTGAGGTCCAACCTAGGTCTGACCTGGATCTGACCCTGTACGTTGGGCCAACCTAGCTTATTCCGTTTGGGCCTGACCCACTCCACCTAATCATGGACCGTCTCCCCTAGCCCATCCCTCTCGTGCATGGGCCGCCTGGGCCATCACACATGGCCCTCCTGGTAATGTCCTTTGCTACATGTGGTGACGAGCAGTGACCACCACCACTACTAATGCCAGTATCCACTCTCTCCTCTTTTGTGAGCCTCCATTATTCCTATGATTCCCGAATATTAAAACGGTAATAGATCTGGGTTCCTTGGGTCCCAATATACATTGATCTAAACACTAATTTCATTTTTCCTCCAAATTTGGGGGTTTGATCGCATTCAGAGCCTCCTGGAAAGTCAAGCCATGACCACGAGGGTCCAACGGTGAAGAACTCCAAGAATGGGGGAGATATAATCACAAGAACAACTTGAGAAACAAACCTCTTCCTTGTTTGTGTTAGCCTCAATTCGTTATCATTAGAACGGGAGAACGAAAAAACAATTCAAGAAAAATCCCCAGAGATAATCCACACAATTATAACAATCCCGCAATGATTGAACTGCTGATCAATCTATTCATGGATTGACCTGCGTTCATTGTGAAAATAAAGAATAGGGAAATATCACAAATAAATAACCACCCTACCTCAATTCATATCAGTCGCTGGTGAAGGATAATCATTTTTTTATCATCATCATCATCAGCAAGGTTCATTCGAATCAAATATGCGTCAATCGTCGATCCATGATCTATCAACATTTTTCAAGAGAGTTCATATCCACATATCAGAGGAATTCTAGGGTTATAGTGACAACCCTGAATTTTTTAAAAATTAATATTAAAAGAAATTTCATTGTGTCAAAAATATTTTTTATAAAAATATTTTTTTTATAGTTTCTCCCTCCGTGACTTTTTCTACAGATGACCTGTACTAACAAAAGTTATGTCACTCCTAGGGTAAATCCACTACTCTGAACTTACTGGTGCCCTTGTATTTCTGATACGAGACCTTTTTAAGATTTATTCTAATTTATTATGAACACTATGTGTGTGTGATATTAAAAGTTTAATATTTTTCAAATAATTATTCTTGGAAAACCGGGCCTCGGAATCACACACCATCTTAGCACTGGTTTCGAAATCATTCCATATAATTTCTAAAAATAATTCATGGTAAAATACAAGATGTTAAATTATTATTAATCTATACACATGATTATATAATTATTTTAATAAAATCTATATCTTGATATGAAGAAACCAAAATTATTTTTTTAGGAAATATATTGTTTCAAATAAAACACTTGTTTTGATCAATTCAATAATTTTTATATAAACAATATTTTTTATGAAATATTCTTATGAAATTATATTTATTTAAATTTAAATGATAATATAATTTAATGAAGTCCAATGTAATTTTTATAAGGGTCAGAAAGTTTTTAGTGTCGTAAAAACTAGTATATCTAGTAAATAAGGATTTTCATTTAAAAGTAAAAATTCACATATTTTGAAAATAATTTTGGTAAAATTAATATTATTTTTTAAATCAAAGCATTAAAATTACCCAATGTTAAAATTTTCATAATTTTATCTGACAAAATAGTTTTTTGGTAAAAAGTAAATACAATATAAATATACAATACATATTATGAAATCATAATAGCCCAAATGTGAGGTAATAAAAACTATGAATGAAATCTATGACCAAAAATAGATTTTCCCTATAAAATAATTTGTTTTTGAAGTTATTTTATTAAGTTTACAAACCTATAAAGAATCCTCAAAAACCTTTATTATATTTTAAGGTTTTAAAGAAATGATTCTTTATGAACATAAATCACTTCCACATCTGGAGTAGTGTTATTATAATGATTTAAATTATTATACTAATAAAATAATGAAAACGAATCCTCTTAAGTAAATACCATGGGAAGGTTTTTGGTTTTGATTATTTTATCACTTAGAGTTCAGAACCTACGTTTTGAAATTAATAAAGAGTCTGACTATCTTTTACTATGAACACACACCCAATAATCCATTCCTCTTCACTAAAAACCCATTGAGTACAAAGTTCCTATACCTATACCTATATAAATCTCTCCAAAGGTGTTCCCAATGTCTTAAGAAACTCTTCTCAAGCATTTAGAATCACCCTCTCAAGGTAAAGGATTCTCTCTTCTTTTTAATTCAATTTCTTTCTTTGTAATAAGCAATTTTATTTTCAATTATTCATGTTATAATGTGTTTTAAAATATCTATTTACTATCCTTTTGTTTCCCAAGTAATGAGAGACCACTTTGCACTCTCATTAAAACCTTTCATGAACCTTTATGTAAACTCAATATGCTTCCAAAAATATTCCATGATTTTCCCTGCCAAACTTTTGTGTTGTGAATACCCATCCCCATTTCCATTCAAGGGTATTCACATATATGTACCTATCCTTCATTGATTTTGGACCACCATGTATATAACAAATTCTCTTTAACCATGGTATTAAAAGTTATGATATATGTTCTTATATTGTATGATCTATGTGGAACACAAATGCATGTAAATAATATAGATGTGATGGGTTGTCCTAGAATTATATATCCCTTCAATGCACTTTGTAATGTTTTTATCTCATCATATATAGTGTATATGGTTGGATAACCTATTTAAACTATGTTATGATGTCTTAGTGGTTAGCCTATACTTATTCATATGATGTCATGTTCTATTTTTTGTCACATTATTATGATTCCTTGATGTTATCATCTTATACCATGTTTTGATGTTCATGAATATGATTCTTGCCTTTATATGATGCCACTTGACTCACATGTACTATTTTACTTAATTCTATGATTTTATTATTTCTTTACTGGGATTTATATCTCAACTTTTCTTATGTACATCCCCAGGTTATATCATATATTTTTAGAATACCAATGGAATTTGAACTGCATGTTATGTAGTTTTTAAACATTATCATTATATACTTATTTAAAGATATTTTTATATGATTCTAATTACCCAAAGTCACTAGACCTCTCTATATTTTAGATTTTTGTAATGTTTTTTTTTAATGTAACACATCAAGAATTAAAGTTCATAAAAGATATGGGTTTTCATAGTTATTATGAGATAAATGTGTAGTTATTTATGGGGATTAGGATTAGAATCCTTAGTTTAAACCAAAAGGATAAGACTAAACATAGATAAAATTCATAATTTTTTGAAAAGTGTAGAGTGAGTGGTTTTTAAGAAACAAAATCTCTATTTGGATACTAAAAGTGGATGTGGCTCTAGAAAAAATATTTCTAGGGGTAATGACACTAAAAGGGTTAATTTGGTATTAACTAAACCTTTACATGGTTCATAAAAAATAGTCCTTATTTCACACCTAGTTTCACACTCCTAGGAGATATTCTTTGGTAAATTTTAAAACTCTTTAAAAACAACTATGAAGGGAATAGAAATTCCTATAAAATTTAATGATGGGAAACAGAATATGGATAACATATATTGAAACCTATAAATTGAAACAAGAGGAACACCCACACCCCCCTTAGAAAGATCAAGTTGCAATTAATACCTTTATTTGATAAAGGAATTTTAATTTTAGTGAATATTCTGATCCATTAATCATGTAATAATATATCAAATCCACTAAAAATATTTTCCATGAACTTCAATTCTATGAGAAATAGAAAGTTGTGCTGGCTATTTATCTCATTGAGGGAGAATTTGAGCAATGGTAGATATTGATCAAGAATATGATGCCCAAGAAATAAATTAAAGATAAGGAATGGAAAGAATTCAAGAAAATGTTTTTGATAAATATTTTCCTCACACCCTATTACTTAAAATAGATATGGAGTTTCTTATCCTCAAGAAAAGGGATGAAAAATACATCAAATCATATGAGATAAAATTCACAAGACTTTCACGATACACCTATATATTTTTCATTGACCCTAAAAGTAAAGTTAAACACTTATTTAGAGGGATAAAGCCTAATATATGAAGATATTTGGTGATTCAAGACTTTTAATGCAATAAATAAATTGTCTGGTGTGGCCTCAAATTATAAATTGATATCATATAATTTCAAGGGTCTCATAGGTTTTTAGATAGGAAGACTAAAATTGAGTTTAATTCTTGAGGATCAATGGATAACTCTCACGATGGTGAGAAATTCAAAAATCCCTCTTATCAAAAGAGTGGTAAGAAGAATCCCAAAAAATTCCTAAAGGGGATAAGGAAATTCTTTAGGTGTGGTGAGGAGGGACTACAAGCTAGAAAATGTTGATGGGAAAACCCACTAATGCGATGAAAGAAAGGAATTATGCAGTCAACTCTTAACCTATTTTCCAATATTTCAAATACAAGGAATAATGACACTATGTGAATCAATTCACTAAGTCAAGGATTGTCAAAGATAACCAGTGACAATAAACTCTAGGTCTTAGAGATAAGGGGTGATCATATTACATAAAAACTACTAAGGTGGATTCTAACAATGAAGTGGCGATAGGTACGCTAGTTATTCAGTCAAGGATAGTGAATGTACTATTTGATTATAGTTAAATGTATTATTTTTTATAATGAAAGTTTAGTATATCTATTAAAAAAACACCTCAAAATGTAGAAGTTAAGTAATCGATGAAAATGGAAATTGGGTCCATTATTGCATCCTAAGTATATAACTTCTCCCCTTTAAATATTTGTGGTCTTAATTTTCTAGTGAACCTAGATATGATCCCTTTAGTGGAATCTATTCTATTCTTGTTATAGATTGCATTTTCTTATATTGAGCCAAAATAAATTTTTGGGAGAAGGAAACAACCCTCATATCACAAATCACCCTCTGATTTTATTCAAGTGTAAGGAGAATTATGGATATCCTTTGGAATAATCATCTCAAGCATAGATATTGTTGTATTATGAAATTCCCATCATAATAGAATATGTTTAAGTGTTTCTTAAATAATTTTTTGGCCTTCCTTCGAACCGAGAGGTTGAATTCTCAATAAAACTTATACACAAATCTTTTCTAATATCCAAGTATCCATGGAGAATGGGAACTTATGAACTTGAAGATTTAGAGAAAAAAACTAAATGAGAATCAATATAAAGGGTTATTATACCCAACTAATAACCATGTGGTGTACCAGTCCTTTTCATCAAGAAAAAGGATCAGAAAGAGTTCCTATGAATTGATTATTGTGAGCTCATCAAGGTCATAATAAAGAAAAACTATAATCTTCCATGGATTGATGACTTGTTCGATCATCTACATGGATCCCAGTAATTATCTAAGGTGGATCTTCATTTAGGTTATTATCAAGTAATAGAGAGGAAGGAGGATACCCCTAAGAATAATTTTTGTATAAGGCATGGGAACTATGAGTTCATATTGATTCCATTTAGACTCACTAATTCTCTAGTTATCTTTATAGACTTAGTGAATAGAGTATTTTTGTATTACCTCAAAAAAATTATGGAAGTATTTATAGATGATATTTTTATCTACTCTAAAATAAAGGAGGAGTATGAGGATCATTTGAATACTGTATTTAAGTCCTGACGAAAGGAAAAGATATATTCACAGTATAGTAAATGAAAGTTTTGAATTGATTAGCACTCATGGGGAATGTTATTACCAGTAAATAGATATATTTGGATCCTTTAAAGACATGAGAAATTAAAGGATTGATTTTATTAATAATTTTGACGGAGATCTATAGTTTTCTTTGATTAGATGGGTACTATAATCAATTTGAGATAAAATTATCAATATTTTCAATCCCACTAACCAAGAAAAAATGGGAGTAATGTTTTTATTTACTAAAGAGCGTGAGGGGATATTTAAAGGGTTAAATTAGAGTCTAATAACTTCACCTTTTCTCTCATTACCCAATAGTGGGAAATTATTTTTGATATATATATTTATTCATCAAAAAAGGTATTAGGTTCTCTACTCATGAAAAATAAAAAAAATGATAGCCTACACATGTATCTAATTAAATATCCATTTATAAAACTACCCAAAACAAGATCTAGAATTGGATGAAGTGATCTTTTCATTGAATATTCATTGAACTTGTCTCTATAGGAAGAAGTGTGACATATACATGGATCATAAAATTCTCAAGTATATATTTACACAAAAAGAGATAAATATTCCCCAATAAAGGTGGTTAGAATTGATCAAGGATTATGAATGTTAAATCCATTACCATCCTAGGAAAGTGAACAGAGTGGAATATTCTTTGAGTCGAAAGGATCCTAACACATTTTCCATGAGAAGGACTAAAAGGTATATAATATTCTTGGATAGATAAAGGATACACATGGTAATAATAGAAGAAACACCATCTTATAATGCTCAAATAAATGCTCAACCATTTATTCTTGAGAGGATTAAGGAGACTTAAAAATTATGAGGATCTATATAGAAAGTTAGAAAATATTTTTAATTATAAATTTTCTAAAGATATAGTCATAAGGTTTAGAAACTAGATATGTGCCCCATAAAAATCAGAACTAAATATGGAACTTATCACTACAACAGAAATTGGATTTAGCGGCGGTTTTGGGAATTACTGCTAAACCTTTTTTTAAAATGGTTTCGCGGCAGTTTATAATAAACCGCAACAAAAATTTTTTTTACACTTCCGACCCTTCCCCCCCACCTCAACCCCGCTTCTCCCCACTTCCCCTGCTTCCCCCACGACCCCGGCCCCCCATGACCCCGGCGAACCTACGACCCTAGTGACCCCGGCCCCCCGTGACCCCGGTGACCCTGCGACCCCGGTGACCCCACGACCCCGCGACCCCGATGACCCCAACCCCCTGCGACCCCGACGATCCCGCGACCCAAGGTGTACCCATGTTTCCCTCTTTCTATATTATTTTTTGGTTTTAATTAGTTTTTTTGGATGTCATAGGGTAGTTTGAGGTGAATTTTGGTCTTGTGAATACCTCATTGATTTGGGTTTTTTCCACATGAAGGTTGTGTGTGCCTATGATTGAGATTTATGGAGGTTGGTTCTAGACGGTATGGGAATGAGAATACATATGAAATCATGCTCACATAACTAATATAAAAATTTATATTATTGAAAACATGAGGGTTTTGATCTTTATGAGGTTTATGTGACATGAAGACCATGATGTTGAGGTTCTAGTTGGACCATGTTGAGCATTGCAACCTGGGTAAAAAATAAAGGTTGTTATTAATTTGAATTTTCTGTGGGTTTGTTTTTCACTTTAGCTTTCATGTTTGGGATCTTTAATGGAAGTTAATTTTAGGGATAGTTTTAGGGTTTGTGGGATTTTGGTGGAATTTAGGTTCTTGGTTGTGTTTTTTCACGAGGTGTATGTTTTGTCTAAATTTCACCATTCTAGATTATCCCTAAATGGTTCAGATATATATGCTATGCCTCTACCTATTTTGGGTTTTGTATTTCATGTTTATTATTTTAATATGATTGGAGATGATGAGGAAATTTTATAGAATAGTTTAATCCACTTAGATGTGTTTTTTTTGGATTTAATTCTCTCAGATACCCCCAAGTTGTTTTCCCACCCAACCACCTCTTGAAATGAGGTATCATGGGGTTATATCATTTTGAATTTTATACTTCTACTAATTACATTATATGGAAATAATGTGTCATTAAGGGGTTGATTTTTACACCCCATGAAATAATTTTCTTATTTTTAATGATTTTAAGGCTATTTTTTTAGTTTACCCATTTTTTAGTGATTGAATTCTGGGAGTGGTGTTGTCTAGATAACTTTAACATGCCATGGTCTAGAAGCACCATGGGTGTGGTGTCACATCTAGATAGTGAAATATATAAATAACCTCTTAAACACCCATATTAGAAGGAATTTTGATGTAGGGGTTTCCCTATATGAAATAGGGGAGGGTCAACTCGGTTTGTGGGGAGCCATAGTGGTGGTTGGTTATAGTAGATTCATGGGGGGATAAAACAGGGAGGCTTCTACAGTATCGTTGGCTTCCTATATACATTTTGGTTATAGTGGCTTCATGGGGGGATAAAACAGGGAGGCTTCTACAGTATCGGTAGCTTCCTACTTACAGAATCAAGTAAATAGTGTTTGGATCCCAGCATCACTGTAAAAAACTAAGCTGTGATAAAATGTGTTTGGTGCCAATTTTTTTCTATCGTCATGGGGATAGAGGAGAATATTGATAAAGTGGAGTTTCTTCTCCAACTCGTTTATGGATTGGGAACAATTGGGTTCAATTAATGGAACTTATATGCTCTTATCCATCATTTTCCCACTTCCTGAGATGAATAGGTAGTACAAGAATATAGCCTCCTCTTATTCAATATTTCTAACCATCAAGACAAAGATATAGAGAATTCCATTAAGTAGTTGCATAATTTTTCTATTGAAGAAGCATGGCCTCATGATTGAATAGCTATGAAGATAGAAAAACCACGAGAACATGAGGCTCATGTGGAAAGGGTGTAGGTGTAGCTACTATCAGCAGACATAAGGATTGAGCCCATTATATGAAGGAGTTTAGAACTAACCTCCCATGTTAAGAAGACACATCCATTGGATAAATTGAAAGATATTAAACAAATGAACCTTCAATAGTCCATCAACAATTATCATCCGGAATTGGATTATTTTTTAGATTTGGATGATTTCAGTATATTATAGTTGTTTTTATCATTTTTATTTACCTGTAACATCGAAGAGAGACTCCATAATATGAATCCTCTTCTTGTTTGTTTTTATTAATGAATGAAGATTTTTTTTATTCTTAATTGTCATCCATTCCTTAGATTTTGTTTTAGCTTGATTAACACTTCATAATAACCTATGAAATTTTTGGAGGAAACATCATTAAAATAATCTAAAACCAATTGAACATTGAATTGGTAATGCATAAAGTCAAATATGGTTCTCAAAAATGCTTGAGTCAGAAATATTTCCTCGGGTTCATGGATCATGTATGGGTATAGGCATTAGTACAATAACTGTAACACTAGATTTAGTCTATTTGGATGAATTATTTCATTTTGATCATGGATCATAGATGGATATAGACATAACTACTATAAAATTAACACTATAGTTAGTTCATTTGGATGAATTAGTTCCTCCTTTATATGGATCATGGATGGGTATAGGTATAACTACCATCACTATAACACTGTTTTTAGTCCATTTGGATAAAGTAGTTCACTCAACATGATAAGGATCGCAAAGGGGTAGATTTAGAGTGTGGATTCCAATTTTTAAAAGGGTTTGATCACCCCAAAATTATTTCTTCACAAATTTCATAAATATACCTCTGGACTGATAAAATGTGGCTGAGAGAACAAGTGAATGCTTAAAAAATTTCATAGTCAAAAGGGCATAACGAGTACCGCCTGACTTCTTCTAGATTAATATTATGAACCCCACAAGCTTTAAGTCATTTATTTTATCACCTTAAATTTTTCTTGATCCTCATATTGGGGATGCCTAGTTCACAAGGAATTGTATTCTTATTAGGTTCACCTTTACACATTTTCAACCTAATAGTATTTCTTCCATTTTTCAATTCCAAATGCTTAACTTAGATTAGGTTAGTGTCATATCCAGTTAGTGGAGACTCAATTTTTACCTAGGTTTATCTTTACAATTGTTCACCATGATGAGTTGTGTGTCTATTTACTTAAATAGTTTTAGTTCATGAAAGTTGTACCGATATAGATGATGTTTAAGATTAGAAAAATATGACCCAGGTGCAAATTGTTTAAGTTTATGATGTGTGGACCATAAGCTGGTGTAGCCTACATGAAGAGATGTTTCAGGTTAACCTGATATGAATTGGTAAAATATGGTATCATGAATATGGATGATCTCATAATTAATTATAACTCAATAAAACTAATGACCACTGTTGTTGATAATAGTGGGTTTTTCACTCTTTGAGATTATTTTAGTGCTTGGTTGTGTGATATCAAGAGGAAAATATATGCACTCTCTAATCATAAATGGAAGCAGTGGCATAAGGGATGTCCCAAATTTACTACCTGGGTTGAAGGAGTTAGACATGGTCTTAGAACATGGGTAATTTAGTTTATGGACATGAATCCCATACCATTTGATTTGTGATTTAGAGTCACACAATCAAGACCAATTAAGGGTTACATCCTGCTATTTCTATGCTTCTTCATCAAGATTGGGAACATTATTTTTTTACTCATGAACTGTGATTCCAACCAAGTTATGATTATGTTACTTTTTGTTATCTAATATTATATTTTGATGCTATAAAGGATTTCAAAAGTCAAGGGTTGAAAATTTGGAGATTTGGGAGAAACATGATAGGAATACTGTTTAACATAACTTTTAGTATTATCCATGTGGTAATTGAGTAATATGGAATTGTTAGCACACTGTTTCTCTTTACCAAATAAACTTCCCCTATCCCAAACACTAGAGGGTTAATATCTAACTCAGGGGATCATCTTTATTATATTATGTTTCTGTAATCTTACACTATCGTATATATGAATCTTTTTCTCTATTTAGTAGTAACTATGTGTTTTATTTTTTTTTATTGTGTAGGTACATTGTGATATACATGGATAAAAGCTGGATCACATTACTAAGGAACACACCTCATTATGTTAAGGGTTTGAATGATTTGAATGAGTTTTTAGATTTTCCAATTTCTAATCGATCCATTGAAGGGAGAATAAGATGTCCATGTCCTAAATGTAAATTTAGAACATGGTTGAAGAGAGATGAAGTTTATGAACATTTAATACTGAAGAAATTCCCTGGTCAATATTTGTGTTGGGTTTGGCATGGAGAATAAAATGTTACAGAAAGATTGAGCACTGATGTTAATCCACATAATGAGGTCCCAATTTTGTCGACAATGGAAAATGAAATGCAAAACCTCATAAATGATGCATTCAGCACTGCAAGACACCACTATCAGCATCAAAACATATCAAAACAACCAAAATAGGGTGCTACAAATTGCAATGTGACAACTGATGTTTTTGAGACTGTAACACAAGCAGATCAAGATTGTAACATATCATTGGATCCTCCTCTGGATTTTGTGGAGCCAAATGTAAAAGAAAACTTCACTGAGGAAAATGCGTTTCATGATTTAGTTGATGATGAGAATCAAGAGTTGTATAGTGGGTGTTTGAAATATTAAAAGCTTTCATTTCTGTTGAAGTTATACCATATCAAATGTCTTTGTGGAATTAAAAATAAGGCATTGTCCATGATATTAGAATTTATTCATGATGCATTTCCTGAAGCAAAAATCCCAGAATCTTTTTATGCTATGAAAAAAGTTATTAACAAGCTTGGTATGAATTATATAAAAATACACGTGTGTCCCAATGATTATATGCTTTATTGGGGAGAGGATTCAAGTAGATAGAATTGAAAGAAATGTTCTTATTCTAGATGATAGTCAAAGGGTGATGTTGGAAGTCTGAATGAACATAATTTCATGGAGAAGAAGAAAAGGAACACACCGGAAAAGGTTTTGCGTTACTTTACCTTGAAGCCTCGATTGCAAAGATTATTAATGTCATTGAAAACCGCCAAACACATGAAGTGGAATTCTGTAGATAAAAACAATGATGGGTTAATGAGACATCCACAAGATTCCCAATCGTGGAAGAAATTTGATTCATTACATCTAGATTTCTCAGATAATCCTAGGAATGTTCGATTGGGATTGGCTGCCGATGGATTCAACCCATTTGGGACTTTGAGTAACAATTATAGCATTTGGCCAGTTGTTTTGATTCCTTATAACCTGCCTCCATGGATGTGTATGAAACAAACATCTTTTATCATTTCAACGATTATTCCTAGAAAAAAAATGCCTGGAAATGATATTGATGTATACTTGCAGCCTTTGATTGAAAAATTGCAGGAGTTATGGAGCAACGCTGTTGAGACATCTGATGCTTCTTCTAGAACAATGTTCAAAATACATGCTGCTTTAATATGGACCATTAGTGACTTCCCTAGGCTTGGGAATTTATCTGGTTTGAACACTTACATGAGTTTTGTTTGTCTTGTTTGTAACTTTGATTTTGAGCCCAAACGGCTACCTCAAAGTAGAAAATGGTGATTCTTATGCCATCGAAGATTTATCGATGCATCTCATAGATTTCGGCTGAACAAATCAAAATTTAATGGTTCCATTGATCATAGACCACCTCCAAATTTGTTAATTGGTTCTGAAATATTGACATAGCTTGAAAATGTTGAAACAGAATTTGGGAAGGTTCATCATTTGAATGATAGCGGAAAACGGGTCCGAAGTGCATCGTCAGGTGACATCAGAATTTGAGATGTATTTTATTTATATGTTTTTAATTTAAGTAAACAATTTTTGGCATTTAAATAAATGCATAATATTATTATTTTATTTCACAGATATCTTGGGCATTTGAAATCATACGTGAGAAAAAAAGCTCAACCATAAGGCTCTATTGATGATGGATATTTGGATGAGGAGTGTCTTACCTTTTGTTCCATATATTTGGATGATATTGAGACAAGATTTAATCAAGTTGGATGTGTTGACGACACATCAAATCAATATCAAATGCATCAGAAATCAAAAATATTTCCTGCTATTGGCCGATCAGTTGGGAGGACCTCAAATGTGACACTGATAGAATTGGAATTATTACAGGCACATAGATATGTGTTGCTGAATAGTGAAATTGCAGATCCATTTATTGAAGAGTTGAGGATACAAATGAATAGACAAATGAGAGTCCGAACATGAAACGAGAAAGATATAATGAAAGATATGAATAAAGAGCTTGTATAATGGTTTGCACGGCGTGTAATTTCATAAATATTTCAATAAATACGAATATTAGTTTAACACATACATTTTTTAAATCTATTAAATTATATTTATTTTTTCAGATCATGAATACTGATACTTGATTAGACTTGTCAGAAGATTTGAAGTTTCTTTCTAGAGGTCCTATAAAACAAGTTAGAAAGTTCGACGCTTATAATGTGAATGGATTTAGATTTCATACAGTCGATCGAGAATTGGGTTTGAAAACACATAATAGTGGTATATTTACATTTTCTGAAGTGGGATACTATGGAAAGTTGCATGATATTATGGAATTAAACTACCACAGACATTTTTCTATTGTTTTATTCAAATTCAAATGGGTCGATATTATCAGAGGTGTTAAAAGAGATTCCTTGCAATTTACTTCTGTGAACTTCTCTCACTTGATGGATGTTGGTGATCATGAACTGCATGATCCATATATCTTATAATCGCAAGAAAAAATGGTATATTATGTGAATGATGTTGTGGAAGAAGGGTGGAGTGTAGTTGTTCACGTAATACAAAGAGATTTGTATGATATGGGTGATGAAGTGGAAGATTTGACCTCTGAAATTGAATTTCATCAACAACAGGAAGTAGAATTATTTGTCCATCATGATATTGAAAATATTAGTCTAGAAAGGATGAATGAAGTGGATGAAGCAATGGAGTAGAAAACCGACATTATTTAAGGGAAACATGATTGTATGAACAATTTTTATTCATTCAACAACCACTTGTTTCATTTCACCAACTGCCTACACCCCTGCACCATCTCTCACACCATTTGTGGGTGTCCCATTAGAGGTTGAGTCATTGACTCCCCCTTTAGAAGCCTCAGTAGTGGGGCGACGACATGCCCCTTCCAGTTCATCACAGACATACTGGAGTGTCACTGTCATATGTACAAATTTTAATTAAGTAAATTTATTGCATTTTGTTTACACTAATTGTTTTCTCATTGAAGATGAAAAAATGCAACCGTGGATAAAAAATTAAAAAGTTTAGATGTTTGGAATATGAATGGCGAGAAGATAGTCGTGCCATTTGATTCTTATGGAGTCCCTACGGATGGCGCCGCGGGGTTACTTGGCCAAATTCTAGGCCAGCTGGCAGCGGACCCCATTTCCCTTCCTATTTCTTATGATGATTGGAGACATATACCTAAAATCTAGAAAAATGAAGTTTTTGATTCCCAAATAAATGTAATTTTATTACATTATGGTTTAATTGAATGTCATTTTACTAATATGTTCAAAATGAATTTCTGTATACAGTTGTTCTTCCACTTTACAGTTGCTGATGTGATAGCACGAAAGTGGACGTTGAAAAATATTGGTAAGAAATGGAAAGAATTAAAAGGGATATTGTGGTGTTATTTAAATGATACTTCATTTACCGTGTAAAAAATGTATTAGAAGCTACCCAATGGGGTACCAAAAGAACCGTGAAAAGTTTTTGTTGACAGACATCGTGATGAGAAGCAGATGGTATTGAAATATATATTATTATATTATCCTCATTTTACATTTATACATGTATATAAAGAGGAGATGAAATTTAATACATTACTGTTTAATTGAATTTTATTTATTTCAGAATCTCTCAAGATAGAATGCATCAAATCGGGCTAAGTAAGTCATCCCTCACACTACGGGCTCAAAAAGATTTTCTAGAATCCGAACGACATTGGTAACATTTTAATTAGTTTAAATATTTATAAGACAATATTATCTATTTAATATATTGAATTGTTGATTTATCTTTTCTTAATGCAGTTACATAGTTTAGGGCACGAAGCATCCCAAACTGAACTGCAGCTGAATGTTCACAAAAAATCAGATGGAAGTTTTGTTAATGAGCCTTCCAAAGAATTTGGGGTATAAAGTCAATTTTTTATTATTATAAATTATTATTAGTTTTTACTGTGTTAATATATATTTATATTTAATTTATAGGTAAAAATTAAAGAACTATGGGATGCCAATCCTGGGAAGTCCTACTCAGTCTCCCAGGATGACCCAGTTGCTAAAGTCCTTGGGAAGGAGCATCTTGGTAGAGTGCATGGGATGGGTTTAAGATCCGTACCATCTGAGGTCTTTGGCATGACACCAGAGATTTTAGCTACATCTACTCCTGGTTATAGTTAGTCCATACCCGAAGATGCTCAGAGGGATATTGCTTCTCTATGAACCACATTTCAAGATCAGGGGACTCATATATCTACTTTGCAGAAAGTGATGACTAATATACATCAGCAGATGAGCAGATATGCCCCTGGTGGTAGTGCATCGACTAGTGGTCATCAGGTAAATCACAAAAAATCAAAATCATTTATTTTACAAACTTTCATTGGTTTTAAGTTTTAATATAAATATGCAACTGTATTTAATTTTCAATATAATGTTCTTACAGGTGACAACAAAAAGTAGATATGGAGGTGGAGAGGGTGATGATGCATCATCAGACCGTGAGTAGTTGTATTGTTGATGTGTTGAACAAATATGGGAACAGTTGGTTTGTATATGTAACATGTGTGGCACATAGTTTCCACTAAACATTTACATGTCTTAACATTTTCTTGATTTCTGATGTTTCCTTTTATGTCTTTATTTCTCGAGTGTGGTATACATCATTCCAGTTAGGCTTGTGTTTGAATTGGTAGTTGATATTTTGGATGAATAAGAGTTAAACCCATTGTTGATGTGTTGAACAAATTGGGTCATTTCCTAGTGATCAAGGGGATAGTGTTGTGAACACTTTGGTGAGGTAGAATGTGTAGATAGTGAATTTTCATGCGTTGTTAATGGTTATAATATTATGTTAATGATGATAAAATGTGGTCATATCATATATAAAAGTATTCATCCTTACAGAACTCATGCTTGAGATTCGATATGGGAATTCGATAATTATAATCCTTCCATATTCCATGTTTACGAATTTCCTCAATGGGTAAGGTAATGGTTGGATGATATTGAGAGAGTATTTAGTATTTTATGAATTCCTAAGACCTATAAGATCAAGTTCACCACATTCAACCTCTAGGGGCTGAGTTGGAAATATTTAAAGACCATTGTTTATATTGAGTTACAATAGACCCAATATTAGGAAGGTTTCATGAATTTGTTTATTCAGAAATATTATCCTTAAACTATGAATGTGGTGAAGGAAATGGAATTTATATTTCTCTTATATACAAATCATATATTGATTGAATATGTTAACTATTTCATTGAGATGATGAAATATATGACTAAGTTAGTCATAATTGATACCATGAAGAGGGTTTGTTTTTCAGAACATTTAGTTGAAGGTGTCTCTATTTTTCTTGAATAATTATATGTATGTTTTTTATCTTGATGCAAAGGTAGAGGTGATAATAACATTAACAACTAATATAAATGGTGTTTACTATATAAATGGTTGTTTTTAATGTGAATTGAATTATGAAAATAGGGAACTAAATTATTTTACATAGGGAAGTGTTGGCAGCATCAAGAGATCTTCTCAACTAGATTCATCAGTTTTAATAATAGAAAATCTATGATATTGTCACTACACATATCCATTTATGATGTTCTACTATATTTTACAAGCATCATGACCATAAATTTTTTAATAGTTGTCTCCATTATTCTTTAAATTTTGTGTGCATTAATCTGTTAGGCTATTGGTATTTCTGGTTTGATTTGTTTTTCAGGGAAGTGGTGTAGCGGAAGCATAATTTTTTTTCTGGTCAGATTTTCGATTATAAGAATAGTTATTTGGAAAATATAAAGATGGAACCATATGAGTAATTTTATGGTAGTCCATGAAGATCACTTATATGGTAGATAAAGGTGGTTGAGTCAGAGTTTTTAGGGTATGTATTGTATAGGAGACATCATATCAGGTCCAGATGATTAAAAAATGTATGGATATAGATGAAAGTAATAATAAGTCATATACTAATAGACACCATTGACCCCTTAAGTTAATTGTGGTTTATTATGTGCTCCTTAAGGTGTCTATAATATTATCTCACCAAGGGGTTCAGATGCAGTATAAGTTGGTACATGGGTTTTTTTGGGCCATTTGAGATTATGGAGAGGATGGGATGAGTGGAATATTGACCAGATTTTCCAGAGAGGTATAATGCTATGAACAACAAGTTTAATGTCTCAAAGATTTAGAAATATCTCCCCAACCCTTATCATGTGATTTATGTTAATGATGTTGAGATTGAGGATGATACATCCTTTAAGAAAGTATTGTAGGGAAAGTCCATGTAGTTGGTCCATGTTTTATGGAAGCATGGATGTGGTGAGAAGGAAACATGGGAGAGGGAATCAGATATGTAGGCCTAATGGCCAAGAAATTTTACCTCAGCATATTAGTGATGCTTGGTAGCACAACTCGAGGATGGGATATTATATGGTGGGAAGATTGTAAGATATCGACTTTTCTAGAGATGTCTCATACTCATTTTAGCTCTTATTTTACTCCTTTTTATCATACATTGGCTGGGTCTTTATTTGGTGTTATTTCAAGTGAATTTGGGGAAAATTTGGAATCCCATGGGGATGTGCATGGTTAGCGCACAATTAATAAAAAACATATGGTTTTCCCTAGGAAATCATGCACCCCATTTGGTGCTACAAGAATTGGCACATGGTTTAACCAAATCATGTTTCTACCCTCACCAAACCGTGAACCTAAAATAGAGGGTATTTTCATGGTTGATGTATGGATTGAAAAAACATAAACCCACCTATGAGTAACCATTATCCCTAGATAGTAGGGATTCATGATTTGTTAATCCTTTCAGTCCCTCTTAGGAAACCATGTGTTCAGGAATTAAAATCCTTGAAATTTTATTTAAAAATTTATAAACCCCTAGTTATATCCATACTCACTATATTTCAGTATAATATGATTTAAATATGTTTTAGAGGATCTCTAATGGATTCAAAGTTTCCTCTAACCCCTTTCTTAACGAATCCAAATCCACTAAAATATGACCAGATCTCCATTAAGATATCCCCCCATTTAGATTCCTCTCTCTCATCTTTCTTCCCATTAGGAGTGGGTTGTTTTTCCAATGTTGGAAATTGGTTTAGATCTTGGTTTTTAAGGATCTTGTTTCAATGGATCTTGGTAATTGGTTTTGATTATTTATATCATCTAATGTTGTGAATTCTACCATTCAACATTGAATTGAGGGTTATAGTTTGGAGATCACTGATCAGTGATCCTGAGTATGGTGTTCTAATTGATAATTTACAAAGTATTAATTATGATCATGTTTATGTAATTTTACCATTTCATTTCCTAGTTTTACAATTGAATATTAAATTTATAAAGTGAATTTAATTTTATAATATTGGGAAACACTACACGTATCCCATTGGACCCATTAAAAATTATGAGAATAGATTTGATGAAAACCCATGGGGTGTAAAAATACCCTTGAAATGATGATTATTGGAATGTGAAATGGGAAATAATTGGTTATTTTAATTGAATAAAATCCTTTATTAATGATGATAATGTGAATTAAAGGTTTAGTTATCATATCCATGAAGTTTTAACGAATTGTGTAATTAAATGTTGATAAATGATTTAATGGTAATTTTTTTGTGTTATTTCTTGGGAATAAAGTAAAGAACCATTTTTGTGTTTGATTATTTAAATGGAACACCATGATGAGAATGATTGAATAAATGGTTAAACATGTTGAACCTTGATATGAGTGTGATATTTTTGATTGTTTGATAAATGAGGTGTGGGCTAGGGAATGATGCTCTAAATGACCATGTAGTGCTGGATTGATGCCCCAACCCACCAGTGCATGAATGTGAACAATGAGTTATGGGAATGGTACTGATTCTCCAAATACCCATGGGGTGATATAATTATTCTATAGTCCCAGATATATATTAATATGTGAATGTGAAAAATGAGGTCTAGTTTGATTTGTTTTTTAGGGCAGTGGTGTAGTGGAAGCAGAATTTTTTTTCTGGTCAGCTTTTCGCGGCAGTTTTAACAGCCGCCAAAAGTATACAGGTAAGACATTTGCGGTAGTTTTAAATGTAGCTAAACATAAGTATTATTTACATTTAGAGGTGATTTTAACCACCGATATAGAGTCGAATCACCCGCATTCATTCCATGGCGGTTCTCGTGACTTTAGCGGCAGTTTTACGGTTGCTGGATTTTATTTTATTAGTGGCGGTTATAACCACCGCTAATAAAATTAAATCCCGGGCTTGTAAAAACCGCCACTAAACTTAGTAAAACCGCTATGAAATAAGGCAACTATGATGCTTCCCTTAAACCTCCACTAAATGGATATGACCGCTGCTAATAGTTTTACGACGCCAAATTTAGCGGCGGTTTCTGTAAACCGCCACCAAACCATGTAGCGACTGTTTAAACCACCACGACACACAAAAATAACATCTACTAAATAGCGGTTTTCTTGTAGTGTATGGATGATGAGAATGGATCATCCTTCTCTATTTATTGAAAAATCACTAATATGTATATATATTTGAATAAAAAATTCTGGTGGGATAACATAAAGAGATATATTGTAGAATTTATGCCTTAATGCTTGGAATTACAACAACTCAAGGCTAAAAAACTGAATTCTTAGGGTATGATTCAATAATTTCCTATGCTAGTATGGAAATGTGAAAACATAACCTTGAATTTTATTATATAAATACCCATGATATCTATGTCAATGACATCATTTGTGTGCTAGTAAATTGTCTTAAAAAGTCATAAAAATTCATTATTGTCATGGAAAATTTCTCTCTAGGCCAAATTAGTAAGATATACATAAGATAAGTGGTATGATTTCATAGAATAATACTCTACATTGTATCTGATCAAGATCAAAGTTTTACCGTGAGGTTCCTGAGATGCCTTTAGAAATAATTGGATATAGAGTTGAGTTTCAATATTTTTTATCACCCTCAGAAGGATGGTCAGTCTAATAGATCCATTCAAAATATAGAGGATAGGCTAAGATCATGTTCAATGAATTTCCAAAGATGTTGTGATCAGAACCTTCCCCAAGTGGAGTCTCATATGAAAAAAATTTATATTCAATCATTGAAATAGAACCTTATGATCCTATTTATGAGAAGAGGTGTTGGACTCTAATATGTTGGGATGTATTTGGAGAGTAAAAGATGATGGGACTTTATCTTATCCAAGATATGAATAAGAAGGTTCAAACCATTCATCTTTATATTAAATCAATGAAAAGTTGATAGAAAATTTATGCATATAATCGTCTATGAGACCTGGATTTGATGTCAGATATAATTTTTTCCTTATTATATTATCGTGGAATAAAATCATGAGGTTTTTAAAAAAATCAAATATTATTCCTAGATATATTACCCCCTTTTAGATCCTTGATCGCATCGAAGTCATATCCTATCAAATAGTACTCACACCTAACCAATCTCAAGTACATGATGTGTTCTATGTATCCCTCTTAAGTAAGTACATACCATACCCCACAAACTTACTTAATCTGATGGTAAAATCTTTTAAAAAAGTTATTTCATATGAGAAGTATATGGTGAAGATCTTATATTATAGAGAAAAAGTTTTACAAAACAAGATGACTCACCTATTCAAAGTACTATGGTGGAACCACATGTTTGAGGAGGAAATATGGGAACCACAAGCGATGATGAAATGGTAGTACCCTTATCAATTTTAGTGAATGAAATTAAATTTCATAGGTAGAATTTATGAATGGGGGAAGAATATAATGACCCAAACTTTTATAAATGAAATTAACTTTTGAATTAATAAATTACATTTAAGTAATATAGTCATATAAAAAACTTGCACTACATTGGTTATTTTGGACCATTATAAAATATATCATCTCAAAATTAAAAAACAATTAAGCATCATAATAATTGATAATATAGTCATTCTACATTGACCATTAAGATTAGTATATATTAAGGTTATAATAAAATATAATTGAAATATAATGAATAAATTATTTCCTTGACCAGTAGGAACATACCCTATGAAACCCATTTATCAGAGCTTTTGAGGGAGATGAAAACACAAGAATTTTCCCTTGACTAAGACCATGTTGAGATTAAACAACTGAAATTTTATTGAAACCATTTAACGGGGATGTTTAAGTTTATTGATATCACTTCCCAAACCATGTTCATTGAACCACCACAAGAAAGTATCACCACTGCACCCCTTACGCTTAGGGCATATGCTGGTGTAATAAGGTGTTATGTATTTAGACCCTGGTAGTATGAAGTTTTCTAATTTCCCTTTTAATAAAATAATAATTATATTTATCCCTTTTAATTATTACTATATACACATGATTATATAATGAGTTTAATAAAAACAATATTTTGATAAGAAGAAACCAAAATTGAATTTTTGGGAAATACATAGTTTCAAATAAAAAAAACTTTTTGATAAATACAAGAATTTTGAAATAATTAATATTTTCATGAAATATTATTTTTAAATATTATATATTTAAATATAAATTATAAAATAACTTAATGAAGTCCAATGTAAATTTTATAAGCATCGGAAAGTTATTAGTGTCATAAAAACTAGTAATTTCTAGTGAATACATATTTTAATTTAAAAGTAAAAATTCCCATATTTAGAAAAAAAATATTTTTTTAAAATAAATATTATTTTTGAAATTAAAATTCCCAAATTATTTAATGGTCAAATTTTCATAATTTTCTGAGACAGCCAAGTTTTTGGGTAAATAATTAAGTATGGTATATGTAACAACCCAAACTTTCATTAATGAAAATTCCTCTTGATCTAATTAAATGTATTATTATGGTTAAATAAAATGTGAACTTAATTGTTTTTATGTTTCTGGATTTTAAAATACTATTATAAATTGTGACTGTTGCTAATATAGCCATTGAACAGTGATCACATGATTAGTATAAATATAGGGCTTTAAAAAATCCAATTTACTCAGACAAAGGAAGCGATGAAATCATCTAGTAGACTTGCCCCATATGAAGCCCATTTATCAGAGCTCGGAAAGGAGGTGGCATCATTGGGCTTTTCTCTTGACCAAGCCCAAGACGAGCTTGAACATGTTAATCTTGAGCGGAACCGACTACAGAGAAGTGGAAGTTAATAGAGATTACCACCCTAACAATGTTATTTGAGCCACCCTAAGAGTCTGTCACCATCACACACTTTACCCTTCGTTCTTATGCGGGTGTTATAAGGGGTTATGTAACAAGACCCTAGCACTATGACTATGTACATTATTTTTGTATAAAGAAAGTGCATTTATTTTATTATTGTTACTTTGTAAATAGTTTTTAAAGCACAAATAGTATTTTTAGTTAATATTCATCTAAGAAATCTATTTTGATGAATTGATGGAATTATTAATTAAATAATATTTTAATAAAATATTATTATTAAATTACTCTTTATTAAATATAAGTGATCATATAATTTTATGAATGCAAGGGTAATTTTTATTAAGGTTTGAAAAATGTTTTTGTCGAAACCCATGAATTTTCGGTAAATGTTGGTTTTTATTTTAAAAGTAAAAATTCACATATTTATAAAATTATTTAGATAAAATGAATATTATTGTTGGAATCAGGACATTGAAATTATCCAATGGTGAATCTTTCATAATTTTCTGAGACAGTCAAATTTTTGGGTAAAAATTAAATACCGTTTAAATATATAATGTGTTTTATGACATCATAATGTCCCAATAGTGTGGTAATAAAATAATATAAAAATTATGTTCGGCCAATATATGTTTTATCATTAAAATAATTTTATTTTAGATTTGTTTAATTTATTTTACAATGCTTTTGTGGACCCTCCAAGACTTATAAAACATTTTGTCTTTTTAAATTGTTTTCCTTGAGAGTGTGACTCACCTCCACATAATCAACCCTATTTTTTTTAAGAATATAGTCCATTGGACTTATAAAATATTTTTTTCCACTCCCCCTTTTCAAAAACCATGGGAAAAAACCATGGGATGGTTTGTGGTATTGATTAGTTTAATGTAAGGTGTCCCAAACCTAAATAATAAAGAATTCCCTCTCCTTTCCTATATAAACCAACTCAAGATCCCACTTCCTCTTCACTCAAATCCTTTGTATTTCTAACAACCCCTTACCTCCTCTCTCTAAAATCCTCCCAAGGTTCCATAATCTCTCAAAAATACTCTCTCAAGCCTCTCCCAAGCCTTTTGGATCACACTTCCAAGTAAGGGATTTCTTCTTTTTTCATTTTTGTCTAATTTTATTTAAGTTGTTATTCCCTTTTTTTAAAATTAAAAATGTTGGGGTATGATTTAAAACCTCCCCATACTATACTATTTATTTTTTGATGATGGGAGACCCCTTTCTCTCTCATTAAAGCCTCCCATGTACACCTGTTACCATGCCGAGATTTTGTGAGGGGTTTCTCTCTCCTCTTTTACATCAAAGTAATTATTTTGTGTTATGCATATAAATTCCATTATTTTTGTTGGGACATGTATCCATATGACCCCATTAATTTCAATTTCATGTACATATGATTATACACCCTTTTATATCTCATATACTATTTTTATGAATTCTTATGTCACGCCGTTATGTTGCCGAAATTGCACCATGTTTTCCAAGCCAAGATAATTGTGTAGTGAATACCATAACCATGTCTCTATCAAGGGTATTCAACTTTATTCACATATACCTATTGAATTTTACATTCATGTATTTATTCCACATTACTTAATCATGGATTAACTTATGATGTTGATTGATTCAATGTTATATGATCCATATGGCACACTTATGCATGAAATGAAATGTTTAAGAAGGGTGTGCCTTGATAGCGCTGCAATGCATTGGGTAAACTATAGTATCATGATAAGTCATGTGCAATGGGTGTTGACTCATTCTAATTTAAGTGCAATGAGTTTTTACTCATTCTTCATGTGCAATGAGGGTTTACTCATGCTCCATGTGCAATGATCCTTGGATCATGCTAATTCCATGTTAAGTGTTGTTGCCACATTTCCATGTTATGATTATCATGATTTATCATGCCTTTATGTTCATGTTTCTCTTATGATCCATTAATATTACTATTTTCTAGAATGTATTGTATTCCTCATGTTATTCCATGTTTATTCCCTTACTTGTCATTATAGATCACCCTTTTCTTATTCATGTCCTCAGGTTATCCCATGCAATGTTAAGTACGAGGGAATGTAGTGGTCATGTAAAGGAAGTTTTCAAAAAAGATGTTGTGTGTTTTATATTCTAAGATGCTATGTAATGTTTCTAAGCCACAAAGACACTATACCTCTCAAACTTCTATGTTGTATCAAGTGAAGATTTTATGTAATAAATCAGGTTTAAGTGTGTAATAAAAAGCAAGGTTGTTATAGTTGGTATCAGAGGATAGGTTTAGTTATTTTTGGGATTAGGATTAGAAAACACTAGTGAAGACTTAGAGACAAGAATAAGTATAATAAAAATATACCTAAGTATTGGCGAGTATTGAGTAAGTGCTTTATCAAGAAAATACATCCCTGTCTGGATACGAGCAGGTAGAGGTGGATCTGGCACAGATGTGTCCTAGGGGTAAAACCCGAAAACACCACTTTGAGCTAGAATCGAACAGGAACTGGTTCACGACAACATGACTTTCTGTACTCTTGGTTATGACACTCCTGGGGGATATTCTTTGGAATATTCACAAGCTTAGTATGAACCCTTATTAATGGAATTAAAAAATTCCCCTAAGAATATATGTTAGAAAATAGATCATGAATAGAAAATATTGAAGGCTATGGATTCATAAGTTTAGAAAATAAAAGTTATTTATAAGTCATCAATTTTTTCCTTGGATTAACCTTTATGTGTTACCCCCAACTTTACTTTTATTCCAGCCAATGGCTGGTAATAGGAGGACTTGGGCTAAAAATCGATGTGAAGATCAATGTGATGACTGTGAAAATGAGATGCCCAATCTGATGGGAGAGGGAATCACAAACTTTGTTACGCTTCTATCTCAGTTAACTCAAGATTTGAATAGAAAAATGGGTCAAGATTAACATTCAACCCCCCCTAATAAAGAACAAGTCACTATCGAGAGTTTCATGAGACAAAAGCCTCCTACTTTTAATGGATCGTCTGATCCCTCAATCGCCGAACAATGGATCAACTCCATTAAAAAGATCTTATTAATCCTTCAATGTTTCGAACAAGAGAAGGTTCTTCTAGATGATTATCGTATGGAAGGTGAATCCAATCAATGGTGGACATTGATAAAAAATACGAAGCCATAGGAAGAGATCGATGCATTGGAATGGAAGGATTCTTTGGATGATGTTTTTCGATAAATATTTTCCACAAACCCTCCGACTTAAGATGGAAATGGACTTCCTTTCCCAAAAGAAAAAAGATGATGAATCTGTTAGAGCGTATGAGGAAAACTTTACAAGGCTTGCACGATACGCCTCCGGCTTTGTCGTTACCCCCGAATGCAAGGTTGACTGCTTCTTTGGTGGAATGAAACCTAGCCTATGGAAAGCGCTGAAGATCCGTGACTTCGACAGCTATGAGGAAATTGTCCGATGTGCCCTCAAGGTAGAAATGGAGATCAGAGAATCTTAGGGGTATCATGGGGATAAGAAGCATAAGGTGGACTTAAATGCTGGTGGTCTGATGGATAAATCCAACGGTGCCAAGAAGATCCAACACCCCACATTTCAAAGGTGCAGAAAGAATCACCCCGAAAATTGCTTGAAGGGGACTAGGAAATGCTTCAAGTGTAGAAGAGAAGGGCACCTAGCTGTTAACTACCGACAAGAAAAACCCATAGTTGAAACATAGGAGAAGAAAACTCCGTTTGAACCTCAACGTGTTGTTCATTGCTACAACTGCAAAAAACCAGGGCATCTTGCAAATCAGTTCCCTAAGACAAGGAATTTCGGAGGCAACCAATAACTTCCAAGGCACTAAGGGAAAGATTTTTCCATCACTACTACCAAAGTGAACCCTGACAACGAAGTGGTGACATGTATGCTAGTTATTCATTCAATAATAGAGAATGTACTTTTTGATTCAGGTTTTACGCATTCTTTTATATCCCAAAAGTTTAGTAGAACAATCCCATAACCACCACAAATCATGGAAGTAAAGATGTCAGTGAGTACAAAAAATGGGGCAATCATTGCATCCCATGAATATAAATCCTCCCCTGTCATAATATGTGGATTGAATTTCCTAGCGAACCTCATCATACTCCCTCTAGTGGAATTTGATGCAATTCTTGGCATGGATTGGCTTTCTTTATATAGAGCCAACATAAATTACTGTGAGAGGGAAATCAATCTCCCTGTAGAGAATCGACCCTCGATTCTATACAAGTGCAAAGAGGAAGATGAATCTTCTTTAGCTCCATAATCTCAAGCATGGATATTACTGTCCTATGAGCATGCATATCTGGATTAGATGATTGAGTCTAAGGAGGAAAACATCCTTGAAGACATTCCTATTGTGAGGGAACTTTCTAAAGTCTTTCTCGAGGAATTTCTGGGTCTTCCTCCTAGAAGGGATGTTTAATTATCAATTGATCTTATACCTGGGGAATTGCCAATATCCAAGACTCCATATAGAATGGATTTTGTGGATCTTGAGGAGATGAAGAAACAACTACATGAGAATCTAGATAAAGGGTTTATACGCCCAAGTGATTCACCATGGGGTACACTAGTCCTCTTCGTCAAGAAGAAGGATGGGTCAATGCACCTTTGCATCGATTATCAGGAGCTTAACAAAATAATGATAAAGAACAAGTATCCTCTCCCATGAATTGATGACTTGTTGGATCAGCTGTGTGGATGAAAATACTTATTCAAGGTGAATTTTCGGATGGGATATTATCAAGTAAGGGTGAAGAAGTAAGATATCCCCAAGAAAACTTTTCGTACAAGATACAGAAACTATGAATTCATAGTAATGCCTTTCGGACTCACTAATGCTCCATAAATCTTCATGAACTTGACGAATAAAGTCTTTAGGGATTACATCAATTTTTTTCGGTAGTCTTTATAGATGATATTTTTATATACTCCAAAACCAAGGAGGATCATGAGGAGCATCTAAGAACTGTACTAGAGACCTTGAGGAAGGAGAATCTCTATGCAAAGTACAACAAGAGTGAGTTCTTGTTGAAGGAGGTCTCATTCTTGGGCCATATCATCACAAGAAATGGGATATCTATGGATCCCTCCAAAATATAAGCAATTGAGGGATGGCCAAGGCCAAAAATGGCAACGGATATCCATAGATTTCTAGGGTTAGCTGGATATTATTGATGATTTGTGAGAAATTTCTCACGAATGTCCAACCCTATTACCAAGCTAACTCGTAAGGGAGTAAAGTTTTCTTGGAGTGATGAATGCGAAGAAAGCTTCAAGGAGTTAAAAAGGAGGCTTATCACTGCGCTCGTGCTCACTTTACCCACAAGTGGAGAAATTTTTGTGGTATTCAGTGATGCTTCAAAGGAGGGCCTGGGATGTGTGTTGATGCAAAATGACAAAGTCATTGCCGATGCTTCAAGGCAATTGAAAGTTTATGAGTAGAATTATCTAACACATGATTTGGAGTTGGCTGTGGTGATCTTAGCTTTAAAAATTTAGTGGCATTATCTATTTAGGGAGAAGTGTGAAATATATATGGACCACAAAAGCCTCAAGTATATATTCACATAGAAAGAGTTGAACATGCGCCAATGAAGATGGTTAGAGCTGATCAAAGACTATGACTGCTCAATCCATTACCACCCTATGAAAGCGAACAAGGTGGTATATGCTCTAAGTAGAAAGAAACTAGCAATTATATTATTGGTGAGAATTTATAAGGACACAATCTTCTCATATTTGATGACGATGGGCATGGGGATCATAAATAAGGGAACATCATCAATCCTTTCACAAAGGATTGCTCAACCGTCTCTTTTGGAAAAGTTAAAGGATGCTCAAAAGGATGATGTGGGAATTCAGAAGAGAGTGGAAGATATTATAAAAGGGAAATAATCAGAGTTCAATGTTAATGAAGAAGGATTTGTGAGATTTGGGAAAAGACTATGTGTTCCATCAAGTCCAGAGCTGTAGAAGGAACTTTTGGATGATGCGCATCGTTCAAATTTCTCTATTCACCCAGGAAACACAAAAAAGTATCAAGATCTCTGAGAGAATTATTGGTGGGATAATATGAATAAGGAGATCACTGAGTATACATCAAAGTGCCTAGTGTGTTAGCAAGTGAAGGAAGAGAGGCAGAAGTCTAAAGGGATGATGCAACCATTGCCCATACCAGCATGGAAATGAGAGAACATCACCATGGACTTTGTCACCGGACTTCTGAAGACATCCAAAGGAAACGATGTAATCTGGGTTGTTGTGGATCGTCTTAAAAAGTCTGGACACTTCATTGCAATTCGGGAGGATTTCTTATTAGATTAGCTGACACATATATATATCAGGGAAGTGGTAAGGCTGCATGGAGTACCACTATCTATTGTATCCGATCAAGATCCAAGATTCAACCCTAAGTTTTGGAAGAGTCTTCAACATGATCTAGATACTGAGATGAACTTCAGTACATCTCATCATCATCAAACTGATGGACAATCCATGTGGACTATCCAAACAATTGAGGACATGATGAGAGCATGTTATATGGACTTCAAAGGTGGGTGGGGCCAACATCTTCCACTGGTTGAATTCTCCTAAATTAATAGTTTGCACTCAAGCATCTGAATGGCACCTTATGAAGACCTGTATTGGAAGAGGTGCAGAACACCAGCATGTTGGGATGAAGTCGGTGAGCGTAAGATGCTAGGACTAGAAATGGTTGAAGAAATGGCGGAGAAGGTGAAAACCATTCAGAAGCATATCAAGGAATCCCAGAGTCGACAGAAGAGTTATGAATATAACCATCGATGAGACCTTGAGTTTAAATTTGGAGACATGGTATTTCTATGCATACCTCCATGGAAGAAGGTCATGAGGTTTGGAAAGAAAGGGAAGTTAAGTCTTAAGTACATTGGCCCCTTCGAGATTCTTGATCATGTTGGGGTTGTGGCCTATCGAATAGTACTTCCACCTACCATAGCCAAAGTAATGATGTCTTTCAGATATCCCTCTTAAGTAAGTACATACCAGACCCTCCACATGTACTCTCTTCAGAGGTAGTACAACTAGAGGATGATATTTCTTATGAGGATAAACCAGTGAAGATCTTAGATCATAGAGAAAAAGTTATGTGAAATAAGACAATGCCCCTCGTCAAGGTGTTGTGGCGAAACCCCAAGTTTGAATAAGTGACATGGGAATAAGAGGAAGTGATGAAGCAAAGTCACCCACATATATTTTAGTGTGGGAAAAGGAAATTTCGAGGGCGAAATTTCTTAAGGGGGGAAGATTGTAATGACCCAAACTTTCATTAATGAAAATTCCCCTTTATCTAATTAAATGTCTTGTTATGGTTATATAAAATGTGAACTTCATTGGTTTTATTTTTCTTGATTTTAAAATACCGTTATGAATTGAGACCATTTCTAATATAGCCATTTAACATTGATCACATGATTAGTATAAATATAGGGATTTAACATATCCAATTTACTCAGACAAAGGAAGTGATGGCCTCATCTAGTAGACTTGCCCCGTACGAAGCCCATTTGTCTGAGATCATAGAGGAGGTGGCATCATTGGGATTCTCTCTTGACCAATCCCAAGCCTAGATTGAACATGTTAAGCTTGAGAGGAACCGACTACGGGAGAAGTGGAAGTTAATAGAGATTACCACCCTTGCGATGTTACCCAAGCCACCACAAGAGTCTGTCACCATCGCACACCTTACTCTTTGGTCTTATACGGGTGTTATAAGGGGTTATGAAACAATACCCTATCACTATAACTATGTACATTATTTTTTTATAAATAATGTGCATTCATTTTATTATTGTTACTTTGTAAATAGTTTTTAAAGCACAAATAGTATTTTTAGTTAATATTCAACTAAGAAATATATTTTGATGAATTAATGGATTTATGAATTAAATAATATTTTAATAAAATATTATTATTAAATTACTTTTTATTAAATATAAATTATCATATAATTTTATGAATGCAATGGTAATTTTTATTAAGGTTTGAAAACTGTTTTTGTCAAAACCCATGAATTTTCGGTAAATGTCGGTTTTTATTTTAAAAGTAAAAATTCTCATATTTATAAAATTATTTTGATAAAATGAATATTTTTTTTAGAATCATGAAATAAAAATTATCCAAAGGTGAATTTTACATAATTTTTTGAGACAGTCGAATTTTTGGGTAAAAATTAAATACTGTTTAAATATGTAATGTGTTTTATGACATCATAATGACCCAATAGTGAGGTAATAAAATACTATAAACATTATTTTTATCCAATATATGTTTTATCATTAAAATAATGTGATTTTATATTTGTATGATTTATTTTACAAAGCTTTTTGGACCCTCCAAGACTTATAAAACATTTTGTCTTTTTAAATTGTTTTCCTTGAGAGTGTGACTCACCTCCACAAAATCAACCCTATTATTTTAAGAATTTAGGCCATTGTAATTATAAAATATTGTTTTCCACTCCCATTTGGAAAAACCATGGTATGGTTTGTGGTATTTATTAGTTTAATATAAGGTGTCCCAAACCTAAATAATAAATAATTCCCTCTCCTTTCCTATATAAACCCACCCAAGCTCCCACTTCCTCTTTACTCAAAGCCTTTGAAGTTCGACCAAACCCTGACCTCCTCTCTCTATAATCCTCACAAGGTGCCCCAATATCCCAAGAAGTCTCTCTCAAGTCTCTCTCAAGCCTTTGGGATCACACTTCCAAGTAAGGAATTTCTTCCTTTCTCATTTTTGTCTAATTTTCTTTAAGTTGTTATGCCCTTTTGTTTTCAATTAAAAATGTTGGGGTATGATTTAGAATCTCCCCATACTGTCCTATTTATGTTTGGATGATGTGATACCCATTTTTCTCCCATTAAATCCTCCCATGTACACCTGTTACCTTGCCAAAATTCCGTGAGGGATTTCTCTCTCCTCTTTTACATCCAAGTAATTATTTTGTGTTATGCATCTAAATTCCATTACGTTTTTTGGGAAATGTATCCATATTACCCCATTATTGTACATTTCATGTACATATTATGAGACACCCTTTTCTATCTCATCAACTATTTTCATGAATCCTTATGTCACGCCGTTATACTGCCGAAATTGCACCGCATTTTTCCAAGCCAAGATCGTTGTGTAGTGAATACCATACCCATGTCTCTATCAAGTGTATTCACCTTTATTCACATATACCTATTGAATGGTACTTTAATGTATTTATTATAAATTACTTAATCGTGGAATAACTTATGATGTTGGTTGATTCCATGTTATATGATCCATGTAGAACACTTATGCATGAAATGAAATGTTTAAGAAGGGTGCGCCCTGATAGCGCTTCAATGCATTGGGTAAAGTATAGTATCATGATACATCATGGTAAATGGGTGTTGAATCATGATAATTTAAGTGCAATAAGGTTTTACTCATTCTTCATGTGCAATGAGGGTTTACCCATGCTCCATGTGCAATGAGCCTTGGCTCATGCTAATTCCATATTAAGTGTTGTTGCCACATTTCCATGTTATGATTATCATGATTTATCATGAATTTATGTTAATGTTTCTATTATGCTCCATTGATATTTCTATTGTCTAACATTTATTGTATTCCTCATGTTATTCCATGTTTATTCTCTTACTGGTCATTATAGCTTACCCTTTTCTTATACATGTCCTTAGGTTATCCCATGCAATGCTAAGTACGAGGGAATGTAGTGGTCACATAAAGGAAGTTTTCAATAAAGATTTTGTCTGTTTTATGTTATAAGATTTTATGTAATGTTCCTAATCCCCAAAGACACTAGACCTATCGATCTTCTATATTGTATCAAGTGAAGATTTTATGTAATAAATCAGGTTTAAGTGTGTAATAAAAAGTAGGGTTGTTATAGTATAAATATATGGTATGTATTATTCCATAATAATAGCTAAAAATTTATGTAACAAATACTATAAATGTAATCCATAAATGAAAATAGATTTCCCATTTAAAATAATTTGTTATTGAAGTTATTTAAGGGGATATTCTCTAAATCCATTTGTATATATGATATATTTATGGGTTGTATATCGTCTTGAATAAAAATCATGATTTTCATGAATTAGTTATATTATTTCATGTGTGCAGGAAAACTAACCATTCTCCATATAATAAATCACTTATAAATTCATTACAAGAGTTGTAATGTGGAGGGAGTAAATTCATACGATGAATGAACCGACCATGGAACGTTTTCATGTCTTTTAATGAGTGAATAAATGAGATTATAATCAAGGAGAATCCTTTATTACCTATATAATATATTTCCATGTAATGGATGTGGGTCTAGAATTTCCATGTTATCTTGGATGAATCTCCCTGGATCCCAAAGCACTCTTTCATATTTATCCTTTTCATGCGAGGTACTAGCATACTGTGGACAAAAGGAAAATCCCATCTAAATGTCAGATGATTCAACTTAGCTTGTAGATACCTATGAAGGTGGGATGCTTATGTTTTCCACATGAGTAATATTTATCAAACTAACTAGACAAAGATAATAGGTTTCAGTGGATCTTTAGTGATTAGTATGTATTTTTTATAGTGTTTCTTCATTTTTGGGGTTTTATGATGTTTCATATTTCATGAAAGGATATCCTCATTCTTGGGCTTAAATATCTATTTCTTAATCTATTAAATTTTATTAGACTCTAAAGGAACCATTTAGTGGTATAAAATGAGTTTCATGTCTTAGTTTAATGAAAATTGTGATGAAATGAATAAGATAATAGAAAAACAAAGCAGTTCCTTGTTTTTTGAAATTTGATTTCTTAAAAGGGTTGACCCTTACATATTTGGGATACATAAAGGTAACCAACACCTTACTCATACACACCTAATCTGTTTAAGGCTAACCAAGAAATTACCATTACATAGAGTGGTCTAGATAAAGGGCACCAAAGCTTAACTTTATATGAAGTAAGGTCTATATAAAGGTAGTTCAGTTTATAAAAATGGTTATGTAAGATAATTGGTCGCTAACCCTTATGAGTAAAGTTTATATATAAAGTTAATTGGGTGATTTACCCTTATGTATATACAAACCAGATTAATTGCAAAAAGTGCCTTGAATTTTGCCTTTATACAGTATAATAAATATAAATATTACTATTATGAAAATGACATGTGCAATGGTATTACCTATATGTGAGGCACTAATTAAGGGTTTTTTCATTCTCACCCTTATGTAATTGGTTCTATGTGAGGGTATTTCCCTTAAGTAGAGAATATGTGTCAATTTTGGTAACAATTTCTCTTATGCAGAGTGTTTACATAAGGTTAAAGGGAGGACACGTTTACGTTGGAATGGGTTCCTGGGTAAGGGTAAACATAAAAGATTTTACAAATAGTTTTTAAAATTATTAAATGGTTTTAATGGTTTATAAAATATTTATAGATCATTATAAAATTTATTTTGGGAATATTCAATTTATAAGTAATTTATAAATTAATTAATTATAAATAATTTATAATTAAATTAATTAAATGATTATTAAACATTTTATTCCCAAATATTAAATGTTAATATTTGAAATAACTTTTAAATTATATGTAAATTATTATGGTTTATAAATAAAAGTTTTTCTTTATAAATCATAATAAATGATTTATTAAGGGTTATAAATTTTGAAATAAGACCAAAATATAAAATGTTTATATTTAAATTGTGAATTGTTCATAATTAATTAATTTTAACTGTTCAAATTAAATGAAATTTATTTAAATATGTGATATTTAGATTATGTAAAATGTTTTCATCATAAAAATTGGATTATAAATAGTTTATAATTCATAAAATATCATATATTTAAATTGGAAATTCCATATAATGATAAATATGAAAGAGTTCATATTAGAAAAAATACAAAATGTTTATATTCAAAATTATTGAATTTCCATAATGTTAAATCTGAAAATTATAAAGGGGTTTATAATTAGATTTGATTGATGAATTGTTTCTAAATTTTTATCTCATTTATAGATATTTGAAATGTTAATTTATTTAAAGTTTATTGCCTAATAAATTCATAGTTATAAATTTTTTATATTATGAATGTATGTATGAAAAATATTATATGATAAATTGATTCTATGATAGATCCTTGCATTACATTCTAGGAATGTATTTATAATGAATTTAGTTTTTCATATACCTTGACCTTTGTTTGTAATTGAAGTTTTTATCTTGTATTTAGTCATTGGATAAAGTTTTTTATATTAGGTGTTAGTGTTATGATGGTTTATATTCTCTCTAGAGTATAGTATCCCCAGGTAGAGGGACTTGGGGTTGAACTACCTACTTACCTAGAGGCTAAAGCCTTGTCTAGGAAAATTAATGGGGTTGTCTATCTATCACTTCAGTCTTAATCATGTAGATATTGTCAATCTCATATAATTATAATCCTTTACATCAATTTTTTATATACATTATGCATATTATGGATGTGGATTTGTATAAATATGTTTAAATTCTAATTTTTGGTGAGTAATAAATTTTTTTTGGCTGTTTAAAGAGATACACATAAATATGGTTTGAACATATTGGTTTGGTAGAGCGAATAGAATTCCAAAACTATTGTACTAAAATCATTCATACATAAAAGGGAAAATCATGATATATGGTGGTGAGATAAAACCCCCTTAAAATACTAAGTGTGATATTCCTTCCAAAGTATCACTTTTCAAGACCTTGATCATCCAACTGGGTAGGTCGTGCCAAATATGGGTGCCCCTATATTATCTCGTGTAAGTAAATTAAAGATAGTTTACACAAGAATGTCCTTGGGTAGGTTATGCCAAAGCTAGGTTCCTATGGATTTTCCTTTGCAAGATTGTTCTTGGAACATGTTCTAGATTACACTACTAAGGATACCATAATACTATTAGGTTACTAGAGGAATTAAGTTGAGTTTATCATGTCAGATTAGACAAACGATTTCCCACTCAACTCTCCAAGAGTCATATAAGATATGTATGGAATGATTCCCTAGATAAATAGATAATCAATGGTAGAAATTATAAAGTGAACTGAAGATTAGTAAAATATGGATCTTGGACTACTAATGGATATGATGGATTTTAGAAATGGTTCTCCATTTTAGGGGGATACCATTTAATAAAAGTCTATATCAATGAGTTATAAAACATGATACTCATCTGATAAAAGATTTTGTTATAGATAAATAGAATCATCATCAGGCTTGAATTTAATATCAATCATTAAAATGGAAACAATTAATGGTATAAACTTCATTTATTGGTATATAAATTTTATAATTGTTCCAAAATAAGAAAGAAAGTTTTATGTGTTGTAAAAACCTCTTCCTAATAAACCAACTGGTGAATATATTCAACAAAAGGATTTGGATAACTATGATATACATTAAAAGGATGCAAAAGAGGTCTCTACACTCATACTGGTTACAATGGAGTCAAAAATTTAAAAGGAGACATGATACTCTTAATGCCTTTCAAATGATAGATAACCTGAACAAGCTCTAGAAAGATAAATCAAGGAAAGAATAATATGGAGTGATTAAATATATTTTTTATTGTAATATTGAAGAAGTAACCTCATTATACACTCACATACTCAATATGATTGGATACTTCAATGACTTAGAGAGGTTAGGTTCACATCTAATGCTTGATTTGTCCATAGATTTTATTCTATAGTCACCGCCGAAAAGGTTCCAATTTTTTATTGTGAATTACAATATGATTGAACTATAAAAACCTCTACTTAGTATCCTCAATATGTTGAGTATTTATAAACAATGTATGTTTGTTCAAGGTTCTAGTACCATTTTGATGGTACAAAATGATATAGGTAAAAGTACTGGACAAAAATGAAAGAAACGAGGTCATGAAAAGGAATGACAACTTTTTCATTATGGAAAAGTTTACCATTAGCGAAGAAATTTTCCAAATTACCTGAAGGACTATAAGAAGCCACATGGATCATCTACTTCAATTATGAATATTATAGAATTAATTTATTTTATGGTATGTGATACCAATTTTATATTTTATAAATTTTATAAATATACAGGAAAATGTAAATAGAATAAAAATAAATAAAAAAATGATCATGATTATAGTTGATATTTGAGTGTTAGAAAAAAGGTGTTTCTCTATTGGAGACTTTGATACTTCAAGATTATTTGAATATTTCATAAGATGTGCATTTTCTCATTTTTGTCTTGAGAAGAGCTTGTGAATAATGGTTTTTAAATTAAATTATATAGATCTTGATACACTTAGTAATGATTTGTTCAATTTCTATAACATGTATTGGGAAGAAGATATGGATAAAAATGGTTTATCCAAGATAAAATTTTTATCCAAATATTTGTTAAAAATATATGGTAATGTGTTCCTACAATTCATCAGTGGTATATTTTAATAAATTATTATTTAAAAATAAAATTTTCCAAACACATAGAATATCATATAAGATATAGTTTATTAGTTAATATTCCTATTAAAAGGAAATAAATTTTATTTCTTAACACAAAACGGTTTGGGTTTCTTAGAAAGATATTATAAAAATAATATAATGTATAATAAGCTAGTGGAAGTATGTTTTAAAATAATTTAAAAGTTAGAAAATAAATAATTACAACAATCTAAGTTTAAAATGAATTTTACATAATATCATAAGAGAATTATGATTTATTAATAAGTAATAATGTAAGTAGTTATATTATTTCAATGAAAAAGTTTGATGGAATGGATTTTCAAAGATGATGATGAGGCGCTTAGGAAGAGTTCTAAGTATACATTATAATTTAACACCATAACATTTGATGTTGTAAAGATAAGAAGCTTGAATATGTTCAAAAGTTGAATAGTTAGGAATATGATTCCTAAATATCACCATTATTCAATCCATCTTACATCATAAATGTTTCTCACTAAAGAGATTAGTGAGAGGGTTTTATCAGATGGTCTTATAGAGATGTTACATGGATTAAATATGATGTAATGTGTTAAAAAATCTAGAATTTGTAAGAAATATAAGGTTGGTCTAGCAGTTTATCATATATGATATGATAAACTAGTTCTTATGTTGGTTTTTTTAAATATTTCTAAAGAGTATAATAATATTAAAATGTTTCGTATTAAAGGAGACCTCTATTTTTATAATTATTTCATGTTGGCTACATAATTATATATATATATATATATATTTCATGAAGTTTAATGATAATTGACCTCTAAAAGTATGACTTTGAGTTTATCCCTAACTAATTTTTTCATAGAGTATTATAGGTTATGAAAAAAATATGCTTAGTGTGAGTTGGATTCTTGTATAAAGATACAGAATATGCTCATGAGGCACAAAAGAATGAACATGATCCTATGTTTTCATTGGATAAACCACTAAGTATACTATATGGAGAGACATACAGATTTATTTGGATTATTACGGGTGCATGGATCATATTTTAGTACCCACTACCTAAGGTCGGTGAGATACCTTGCATGATAACCATCATAAATTGATAACATAATTAAGAAAGTTTACATATTGACTTAGCTAATATGGGGGTGGTTGGGTATGTTGTTGATCATGTCATCAGTTTGAGCTTGTAAATATGGGATTTTTCTACTCCTATGATGAGTATGAAAATATGGCCCTCTATAGAGATAGATTTTGGAAGTGTGTTGCTAAAAATAGATATTATATATCAATCTAAATAAGAGAAATGTGATGTTATTATCAAAAAGGATGAATGAAATGTGATTTATTCATCAAACATATCATTATACACTTAAAGAATTGAGAACTGATTGTTTGGTTGTATGGGATTAACATGATTCGTGTCCCATATTCACTCAATGTCTTGGGAAATGTGAAAAATATGAGAATAAACATTTTCATATGATCCATATTGGTGTAAATGGGTATATAGATATGTGTGTTTTATGGATATCACGCTATATCTTTTTATAGATTGAGTAGCATTGATGCTTTCCTAGAGGCCACTCTTTACTTACATATATAGAATTGGATATCCGTATTTTTTTCAATGCTATAAAATCCCACGGGGACACACTTTGTGGTTGGATAAATAGGGATTAATTTTGACTTATATAGATACTCTAAAAGTGTTTTAGAGTTAATCATAAAGTGTTTTGGATGGGTGTTCACAAGGAATTTCATATGATGTGATACAAGGTGAAGTTAATGAAAGCTTTCTAAAAGTGTTTTGGAAGATTCCCAAAATAATTTTTGGATATGGTTTCACAAGTTATTGTATATGATAAAATATAAGGTGAAACAACACAAAGTCTATGAGGCTTTAGTGAAAGTTAGAGATTGAAAGAGACATATCCTAAATGCATATTTATGTACGATATATTTATGGTCTGTATATCATATTATATGAAAATTATGATTTTCATGAATTGGTTATATTATTTCATGTGTGATGGAAACTCAACCATTCTCCATGTAAGATATAATTTATTAATTTTTTATAAGAGTTGTAATGTGAAGGGAGTAAATTCATATGATGGATGAACCAATAATGTAATTTATTCATGTATTTCACCATGTGAATAAATGATAGGATAATATATTAGTGTCCTTTATTTCATATATAATCTATTTTAATGATATGGTAATGGGTATTGATTTTCCTTGTTATCCTAGATGAATCTCTATGTATCTTGAAGCTCTATTTCAAATTTCACCTTTGTATATGAGGTACTATCATACCATGGAGAAAAGGTGAAACCCATTAGAACGTCATATGATTCATCTTAGCCTATGGGTAACTACAAATATGGGATGCTTATGTTTTCTACTTTAGGGATATTTATAAAATAAACTAGATGGAGATCAAAGGTTTTCGTGGCTCTTTAGTGATTAGTATGCATGTTTTACATCATTTCTTCATTTTTGGTTTTTATGTATAGTTTCAAATTTCATGCATATAGATCCTAAGACATGTGTTTAAATCACTTATACTTGATCTAATATATTTTATTAGAATCTAATGAAACCCTTAAATTATTTAATTAATTTTAGAAACCAATAATGAATCCTCCAAAACCTATATTATATTTTAAGGTTTTAAAAAATAATTATTTTTTAACAAGACTCACTTCCATGCCATGAATGGTACTATTTTAAGGATTTTGTTTCTTTTCCTAATAAAATATTGAAAACTACTCTTATTTGAAAAAAAACATGGGCAAAAACCATGAGAAGGTTTTTGGTTTTTATTATTTTATCACTTAGAGTCCAAAACCTATGTTTAAAAATTAATAATGAATTCCTCTCTCTTTTACTATAAATACCACCCAAAATATCATTCATATTCACTCAAATCCAATTTTTAATGAAGTTTATATCCTTATACCTCTCTAAATTCCTCCCATGGTATTCCCAAGCTCTTAATAAGATCCACCTAATATTTTAGAAGCCCCCTCTGAAGGTAAGGGGTTTTGTCCTCTTCCTTTTTATACAAGTAATATCTTTGTAATAAGCCATTTTATTTCCAATTTTACATATTGTAAAGTGTTTTTTACATGTAAATTTACTATCCTTATGTTTCACAAGTATTGAGAGTCTACCTTTCACTCTCATTAAAACATTCCATGAATTTTTATGTTCACCTGTTATGCTGCTGAAATTTTCCTATGAATTTCCATGCCAAACTTTTGTATTATGAATGCCCATTACCATTTCTAGTCAAGGGTATTCATCTATATGTACTTATCCTTAATTTATGGGGACCTCCATATATTTAATAAAAAATCCCTGATCAAGGTATTGAAATTTTTAAAAGACATTCTTATGTTTATTGATCTATGTGGCACACAAATGAATGTACATAATATGGATGTGATGGGTGGGCCTTGAATTTTATACCTCTCCAATATGTAAGGTAATGTTTTCATCTCATAAGATACCATGCATATAGGTAGTTATCCAAATCATACTATGTTATAATGTCTCATAGGTTATCCTATACTTATGATTATGATGTCATGTTTTATGGTGTGGTCACATTACTATGATGTCTTGATGTTATCATCTTATACCATGCTTCGATGTTCATGATTATGATTATCACCTTTTTATTATTCCTCTTGACTCGCATGTATTGTTTTGATTTATTATGTTATTTGATTATTATCTTACTGGAATTTATAGATCGACCATTTATCATGTATGTCCCTATGTTATATCATGCATTTTTAGAAGATTAGTGGAATTTTAAGGGCATTTTGTGGATTTTTTAATAATGTATTTGCATCCCTATTTCAAGTTATTATGATATGTATAAAATTACCCAAATACAATAGGCCTCTTAATATTTTGGAATTTTTTTATTTCTATCTTAATGTAATAGATAATTAATTAATGTGTATAAAATATATGGGTTATAATATTACTATATATATATAATCACCCCTATATGGGATTTTCAAACATGGGTTGTGTCAAATTAAAATGACATGAAGTTAAGTGGTGACTTTGGTGGTCCTAGTGTTGGTGGATATTATCAGTACTTGGTATCAGAGTTTGTGAACAAGTCCCTTCCTCCTCATTAGTTATTTTGATTGGTTCTTCCTTTATTTCTTATTGGGCATGTATTTTTCCCCTTTCATACTATGGATATATTTAATTTTTATGTACTATGATTGTTCTTAGAGGATGTTACATGCATTTTTTCCTCTTATTTTGGTACATTTTTATTATCCAACATGGTTATGGTGTAATTGGTGGCGTGTGTTTCTACAGGTTCATTAGGCTTATACCTCCCATTTGTGTGATTTGTATATCTGTTTCTAGTCACCATCCCCTAGACAATTGAAGGTGAGATTGGGGTGGAGTGATTTTCTTACTTTTTATCAAGGCAAGTTCACAATGTGTTGGGTCATGTCATATTTTTTAATGAGGTTTGCATTTATTTAGGTTAAATACATCCCTAGTGCATCTTGATTATTATCTCATGCACAAAAATTCTTTATTATTATCAAAATAATATTAGGAGAGGGTATATAATTGGATCCATATTCTTAGAACTGACCAAGTACAATGAAATCACCAACTTTCTTCTCTTATTGACAATATTTGGATTATAATACCTTGATATAGATTTGATGTATATACTTATGTTCCTCCTAAACAGTGTGGATCAAATATTATTCCTATGAATATTATAATATTAAATGTTACCTGTAATACATCAAAAAAAGGATCATCTATCTCTTCTAGTAATATTAAGGGTTTCCACAGACTTCTTTAGATCTTATGATATAGGATATGATAGGCTAAGTGTCATACTTCTTTGTCTTGGGTAATGATATATAGGTGTGTGTGTACCATTATCTCTCTTCTCTTTTTCCTATTTCTTCAATTCACTTAGATCAACTTCTCATAGCAGTGTTATTTTATCCTCCCTAATCTTCAATATACATAATATGCTAGATGGATAGTAGCATCAAGTCTCTTCCTCTTCTTCTTAGCACAACTTCTTGTTCCCACAAATGAATCACTCCATAACTTCACATTGTTGGTTCTTGAATCTCAACTCAATTACACTTCATAAAACCTATAGTTCATGAACCTTTCTTTGTTTCATGAAACCTCAAGTTTGCAGAACTATTCTCATTAAAGAATAGAGATATTCATGGTTTTCTCACTCCACTTTGTTAAAATTATAATGAAAAAATCCACATGAAAACATTGTGTGTTTCATGACCTTTATGTAGCTTGATAATTCATAATAGTGTATGATGTAAGGGATTCATTGGGAAAATCCTTACATAAATACAGAGGTTTTCACCTCAAATCTGCTTCCTCTCAATTGTTTAATGATCAACTTTATGTCTATTCACATTCCCCAAAAATGAAATGTTTTGGGTAATTATATATGATCTAAACCTTCTAACTCAATCCCTTTCAACTCCAAAAATTTTCATTGGCCTCTCATTCCTTTACAACATCAAAAAACACAACATCAAAAATTTCACAAACATATCGATTTTTACTCTACCATGAATGTGCTTAACTTGAACTCCTGAAGAACATGGAACCTAAATTTCACATGAAAACTAAATCATAAGAGTTTTTTCATGCATTAACATCCACATATTATATCTTTCTTCCATCATTCTTTCTAGTTATCTTCCAATAATACATTCTACATCTAATGACATTTTGTATCATTTCATTATCCCTCAAAATTTTATTGTCTAGAATGTAATATCACAAAAAATCATTGGAAAAATATATTTGATTAATTTGTATGATTTTATTAACTTCTATAAGTTCCCTAATCTATTACAGGCAAAAAAATATCTCCAATAATATATCACGGACTCCCCTACACATACAGACCCTATCACTGAGGTAGGAGACAATGATAGACACATTCATTTCAATTAAAACATAATAACTTTTAAAACTAGAATAGTATTAGAATGTGGAAAGTATCACATCAAATATTAACTAAAAATGACACTTCTTAGTCACTCTAGACGTAGTAGTGAATGTATTTGAATTCTAGTGAAGATGCCCCAATCCATGTCCACTGATCTATTATGATACCCCACACAATGGCTCTTCCCTAGTACCACCCCACACCATTCATGCTAGTGTTGTCTAGAATCATCCCTTCATCATCACACCTACCAGTTTCATTATTAATCTTGACTACTATCTTTGTAGGATGGTTCTTTCAATGGTGTTATGGATTGAGGGATGATACCTTTTTTAATTATCCTAAGAATTTTCCAAAATAAATATTCAACATATATTTATTTAAAAATATGTCATTTACCTTATCCAAAATTCAAATATCCAATATTTAATTTCTCCAAAATATAAATCTTAGAATTATTTTCTCAATTTAAATCTTATTCAATTCACAAACTCAGTTATTCATTCCAATTTATTTTTTCTCTTATTTGATAATTTTCATGACCTAAATTTCCTATTTTAATATGGATTCAAATCCAAAATATTTTAATATTTAGTTCATTCATCTTATTGGGTAATAGACATTATTCACAAGAAAGATCAACTTAATAATCATATGATGTCAAATTAATTTTGAATAATAAAAAATTAGCTCCAATCGACACTAGTATAATCCTAAATAATAATAAAACATGTAAATATTCCTTAGAATATTTCAATAAGACTTGAAGATCTCCAACTCAAATCTAATTCTTTAAATACATTTCTAGGAGAATTGATATTAAAGTATATCAAATATAATAACCTGATTTATTCTATTCTCATTTAAAATATAAATAGTAAAAACATATCACACTTCCAAGATTCAAGGGCTTCTTCAATTCCTCATGCAGTATTCACAATTCAGTATATAATTAAACTTTTTCTTGGGAAATATATACTTATTCACATCAATATGTTTAGTCACTATAATCAACTTCAAAGTTATTATTCTTCTTCACATATTTACATAAAATATATATCCTTTATATATATTTATTCTGATTGATAATAAATACAATACAAACAAAAAATTGTATTAAATAATCTCACCTTTTTTATTTTTTTCAATAACGACTATAGAAAATGATATGTCAACATGGTATTCCATTTATTTCACTTTCACCCCTTTATCATTTTATTCTTTTATTTTATTCACTCCCCTTTATTGATAATAAATGAAAAGATCATGAGATAGAGGATGGTTTCATTTCACTCTTAAACTAATGTTCCATCCATTATCCCACTCTCTAAGTCAATGTGATCCATGCTCGATATAGAAAACAAAAAGGTATAATATTGACCAATTTTTTTTCCATAAATCAAACAAATGTGATACCACTTTGATATTACTTTCTAAAGTGGATTTATATGGGTTTTAGAGCATAAAAAAATTGATACCAATTGATAAATTATGTTAACATGAGATTTTACCCACCTGAATTTGTACACAACTCTTAACACATAGATTGAAATAGTAAAATATAACCAACAGGTTATAGTTTCAAGAAATTATCCTTTGAATCTATATAACTTTCCTAATTTTTCATTACATTGATCATATTAAATCCCCCCTCAGTAGAATAATTTAATCTTTAAATTCAAGAATGAGTGAATATTAATACATGTTTTCTCAAATGAAATATTTTCAAGAACCATCAAGAATTCAATATTTTCATATATTGACAAGTATAGAAGATTCCCAAACTTATTCAATTATAAAACCCTCATGGAAACACTCTAAATTTACTCCATAAATGTTGATCTCCAAATAAGATTTAAGATACCAAATTATATATCATACCAATATGGTGACTTCTTTAATTTGTTTTCTAGTTTTGATAAAATTCTCATATTCAATAGTTCTTCCCTTGAAAACATGTATCTCCATAAATTCCCTACACAAAAAGAATAAAATCAATATATATTATAATAGTGTGGAACTTATTTACTCCTTAATTTTAGTATAAAGTTTGATAATTCCTTCACAACCTAGATATTTGTTTAGCTCCATGACTGGTAGAACCCTTTATTCTTTTTTCTGATTATCCAAATAGTATTCTTCATAGGAAGCATAAAATATTTTCTTACTTTAACAACATATCTATTTGGAATTTTCATTTAAAATTATCTATAAAGTCACATGTGTCTTTTAGTTCATGTTTTATATTTTTCAATATATCCACTTTAGAGGGTACCATAAATAAACAATTCTTTGAAATATGTTTAGCTTTCTTAAACCTTCCACACAAAGCTTCTAAAATTATTTGGTAATAATTTGTTGAAAAAATATTATAAAATTTTGTTTATTTATGTAGAATATTTTATTTTATTTTATAATTTTTACTTTTCTTATGTATTTTCTATTTCCATTTCCATTTCGAACTGAGCTATCCAATTAACCAAACAATCTTGTTTGGAACTTCTACATGGCATCCTAGAAATATTCTTCACAAAATTAGTCTTTTTTTTTCACTATGACTGATATTCTATTCTTATATTTCATGCTTCTATTAAAACCAACACTGATGTATTGTTTTAAAAAGTTCATTATACGTCCTATATTTCAATAATAAAAGCAACTTTTACTTTTTGGTATAGCATTCTTCTTTGATTTCCTATGTTTTATTTAATTATATTTATTCTTTTTTTACCCCAAGGATAACTATCCTATATTCAATAATGAATTATTGGGAATTTTAATTTCTACATTTTGCTCAAGATTTTCTCACAATATATGATTTCCACCATTATTAAGCTTCTATTGCCTTTTCTTCTCATTTTTTTGACACATGTTTGGTTGAGTTAAAAATTTATTCACCAATCCTATGACAACTATGATTGGAAGAAAAAAATAAATACATTAAACTTTAAAATATTTTTGATATTGATTGATTATATCTCTTCTTTTATATAATTTTCTATATTTAAGATTTTATCCCCCTTTATGTAGGCTTCCCTTGATTTCTAGAGGTTGATATATTATACCAAAACACAAGTGTGTTGTACCCAAACATTCCATAGTAACATCAATAACTAACCATACTTGTTATTTTATTTACCACATATATAGTGGGTGTATTTATTTAGTTTTATTCTTCCATATTTGTATTGGTTTTAAATTATATTCTTCGCTATTTAAAAACCCAAAATTAACAAAATTAATATTTTCAGAAGATGGATGGTTCCTTTCCCTTTTAGTTCATAATGTATTGATCATTAGATGACCCCAAACTCTTATTTCCATAGAAAATAGGTCATGTGGAATAAGAATACTCTTTTGTATAATATATGGCATCAGATATTCAATTTGCAAATGGTGAAGTCATAGTTTGATCAGTTTCAAGATTCATATGTTTGACCAAAGGCACAATACAATACATATTAAATATGTTTTTCTCATAGTCTACTTACTTCAAACTATATTTACAAACCTTTTTGATTATTTAATATTCATAATCATGCATTTGTTTCTTTCATGCAACAAAGTTTTAGGATCCTTAATCCTATTTGATTTGAATTACATTTTTACATTCTTGACATCAATACTAGACTTCTGATTTTGTTATAATGCATGTAAATTATCTTCAAACTGTTGTATGGATTTTTATTTCTAATGAATTACATTAAGGAACTCATTTAAAAAATAGAAGGAACTTTTCTCATGCTTTATATTCACTTCACCTTTGGCTCCATTTTTTTGGAGAGATTTACACATGTATTCACCCTTTCTTACAAATATTTCTAAATCCTTTCACATTAATTTTCAAGATGGGTGAGGTATTCATGCCTATTTCTAAAATATCCACAAATAAAATCCACTGAATAAGAAATTTTTATAGGTTGTTATCAAATAAGAACATGAACCATCATGTGCTCCATCACAAGATTCTTTAGAGATGTGATCTTCCAGGCTAGTACTTGGTTATTCTATGGGAAAATTTTACATAAAACTTCAGTCACATAATCATAATGTAAATACTTATTATATTTTAAGGTAGAATGGTTATCCATTTACTTGGTAATTGATTCAACCACCAAATCTCCTCCTCCCATGTAGGATCTATATTTAAATAGACTATAGCATGGTGAAACTATTTTTTCAATTTTAATAAGAGAGATATATTCTCCTTATTTTTCAATTATTTCTTCATTTTATTCTTCAGTGACTTAATAGAGATCAAAATACAATCAGAAATTGAACCTTCTTCTCCATGTTTGAATTTCATGATAACTTTGGAAGAGAAACCAAAAATAACTTTGAATCATTAAAAGTATAGAATCTAATCAAAGGTGTGGCCTAATTTGATATGAATTAATGGTATCATGTTGGGATATCCCACACTTAGAGGGGGGGGGGGTGAATTAGTGTGGTATGACTTATTACCAATTAAAACGTTTATCCCTTTTCACCTACTAACATGTTCAGTGAATATATCTGTTATTCTATTCCTTTTTCTCTTGATCATTATATAAGTACTTAAAAAATAATGTAACATAACTTATACTACTCATACTCAAATATAAATCTTTAAATATAATTTCTAATTGAATGAATATCCAAGAATATCCAATGGTATATCTTACTTTATTTGATTACCCTTTCCCACATAAATAGTGAAATCATCTCACACTTCCAAGATTTAAGTGTGTATTCAATTACTCATGTTGTTTTCACAACTTAGCACATAATTACACCTTTTCTTGGGAACTCTAGCCTTATTTTAATTATCATGATTGAGCACTACAATCAACTTGAAAGTTTTTATTCTTCACATGTTGACTTCAACTATATAAACTTGATGCATATTGATCCTTATTAAAAATAAATATAACACAAACACAAAGTGGGTTTGATAAGAACATTTTTTCATACAACATGTATTGAAAATACCAATTTTACTATCACATGTAAAAAAACATGTCCAATAAGATAATCCAAATACTAATTATAATATAAAAGTCAACAAATCATTCTAATAGCTATCCAAAAAAGAATAAGATATGTAATATTCTATAATCGATGCATAATAGTAGTGACCTAAACAATGTATAAGACATGGAATATGAAAAAACTAATATATATCATTATCATGAAAATCAAACCACAAGTCTTGGATTAATCAACACAAAATAATTTCTAACAGAAAAATGTATGTTTCTCATTCAAATAAGTTTTCAATGTTTTAAAACATAATTTACGAAAAACAATTCAAGAAAATCGACAGTGTCCAAGGAAGAAATGTTTTTACACATTAAACCCATTCAACATAACAACTATTGAATTTATACAAAGTATGGTTATATATTAAGACATACCAAAGGACACAAGTATGGGTTATAATGGATAAATGTGATTGATTTCCTAAAAAAATAATAAAAAAATCTAAGAGGATATGTTTTCACCAAAGAATATCTGATACAATTCAAGTGTGGTTAAATAAATAACCCACACATGAACACTTTACTAAAGAAAATGATTTTTTTCAATTTAATGTTTGGCATCAAAAAAATAATACATAATAAATTTCCAAAATAGACTGAACTAGTGTTTATAAAATTGAAATTTGATTCAAAAACTTATTTTATACTCAAAACTTTTTCAAAGTAAGTGAAACTATTATAGATATAGGTATTTTTTTATTATAAACCCAATTAATGCTTATATAATGTATTAATGATGAAAAAATATAAATGAAACATATTATCTTCCTTCTCTATCCTAAAACCAAATTAAAAAAAACATGTATCATTCTTTATCCAATTAACAATGTGGAATAACCATAAAAAAGAATTTTTTTCTTATTTATATAACATAAATATTAAATTAATGGTTTCATAACCCTATAATACATTAATAAAAAATTACTATAATTAATAGTAATATAATTCCCAAACATATATTATACAAAATAATAATTTTTCATTGGATTTGGATAGATGCAGCGAGTAACCAAATTTAAAAAAACAACTGTGATTAAATTTAGTATGAAATACTATAAAAAATATAATCTAAAAAACCTTTGGTTCAATGAATATGTAATAATTATGACCTATTAGTATTTCAGTTGATGTTTTATGCCTAAATAAAAATGAAACTGGTGCTTGGAAGAATATAAAATGGACCTAGAACTCAGTGATTTGATGTTTAAGAAGAGTCAAATAAAAAAATAAGTGAATGGGGGATATTCACCTAGGGAGAATAAAAGAGGTTGAGTGGGTGATGGGGAGAAATTAAGTATTTTGGGGGAGGGGAGGTCGCAGGATGTATTTTTAGGGGGCCTCTACACAAATTATTAAAAAAAACCATCTTTATAGACAATTGTATACCAATTTTTTTTAAATCATTAGTATAGGGTATTGGTTTTGACATTATATGAATGGTTTTTATAAACCAGTGGTATAGAGGTGTGGATATAACCCACAATTCTAGTAGTTTGATTTTGATAAAGGATAACTGTAGTCATCCTTCTCAAATATGTTATCATGCCTCCAAGGTGAAAAGGAGATAAGCTTGGTGGTACCATGGTATTGACCATCTTATTCACAAATTCATTCATATGGAAAGTATAATTCCAAATAAAAAAGGGTGACACATTCCATGGTTATGTCATGCCATATAATGATTCAACCTCATCCAACATTGGGAAATCTAGTGGTACTTCAAATAAGAATAAATCTTCAATAGGATCATTTCAAAATATTGGAATGAGAAATAATGTGAGTGGTGGCTTTTATTGTAACCTTAATTCGAAGAAATATTAGGTATAATGGAATTATTATCCTAAAAAAATCCCTAACCCCTAGGGTTAAGGGAGATTCTATCCCAAACAACTCCCACACCCCTAGCCAAATCAAAAGTGGATTCAGTGTTGGTGGTTCCCATTCAAGGAGGCCAGTGTTATCAAAGTTGGGGGTTGGGGGAGACCCCATTAAAAGCCAAATAAATGAAATATTTCCCTATTATATGATCATTAAAGGTATACATAGATTCTATTATAATCATATTTCATAGAGAGTCTACTTTTTTATCATAGAGTACCCTAAAATGGTAGATCAAGGAATTGTAAGGGATAGAAATATATAATCCCCTAAACAAATTGATTGTTATTTATGATGATGATGTCATCCATGACATGTATTACTTACCTAAAGAGGATCAATTCTATATAAAATTGGATGAAAAAGTGATCCGCACATCATATACTTTGATATATATTTTTTATAAATGAAAATGGTGATGCCTCGGTATATGGGAGTGAAAAAGATCCCAATATAGAAGGCCCATTAATAGAAAATATCCCCTAGACAAAAGTATTTTCTAAAGGTGTATACACTGGAAAATAAATACAGAACCAATCATTAGAAAATCCCCCAAACCAACCATTATAAACTATCCACTGATCCATCAACAAGAACATGGAAAAATTCATGGAAAATCTAAAATTCCCTCACCACTTGATAATTTCAAGACACATTCAATTGAATATGTGATCATTTAATTGAGGAAATAATACAAAGGATTCAACAATGCAATGCTAAAATATACCAAAAAAATCAATGAGTGATGATGAAGTCAGGACCAAGGGCCCACATCTATAATCTAACTTAGCTCAATAGGAAAGAAGTTCCCAACCTATGAGGGTAGATCCTTTCATCCAAATAGTCCCTAGTAAATATCAAAATGTTTGATTAACTAACTACCTAATGAAATATCATGATCCCCCCCATTACCATAAAACTCAGATTCTGGTGAGTCATCTATGAAATACCCTAATATAGGGAGTGACATCAAAGGATGAGATATTTGAGTCCTTTGTTTATTTAATAGTGGTAATTGAATAAAATAATTATAAAATATATTTTAAAAAGAAAAAATATCTTAAATGGGGTTAATTTAACCATATGTTGTAAAATTTTGAGAATCCCAATTTCTCATCCTTTAACTATACAAGAGACCTAAAGAAACATCTTGTGTATTTATTCACTTAGTGTGGATCAGTTTTCAAGACCCATGAATAATAAGACAAATAAAAATATAGGTTTTTTATCCACACATTAAAATTAATTACACTTATCTAGTATAATAACCTAGTATCTAGGTCCATTTATAGTTGAGAGGACCTCTTTAAATAATGATTATATAAATTCCACTTGATGTTATAAAATAAAATCATGATTGGCCTCTCTAATTAAAAGCAGTGAAATAATGATATATTTTCTAATTTTAATACATAATTTAAGGGTTTTATATATTACATAGAAATAAAACATCCCTAGTAAAAATGTTTGGAAATATGAATTGAACACCTATAAGATGAGTTAGTGACCATGATAATCTTGAAAAAGTATCCTAGTGTATTCTAAGACTTTTTATAAATTACACAACATGTAATAACCTATGTTTTATGGTATTTATATGTTTTTAGTATATTTTTAAGCATTCAAGAGTTTGGGTATGGTTTTGGGAAGCTATGGAGGGGTTTGAAGAGTTCTAAAGAGTTATTAAAGGTTGTAAGGTCGGTTCATTGTTAGGGAAAACCATGTAATCTTCCCAGGTAACTATGTTAAAAAAATAAGGGTATATAGGTATGGGAATAGTTTGGGTAAACCATGTGGAAAATGGTGTAGCCCAAGTTTTATCAAGGGTAGGTGCATGATTGGGGAGCATGGTTTGGGTAAACGGTGCAGTTAAACCTTACAGCCATAGAGATTTTTAGGTAGTGGCATCTACAAGGTTGGTGCAAGGTATACCAAATCATACAACTCAATCACGAATGACATTAAAAATAAATAAAGAATATTTTTTTTAACCCTAACCTTCACTGAAACTCTCATTTATTTTCATCTTGTTTAGGATCTCAAACTAGAGATCATTCTTGGGTGATTTTGATGCTTTCCTTCACTCTAGAGCTTTCTCTTATGGATTCTTAGACTGTTTGGCCTAGGGATTGAAGATAAAACTTCCATACCTCTTTATATTCTATTATCCTTTCATTTTATCTTAGGATATGTAACACACCAAGATTTTATGGTATTTATATTTAAAAATTTAACATCTTTCATAGTTTATGAATCATGCAACACTAGATTTAAAACCGTAGTATACTATTAAATATAAACCTTTGAATAGTAATACAACCATTAGGAATAGTAATATGACAAATAGAATAGTAACTTCACCTATGAAAGTATAAATAATACTTGTGTAACTAATAAATGAAAATATGGTATATTTATTTTATGGAATAAGTAAATAAATGTTTTAAAATGATAAATTAAGTGTTGGTATTTTTGTAAAGAGTAAAGGTTTATTTATAGTTTTATAGTTAATATAATGTTTTAAAAGAAAATATATTTTCATAAAATAAATTCATAAATTAATATTTTTTATTTTATTATTATAAGACAATTTTATGAGACCATAATTAATTTTTCGATGTTTTATAAAATCAGTTATAATTTCAAAATCGATATTTTTTGAAAAAATGGTAATTTTAATTAAAAATAAATTTAACGTATTTATAAAATTATTTTAAAAAAATAGAGTTAATTTTTTAATTATACACGTCATAAAATGGTTAGGGTAAATTTTTGATATTTTTCTAAAATACATGAATTTTTGGTGAATAATATAATATTGTAATTTACAGTATAAATATATTATAAGTTAAATACATTATTTCTTGAGTCATTTATGATGTAATGACCATAATATCAAAACAACATTAATTATTTTAAAATATTTAGTGATAATTATCAATCAATTTGTAGTCTTGATCCAAAATAATAAACAAATGAATAAAATATTCAAAAAACACCCCTCTCCTCCAATATAAATAGCACCTATTACCACCCCTTCTCCTCACACCTATAAAGCCTTGAATCTTGATTATATTATTCCCATTTACTCTCCCAAATCTCTTTCCAATGTTATGGTCTTAATGGTCTCACCCAAAATACCATTTCAATTTTCCTTAAGGAGGTTCTCAAGGAGATGATTTCAAGAGGTAAAATCCTATTTTGTTATTTTAATTTTTGTTTAATTTATTTTATTTTCTTATCCTTCCCTCACCTCTTCTATATAAAGTGACATGATAACTCTAGTAAATTATATATAATTTAATTTTATTATTTCAATATAAAATTCACCATCAGTTATCTTTTCATTTTCCTTTTATTTTAAAGATGATAACATCGTATATGAAGTGCCGATTTTCCGCCTTCACAGATAATGTGTCTTCTTTTTTCAATTTTACCTTAAAGGATAGTAATAAAACCATTTTCATGGTTAAAAAAGATTATAAAATATTTATTATATCTTATCTAATGTTTAGGAACTAGTATATATACATAATATTAATTAATGAAACAAAACTAGTTTGTTCTGATTGAAAAACAGCCAGAATAATCTAAATGATTATCACTGATGTCTTATCTAATGATTCATACTCACACCAAATAACCAAATGAATTATATAAACATTTAATACTGTATAATCTCATTAATAACATATAATTTCAATTTTGGATAACTATTTTAATTTTACATGATCTTCCATATGTGTATAAAAGTAAATCAGTCATGAAAGCCAAGGAAAAGAACACTTTCAAACGATGAAATTTAATCTTATAACTCTTAAAAAAGACCATAAATGAACTTAATTAAATTAAATTAAATCAAAAAAATTAATAGGTTCTAAATTAAATTATTAAGGAATCTTGTTTCATTATTCTTGACATTAATCACATGTACAGAACACTTTTAAACATAAGGTAAGGGTTTCTTCTCAAACCTCCTTTTTCATTCAGGTTACAATTTCTCTCTCTTTACCAAAATATAATTCTTCATTATTTTTATATACTTCTTATAAATTATGTTTATATATTATAGAATAATTCATATACATCATTTCATCTTTATTTTATGATAAATACATGTTTTACAAGGTTCCCTTCCCAATTCTTCTCGATAAGAAATCCAAATTAAAGGGGAATTCCTGATTTCTTACACATTTTCAAGTACACTATATAATCTATTTTAATCCACCAATATTTTTATAAAATTACCCTTTTTTCATGAAAAACTATATTAGTTCATTTCTGGTTTTATGTAAACAATTAATCATTTTTACGTTTTAAACACTCTTATATTTTCTCTTAAATTGCACAGTAGTGGCCCATTTCTAAAATTTCATGAAAGCTATTTTTATATTTTTTTTCCTTAATTTGGAAATAATTTGTGCCTAAAACATATTTTAATTGTACTTACCTTTTATTTTATGGGATATACAAGTTTATAATCTTATTTTTATGACAAATACAAATGATTTTTTATATAAAAACTTCTTTGCAAAGTAAAAAAGGGTATTTCTATCAATAATTCCTAGATTATTTTATTAAAGTATTTTCATCTATTCAAAAATATTTTTTGAATATTATGATTTATTGAGATTTATATATTATGATTATTATCTACCATATTTTAATAAATGTATTCTGATCAGTTCTACTATGGAAGTGACATCTTGACACCATCCACCATACTACTTAGAATGGTTAGTGATTAAGTTTACAAATTAGGGAAATTTATTTACATTTAATATGTATTTTTTATTTTTGTTTCACCCCATTAATATGAAGAATTTATTAGACTTAGTAAGTGATATGAGGATCTCGCTATATTTCCTCGATGCATCAGTTGGTCTCATGAGAAGAAACGTATATGAACTTTATTGAGGCCTTGCCCATTTATTTTTTAGATATGGATTTAGCTGAGTCCTTAACCATTTATTTTTAGATATCTTGGATGCGGCCTCAATGGTATGTTTCATATGTCCGGAATTATGTATTAACTCATTATTATATTAGTAATTGATAATTCATGTGATTATTTAGACTAGTAGAACATCTATGGTTAAGTTTATTTCTCATGTAATTATTTATGGAATTATTTAATAAGTTTTAAATCCTACTATATAATGCTCAAGATTATGATTTAATGGCATGTGTTTATAGTTATTCACCATGAATTATTGTTTATGTTAGCTTTCACTTTATTTCTTACCCTTAATGAGAATCTGAGATCACCCCTTTACTATGTTTATTTTTTCCCTAGGATTTGAAAATGTTTACTATGAATGAATTCTAGGGTTAAAATAAGAGTTTATGGATGTTTCCAATAGATTTTCTTTTTTTATTTATAAGTTGTAATGTAAAACTTATGTATGTATCTCGTTATCCAAATATACTAAACTATTTTGTCCTATGGGATGTGATCTCTTGTTCATTGTACCAGTGTAATTAAGTGTGACACTAGATCCGGGCGACTGAGGTTGGGGTCTTTACAGTTGGTATCAGAGATAGTTTAGTATAAATCTTAGAAACTAGATTTATAAAACATAGATTAGGAAAAATAATCCTAATATAGAATTTGAGGATAACATAGAATAAAATTCTTGAATTTTGCTATGGTAGAGATTATGTGGGTCTTCCTAGAAATACATCCCTGTCTGGATACTAAGAGTGGATGTGGTTATGGAACAAATTTACCTAGGGCGAACAACTCTGATAAGGTGCGTTGGGCCTGAATCGGCATAACCTAGTACACCAAAATATGAATTACTATGAACCTGGTTTTTTACTATTGGAGTATATGCTTAGGATAATTCACATTGTCTTTAAAAAACATAATGAATGATTTAAAAGGAAACGTGCCCCCAAAGAAACTATGTTTATGATTATGAGATTAGATATGCATAAATTTATAATTAATGTTAAGTGTTTTTCTATTTTGAAATTATGCATTATGATTCATAACCTAATTTAGTGTATGCCATTTTCTAGAAATGGAACCTAGTGGAAGATTTTGAAAACATGTAAATGCACATATTTCATATAGGGATTTCCCTCCTATTTATGATAATTATGTTGGAGATGGAGTTATAATGGGATATGAACAACTTATAACTATACTGGGATAGTTAAATTGGGTTATGAATAATAACCCTACTTGTATGTAGAATCTTGAACTATAATGTGGAGGAACAATGTTAGACTTATTCATGAGACAACAACCTCCATAATTCAATGGTACTACAAACCCATTTATATCTAAGAAGTGGATAAGTTATTTAGAGAACATATTTGTCACTTTGGGAAGTAATGAATGGTAGAAGGTTTTCATGGAAATTTATCATCTCTAGAGAGATGCAGATCAATGGTGGTCATTTATTCAAAACCTGATGGAGGTGGAAGAAATATAAAATATGTAATAGAAGGATTTCAAGGAACTTTTCTTGGAAAAATATTTTCATTGGGAATAGTGAGTGGATATGGAGAGAAAATTCATAAATTTGAGGCAAAATGAGGATTAAAATGTTTCTAAGTATGAATCCATCATTAAAATGTTATCAAGGGATGTTGTGGATTGCCTATGCAATCCAAATATCAATATTGATCAATTCTTTGATGGGTTAAAACCATTCCTTCGAAGGGAACTGGTTTCCAAAAATTTCTCATTATACAAATATATAGTATCATGTGATATAAAGATAGATAAATAATTCTATAAGCCTTATGAATTTTATTGAAAACAAGAGAATAATTGGGTGGGAGAGAAAATAATAGATAAAGGGAAGAATAAAAAATAGATTTTTTCAATGTGCAATAATTGAAAAAGAAAAATCCTCGGTTCCTGTTTAAAAGGAAAAGGAGTATTCTACAAGTGTAGTGAGAAAGGAAATCATAATCATGATTACAAGGGAAAGAAATAAGCTACCAATGTTCAATGCTACAATTTTAGGGATATGGGACACTATGAAAATGAGTGTCTGAAGCACCAAAGAAACTTTCCTCAGAAAAATCCATGGGATCACGAACAAGCTTATGTAATTAAGCTGAGGTTTTAGTTCTTAATGATGTGGTGGAATGTACTTTATTAATCTCTTAAAATTTAGCTATATATTAATTTATTTTTGGATCATTGAATTCCTTTATATCTTCCCCGTTTTATTTAAAAATTATATATTTACAATTCACCTTAATAAGGGAGTTGTCAATAAAGACTCCTCATGGAAACCTTATTGTAATAAAGATGTGTCGAGCAGTTCCTATTATGACATATAAATGTCCTCTAATTGTTGATTTTATCATCATACCTATGGTTGATTTTGATATAATCTTTAGTATGAACTAGTTTTCTAAGTATAATGAAAAACAATTATTTCAAAGAGAAGGGAGTTATGATTCATGATGAAGGTATGAAATTTCTCATCATTAGAGGGGAGAAGTCATCATCTAATTAATATTTAGATCCACCTCCAGTAGCTCTTCTAAATGAAATTATTAGGGAAGAAGATAAAATATCATCTATGTATTAGGAAATAAATCATAAAATTTAGGATGTACCTATTGTGGAAGAATTAATTGATATATTTCCAGAGGATTTACCTAGATTTCCTCTAGAGTGGGAAGTTGAGTTCTCTATTGATTTAATTCCTGGTGAAAGTCCTATATCAAGGACTCCTTATAGAATAGAAATTTTGTAATTATTAGAGATGAAGAAACAAATAGAGGAATTGAGTGATAAGGGATTTATTCACCCTAGTGTTTCTCTATGGGGATCCTCTTTTATCTTTGTTAAGAAGAAATATGGATCCATGAGGGTATGAATTTATTATAGAGGAATCAATGCTATTATAATAAATAACAAGTATCCACTGCCTCACATTGTTGTTTAATTTGATCAACTTTATAGAGATCAATATTTTTCAAATATTTACTTTCAATTTGGATATCATAAATTGTCTGTGATGAAGGAAGATATTCCAAAGACAACATTTTGAACTAGGTATGGACATTAGGAGTTTACAATAATTATATATGGACTGACTAATAAACCCTATATTTTTATATATATAATGAACATATTATTCAGGGAATATATTTATGATTTTTTGTGGTATTTATTAATGATATATTGATATATTCCAAAAGCTATGAGGACCACTTACGGGCTATTTTGGAGAATTTAAGAAGAAAAGAGTTATATAGGAAGTTTAGAAAGTGTGAATTCTAGATTCAAACAGTTTCTTTTCTTGACCATATTATCTCTAAGGATGGAATTTTAGTTGATCATGTGAAGACAAAGGTTGTCTAGGAATGGATTACACCAATGAACATAACCTAGGTAAATAGTTTCCTTGGTTTAGCAGGTTACTATTGTTGTTTCATTCAGAATTTTTTCCAATTATCTAACTCATCAACCAAGCTTACTCATAAAGGGGTTAAGTTTTTATAGTCAAAATAATGTGAATAATTTTTTGAAGAATTGAAGAGGATATTAGTTAATGCTCTGATCTTGACTCTGCTATTGGGAAATGGTGGATTTGTGATTTATATTGATGAATCAAAGAAAGGACTTGGTTGTGTCTTTATGCAGAATTATAGAGTTATTTCCTATGCATCAAGGTAGATAAAAACACATGAATAGACCTATCCAACTCATTCTCTTGAGTTAGAAACAGTAATATTTTCTTTGAAGATAAAAAGATACTATATCTATGTTGAAATATGTGAGATATATACAGATCACAAGATCTTGAAATATATATTCTCACATAAATAACTCAACATGTGGAAATGGCGATGGCTCGATCAACTCAAGTATTATAATTTTTTGATACACTACCACCCAGGGAAGGATAATAAGGTAGCTGATACATTGAACAGGAAGGGTCATGGAGTTCTGAACAAAATGAAGATTGACAAGGATCATGTGTACATGGATCCAGAGAATATGGATATGAGAATTTTCAAGGAAGGTGAAACATCATTACCTTTTCAATTGGTTTCCCAACCATATTTATCGGAAATGATTAAAGGTTATCATTCTGATGATGAGAGTTTTTAAAGGAAAATTAAAGCTGGGAATGATGGGAAGTTTGAATACTTTGTGTATGAGGATGGAATTCTGAAATTTGGGAAGAGGCATTGTGTTCCCTTATACCCGAGTTAAAAAAGAAGTTATTGGATGATACACATATCTCAAATTTATCTATACAACATGATAGCACTAATATGTATAGATATTTGAAAGAAAATTTTTTGTGGGATAATATGAAGCATGAAATTATTTTTTATGTATCAATATTTTTAGTCTCTCAATTGGTGAATGCTGAAATACAACATCCTATAGTATTCATGTAGCATATGCCTATTCCAACATGGAAATGGGATGGTATTACTATCAATTTTTTCTCTATATTTCAAAAAACACTAAGAAGGAATCATGAAATATGGGTAATTGTTGAATAACTTTCCAAATTTGCACATCTTCTCGCTATAAGGGGAGATTTTCCATTGGTGTTCCTTGCACGACTCTATATTAATGACGTTGTAGGACATTATGTGGAACCTATTTCAATTGTGCCTGATATTGATCCAAAATTTACATTAAAATTCTAGAAAATTATTTAGAAAACATTGGATACTGAGCTGCATTTTAGTACTCCTTATCACCCTCAAATTGAAAGATAGTTGTAAAGGACTATATAAACATTAGAAGACATGTTGAGATCATACTCAATTGAATTTCAAGACATGTGGGATCATTATTTACCTTTGGTAGAGTTTTCCTTCAATAATATTTTCCATTAAAGTATTCAAATAGAACCATATAAAGCATTGTTTATAAAAAAATTAATACACCAACTTATTGGGATGAATTTGGTGAAAGGAAGTTTGCAGGACCAGATCTTACAGAGGAAAAAATAGAAAAGGTAAAGATTGTTCAAACACATATCAAAGCAACACAGAGTAAGAAAAAGAGCTATGCCAATAACCAGAGGAAATATCATGAGTTTCAAGTGGGTGATCATGTATTCTTAAAGGTATCTCCCTAGAAGGGTGTTATAAGATTTGGAAAGAAATGGAAACTGATCTCTAGGTACATTGGACCTTTTGAAATCCTAGAGAGAGTTGGAGTTGTGGATTATCGTTTGGTGATTCCACCTAGAATTTATAAAGTACACCACATCTCTTTGTTAAGAAAGTACATTACAGGCCCGATACATGTCCTCACTTACAAAGGAATAGAATTGGAACATAATTTATCTTATTGTGAAGAGTCTATCTAGATTCCGGACACTAGAGAGTAGGTGTTGAGGAATCATATGACTCAACTGGTAAAGGTACTTTGAAAAAATCATAAAATTGAAGAGTCAACATGGGAACCAGAGGAATTTGTGATGAATAACTAACCAAATATTTTTATGAGGTGAAATTATGTAAATTTCAAGGACAAATTTTTTAAAGGAGTGAAGAATGTAACACCCCAAGATTTTATTGTATGCCTCCTTAAAAATTTAATATCTTTGATAGTTTATGCTTCACACAACACCAAATTTAAAACTGTAATATACTAGTAAAAATAACCATTGGAATAGTAATATAACCATTAGGAATAGTAATATGATCAAAAGAAAAGTAACTTCACCAATGAAAGTATAAATAAAACTTGGGAAACTTATAAATGAAAATATGCTATATTAATATCACGAAATAAGTAAATAAATGTTTTAAAAATGAAAAATTAAGTGTTGGTATTTTTGTAAAGAGTAAATTTTTATTTATAGTTTTATAATAAATATAATGTTTTAAAATAGAATTTATTTTCATAAAATAGATTCGTAAATTAATATTTTGTTGTCTTATGATTATAATATAATTTTATGAGACCATAATTAAATTTTCAAAGTGTTATAAAATCAGTATTTTTCAAATAAATGGTGATAATAATTAAAAATTTAATTTTTGATATTTAAAAAATTATTTTCATAAAATTGAGTTCATATTTTAATTCTATGCATTGAAAAATGGTTGCCGTTAATTTTTTAATTTTTTTTAAAATACTTGATTTTTTTAATTAGTAAAATATGATAGTTTACGGTATAAATACATTATAAGTCAAATACACTATTCCTTGAGTCATTTATAATGTAATCACCATAATATCAAACTAAACTTAATTATTTTAATATATTTAGTGATAATTCTCAAACTATTCATAGTCTTGAGCTAAAATAATAAACAAATGAATAAAATATTCAAAAAACACCCCTCTCCTCCACTATAAATATCACCCCTCACCACCCTTTATCCTCACACATCCAAATCCTTGAAGCTTTCTTATATTCTACTCATTTACTCTCCCAAATATTTCCCCAAAGTTCTGGTCTTTTCGGTCTCACCTAAAAGACCATTTCAAAGTTTCTCACAGAGGTTCTCAAGGAGAGTAATTCAAGATGTAAAATCTCCTTTTGTTATTTTAGTTTTCTTCCAATTTATTTTCTTTTATTTTCCTTCCTTCACCTCCCCTATCCAAAGTGACATGATAAATACATTATATTTTATATAATGGAATGTTTTTACATCAATGGAAAATCCACAATTAAGTTTCTTCTAATTTTCCTTTTATTTTAAATATGAAAACATCATCTGTGAGGTGCCGATTTACTACCTTCGTGGACGACGTGATTTCATTTTTTAATTCTTCCTTCAAGTCTAGAAATAAAACCATTTTTATTGTTAAAAAAATTATAATATTTTTATTAAATATTATATAATTTTTTGTAAATAGTATATATACATAATATTAATTGATGAAACAAAACCATCTTGTGATGATTGAAAACCCACCAAAATAATCAAAACAATTATCACTAATGTCTTATCCAATGATTCATCCTCACCCCAAATAACCAAATTACTTATATAAACATTTAATATTAATATATAATTTCAATTTTATACAACTATTTTCATTTTACATGATCTTCTATATGAATATAAAATTAAATAGATCATGAAAACTGAGGAAAATAACACTCATGAATGACAAAATTTAAACTTATAAATCATCAAAATAACCATAAATGAACTTAATAAAATTATAATAAATAAAATAAAGGTTTAATAGGTTCCAAATTAAATTATTAATGAAAATAATTTCATTATTCAATATATTAAGTGCAGTTGTAGAACACTTTCATACATAAGGTAAGGGTTTCTTACCAAAACTCTTTTTTTCATTCAGGTTGTGCTTTCTCTCTCTCTACCCAAATTTAATTCTTCATTGTTTTTGTATAATTCTTATAAATTATGTTCAAATGTTCCAAAATCATGTATTCATATCATTTCATCTTTAGTTTATGGTAAATACTTGTTTTAAAAGGTTCTCTTCTCAATTATTCCCCATAAGAAAGCCCGATTAAAGGGAACTTCCAAATTTCATACCCATTTTAAAGTACCCTCCATGATCTATTTTAAGATAGAAATATTTTTCTAAAAACAAATTTTTTATCATGATAAACTATATTAGTTCATTTCTAGCATTATGTAAACAATTAAGTTTTTTTTCTTTAAATACTCTTATATTTTCTCTTCAACTGCATGGAAGTGTCCCATTTCTAAAGTTTTATAAAAACTATTTTTATATGTTTTCACATTAGTTGAAAATAATTTATGAATCAAACGTAATTTAATTTTACATGCCTTTTATTTTATGGAATATACAAGTTTACAATCTGATTTTTATGAAAAATACAAATGATTTTTCCAAATGAACACTTCTTTGCAAAGTAAAAAGGGTATTTCCCTCAAGAATTTTTTAATGATTTTGTTAGATTATTTTAATCTATTTCAACTCCTATATTGAATATTATGGTTTATTGAGATTTATATCTTGTGATTATCATCTAACATATATTATTAAATGGTTTATGATCAGTTTTACTATGGATGTGCTATCTTAACACCATTTACCATACTATTCATAATGGTTAGTCATTATGTTTATGGATTGGGGGAGTTATTTACATTTCATAAGTATATGTTGTTTAAGTTTCACCCAATTAATAATAGGAATTCATTGGACTTAATAAGTGATGGGTTGGGGCCGATATATCCCCTCGATTCATCAGTAGGTCTCATGAGACAAAACAGATATGGACTTGGCTGAGGCCTTGCCCATTTATTTTCAGATATGGATTTGGCTGAGGCCTTAACCATTTATTTTAAAATGTCTTGGTCAAGTCCTCAATGATATATTTTTGATTTCTAGAATAATGTATTCCCACATTATGATATTACTAATTGATAATTCATGTGATTATTTTTACTAGAAGAACATCCATTATTAATTTTATTTCGTATGTAATTATTTATGGAATTATTTAACAAGTTTCCACTTTTTCCATATTATGCTCAAGATTATGATTAAACGGCTTGTTTTTTTAGTTATTCACCAGGAATTATTTTATATGTTATCTTCATTTATATTTATTAACCTTAATGAGAATCTAATCTCACCCCTTTATTATGTTTTATTTTTTCCCAGGATGCGAAGATGTTTATTTTGAATGAATTAGTGGGATAATCTAGGAGTTTATGGATGTTTCTAGTGGAGTTTCTTTGTTTTTTTCCTTTCATGTTGTAATATAAAAATTATATATGAATCTAGTTTTAAAAATCTAATAAAGTATTTGGTCCTTTGGGATGTGATCACTTGTTCATAGTAATAATTTAATTAAGTGAGACACCGGCTTTGAGGTACTAGGATCATGTTATTTACAAGAGAAACCATAGTACATGGATTCCATTTTTGGTCTTTGTTGATTTAGATGTTCCCATCATACTAAAATTAGGGTACACTAGGAAAAGGCCTTAATGATTTTTACTTGGACACAATTTTGAAATTGGGTAACTCTATATTCTACCACTAAGTTATGAATTGGGCTGAGAGGGATGGGTTTACACTTGTGAGTTAGTATATTCAATTAGGCCCACTTTGATGGGAGATGCATTGGGTTGGGGACATAGATCTCTGAGAGGATTATTTAGTTCATTTCATGGGTGTGTGTGTGTGCATAGAATGATTATGTGAATTTTGGGTGGGTTACTTTGTGAAAATTATTGGTGAAAAGGGAAAGTGGATTTTAGTGTGTGTTTTTCATATGGGTCATATTAGCCTGATCGTTTGTATTATTATTATATATTATTTTAAAGACAAATGTGAGATAATTTTTTCTTGATTAAGTGGTGTGTGTGGAAATTCTAGTGGAGATTTCCTACTGAGTTTTTATACTTATCCCCCTATGTATGCATCTTGTTGTGTATATAGTTACTATTTGGAATGATATAAGGGGAGGACCTCTTAATTTACTAGTGTGAAATATGAATGTTATAGATTTGGATAGAACTAGGATATTGGAGGTAGATTTCATGTGGGGTATGAGAGAGTTCCATGTCTATCACCTTGTTTTTCATTTTAGGTCTTCTATTTTTGTAGTCTTATTTGGTATTATTGTTGGATTCTATATATCTAATTGTTATTAAGTTAGTGTTATAAGATTTTGGTCTAGTTATTATTATTAATCATATTTATATTATACCATTATAGTTCATCTATTATAGGTTGTTTCATATACAATGGAAAATAATCCCCTAATGATTTGGTGAATCCCTAGTAATTTATTGTCAGACTTTGGTATTTGGGGCATGTACATAAGGTTAGTGGCATTCTGATCATATATAACTCAATGGGTTAGGGTTAGGTTATTATAAATGGTATCACTTTTGTATGGTACATCAGTTGGAATGGTAGGTATATAGATAGAATGTTTCAAGACTTTAAATATAGGGTATGAAAAGGTGTATCTAACTGATGTATACCAGACATCAAGTTACCAGGGTGGCCTGTGTATGAAAATTGTTGTCTCACACTTATAAGATTGTTGTAACCTCATTATCATTGGTTTAACTAATAAGTGATGGGTATCATGCATTAGTACCAAGACATACCACTGTGATTCCATCATCTATATGATATTTTACGATTCCCACTAGAACCATGTTTTCTATAATTGTTGTTTGTGCTTGTGGATGAAATTGAGAATTATAAGAAATAGCTTCTAGAATATAGTAAAATATTGTATTTTATATTTTTTATATTGAATATTTATAGAATTGATCTATTCTTATATCTTCTATGTTATTATATTTCTTAAAAGTACAAGAAACTAGTGTTTAATTGGAACTTAAACTAGTAATGAATATTATTAGAATTAATTGATAAAATCATAATTAGAATCCATGTTATTCTATGAACATGTTAAAAATATCATGATGATCAATTTAATGCATAATTACATGGTTACTATTCTTCTTCATTAATGATAGGTGAAATTTATTTATTGTATAAAACCCTTATACTTTAAAGAGTGAATTACTTTAGCCTCATATTTTAAATATTTCATGAAACTCTAAGCATTGAATTAAAATTTCTATATTTGAATGTTTTATGTATACTGACTATAATTAGAGAAAGTGTACTCTATGATTTTTAGTTATTAATAATTGGATTAAATTAAAGATGAGTTTAAATACAAAAAATGTTTTTTATTCCCTTATATATACATAATTAGTGAATCATGTCTAATATAATGAGTATAATAGAAAGTAAAAATTGTAATATATTAAACTTGATATCATGTGATAATTTTAATGTGTTTTGGGATTCTTAAGATTGCTTCTTCAGTGGTCATGATAGAATTCTGAAATATATGTCATTTTAACCATGGTTTTTTAATTTATTATTTAATTGATCATGATGGTATGGTAACTAAATGCTTAAATCTATGAAATGTTAACCATGGTAGTGGTTTGGTAATAAAATAATTTTGAAAAAAAATTAAGTTAAAAGATTAATAACTATAAATATGGAATTAAAGTATGTCTTTCATGAAATTATATTCTTAATTATTGATAATGACTTCATATGATTAATATTTCTTAAAGATAATGTATCTAGTATTGTGTTATGTTGGTTTATTGATCATGTGTTGGTCCTAAACTTGGACTGTCATTCACTTATATGAAATAATGTGTACATATTGTTAAAGCATTTTTTATTGGTGTTTGAATGATTTGTTTGATGAGAACATTTTTTATTGATAAATTGGTTTCTAAATTATATAATTTCATTAGAAAGTTTTATTTTACTAAAAGTTATACTAATTTTAAATTGGTTTTATAAAACTGATTTTATGCGATATTTTAAAAATCGTCTTTGGTGTTTGGGAATCTATAAAAGATTTAAATTGTTTTCTTTAAATTGATTTTATGAAAGAAAACCATGTAATTTTTTTAACTCTATATATTTGATTATTTTTTATGGAATGTGTTACATTGTGTATTGATGGGTGGAAACCATATAATGGAATGATGAAATTTATGGTAGTAAGTTGTTGTTGACTTGGAATTTTTTTGGTGAATATTTTCTTATTAAGATTGTTGTGTTTGTTGTTCTTGGTGTGATTTTTATGATTTTTTTCGGTGTAAATGATATGTGGTTAAAAATAGGTGTTTCATATAGAAATTATGCCTCATGTGATGAGCATTAGAGCATATCATGGGAAACATGATTGCATGGGAGTTAAATTATTCAATATTTCTCAACTATCATTGACATGGTATAGTTTTGTAGGAGTTCAGAATGTTGAAAATGGGTTAATACTATAATTTTGGGATTGAATGGGTTTCTATAATTAAATGAACATATTTGTTGAAATTCTTAGTGAGTCACTTCTACATCTCTTGATGGATATGTTTATCTTTTCAAATGGAAATGGTACATAAGTCCAAAAAAGGTATTACCCTTATTGGAAGAGGTTGGAACTACATATTATTAGTTTCTCATCATAACATTGGGGGTTGGTGTGTAATTAATAGTATAAATAGTCTTCATATTATAGATTAATCCCCTGATGGATGATCTCCTATAAATTCTTCCAGTGTGTGTACATAAGGAAATCACACACTAAGAGTACACATGTTATCATATGATTGGGATACTACTAGCTTCAGTCAAAGAATGTGGTTATTCCTATGATAGAATTTAACAGTTTCTATAGTTACTATGAATACATAGCCATTCCCTTATACCTTAGTTGTGTGAACTATCCACTTGACACTAATGAATGGTATCATTCATATATACTTCGAGGACCCTTATCCTATGTCCTTAGAAGGTCATTACAAGTTCATTTTATAGGTATCAAAAAGGTGTAACATAAGACACAATATAAGAGGGGGTAAATCATAGTTCAAATGCAACTATAAATTTTCATCCCACTTAAGTGTAAGTTGATTAGAAGATACAATATTCATATAAAATAAAAGTAAAATATATTTTAAATACTAAATAAAATAAAATTATCAGTAGTTAAAATACTTTCTGAGAAATGTAGTAAGAAAAGTATAAATAAAACACACAATGCAATATAAAATAAGGAAAAGTTAAAAAATGAACCAAATAATGGGTAAAAAATAAAATAACACTAAAAGGATATTATTTTTTTAAAACACTTTCAATCAATAAAAGTCCTCAATTTTAGACCAAAGTGGAAGGTGTTTCATAACTAGAACCAAGGTATCCCAATTATGTACATAGAATTTACATGACTGTAAACTAGTTAGTAGGCATCACCATCACATCCCTAGATTCTCTATATTCCTATCTAGGGAATCCCTTAATCAACTAGATTTGAAAATATATATCTTTCTATCCCAAAAATCCCTTGATCACAAAGTATCAAGCAGAATAACTTATGGCTTAAAATATCTTCGATATCAATAATAATAAAAAAGAATTATTATAATAGAAAATTTTAATAACTTTATAATAAAGTCATCATCATAATAAACTATTTATAAAAAAATCATAAATATAACTATAGTTGGATGTGATATAAGAAAAAAGAAGTCTCATACATCAACACGTTTGAATGAAAACATTCTAGATACATTATTTGATAATTCTATTTTTATACCTGAAGCCTGAGAGAGAATATATAGGCATCCATTTTAAAAAACTCCAATAGTCTTATTCAAAGTTCTTCTGATTCAGTTTCAATATAATTATACACATCCTTCTATTGTTCGATGAATATAAATTTAGACTATATCATATGATGTGTTCAACAGAGTCCACCATCACAATTCACCCATCAGTTGGTAAAAAAACATAGCACATATTGTATGATTAACTTATTAATGTAACAAAACATGCCAAATGGATAATAAAATCTACACATAAAGATATATAAAAAAAATTTAATAGTTAATCAAAAACATTAAGGGTGTATTTTGATTTTCAAAACAAGGATACAAAAGTGGTCTTTGAACAAAAAATCCCCCTATTTTTTGAACATTAAAGTGGCATGAATGTAATAAGGTAATATCAGCTAAATAAATAACATAAATACTCCATGAAATTTATGATGATCTCTTCATCTCTCCTTCATACTATCTCCCTTTAAAAGATGAGAGTGTAAAATTATCAATATCCTAAAAACTATCCCTCTTTGTAATAGTAAAAAGAATAAAAAAGGTACTATAATAAATAAAATAAGATATACGTGAAAGTTATTTAAAAATTTAATATAAATATGTTTAAATACCTTTAATTTTTGAAGGTATAAGAACACCTTTTGAGTTTAATATTTTTTAGATGATCATTTTTCCTCATAGGTTCTTAAAAACCCTTTCTCTGAGGATACACATATCTCCCATTTTAAAATTAAAATTATCAAACACTTAAAAAACCAAACCTTAGGCTAGGGAAACTTATTATTCATAAATTATTCCCTTTAATATAAAATATAGATAAAATATTGAGGAAATGTAAATTTTTTTTATTGTCTGCTAATTATGTTCAAGGGAAAAATTAGAAAACATAGAAAACATAGAAAACACAAAAAATATAAAACCTACTAAAAAAACTTTCATCTTAAAATTTTTATTAAGGGAAAAAAATCTTAAATAACAAGAAATGTAGTAAAAATTCATTTAGATTCTAATACTTAGTCAATGATAAATTATTTTTTCAATAATAGTTGGAGTATGAAATGAAATAGGGTTCATTAAGTAGTGAGAAAGTAATAATCATAAAATAATACCACTTATAGAATCCAACTGATCAAATTATCCCTTTGAGACACAACTTAAACAAAAAAGTTTTAGATAAAAAAATGTGTCCTTAATCAAAAAAAATTAATACATTAAATAAAAAAACTTATAAAAATATCTCCCCCTATAATGATGATCCTTCTTTAGCTGTCAACTGATAACTTCGTGCACTGAATAAGCTCTTCAGACACACTTTAAGTAAGTTGTATGGATAATATAGACCATATATGCATGGTTAAAAAATAATAAGCTCTTCATTTTTGTAAATAATATTTAAAATAATTAAAATGATAATGTTAATATGTTATTTTCAAAATAAAAGGATACATATATAACATAATATAGAATGTTTTTATCAAATTTAATAAATATACTCCTTTTATATCTAGAAAATTTATTTTTTATTTATTAAAAAAAATGAGATTGAAATTCTTATATAGATAAGAATGTTACGAGTAAAATACTCTAAAAAATAAATTTTTAAAATTTTAGATGAATCAAAAGGTAAAAAAATATTTTTGATTAGATAAATTTTATGAATAAAAACCTGAATGGTGAATTTAAATACTTAAATCATAATGGATATATTGGAAAATAAACTAGTAGTGTGTGTAAACCCAAAAAATAAACAAAATTATAAAAGATATGGATAAATATAATAAATTTCTAATTTTAATATACCATAATAATGAACCAATCTTATTATTTTGATGATGTTTTTAAATAATAAATTTTAATGAATTTTTATAATCTATTAAAGTTAATTAAAAATGAAATAATTACAACACACAAAAGATTTATCCAAATAAAATAAACCAACACTTAATGATATGAGTTATACATATAAAGGAAAATTTAAAAATTCATTGATATATAAAAAATATATCATTTTTTTATAAACTAAACATAAGTTACCAAGTACTAGATATATAATTTTAGCTACCAGTACACAAACACTTCACAAGATAAAATATTATGTCTGAAGAATTCAAAATTTTCTAGGTCTGGAAGTATTTGTAGGTAGCAGTTTAGACACCCAAATCTAACCAAACCTCTTATTTTCAAGAGCATAAAACTCCTTCAAAATTTAATCTCAATGTTGATTGAGTGACCGAACTTTATTCAAAGAGAATTTGTTCTTTTAGTGTTCAACTCTCAGAAAATTAGTTTATAACGAAGAAGGACATGAAAAAAAATAGTTAGAGTGATAATGAAAATTTTTGGAAAATTTATGTATGAGTTCAGAAGTGTTTCAATTATTCATAAACTATCTATATATTTTCTCAAAGGACCTCTTCCCATAGTAAAATTAGTTATAAAATTATTTAAAATTTCATCTTCTCGATATAGCTTAACTTTTTTATTATTATCTTCCATGGATATTAGTGAGACAATTTTAATATCTAATTCATTAATTAGCTTAAAAATATCTTTTGGATTTATTAAACTTGTTAAGGATTTTAATTCTATCCTTTTTCACCCAAGAAATTTTAACATCTATATTGTTTAATTAATAAGTAATCTTAGAAGCTTAATTATTTAACTTATCCAATTCTGACCGTAGCTTAGAAACATCATTTTTTGACTTAATAATATTTTAATATAAATAATAATTTTTTTCCTTTTCTTTTGAAACTTCATTTTTAAGTCCTATATGCCTCATGTATAACTTATTATAATATTATTCACCTTTAAAAATATACTATTTATTAGATTTCCCTTTATTCTCATTATCATAAGATGATCTTTCATCATCACTATCTTCCTTATCATATAATAAGTATTCCATGTTATTTTATATGTAATACTAAGATAAATCATTTTCACCACTTATATTTCCCATGAATGATTTCAAATTCTTATATACATTCACATTATCATAGAATCCAAGATTATTTAAACTTTCATCACTATCGTTCGATGAACTATCAGAGGATGGATCTCCACTGATTCTCTATGTATCATCCTTAGAATAATTGATTTTCTTTATTTTATCTCTGAATATTTTCTATTAAGTTATTTATCATTTATTTTCAACCTCATACAGTTGGTCCTAATATTACCTAGCTTCCTACATTTGTATAAAATGGTTTCTAAATATTCATTCTTTTATCTTATATCTTTCTAATATTTTCTTTCATTTTGAAATTCACTTTGTAAGTTTATTATTCTAAAAAAATTTATTTCCATATAATAAAATTCAATTTATATAATTTTTAGAAAACCATCATATGGATAATTTTTAGATTCTTCTAGAAGTACTAGGATTAGAATTATAAGCTCTAAAAATTATGTTCACGAGAGTTAAAGAAAAATATACACCATTCTTATTCCTTTTATTTTTCAGCATATATTTTAAGTATACTTTTATACTACATTAAGGTTTTTATTAGGTCAATAATATTAATCTTTGAGATACATTTTGTTTCATCAATATTTTTTTCTTAGATTCCAATTCGTAAGGATAGATATCAATATCTCTTTCAAAAAACTCATTGTGTGATAATTTCTTTTCATCAAGTTACTAAAAGTTGTTGACTATTTTGATAAGAATTTAATGAATATGTTCTAATGATACCCCTTGAAATAAATAAAATGAGTAAGAATCATCCTTGATCATGTATCTCTTAGTTTCTAGTACATTTGATGTTCTGAAGTGTGTAACTTTGAGTTTTTTTCAAATTTCACGAGCAGTTATGCATGAAGAAACTTGACTATATATATTTTATTGAATCACACGCTACATAAAATTTCTTACATGGAAGTTAATTTTGAATTATACTAATTCAACTCAAGTGAATCTAGAAAATTATTTTTCCAATATCGTATAATTTCTAGTAAGGATTTTAAAATTTTCAATACTATTATTGATTACATATGTTTCCATATGATCTCTCAAATACTCATAATATCAAACATAAAAAAATGGTGGTTTCTTCTGGATTACGTTTTTCAAATTAACCAACATTTATCCCTACCTTATCTAAAACAAGAATATATTTTCTTTTATATACATTAGTGTGAGGAAAATATTTTAATATCTGATGAAACAAATAAAAAATAAAATAAAAGTATTACTAACAACCAAGTAAAGCTTAGATATCAAGATACTTGTTTTGATTCAAAGTGTTTTGTATCTAAAAAAACAAAAAAAAAATATCCAAGAATTTTTGGGCTCGGATACCAAGTATAGGTCCCAAATAGGTGTAAAATATGGAACACTATAAGAGGGGGTAAATTTTAGTTCAAATACAAATATAAATTTTCCTCTCACTAAAGTGTATGTTAATGAAACGATGCAATATTTTGATCAAATAAATGTAAAACAAATACTAAATGTGGTAGAAAATAAAACTATTAGTTTTTAAAAAATTGTATGAAAAATTTAAAAAGAATAAAATAAATAAATCCGAAAATGAAATATAAAACAAGGAAAAGTTAAAATTATTCATAGAGAATTTACTAACAACTCAAATACACATAAAAGTATTTTATTTACCATAACACTTCTAATCAACAAAAGACTTCACTTTTAGACCAAAATGATGGGTAGTTCATAACCTGAACCAAGGTATCCCACTTCCACACCTATAAGTTCCTTAACTATAAATCCATCATTTTTTTATAAATGTTTTATCCATTGGAACTGTATTATCATACCCATGGAATCGCTCTATAAACCAAATTGGACAAGCTCTATCTTATTGTCCCAAGAATCCATCAATCATGAAGGATCGAATAGACCAGAATCCTGCTTATAAGATATTTGATCTCAGTGATTTGATAAAGAATGATTAAAATATAAATTTCTAACTGAATTACAATAAAATACTCACCATAAAAAGGTATTTATAAAAACAACCATAAAATAACATACAATTGGAATTACACTAAGAAACAAGTTTTAATAGACTTCAACATGATTACAAGTAATAATTCTAGAGATTTTGTGTGATAAGTTTCTTTTGATCCTCAAATCATCAGGTTTAATTTGTATACTTTCATTATAAAAAACTCATGTAGTTGGATTTTAAGTTCATGTGGTCCATTTTCACCAACATCAAATGCATCCTTCCATCAAACAGTGGATGTACCTTTAGAATAAAATGTATGATATGTCCAAAATAGCATGCCATTATAATTCATCCATTATTTGGTGGAAACACTCAGTGTATGTTTTCCAATTATCAGTTTAGTAAAAAAAATATTCCAATCATATAATAAAATATTTTAATAGAGAAACATAAACTTTCTAACAGTTAATCAAATACATAATGAGTGTATTGTGATTTTAAAAATAAATACATGAAAGTGGTCTTTGAATAAAAAATTTATTCCAAGTTTCTCAAGTCCAGTATCACTAATGAATTATTTATCAAGTAATAAAACTTCATGATCAATTGGGAAGGGGATGTCATAACTCACAAGTATATGGATGATAGGTTTATGAAGTGTTAAATCAATGGTGATTCATGGGTAAAATCATTATAACACACTTGTTTCATATAGATTATGATGATTTCATGACTTTTTGTTAGGTGACTCTCATTTATAACTTGATATAACAGGTCCATGGAATCTCATTAGTCGAACTTTGATAGTATTACCATTCATTTAAACCTCAATGGTGGGGAACTATAACAACCCCATTCTTTATTATACATTAATTAATGGTTTATAATTTTCCATCGTTATTAAAACTACATGGGAAAACCTAAGGACAAACATAAGAAAGGGGTGAGATATAAATCCTAGTATGGAAATACAAAAATAATAATAAGAATAATTTATTACATGATATAAAATAGTAATTTCAATGGTACATAAAATAGGTGTGAATCATAAATATGAACAATGAGGCATGATATAGAATGATAAAATAAAGGCAATATGGGGATATGGAAAAAACTTTAAAAATGAAATAATAAGAATAATTCAAGGTTAAAAACAAATAAAAACTTACATAATGTGCCTAGGATAACCTATCATGAACCATACATGGCATATCATGAGACTAAAATATTACCCAATGTCTTGGAGCACAATTTGGGTTCACCCATTAAAATCAATTCATGTACATGCATAAGTGTTCCACATGGATCATATAACATAAGAATATATATCATCAAAATTAATCCCAAGATTATGGATCATGGTTTAAATAAATGGTATTAGACAATAAATTAATTATATGTACAATTGGGTGAATATCCTTGAGTGGAAATGGGTACGAGTATACACTGCACAAGTGTTCATCATGGAAAATCACAGTGACATTTAAGTAGCATAACGACAATACTTAAAGATTCATAAAATTGTTCAATGATAGATAAAGGGGTTTCTCATCACTCATAATTAAAATTTAAGTATAAGGGATATTTAATAACATAATCTAACATAAAAATTTGGGAATTAATGGGCAAAAGACAAGGATTATTCTTAAATAAAAACTTGGTATTGAAAATGACAAGATAATTTCTACATCATTACAGTGGTACGTTATGAATCATGGAAGGTATTAATAAGAGTGAAATAGGTAACTCATAACTTGGAAATCATATTTTCAGTAATAGGGATGTGAAGAATCATATCCCATCAATATTAATTGGAATACAAAGTGTATTACACAAATAAGGTTCTTGAATAAATAGGAGAAAGAGAGGATCCCTTACCTTGAGAGGGTGATTCCAAATGATTGGGATGAGATTATTAAGAGCTTGGGGAACCTTGTGAGGAATTTAGAGAGGTTATGGAAGAGTAATAACGTGATCCAAGGATTTTTAGTGATGACGAATGGGAGCATGGGTGGGTTTATATAGGAAAAGAGAGAGAAGTTCCTTATTATTTCCTAAACTTAGGTTTTAGACTCTATATAATAAATTAATAAAAACCACAAACCTTAACATTGTTTTTTCACATGGTTTCTAAAAAATAGGAGTGTTTTGATTTATTTTATAATTACAAGGGAAAAATTTAATAAAATATTACCCTTTGTGGTGTGTAAGTGAGTGATGATTAAAAATAATTGATTTTAAAACATTGAAATATAATATAGGTTTTGGAGGATTCATAAGAGCTTTATAAAATTACTCAAATAACCTAAAAAACAAATTATTTTAAAGGGTAAACATATATTTGGTCATGGGTACATTTTATATCATTTATTAAATCACTTTTGGGTCATTATGATTTCATAATACACACCGTATATTTATACCATATTTAATTTTTACACAAAAAAATCGAATGTCTCAAGAAATTATGAAAAATTCATTGTTGGATAATTTTTAAGAGATGATTCCAAAAATAATATTTATTTTATAAAAATAATTTTCTAAATATTTAAATTTTTTACTTTTAGAACAAGAATCAACATTTATTGAGAAATGTTGTGTTTTTTTAAAATAACAATTTTCGAACCCTTATAAAAATTACATTTGGATTTATAAAAAATATATTACCATTTATATTTAATGAAAAATATTTTATTTTATTATTATATTAAATTATAATTTATTTTAAAAATTCATGAATTCATCAAAAAATAATTTCTTAATTGAAATTTTATATTACACAAAAACAGAATATGTGTTTTATCATATGAAAATAAAAAATGTTTATAGAGTAACAATAATAAGAAGTAAATATAATCATTATTATATGAAAAATACAATATACATATTTATATTATTAGGTTATTGATTCAAATCCATTTATTACACCAGTAAATTCCACGAGGGAAAGGTACACGATGGTGATATTTTCATGGGTTGGTTTCATGTAGATGGTTTGGGTCATGATCTCAATGAGCTTGAACTTCTCCCATAAACAGTTTCACTCATGATTTAGTTTTTGGGTATCATCTTGGGATTGGTCAAGAGAAAATTCCAGTTATGTTATCTCCCTTATAGTCTTGGATAAATGGGATTCATAGGGTACAATCCTGCTAGTTGAGTCCATTGCTTCTTTTATCTTATTCAATTGGATTTATCATAACCCTATATTTATAATAATCCTTTGGTCATTGTTCAAAAAGTATATTGTCAATGGTTATGATAATTATAATTATTTTAAATATTATGGGATAAAATAAAACCAAAGGAGTGTGTTTCTTTTCAATAACCATAATAATACATTTAATTTAATCACAAAGGTAATTTTATTTAAAAAAGTTTGCGTCGTTAGAATCTTCCCCCCTTCAGAAAATTTTCCCTAAAAAATTTAATTTCACACACTAAAACAGATGAGGGTAAATCTATTTCATCACCTACTATGGTTCTTACATCACTTCTTCAAGCTTTTTATTTCCCCATATCACTTTGAAAAGGTGCATTTTCTTATTTCATAGTACGTTTTCTCTATGATCTAATATCTTCACTGGATACTATTTATATGAAAGATCATTCTCCATTGGAACCACCTATAGATTTAACACATATAAGGGGTCTAGTATGTACTTTATAAAGAGGGATATATAAAACACATCATGTAATTGAGATAGGTTAGGTGGGAGTGCTGGTAAATATCCCACTACTCTAATGAAATCAAATATCTCAAAGTGACTGATATATCTTGGACTAAGCTTTCACTTCTTCCAAAATCTCATGACTTTATTACATGGATATATGTGGAGGAATAACTTATCTATAACATCAAACTATATGTATCTTCAATGATTTTTAGAATATCTCTTCTATCTAATTTGAGTAGCTTTGATGTGATACTAAATACTCTTGACCTTTTCCACCATTTCCTCGACCATTTAATGATCCAACAATTTGTGTTCCCCAAATTCATCCAAGCATTATGGAATTCTACACCTATTACTATAAATGTATTATTAGGGATCCATTTGGATGGTTAAGTAAAAACTATTTGTTGGGACCAAGTTGCATGGATAAAAAAGTAAGAAGGGTTTTCTTTTGAAGAGTATTGTATTTTGTTGTTAAAAGGATAAATCAATTCACTTTGTAAAAGCCTTGTAAAATCAGGCAACGCTATGCTGATTTATATTTCAAAAATATCATAAGTTGTTTGGATAACTTGTGATGAAATCATTATGAAGGAAAATTTGGTTAAAGGTGTTTCCAGTCATATTCAATTTTGATTGAAAAGAAATATGTTTCTGGAAGACAAGGAATTTTCAATACTTTCATAAAACATATGGAAATGATAAAGTTGATCAATAAAAGACTATATATTAGTATAGATAAGGTTCATGATGAAAGGATTTGTTTGTTGAATAAGCCAGATGACAGTGAATCGGTATGGGTGTTCTTCCCAAAGCAGGTTTCTAAGGTGGCATCGTTTCCTAGTGTTTACCAAATTTTTGGGCCTCAAAATCAGAAGTTTGGTTTTTTTTGGAAAAGTAAGAATTTGGGAAAAGAACAGTTTGTGGACTATAAAGTAAATTTTTTATAATTCATAAGATGTTCATAGAGTGACATAGGAAATTTGACCAAGTAAGGTTCTCGCAAAACATGGTATAAGGACCGCATTGGACAAATGGTATCTGAGTGTATCACAATTTGAGGGTGGAATGAAGTTCTCAGGGGGTTAAAATTTTGAGGAAAAGGGTGTCTTTCATGGAATGGAGGTGGTGAATTAAGCCTCCATGAAGGAATAAAGTCATTATGCAGACCAAAAAGGGAGAAACAGTTCGTGGAGGAAAATGGTTTGTGGGATGATTGTGGTTCACAGGAGAATCTCACTTCATGTTGAAGGCTATACCACATCGATGATTTAGGAGATTTGTATTAGCAATATTTTTAGATCTATTTTTCTTTATAAAGAATTATAATCAAATCATTAAGACTGAGATATTTTTATAAGATTACATCTTCTCTCTGAGGAATAATTTGGATAATCTCAGAAGAGTTTTCAAGGGATAATTCTATGAAGGGAAGTAGTTAATGGAGAAAAGATTCCATGAAGGATGAAGTTGTTCGTAGAAGGAAGAAACAATTTACAGAATTGGTAGAAGCAGTCCGCAGAATACGGATTTTCACATAAGCAGAGGTAGTATGTGGAAGTAGTATGTGAATATGGTTTGTGGAAATGGTAAATGAATATGGTATGTTGAAGTGGTACGTGGAGGTGGTACTCTGATGTGGTACACAGAGGTATTAAGCGGGGTGTTGATAGTCCATGAAGTAGAGTAAGTTTGCGAAAGAAGAGGTTGTTCATGAAGCACATGCACTCCACAGTACAACTCAATTTTTGGAGGAAGTAGAACAGTTCTTGATGGACTAAAAGAAGTTCCTATTAGCTTCTGGGTAGGAAAGAGATGATTTTTTTTGAAAGATCAAATTTTTGAAAGCTGGTCAAGAAGCATCGTGACATTGATTTGCATCATTTTGTTCAAGAAGAAGTATACACACTATTTTATTATTTTCAAAGTGCTACATGAGTGTTAGGGAACATCCTACTTGTTGTATTCCACAACAAAGGATTTTTTCTAATGAATTATGTGGTTTTGGAATATTTTCAAACCATACCAAGGATATAGCTACTCTGGTTGAGTAGTTAACCTTTTAAATTATTATGTTCCTATGGTTGTGTGGTTTAATTATGTTCATCAGGAAAATAAATCTTTAACAGGAGGTGAAGGTTGTTTCTTAAGTAAGGAAACATAAAATAAAATGATATCACTTATTCAACCCTCCCCCTCTCAGTGATAATTGGATCCTGACTGGGTAACTTGAATTGGTATTAGAGTGAAGGTACCCTTCATTTTTTTCTTTACTAAAGTTTTAAAGAGATGTTGTTTCATGAAAATTATGAGGATTCTGATATTTTGTGGAAATAATTATTATATCTAGAAAGATATAATGACTCCTTATCTTATGTCACTTGGATATAAAGTTCTTTAAGCTACAATAGATGGATTTCCTCCTATTGAAATGAAAATGTTCATATTACACTTGTTGATAAGAAGAATATTGAGAATTATGGAAGTGTTAAAAATGTTATACTCTCATTACTTTATAAAAGTGAGTTTTTAAGAGTAAAATTTGTTTCCATTACTAAAGGTATCTGGGATAAGTGGAAAAACATATCTGAAGGTAATAAAAAAGTGAAGGAGGTAAAACTACAAATTTAGAGGGTGAAGTATGATGATTTGAAAATGGGAGAGTTTGAATCTTTCAGGGACTTCTTTACAAGGGTAAATGAATTTTTCGATACTATCAGATGTCTTTGTGACAATTTGGAGGATTCTGTAGGTTTTGAAAATATCTTAATAATTTTTTTAGACAAGTTTGATGATAAAGTTTCTTCATTGGATGATAGAGATCCTAAAACATTATATCTGGATGATTTGTATATCACTCACATCACTTATGAGATGAGAAGGTAGAATATTATTAAGATAAAAACAAAAGTTGATCTAGAAATTTATTTCAAAGATGCTAAGAAATAAAATTCAATTAAGGAACTTGAAGAAGATTGTGTTTTTGATTATGACTCCAAAAATTAGGTATGAAAAAATCTTGATGATATTCTATCCTTATTTTCTTAAAATTTGAAAATAGGACTAGGTAAATATAAAGGAAATATTCTATTGAAGTGTTTTGAATGTGGAATTATTGGTCACTTTGTGACTAATTTCCCTCAAATAAAGAAGTAATAAGACACTAATAAAGAAGAAATAAGTCTGAGAAGGCCATGGAAGAAATAGGGTGAAAAATAAAAAAAATTATAGGGGAATAATAAAATGTTCTTCAAATCCAAAAGAAGAGTTTTTTTGTCTTAAGATGAAGAAGAAGATAGTGAATTTGAATCTAAAAAATATTTTTCTAAGAAAGGCAGAGAGAATACTTTTATTGCAATAGTGAAAAATGAATATTTCAGAAGCAACATTTCTGAAGAAAAAGAAGCTCAACTTGAATCTCATCTGAAAGAATAATTGAAATAATTTATAAGAATGATTAAAAAAAATTGAAAATTAAAACAAGAAATTGATAAATGAAAATGCCTCATCGAACAATCAAGAAGTTTTTCCTGATGAGAAAGTAAATTTGGTAAAAGATATCGATGATCTGAATAATTCTCTTGATAATAAGAAGAGTCGTAATGAACATATAGAAGTAAAGATGAAGGAAAAAGAAGAAGAGTTTTAACTTTTCTAACACAAACTTTTTAAATATGAACAAATGAATATGAGTTTGAAAAAATATAACTCAGAAGTTGGTGGAAGTTATAGTAAGAGTGAACCTAAGAAGGATTACCAAAATTTTCCTTGAATGTTTGAGAAGAAATATAGAATTGGTTCTAAGAAGAATAAATATGGGAAATTTATGTATGTGGCCAAATTAACAATACTGAAAAATTAGAAGTATCCAAAAATACTAAGTCTGAAAAAATGTCTATTATTTCTTGTTCTGATATGTCTGGAAGGAAATCTGAGCTAAAGAAGAATGTTTCATATGAAAACAAAAAGGTTGATGGTCAACAAATTTCTGTTAATAAGGTTACTGAGAAACATACTCACAACACCATTCAATTCAAAAAGTTTAGAGGTAAATACTCTTTCTATAGACACTACTAGTATTGTGGTGGATTTGGACACATGAAAAATATGTTTTGGTTCAAACAACAACATTAATATTATTCCATATGTAATGAGAGGCAAGGTTTGAGGGGGATTCAATCCTCTGAAAAGAAGAATTCTGAGAAATAAGTTCAGAGGAAATCTGAGAAGACTGGTGTGAAAATTGAGAATAGGTTCCAACCACTGGAAAATATTTTTGAAATATGTAAACAACCTTGAAATCTTACTAAGGTTTGTCTTTTTTTTTTGTGGCACAACAAAAGTTTTTCAACAATTTCCCAAAGACATAGGTGAATAAATAAAAGGAAGAAGAAAAAGATCTTGTTGTTGAAATTTATTTGAATGCTTTAAAAGGATAATAACCTTGAATTATTGATAATTAGTGTTCATATAATATGAAAAGATAAATAAAGCTATTGAATAATTTAAAAGACTTTAAATAAATAACTATTACATTTGGAAATGATGAATCTATAAGAATCAGAGGTGTTGAATCAGCCATCAATGGGGAAGAAAAATGAGATCCAATAAAAATTTATATGTTGATGGAATGAAACACAACCTACTGAGAGTTTCAAAACATTTTGATGAGGGTAACAAAGTTATATTCAGTAAAAATGGTTTTTTTGTGAAAATTTTATAATATGGAAAGATTGTTATAAGAGGTTTTCATACAAAAGGAAACTTGTTTCAAGTTAGTAAAATACAAAACTCTTGTTATATGGGTATAGTGGAAGAAAATAAATTGTGGTATAAAAGGCTAGAAACATGTATCATAGAAATATAGTAAAGTAATCAAATTTATATAGTGTCCAATATATTCCATATATGTCAAGAAGAATATATTAGTGTTTCCCTATTTTTCAAAAAGGAAAAATTACAAACTCAGTGCATAAGAAAGTTTAAATTTATTCAAAAATACCCTTTAATCTTATACATTCTGATATCTATGGTCCAATTAGAAAACAATGAACAAAAGAAGATAAGTACTTAATCACATTAATTTATGCCTTTACTCCCACTACTTGTGTTATGTATTTGAGGCATAAGTCAGATTCTCTGAAAATGTTTAAAAGTTTCAGAAGGAAATATGAGAAGGAATGTGAGTTTTCAATGAGAAGTTGAGAACTGATAATGGTGGTGAATATAAGAATAAAAATTTTAAAAATTATCATGAGAATCATGTAATTTTACATGAGTTCAGTCACCATATGCACCTCAACAAAATGGGGTTACTGAAAGAAAGAACATAAGTTTGGTAGAAATGGGGTAAACTATGTTACTTGAGAATGGTCTCTCTCATTACTATTGGAAGAAATCCATGAGTACTGATGTGTATATAAAAAACCAATGTTTCTATAGGAAAAGATTATATATGACTCCATATTAAATATTTTATATCAAAACTACAAGTTTGAAACACTTAAGATTTTTTGGGAGTCTATACATTATAAAGAAGAAAGGTGGAAACCTTGGAAAGTTTGAGCAAAGAGGTGAATATGAATTTTTATTTGATATGATCTATAAAGAAGAGGATATATATGTTTCAACAAAGAAACTAGAAGAATTTTTTATTCTTTTGATGTCAAATTTGATGAAAATATTGAGAAAGAAAAATAGACTAATGCTGATACGGAAGTTGAGAGGGATAAGGAAAGTTTTGTTAACAATTCTGATAATACTGCCAATAGTGGTAATATTACTAAAGAAGAAGAATGAGGCTCAACCATTTCAAGTGATGAGGATGAAACTAAAATATCTCATCCTAGGCTGAGGAAGTAAGTGGAGGCTCATAAAATTATTGGTGATCAACATCAGAAGGTTCAAAAAAGAATAATTTCAAAGGATGTTACACAAACTTCTTGGTATTCAAAAGTCGAGCCGAATGATTTGAATGAAGCTTTTTAGAATCCAGAATGGGTTCAGGCTATGAATGAAGTGATTAATCATATAGAAAATAATGATACTTGGGAAATCATACCAAATCTGGATAAAAAAAATGTTATTGGTACAAAATGGGTTTTCTGAAACAAGATAAATAAAGAAGGTGAAGTGATAAGAAACAAAGAAATATTGATTTTCAAAGGGTATTAAAAAATTGAAGGTATTGATTTTAATGAAACCTTTTCTCTAGTGGAAAGTTAAGAAACAATCAGAATATTTCTTTCTATTACTGCACAATGGGGTTATAATATCTTTCAAATGGATGTTAAATCTTCATTCTTGAGTGGTGATATTAACCAGCAAGTTTACCTTTAACAAACTTGTGGATTTTTTGTTGGTAATGATGAAAGTTTTGTGTGAAGATTGAAGAAATATTGTATGGGATAAAACAAGATCTAAGGGTATGGTATTCCAAATTATATTATTTTTATGGAAGATGAGATTCAAGAAAGGAAGAGTTGATAGAAATATTTATATCAAGTAAAGTCATGAGTTTTCTCTCATTGTAATTGTTTATGTTGATGACATTATCATTGCTGGAAATGATGAAAGATCTTGGGAAAGATTTGATGAAGAGATGAAGAAGTTATTTTAGATGTACATTCTGGGATAAATTAAATACTTTCTTGGGTTAAAAATCTTATATATGAATAAGTACATTTTTCTATCTCATGAAAAGTATTCTAAAGAACTTATTAAGAAGTTTGGAATGGAAAATTTAAAACCAATTTCCACACCAATTTCAATGGGAATAAATTTTTTATAGATGGTGAAGGAAAAGAAGTTTATTATAAAGGGTTTCAAAATCTAATTGGATGTTTTTTATATCTAACTACCTCAATACTCAAAATTTGTTATGTTTTTACCTTATGCGTAATTATTCAGAGTGATCCTAAAGAATCACATCTAATTTTTGAAAAAATAATTCTCAGATACATCAAAGTCACAAATTGTTTTGGAATCAAGTATGATGGCTAATAAAATATTTACTTTTTAGGGTATTCAGATGCTAATTGGGCAGGAAATGTAGATGATATGAGATCTACATCTAGTGGAGTTTTCTTTTTGGAAAAAATTTGTGTTAGCTAAAAAGTACAGAAATATAATTCATTAACTCTTAGAACGGATGAAACTAAGTATGTTGTTACAACTCAATATGCTACCCAAATTATGTGGATGAAAACTCAGTTGGAAGACTTACTTATTGAAGTAAAGCTACCCTTGCTCTTGGGATGTGATAATAAAATTGTAATCAATCTTACAAGGAATATGATACAACATTATCATTCAAAACATATTGATATAAAGTTCCACTTCATCAAAGAGGATATAGAGAATAATTAATTTAATCTGGAATATGTTCCTACATAAAAAGTTAATGACATATTCACAAAACCTTTATCAAAGGAACAATTTTCTAAATTGATGTTGAACATGGGTATCCAACCTCCTTCTCTTAAAGATTGAGGTATGTGTATATGTCCCCTCTCTCATCTTACCATTGGATATTATTGTAAAGGGGGAGAATTATTTCATAAAGCTATCCTTTTGGGATCATGCATAAAGGGGGAGTTATGGGTAAACTGTGAGTCCAACATGTAAGTGTGTGAATTATTCTAACAGTTTGTAGGAGTGGTTATAGGGAAACAATTATATAAATTTTGAAGAATTAGAGAAATACAATGAAGAATGATGAGTAATAGTAATTGGAAGAAATATAAGTATGTTTTGGAGAAGACTGAGGTGGAAAGCTGAAGAGGTTTCATAGCCACAACTTTTAGACAATATGGTTTTTATGTGAATAATTATTATTTCCTACAATTAGTTAGCTAGCATAGGCTTAGAATTGTTTATAATTAATCCATATAATAATATTAAAAAGTTTAGTGATTTATGAATCTTTTTTGACAAAAAAATCAAAAGGGGTAGATTTTTGGGACCAAGTTGGATGGACAAGGAAGTAAGAAGAGTTTTCTTTTGAATATTTTTTTCTTTTGTTGTCAAAATGATAAATAAATTCACTTTGTAAAATACTTGTAAAATCAGATTATTCTCTTCTAATTTGTATTTCACAAATATCGTAAGTTGTTTTGAGAACTTGTAATGCAATCATTATGAAGGAAATGGGGAGTAAAGGTATTCCAGTTATATTCAGTTTTGATTAGAAAGAAAGATTTTGATAGAAGACAGGTAATTTTCAATACTTTACTCAAAAATATTAAGATGATAAAGGTGATAAAAAAAATAATATATATTATTATAGATAAGGTTTGTAATGAAATAATTTTTTAGAATAATCCAAATGACAGCAAATCAACATGGGTTTTCGTGCCAAAGCAGGTTTTTAATGTGGAATTGTTTCCCAGTGTTTTCCAAATTTTTGGCCCTCAAATCGGGAGTTTGGTTTATTTTTTGGAAAAGGAACAATTTCTAAAATTAAATTTTTATAGACCATAAATGAATGTTTTCATAATGCATAGGAGGTTCACGGAGCAGTGTAGGAAATTCTGAAAAGGAAGGAGTCTACAAAATAGGGTATGTGGACCGCGTAGGAAAAACGGTTCACGGGTGGATCATGGTTCATTAGAGGATTATAGTTTATGATAGGTCAATAGTTTGTAGTGAAGGGTGTCATTCATGGAATGGAGGTAGTGATTTAGGCCTCTATGAAGGAAGAAATATAGTATGTTTACTGTGAAGGGAGAAATAGTTCGTAGATGAAAATGGTTCATGGGATGATTGTGGTTCGCGGGAGAATCTCAGTTTGCATTAAAGGTTGTACCGCATCGATGATTTGGGAGATTTATATTATCGATATTTTTAAATCTATTTTCCTATATAAGTAATGCTAATCCCATCATTAAGAATGAGCAATTTTTATAAGATTATATCTTATCTCTAAGGGAGAATTTGACTAAGTATGGATGAGTTTGTGAGGGAGAATTATGTGAAGGGAAGTAGTTAGTGGATGGAAGATTTTGTGAAGGACAAAGTTGGTCATAGAGGGAAGAAACATTTTATAGAATAGGAAGAATCATTACACGTAATAAGGATTTTTAAAGAAGAATATGCGGTACGTGGAAGTGGTACACAAAGATGGTAAATGGAACCGGTACATGAATATAGTACGTGGAAGCAGTATACAGAGGCAGTATGATGAGGTGGTATGTAGAGGTAGTATGCAGAGCGGTGACAATCCACATAGGAGAGCCAATTCATATAAGAAGAGGTTGTTCACAAAGAAATTGCGCTATGTGGTGCAACTCAGTTCATGGATGATACAAGTAGTTTGCAGAGGAATCAGAATAGTTCACAAAATGCTAAAAGAAGTTCCTACCAGCTTTTGGGTATTAAAGGGAAGAATTGTTTTACAAGATAAATTTTTTGAAAGATGATCAAGAAGCACCATGACATTGATTTGCATCATTTCTTTCAGAATAATCACACACACTATTGGATTGTTTTCGAAGTGCTTCATGAGTATAAGGGGGAATCTTACTCATTGTATTCCATATCAAAGGATTGTTTTTAATGGATTATGTGGTTTGGGATTGTTTCTAAACCATACTAAGGATGTAGCTACTCTTGTTTAGTAGTGAACCTTGTAAATTATTTTTTTCATGTGGTGGTGTGGTTGATTTTTGTTCAGTAGGGAAAAAAATATTTAATAGGAGGTGACAGTTGTTTCTTAAGTAAGGAATCATAAAAGAAAAAGATATCACTGATTCACCCCCTCCCTCTCTCAGTGATACTTGAATCTTTACTGGGGAACTTCACTATTATTTTATGAGAAATTGACCAGAGGAAGATGTTGATATCAGCCTCTTTTTAGGTCCATTGAGAATGCTCCCAATATATCCTTGAGTTTCTAGATAGTTCGATCATATTGACCATTGGTTTTAGGGTGATAAGTCATGCATAAGTTCAACTTAATATTTAGATTATGTTATATACTCTTACAAAACTTTGAGGTAAATCTTGGATCTTGATCAGATATAATCGATGGTGGTGTTCCATGTAGCCTCACCACTTCTCTAATGTATATCCTTACAAGTTGATCAAGTGAGAAGTCCTCTTAGATTGAAATGTGGTGAGAATTCATTTAAAGATGATCCACCACAACCCATATATCATTATTTCCTATTGATTTCTTTAATAGAATAGTGACAAAGTCTATGGATATATTTTTCCATTTCTATGTAGGTATGGGTAATGGTTGCATCATCCCCTGGGATTTTTTCCTTTTAGCCTTAAAATTTGGACATTCAAGATGTGTTGATGTATATTCTATGATATCCTTATTCCCATTGACCCACAAATAGTTCTCTCAGAGATCTTGATAAATCTTCATGCTCCCTAAATGGATGGAGAAGGTAGGTCTATGTGCATTATCCAACAACTCCTTCTTTAACTAGGGATTTGATGATACAGATAGTCGTGACCCAGATCTTATAACTCATTCTTCATTAATTTTTAACTCCTAGTATTTCCATTTTCTCATAGCTTCCATCTTCTTTTGAATTTCCACATCATCTCTTTGATCATACTTAATGTTCTTTGGAAGGGATGTTTGAGTAATTATTTTTTAAAGGATTTATGATGTTTCTTCCTTTATTATTCTCATGTCTATCCTTTTCAAGTCTAAGAAGATAAGATCCTTATTAATTCTCATCAATGATAATATTATAAGATAATTTCTACTTAGAGCATAAGAAACTTTATTTTATTTCTCAATATGGTAGTGTATTTATCATTCATAGTCATTAATCATCTCTAATAATATGTTCATAATCATCTCTTTCTGTGTGAATATATACTTGAGGCACTTATGATTTTTATATATCTAACACTTCACCTGAAAGAGCTAATGTTGCCATATTTTCAATGTGGAGATTATTGTATCCAACTCCAAATCATGTGTTGGGTAGTTCTATTCATGAACCTTCAATTTTCTTAAGGATATGCTATCACATTTTCATTACACGTTAGTATAAATTTCAATCCCTTATTAGAAGCATCATTGTATACCAAAAAAAGATCCCCACTTGTGGTTAGAGTAAGTACTGGTGCATTGATAAGACTCTTTTTCAACTCCTTGGATCTCTCTTGACATTAATTATTCCAAACAAACATGATTCCATTATTAGTTGTCTTGGTTAGAAAGTTTGGAAATCATGATAAATTTCTCAAAAATCATCAATAATACCCAAACAGTCTAAGGAAAATATGGAAATCTTTCATAGATGTTTCCCTCAGCCATCCTTCAATTGCCTCTACCTTCAAAGGGTCCATATATATCCCATTACTTATGATAATATACCCCAATAATGATACTTTACTCAACCAAAACTCAAATTTTATGTACTTTTCAGAAATATTCTCATTTCGTAAGGTCATTATCACAGTTCTCAAATGATCATCATAATCCTCCTTTCTTTTGGATTATATTAGAATATCATCCATAAATACTACTAAATTTTTTTCCAGGTAATATCTGAAGACTTTATTCATTAATTCCATGAATATTTATAGATCATTAGTGAGTTTGAATGAGATTACAATGAACTCATATTGCCTATAACTTGTATGGAAAGCAGTCTCAGGGATATCCTCCTTTTTTACCATTACGTGATAATACCACGACCAAATATCCACCTTAGATATGTATTGGTCCCCATGTAGCTGATCAAATAATTCATAAATATGTGGTAGATGATACTTTTTCTTTATTTAGATCATTTTGAGATCATGATAATCAATGAAAATTCACATTGACCCATCCTTATTCTTAATGAAAAGTATCGGTACACCTCATGATGAAGCAATTGGGAATATAAACCATTTATCCAGTTGCTTCTTCATCACCTAAAGTTCCAAAATATTTATTCTATATGGAGTCTTTGATACTGAACAATCCTTAGGTATAATATCGATTGAAAATTCAACCTCTTAGCTAGGAGGAATACCAATATATTCTTGAGGAAATACATTAGCATATTCCCTCACAATGGTCATGTCTTCATAGGTGATCTTTTAGTTAGAATCAATAATTTTATCTAGATACACTTTCTTAGAGGGAAATAATATTCATGCTTGAGATATTGGTGATAAAAATGATTCATCCTCCTCTTTGTACTAAAATAGAATTAGAGAATGATTTTTGATATAGAGACTGATTTCCTTCTCATGGAAATTTATATTGGATCTATATAATCAAATTAAATCCATACTAAGAATTACATAAAATTCCACTAAAGGGAGTATTACAAGGTTCTATGGGAAGTTCATCCCCTATATTTTGATAGTGAAGGAGTTATATACTTGGGATGTGATAATTGACCTATTTTTTCAATTTCAACAACATCTATACTTACATTCTTTTTGGTGGTGTTTGAATAGTTCTACAAACGTTTTTTATATAAAAGAATTTGCATAACTAGAAACAAAAATTATGTTCACTATTCTTTAATAAATAACTATTATACCTATCACCACATCATTTTCTGGATCTACCTCAGTGGTAGTAATGCAATAAGACCACCCTTGCAGCCTTGGAGGTTGCTAGTGTTTATTTTCTTCAATAACCCTTGAATTATGGAAGTGGTTTTCATAGTTTTAGGTTCCTCCTTTCAGTTGAAACATTAGAAAATAGGTTGAGGGTTTACTAGAGTGTTCATATCTTCCATTAAATTGTTGGGTTTCTCCCATCAGTAATCTCTAGCTAGGTGCCCTTCCTTCCTACACCTAAAACATTTTCTCATTCCCTTCAGGTAATTTCTAGGGTGGTTCTTCCCACACTTTTTATAAGTGGGATGTTGAATTTTTTTACCATTGTTAGATTTATCCATCATACTACCATAATTAAACTCCACATTCCACTTCTAATCCCCACATAACCCTTGAGATTCACTCATCTCCATTTCAACTTTGAGAGTACATTGAATTTTTTTTACATAGTTTTCAAAGTCTGAAATATCTAAGACTTTTCATATACTTGTTTTTTCTAATGACTCAAGCTTGATGTATATGAAAATTACTTTTCTTTTGGGGAATACATAATACATTACACAAATAGACAGACAAAGACCGTATTATTTTAGTGTCTTTGGAAACTTGGAATACATTTATCTAGCTTGGTGAAATATCATAAAAATATCTCATAAAGATATTACCCATTAGTTTTCCTACCTAAAACTATTCTTTATATCTTGGGGAAAAGAAAACATAAAAATTTTGAGATCAAATGATCAGTAAGGGTAAACAAGAATAAAATCAAACAAAACAAAATCATAAGAATATAAAAACATGAACAGAAATTTTGAATACCAAAATCATGAGTTATGAAATAATTCTTGTTAGTTCGTAAGGAATAAATAATAAATGAACACGAACCATGATAAAATAACATTAACATAAAACATGGAATTGTGGAAAAAAAATAAGCACATAATATGATTTCCATAGTATCCAAGGAATTGCTTCCAATACCATCATAGTGGACAAAGTCTATTACTAAGTTGGGTTTACTTTCTATTCCAGCGATGTATTACTGAACTGAATTTACTTGCCGTTCCAATCCTATATTAATAAACTATATTTACTTCTCATTCCAGCCCTATATTGCTAAACCAAATTTAATTTCCATTCCAATCATGTCTATCTCATGAGATATAAATCTTTACCTAATTCATTTTAGGGAGATATAGTTCCAACCCATCACATAATGAAAACCATACATATGTGTTCCATAATAACATAAATCATTCATCACAACATAACACAAGGAATATAATGGTTTTTTTAAAATTCATTCCATCATAATCCATATAAAATAAGTGGATTTCATAAAAATAATTCCATCATAAATATAATCAAATCAAATTAATAATCAGGGTAGAAGCATAACCCAATGTCATCTTATATGGAAAATAATTTTGATAAAATACATGAAATTAATTCTTAAGAAAAATATCCTTTCTTCTTCAAAAATGTTTTCTTTTCTCAAAATGCCATGTAATTTTAAAAGAAAAGAATTTAACTGAAAATAAACATCAAATATTTTAAATTAATCTTCATAGAAATAAGGCATTATAAAATCTTAAGAATCCATTCATACCATATAAGTTAAAAAAACATTATTCTCATACTTTTTTCTAAAAAAGTCAAAAAATACCTCATATGGAAAACAAAAGAAATATTTCATCAAAAAAATATAATAAATATAAAAATGAGTAAAAATGAATTTAAACATACATAGTAGAATGGTAAATTTTTTTTGAAAACATAGACATGGATTATAAATATTCTTTAGTAAATAATTACATATAAACAATCTCACATAATAATGAGATTGCAAAATTTTCCCTTACACTACAACAGAATCGCCGTTTAGCGGCGGTTTAAACCGCCGCTATACTGTTTGGCGGCGGTTTATAGAAACCACCGCCTAATAGGGCATCATCAATCTATTAGCGGCGGTTTTTAACGTTTAGCGGCGGTTTAAAGAAATCGTCGTAGGTGCCTCATTTCACGGCGGTTTTCCTGAATTTAGCGGTGTTTTTACGAGCCCTGCATATCGCTTTATTCGCGGTGGTTATAACCGCCGCGAATAAACTCAATTTCTAGCGGCGGTAAAACCACTGCTCAATTCAAGTAAACCGCCGCGGAATGAGGAATCCACGAAGCTTCTATTTAGCGGCGGTTATAACCGCCGCTAGAAGTAAATTTTATTTTACATTTAGCGGTGGTTTAAACTGCTGCCAGTATACATTTCGCGGTGGTTAAAATCGCCGCTAAAAGCTGCCCAGAATAAAAAAAACAATTCTTGGATTCTGCTGCACCACTACCCTGAAAAACAAATAAAACCAGAAAAAAAAATCAAAGGTTCCAACACATTCGTCATACTCATGTCTACAATATCCTAAATAGTAAATACTAGGAAGATAAAACACCATTGATACAACATTGTAACATCCCAAACTGGATTCCACTAAATCTTATAACTTCACTTTCTTAGGATAGATTATCCATAGCGATTCCACTCTACTTATAAAAATTGATAATTGATGAATTAGTAGTTATATTAGTACCAACCCATTTATATAATGATTTTTTTTGGTTTTGTGGCCTAGAAACAATCCTTAATACTTATAATAAATTTGAACTGATGAAATAGATTAAATAACACATTAGAAATATATTGTTATAAAAAATCCTATTGTGGGAATAGTTTTAGAGTTACATTGGGATATAGATTTTATAGGAATGTGGATATTTCTAGCGAGTTTTAGTTGACATATTTTTATGTTGGAATATAGGTTAGGTATTAACTATGTTGTGGTGAGTGATGTAGACCAGATTTTTTAGTAGAAAAGCTAAGTTATCCTAGTTCTATGGATGACTATGTAAGGGGATCGAGTTTTATAACATCATCAATCTAGGTTAAAGTTCAAGATGTAGTTATTGATGTTTATTGAATGTGTGCACATGGAATGATGATTGCATAATACATGTGATTATGAATAGACCATTTCTATTTATTATTAATTGGATGATGTAAATCTATGTGGTAGGAAGTGAACCACAGGTTGTTCAAGGATGGAATATTAGTTCCAGATGAGGCTTCAGTGTATGCCAAGGATGGATTGTCGTGATGGAACATGGTATAATTATGTTGACCCACATCTAGAAACCATGTTTAGTGGTGTACATAGTGTTTTTCATGGGAATTAGATTCCTATTTTTATTAAAATGATGAATATTAAAATCCTATGGTGGGGAGAATCACACAGGTCATGGAAAATGTAACCTTTGGGAGAGTGGTTTTAGAAAGAATAGTCATGAATGGTAAAGAAGAAATTTCTGGAATTCCAGTAATTAAAGTTTCATGACCGGATAGCTTGTAATGAATCAAAAAATGGAATTAAGAATCATAATATAAATAATTCAGGGATATAATGATAGGTAATAATTACGAGACATACCATGATTAAGTGGAAATTGTGTTGGGAATACAGTTCAAGTCATGCAGTAACAGTTCAGTGATCAAAACAGTTATGGTTGGAAATGGTCCATTGTAACCATCCTAATATTGAAGTATTTGGTTGAAGTTCTTTTCTTAAAATTCATGTTTTTATAAGACATACCAATTTTGCGTCAAGTCGACATCCATCTTCAAGATTATATTTTAATTTATAAAGTATTCTTGCCTATATTCATGGACTTATGCTAATTTATCACCCCTCAGTAACATATATATATTAGTAAACCACCCTTGATTTAGAACATTCTCATGAAATTTTAGAAGAGCTAGAGCATGTTTAGATACTTTTGACGCTTAAATCAGACATTTTCAACAATGGGCCTCACTAAAGTGTCCACAACACTATCCCCTTGATCACTATGAAATGAACCAATTTTTTCAACACATCAACAATGGGTTTAACTCCTAGTCATCCAAAATCTCAACTACCGATTCAAACATAGACCTAAATGGAATTATGTATACCACACTCGAGAAAATGAAGACATAAAAACAAACATCAGAAATCAATAAAATTCATAAAAAGAAATGTGAGAAATCAAGGAAATTTTAGGACATGAAAATGCGTGGTGGAAACTATGTGCCACAAATGTTACATATACAAACCAACTGTTTTCATTTTTGTTCAACACATCAATAGTACAACTACTCAGGGTCCGATGATGCATCGTCACCCTCTCCACCTTCATTTCCACTTTGTGTTGTCACCTGTAAGAACATTATATTGAAAATTAAATACGGTTACATATTTATATTAAAACTTAAAACAAATGAAAGTTATCAAACTAAATGATTTTGATTTTATGTGATTTACCTGCATACCACCAATCGATGCACTCCCACTGGGGGCATATCTTCTCATCTGCTGACATAGTTCAGTCAACTCTTTCTGCAATGCAGATATCTGATCCCCCTACTGGCGAACTGTGTTTCGTAAAGAAACAATCTCTTTCTTAGAATCTCTGGGCTGACTAAAGTCAGGAGAAGATACAGCAGCTATCCCCGGTGGCCTGCTAAAAACCTAAGATGGAACGGGTCCCAAACCTATCCCGTGCACTCTCCCAGGATGCTCCTTCCCAAGGAATTTAGCAACCGGGTCATCCTGGGAGACAGAGTAAGAATGCACAGGATTGGCATCCCATAGTTCTTTAATTTTGACCTATAAATCAAATATCAATATATATTAACACAGAAAAAATTGATAAGAAGTTATTATGATAAAAAATTGACTTCATACCCCAACTTCTTTAGCAGGATCATTAACAAAACATCCATCCGATTTCTTGTGAACATCTAACCACAGTTCAGTTCTGGATGCTTCATGGCCTAAACTCTGTGACCGCGGCGTGACTGCGGCGTGACCGCGGAGTGACCACGGCGTGACCGCGGCGTGACCGTAGCGTGTTGGCCCAGTCCAGCGACATCCGCGGGGCAGCATCTTCCACTTAGTTTCAAATAGGATGATATGGATGGCATGAGAGGATGTTTTCTAAGAATATTTAAAGAAATGAAAGCTAATCTGTGATGAATAGAGGATTGGATGACCCCTGATATACCTAATTCAGTGAGGGCTCGAATGCTGGTGGAAGGGGGCCGTTGTGGGATGGAATGCTGGTGGAAGTGGACTGAAATGATGGTGGAAGGGGTATGGTGTGGGCTGGATGTGGTTGGAGTAGGGACAAATCACGACATTAACACGGCGTGACCGTGGCATGACCGCGGCGTGACCGCAGCGTGTTGGCTCGGTCCAGCGACATCCGTGGGGCAGCATCTTCCACTTAGTTTCAAATAGGATGATATGGATGGCATGAGAGGATGTTTTCTCAGAATATTTAAATAAATGAAAGCTAATATGTGATTAATAGAGGATTGGATGACCCCTAATATACCTTATTCGGTGAGGGCTCGAATGCTGGTGGAAGGGGGATGGTTACAGGTGCTGGGGGGATGGTGCGGGCTGATTCGAAGGTGGCAGGGGGCTGTTGCGGGCTAGAATGCTGGAGGCAGCGGGCTGAAATGAAGGTGGAAGGGGGATGGTGTGGGCTGGATGTGGCTGGAGCAAGGAAAAATCACGGCATTACCACGGCGTGACCGCGGCGTGGCCACGACGTGACCGCGGCGTGGCCGTGACGTGACCACGGCGTGACCGCAGCGTGACCACAGCGTGTTTTCCCTATCTAGCGACATCCGCGGGGAAACATCTTCCACTTAGTTTCAAATAGGATGATATGGATGGAATGAGAGGATCTTTTCTCATAATATTTAAAGAAATGAATGATAATCTGTGATGACTAGAGGATTGGATGACCCCTGATATACCTAATTCGGTGAGGTTTGGAGATCTAGCAATGTGTATGAATACCTAGAGGAATTAATACCCCATGGGATCAAAAAAATCATAGGTTACATAACATGTAATCTGACATTACTGGTACCATGGGACCCCTGGGCTGTGGAACTGGGCTTTTGGTTGGATTTAAATATCACATGCCATGTGACATGGTCACACAACATGGGACCCATCTTAAAAGTCTAACAGCACTTAAAGAGTGTCTTGGTTCAAAAAATCATTTTAATAAAAAGATGGAAACCCTCTATAGGGATGTAAAAAGTGTCAAGTATGATGTGTGCTTTATGACTAACAATGACATCAAGTATAAGGAAAACATAAATGCAATAATGTTAATCAAGGTATACCACTGTGAGTTTTTGCAGACAGCACACCTCTGTTGGAGGGGTTTTATTACAAAACCATGACTTATTTATCATGGATATTCACACTATGTTTAATTTCATTGTTCATAGACCAATATATTTATAGAGTTTATGGGAATGTATCCTTGAAAAAAATTATGTGATATATATAGAGATATAAGAGAGGAATAAAAATATGATATGGATGTAGATCTTGATACACATATGCATATATCCTTAGGGGATGACTCAGATATTTTATGGTCATGGTTCTCAGACCTGTAGATGCTAACATTTTTATATATAAAAACATAGAACCAATGATTGGTTAGTATTCATAGGTATTCCAAAACACAACTTGATGTGAATTAAGGATTATTAGTATCATATAATACCTTGGAGGGGGACATTAATTTTATGGTCATGATGTTTAGACCATTGTGTCACAAAGTTTAACATCCTATGAAAAGGACCATGGTTTTGATAAGACATTACAAAAGGAGAATCTAATGTTATGTATTTGGGGTATCCAAAAGAGATTCATACCCAAATTGGAAGGTGCAGAAGAATATAATTTCATAATTTATTTAACTGTTAAAATGATTCACAAATGTTTAAACTTCAGGGTACAACAATCACATTGAATAGAATGATTTTGGAAGTTTTAAAACATACATTATGAATGCCTAAGTCAATAAGAAATAGAGACCAACTGGTGAAGAATGACCATTACAAATAGTGGAATACTAATACCATTCTCATTCAATAGAATCTAATGGTAGTAGGTTGGATATTTTCTCAATCAGTCCATTGATTGAGTATGTGGTTTAGGTGGAACTATCTTCCATGACTGAAATATCCCATAGGGATAACTTTATATGCTTCGAGGAAAGGTGTGATATTCAGTATCATATCCTAATAGGTTATCTCCAAATAAATCAACATCCACAACCAATTTTTAGAAGATCCCTACAGACCCACTATATAGGGCTATCCCCCATGGCCTCATTACACCTTTACATACCGCCCTATAATGAAAAAAACTACTAAAATAATCATTTAAGTGTAATTTAAAATAAAATATGTAGAAAAGGAGAGTGAGAGGGGCTATAGGGTGTGAACAAAACTCAACACAAAGAAATGGTTCAAAACAATGCATGGAGTATCCATTGGTTAATGAGAGACCATCCAAAAGGTGGAATTTGGTAGAGGATGAAACCATTCATTAAATTATAATTGTGGAGGCTATCATTAACCATCCCCACCAATCATAATGAAAACCTTATACTATAACTATCATTGGAGTCATAAAGTCCAATGTATCCATATAATCCAAGTAAATTGGATCCAATGAATGGAAATTTATAACAAATCCTAGTGTGATCATTGAATATAAGGATTATAAATGGATCAGGCATCCGGACAAGTCCAATAAATCAGATATGAGGAGAAAAAATATTTATGAAATAATTATGAGTCAAGTCAACTGGATCCAAGGAGTTGAAATGTCCAAGGAATCCAATTAAGTAGGACCCAGGGAGTTGAAATTTCCATGAAATCCAGATATGGTCATCATATCCAATGATTATTAATGTCCAAGGCATCCAAAATATTCCATTCACTAATTCATTAACCATTCAATGAATCATTTATCTATTCCATTCTTGATCATGTACAAACCAAGGGGTCATTCAATTCATACCATTCAATTACAATTGATAAGGTGCTATATGGTGTTTAAAACCTTCTACAATACACTTTAATACCTCATTCAACTCTCAATTATATAAGTCATGATCATCACACCTTGAGGGTTGAACAAACGTGATATAAATGTAGAACCTACCCCTTGGGTAGTCCAGGTTGAGGTAAAAAAACATCCAACCTTGAAGAAACATGTCAATGGAATTCCTTAACATGTTTATAATAATTAGTCTTTGGTCCAAATAATTTATAAATAATCTCCTTGAAAGTACAATGTGTGTCACATTAGAAATAAGATATACACAATGTGGCATTATGGGAAAATTTATAGACCACCTAACTTATCATGGTAGATGAATAATCATCTAGTTTGAATTTTTTATTTGATCCTGACTAGAAGAAATCAAAATAATAATCAAAAACCCTAAAAACGAGCATAATATCCTCCAACAAAATATCATTATCGATAGCTAGGAAAACATCAAAAGGTGTAATGAGGCCTTGGGGGATAGCCCTATATAGAATTAATTACACACAAACCCTTATTGGGGATTTGATTCTTATACCTACTGGAAAACCAAAAAAACCTAAAGGAGAAACAAAAACCTACCTATAGGGGAAGACGGTGCAGCTTCCCGGGTCGCGGGGGGCCGGGGGTCGCGGGGTTGCCGGGGTTGCCGGGGTCGCCGGGGTCGCGCGGGGTCACCGGGGTCGGGGTCGTGGGGTCGCCGGGGGAAGCGGGGGGCCGGGGTCATGGGAGAAGTGGGGGGCTGGGGTCGTGGGGGAAGGAGGTTTGGGTGTTAAAAAAACCAACGTTTCACGGCGGTTTATTATAAACCTCCGCGAAACCATTTTTACAAAAGGTTTAGCGGCGGTTCTTAGAACCGCCACTAAACTACCGCCGCTAAACAACGGTTTTATTGTAGTGTTACCTTAGGTATAATTTCTTCTATAAGTGTTTGAAACTAATGCATAGAGGGTTTAAACATATTATAAACTTGTAACAGAACCATCATAATATTTATGATATCATATATGATTCACTTATGACTTTATATTATCTATTTATTTATCAATTCTATGTTAAAGCAATGCTTTGGGTAATATTTGTTTTATTTATCCTACGTGTTTTGACTTGTTATTCTTGATATTATTTATTATATAGTGATTTAATTACTTCCAAAATGTAAAACATGATTTATATATAATAAATATTCAGTATATTAAATATATATAATAGATAGATAAATGAAATGACATTGTTCATGGAGACGGTAGGTCGTGTGTACGCATGAACGTTGTTTCTGTTTCCTTATTGAATTGAATGGAAGTAAGTGAATGAAATATATATATATACATAAATCCAGAATAATTATTATTTCATATATGTCATTATTATTTATTATATATACTTTATAATCATTCTTGAATGGTTAATGTGGAGAATGAATCTCATCGTGTCGTGCAGACGGTAAACCGTATGTACGCACGAGCGACGATATCATTCTCTTGAAGGTTAAATGGTGTGAAATAAGATGATATATGAATTTTAGAGAAATAATAATATTTTATATTTATTATTTACATACATTATACTCATAAATATACCCATCCAAATTAATTATTATTGAATAACAAATTACACCACGACGTGGAGACGATAAGTTGTACGTACGCACTCGTGGTGATATTGTTATTCATAGGTTGGATAAAAGGATGTATAAGGTTTTAACATTATTATAATAAAATATAATCATGTATAAGATACTAGATTTCTTACTTTATTATGGAAACAACATAAGCAAATGAAGTAGAAGAAGAAAATAATTTTGAAAGAGGTGATAAAACAATTACCTCTTTTTCGAGTATCTCCTTTTGATTTGTACCAAAAGTATCTGTAGGATGTATTTCTACCCAAATTTTGGACTCTATGAGAAAGGGATGGATTTTATGAGCATATTTGAGCATAATTTTTATGATCTAATGGTCTTGAGAGGTGTTATTAAGTTGGTAGATGTGGTGACCTTTTATAAGAGGGAGACATGGCACTTTAGGAAAGTCTTGAAATATTATTTTATTATAAATTTATTTTCGAATTATAATAGCTCCAAAGTGATATATTTCGTGTAAAATATAATTATGGGTATAAATACTCTCAACCAATAGTTTTTATACATGTTTAGGTCACAAAATTAACCTTATCTTTTAGCTTTAACCCTTAGTTAAAAACATTAACTCTTACCATGTCTTCTTGTATTTTCATGATATATAGTAACTATAGTTACTATAAAATGCCAAGAGAATTTAAAGTGGATAATTAATGACATTTTTAACATTATATAAGTCATTTTTCATAATATTATATTTTTAGGACTATTATATCATTTAATAAAATAGTATTTATTTTAAAAACTCATTTATATCAATTTTGACACTATTAAGTAATTGATTTTTTCAAGTCATAAAAACTTTATTACTTCGAAACAAAAGAATTAAATAAAATATAATATTTCATATTAATCCATAAAATTAATTTATTTCATCAAAATGTTTAAATTATGTTTATTTTAATATTTATAATATCATTTATTTGAATCTTTCATTAAAAAGGTAATCACTCCATCATCATTGTGTCATAAATAAATTTATTTATTTAAGGTATAAATAATATAAATAAAATACCATGATTTAGGAAAAAATTTTATCTTTCTAATTAATATTTATAGTCAAATATATCAATAATATTACCCTATGTTAATTTTTTTTATTAAAATATATATGTTTGTGTTATATTTCCCTTTTCTTTAAATTAAATATTATAAAGGTCATTACCACACCGAAGTGGCTACATGGGGCCCTAAAATAAACCAAAGGATGATAATGGTTGTTAATATATCATAAAATAGGATTATGACATGTTTTAGGGTAGTTTTATATTGTTATAATATTATTTGTTACCCTTATTTACCTGATTTACCCTTTAACCATGGTAAATAAAAATAATTACTGAAGTTACTATTCATAATTTCCAAAACTAAAAGGTACCTATTTAAACAATTTCTACCTTATTATTCCAAATATAGAATCCATTTTTCTAAATTCAAAACACATAATTGGAAAAAATTAATTTAAAATTAATTCCCGTTGTCAAAATCAGAAAGCTGGTTTTTAAGAAGTAAAAACTATCAAAATATTTACATGTGTTTATGTACAAATTAAATGTGAAATTACATAAAATGAAAAAAATTAGATTAAATTTAGAAAACATAATCTAATTACACTATAAAATAAATTAAAAAGATAATCTAACTATATAAATAAATTAGACGAAAAGGCAGTTTTGAATTAAAATGCAGTATTTTCATTATTCATTAAAATATGAATTTCATCAGAAAAATACCAAAAATTCAACCAAGTAAAATTTTTATTTCCTAATTCAAAATTAGATGTTTATTATTTAAAATATAACTAATAAAATTTTCAAAAACTATATTTTAAAAAGGTTCTCCATCAAAAGGCGATAAAACCTTATTTTTTGAAAAATACTTATTTTATCTGAAAAATTGAATTTGTTCTTATATCATACATATAAAAGATATAAGATGAATTTAAAATATTACATTGAATATATTACATATGTATTTTACTAATAAAATCCATAAAGATAAATTTTATTATTTTATAGAATCGCTTATTTTCATTTAAATAACTTTTTAGAAGAAAGTTACTACTATTAATTCTTTCCATTATAATGAATAGGTTATAATATTTAGTTATAAATTATACTCAGTCTTTTGTGAAATTAATTATATCAAAAGAACTTGAAATTGTGTGTAACACAAGCCAAGAATTGTGTTTCGTATACTGCAAGCTAATATGGTGTTGTGTATAGTGCAAGCTAATCTTGATGTAGGGAACAACATAATACATCAAAGAAATTAATAAAATATATCCCATAAAATATTGGGGTGTTAAATTATACCCCCCTTAAAATTAATTTCACCCTCAAAATTCATCAGGTTATAAAAGTTTTACAACATGAAAGTTTCTTTCATAGAAACCCACATCGTAAAAAAAGAAATACTAACACTTCATTTTAAAAAGGAAAGTTAGAAACATAACGGTTACCCAAAGTAACTCATCACTGGGTTTCTACATAGAAGAACATAGGTGGGAAGTGAAAACATGGATATAGAAGAAAAATATAACCATCACGTCCTGATGTATAGTTATATAGGACAAGGTTTGGATAATGTTAACAATGAGAAAGCCATAAATATGCGATGATTTAAGGGACCATCTGATTCATTAGATAAGAAGGTACTAAGATAAAATTTTTCGTTTTTAATATCCATCACTAAAGTTAGAGAACATGACAATAAATACTTACTTTATTTCAGTATAATCTCACCATTGGTCTTTTCTTGAACAATTTCCACTTCATCTCTTATTTAAATAAATAAAGTTGAATTTTTCATTTTTGAAGTGTTAGTAGATAATTCAATTGAATGATAGGTCATTCCATATATCTCAATAAAAAGGGTATCACATGTTATCAAATATGCATAAGTCCACCTATAGTGAGATAATACATTAATCTAACAAACATCAACCAGAATATAACTTAAACTATCCATAAATGGATAACATTAAAATCCTTCCAAAAAATGAAAATATAAAACATTAAAAATAGGTGAACTAAATAAACTTAACATTTATCTCCCATATCTCATAATGTAGTTCTTGGTTGTCACATTCCAAACATGTGAAGACCATAATCATGTATTCTCTTGAAACATGATAATAACATGAATTACCATGGAACCTTAGTGAAAACATGAATTATGTAAAAATTAACTCTTTCAATACAAAAAAAATACCAAAATTATATATAATCAAACCATGATATCACTTTGTCCTTATATTAGTCATGAGGTCATTAATAATATTGAACATCTCATTATCCTTTTATCCATTCATTATGCGCATATCATGTGCTTTCCAAAAATATTTATATCACTTTTTATGGTTATTGGTACCATATACTTATGGAAAACCACAATGGACCAATAAATAGATATTACAATATTACATAATACTATAAAATAGATTCTACAACACTATTTTGGAATCTCATTACATAAACACTTAATTATTCCACAACTTCGTTGTCATAATCAACATCACCAATAATTATTGCATGTGAATTGCCTTTGTATTTGGATTTAATATATTTTTGACATTGATAACCATCCATAACCCTTGGATTAAGGCATTGGTTAACATAATACCCCATTTCATTTCACTCGGAGAATTGAAGTGTGGTTGGTGTGTTCTCTGTTGTCTTTTCTCTATTCACATCATTAGGAACCTTTTTCCCATTACTTGGACACTCAACTACTCGATGACCTTATTTTACACACTTAAAACATTTTATATTCCCTTTAAGACAATATTCACCATGATTCTCTCCACACTTTGATCATAAGGAAACATTCATCTTCTTTTCACCATTGTTTTGAGATGTTCCCTTGATCTCCATCTTTCATTTCTTGTCAAAACCATGAGATTGATATATAACACCAACTTCCATTTATAAATTGATATAAAAATGAAAAATATCTTCATATCTACTAAATTATCTTATAGCTAATTCCCTTCATAGACTTGGTTTTAAGCCACAGAAGAATCAATCAACTTTACTTTTAGGTTGGATGGTAAAGCTAGAAGCATACCTTGCATGTCTTGTAAAATTTTCCTCATATGTACCAATAGATTCATCATCCTTTTTCTTAAACTCAAGGAACTCCTTTTCCATGTTTGTTCTAAGAATATGAGAAAAATAATTACTGAAAAATAAGTTCTTGAACTTGTCCCATTCCATGGATTCAATTTCATCTTACTGCCTTGTATTCTTGATTAGAGTCCACCACTGGTCTGCTTTTCCTTCTAAATGATTAACAACCAAAATGAATTTTTCATGTTCTGAAAATCAAAGTATGGAAAATATTTTATCAATGATACTAATCCATTTTTTATCAATAAGTGGATCAGAAGACCCACTGAAAGAAGGTGGATGTTTCCTCATGAATGACTCAATAGAATTGTAACACCCCAAGATTTCATAGTGTATTATTTCTTCAAAATAATTCAATAACATGCACTACACGCAACACCGAGTTCAAGCGCACCATGACTCACCAAACAAGCTGTTCAAAAAAGGTTATGAATAGTATTAACTAAATTTTAAACTTTATATAATCCTTATAATTTTAGAATCCATATTATGAGTTTCTTAGACATAATGTAAGAACAAATTCATCTTCAGTATTGTAGTTTTACCAACTTTTAATAGTGAACCATTTTTAAATAAATTATTTCAAACTTTTTGACTAAATGGGGACATCAAAAAAATTTAAAATGAAACATCCCAAGCTTACACGGTACGCTTTCCTTTGAATAAAACAGTAGCGTGTGTTGTACGCAACTTCGAGTTTTAACACACACCACAACCGATCAAACTAACCGTTATGGATAGTAATACCTAAATTTTGAAATTATGTATATTTTATATTTCAAAATGGACTTCATTTTTGGATTCGGGATATCGAATTTAGCCTAAGGTAAAATTTTGGTACATTTCGGATAACTTTCATATTTTGATGAATAGTGAAAATTACTAAATTTTAATTAAAAACAACTTTTTTAATCAAAATAATTAATAGTGATAAATTATGAATTTTAGTAGTTTTAAAGTATATTTAGAATATATTTTTACCATTTAATATAATTTTGGTCATTGGACATAATTTTACAATTAAACCGAACATAAACAAGTGTCAATCTTTTGATAGTTATTATCTCTTAAAAACACGCTTTTTGTTTTGACAGCGGGAATTAATTTTAAATTAATTTCTGCCACTACTGTGTTTTGAATTTAGGAAAATGGATTCCATATTTGGAATCAGGATGTTCAAATTGTGTAAATAGGTAACTTTTATTTTTAGACATTTCGAATAATTACTGCGGTAAATATTTTATTTACCATGGTTAAGGGTAATTCCGGTAAATAAGGGTTAAAAAATAATATTATAATAATACTAAATTACCCTAAAACGTGTCTTAACCCTATTTGTTGATACATGGTCGACCATGGACATCTTTGGGTCTATTTTGGGACCCCATGGATCCACTTGTAAGTGATAATGACACTTTATTTTAATTAAGTTAAAATGAATACAAAAATGACACAAGCATATATCTTTTAGCAAAACAATTTTTACATAGGGTTATACATGTTGGATTTTCGATTATAAATCTTCATTAGAAAGCTAAAGAGATTTCCTACATAATGGTATTTTATTTATAATTTTTAGACATTAAATAATTTATTTTATTTATGACACAATGATGATGCAGTAATTACTATAATAGTGAAAAATTAAAATAATTGATATTATAAATACCCAAATAAATATAATATGAAACTTTTAATGAATTAAACTAATTTTCTAGGATAATATGATATATTAGGATTGATGTAATGGACTTTTTTCTAAGTAATCAATCTGTTATGAGTTTCACAAAAATCAACTATTGAATAGTGTCAAAATTGACATAAAAGAGTTCTTAAAACAAATATTATATTATTAATTGATATTAAATTCCTAAAAATCTAAGGTTCGTCCAAGAGACTTATATTATGATAGGTTAATCATTAATGGACAACTTGGGGGTCTCTTGGATGTATATAGTAAGTTTATTAACCATATTATATAAAAATACAAAGAGACATTGTAAAAGTGAAACTAATTAACTTAGAGTTAATACTTAAAGATAAGGTTAATATAAGTACCCAAACCTGTATAAATTCTATTGGATGAGTTGTTTTCGACCTATCCCCACCTTAGACTTTGAATAGTAAACTTTGGAGCCATTGGAAACCGAATATGAATTTATTATAAATTAATATTTCTAGCTTTTCCAAAGGTGCCCCTCACCCCTCTTATAAAAGGGCACTCCTCCTTCTCTTTTCCTCACACCTCTCAAGCCACTTGGCTCGTCCAAACTCTGCCCAAATAAGCTCCCCACATCCCTCTCCTCCTCCTTGAAGCTTCCCCTTATGCAGAAAGCATTTCAAGAAGTCCTTTGGTTCCAACCAAAGTGAGTTACCTAGATTAAAGGTAACGATTTCTCTTAAATTATTTCCATTTATTTTGCTTCTCCAACCCCCAAACTCTTTTTATTTCCTTTCTTTTGTAACAACACCAGTATCCTCAATATACTAGGATGTTGTTATAAGAAGGATTTGAACTACACATACACACAACTCCATCTAATGGATGATGAACATAATGTTTCTGTGGATGGCAAACTAACGCCTCACGAAACGATGATTGTTCAAATACATCTTACCACCTCTCATGGTGGCCATTATGATGGAACTGTAATTAAATATGATATTAATTATATATATTTTATATATAAGCTTCTGTAATTCCATTTTATTTCATACCATTATTCGTTTCATGTTGTATATACATACGATAATTTCATTTGAGGAAGTGCGAACTACCGCCCCCTTAAAATGATATGACTCGTTCATACCACACATGGAACGTATAAAGGATGGTGTTAATGAACTTAAGTAACATATATAAAATATTATATACCTATGTATCATTTGGATTTGATTCTTTTAAAATAAAAATTAAATGGAAGTAGCGTTCGTGCGTACGTACGGACTACCGTCTCCACGAACGCGATAAGATTCATTCTCCATCATATCCATTCAAGTATTATTCTCATTTTAGGGTTAAAAATAATGTTAATATCATTCTGATTATGAATAAGATATAATCTATCCATTACAAACATGTCTTACGTAACCAAACATTTAAGAAGAACGAATCGATTATCACCCGAAACGACGATAATACTAAGATATTATTAATAAAGCAATATTAAAAGATCATATATGATATCATATTAATGTATATGATTCTTGTATAAATTAATAACAATTATTTCACCATTATACAGGAGGTTAACCTACCCCAACAAAGGAAAAGTACAAGGTAAGGGTTATTTCACAATCTATTCATTATCCGAGGTTGTTTATATGTAATAATCTACTGGGATCTCTTTATCATCCACATCCATGTTTTCTTAAAAATGTATTTCAAAATTTTTTTATTATTTACAAGAATATGGGTTAAAGTCATTTATACCCTTGTTTGACTTTTTATAAGAGGAATCTTTCCGTCGTTTTCAAAACAAGGTCCTTTTAACCTTTTCGACATAATTAAGGTAAGAATGTTTTTTTAACTTATACGGCGGGTGCGGTTATTTTCCGCCGTTATAAAATCGTCGAAGCTTTCCTTACAAGCTTATAAGAATATTTTCAAAGAAAATGTTTTATTTTATATGGATCTTAAATGATTTCAAAATAAAAGGAGATACTTCTTTAAAAAGAATTTTGATTTCATCTATGTCAACATCCTTTGATGGATTTTAAGATTATTTGGAGTTGATTTATTATGATAAAAAACTTCTATATTGAATTAAAGGTTTTGTGATATGTTTGACTAAGGTTGTGCTATATTTATACCATTCATAGTTTATGGTGAAATTATTGACATTTCGTATGCTAGTTTTAATACGAATGTTTATGTTATGTTTAAACCTTTTCATATGGGAATGCATTGGACTTAATAAGTGACGGGTGGAGCCCGCTATAGCTCCTCGATGCATCGGTAGGTCTCATGAGACAAACTAGTGTCTTGGCACAAGGCCTTGACAAAATCTTATTTGTAGTCTTGGAACGAGGCCTTGACTATGTGGTTATGATAGTCTGGCATTATGCATTCCAACATTATGAAAGTGGTTATTGATTTTTGCTTGTGATTATTCGATTAGTAGAATATCAATGTGAATAAGTAAATGGCATTATTTCATTTTATTTATGCCATACCATGTTGAAAGTTCATGTTTGAAAGGCTTTTGTTTTAGTTATACATTGCCTTAAAAGTTTATTCTTATTTATGAAAGTTTCCGCTATATTGTTATCCTTACTGGGCATTTGAGCTCACCCCTTTTCTATGTTTTACTTTTCCCAGGATGTGAAGAAGTAAGTTATGAATGACCTGCAGGGATATTATGTGGGGATATGAGTGTAGATTATGGAGACAATATGTTGTTGTAGTAGTTTTTCGTTTAATGATGTAATGTAAAATTTATGAATATATCTAGTATTACCAAGGCTACTAAACCAATCGATCTTTCGAGATTTGATCTTTCTTGTGATCATGCCAATGTTATGTAATAATGCACCGACTCTGGGTAACTAGGGTCGGGGCGTTACAGTTGGTATCAGAGGAAGTTTAGTAAAAACCTTGGAAGCTAGATTTAGATAAACTCTGATTAGAGCACGTAGACCTAAGATTAACTTTGAGGATTAGTATAGAAGAACTTCCTAGAATTTTGGTATTGTAGAGATTTTGTGAGTTTTCCGAGCAATACATCCCTGTCTGGATACGAGCAGGTAGAGGTGGCTCTGGCACAGATGTACCTAGGGGTAAAACCCGAAAACACCGCTTTGAGCTAGACTCGAACGGGAACTGGTGCACGACAACGGGCCTTGCTGCACTCTTGGTTACGACACTCCCGGGGGATATGCTTAGGATAACTCTCATTTTCTTTACAAATCATCATGAAGGGTTTATGAGTATATACTTCCTCAAAGGAGGCATTTTTATGATTATGGATTATATCCATAAATAGTTCAATTTATGTTAAGTGTTTTATAAGTATGGGATTATGTATTTTGATTCATAAACTGATCTAGTGTATGCCATTGTTTAGAAATGGCGCCCAGTAGAAGGAATGAGAACTCTAGCAATGCACATGATGCAAAGAGAAAGAAGGATCATATATTTCATGGTCTTAAGACAGAATTTATAAGAGAAATAGTCTCGCATGTATTATCATCATATGAAGAAATAATATCATGTGTTGATAAGATAAGTAAAGAGTTTACTGAGTCTTGTGGCTTTGAAAGGAAGCAAGAGGAGAAAAGGATGGAAGAGAGAAATATGGATAAAGGTAAGAGGGAAAAGAAGAATTTTCCCATATGTGGTAACTGTGGAAAGAAACACCCTGGAACTTGCCTGAAAGGAATGGGAGTTTGTTATAAGTGTGGAGGAAAAGGGCACAAAGTACGTGACTGCAAGGGTAAGAAAATGGTTTCAAATGTACAATGCATCATTTGCAAGGAGTTTGGACACTACGCGAACCTATGTCCCATTCATCAGACTATGACGCAAATGATGCTATTGGATAATAATCAAGTTATGATACTACCACAGATAAAGAGGAATGATTAGAGTTCTTATGTTGATTATGTCAATTGAGTGTTGTATCAACAATGTACTTGTTACAATAATCATGAAGTATATAAGGATTGTACTGCAGTACTATTTCATTAAGGACTTGAGATTGTGTGGAACAAAGGAAAGTGACTCAATAGCAGGATAAATTTTTGGAAAATATATGGTTGATAGAATGATAAATCATAATATAGTTCTGATACTGAGGTAGTGATTTTGGAATAATATGTGATTGTTTTGGATAAATTATATTGGATATTCTTGACTACCCTGGAACTGATTAAAGATTTGTATATTCCATCATTGTTGGGGTTTAAAACATTTTTGGATTAATGAAGTATATCCAGCTTTCTATATGGAATAAGGGAGCATGAATGTAATCAATAAGGAATATGGTAATTCAGGATGTTTCGGTGTATTAAAAGAATACATGATGAAGGTATTCATATGCTATTACGGGGTAAAAAGGTTCTACATTATGTTTACCTCACTTATAAATGTTGGACGGTGAGTTTGGATAGAAGTATTTTGGATAGTTCTAGTTTGGATTATTTTGGATTGCCATAAAAGGACAACCCGGAGGTCGGGCGGCAACCCGTCGCGTCTGGAAAGGCTGCGAGACTTGAACCCGCAACCGAAGGGCGACAAGGGTGTATCACCTACCAATGTCCCAAGAAATGTCCTGGATTAAATAATGTAGTTTTTTAAAAGATCTGGTAGATGAATTATAAATTCGTTTATTTTGGAACCCTATATGAATAGTATAAATAGAATTTTTTTTACGAGTGAAAGATGAGTTTGTGGTTGAAATTTATTAATGGATAAAACTCTAATTATAAAGTAAGTATATATCCTTATGATCTTAGCCAATCTCATAAATAAATTCTTCAACATTAAGAAAAGCAACTTAGAACAAAAATGTTGTCCTAGATGGTACCTTAAATCATCACTAATTTATGGCTTTGGGATTGTTGACCTTTCCATAGCCATGTTCTCTACCACTCTCCATCAGATAATTGATGGTTAGATTTCTCCTCCATATCCATATTTTCCTACATGGAACCCTAGTATGTGTTATTTTCGGTAATCTTCACACTTTCCACTCTTTATTTTAAATAGAGGCCTCATTAATTCATTTTTCGATGTGGGATTTCAACTAAGATATTTGAAACGTCAAAAATGTGTTATCCCAATACCCTATGTTTTGTTGAACCGATGGTATTTCAAATCATCATAGATTGATAAGTTTAAGGACCTCAATTTTATACATGTTTGTGATTGATGACCTCAATCACTACCTATAAATATTTACGTTTTTCCTCTAATTATATGTCTCTAATTTCCACCAATGTTCTCCTAATCGAGATCATAATTTGGTGGTGACCCTTTAATTTCTCTTTTCCTCATATTAAGACTAAATTTTAGTAACTCAATTTCCGATGTGGGTTTTCCCACAAATATATTTTCTATTTTCAACCTTTTATTTTCTAAGAACAATTTCAAATTGCGAGGACGCAATTTATTGAAGGAGGGGAGAATGTAACACCCCAAGATTTCATAGTGTATTATTTCTTCAAAATAATTCAATAACATGCACTACACGCAACACCGAGTTCAAGCGCACCATGACTCACCAAACAAGCTATTCAAAAAAGGTTATGAATAGAATTAACTAAATTTTAAACTTTATATAATCCTTATAATTTTAGAATCCATATTATGAGTTTCTTAGACATAATGTAAGAACAAATTCATCTTCAGTATTGTAGTTTTACCAACTTTTAATAGTGAACCCTTTTTAAATAAATTATTTCAAACTTTTTGACTAAATGGGGACATCAAAAAAATTTAAAATGAAACATCCCAAGCTTACACGGTACGCTTTCCTTTGAATAAAACAGTAGCGTGTGTTGTACGCAACTTCGAGTTTTAACACACACCACAACCGATCAAACTAACCGTTATGGATAGTAATACCTAAATTTTGAAATTATGTATATTTTATATTTCAAAATGGACTTCATTTTTGGATTCGGGATATCGAATTTAGCCTAAGGTAAAATTTTGGTACATTTCGGATAACTTTCATATTTTGATGAATAGTGAAAATTACTAAATTTTAATTAAAAACAACTTTTTTAATCAAAATAATTAATAGTGATAAATTATGAATTTTAGTAGTTTTAAAGTATATTTAGAATATATTTTTACCATTTAATATAATTTTGGTCATTGGACATAATTTTACAATTAAACCGAACATAAACAAGTGTCAATCTTTTGATAGTTATTATCTCTTAAAAACACGCTTTTTGTTTTGACAGCGGGAATTAATTTTAAATTAATTTCTGCCACTACTGTGTTTTGAATTTAGGAAAATGGATTCCATATTTGGAATCAGGATGTTCAAATTGTGTAAATAGGTAACTTTTATTTTTAGACATTTTGAATAATTACTGCGGTAAATATTTTATTTACCATAGTTAAGGGTAATTCCGGTAAATAAGGGTTAAAAAATAATATTATAATAATACTAAATTACCCTAAAACGTGTCTTAACCCTATTGGTTGATACATGGTCGACCATGGGCATCTTTGGGTCTATTTTGGGACCCCATGGATCCACTTGTAAGTGATAATGACACTTTATTTTAATTAAGTTAAAATGAATACAAAAATGACACAAGCATATAGCTTTTAGAAAAACAATTTTTACATAGGGTTATACATGTTGGATTTTCGATTATAAATATTCATTAGAAAGATAAGGAGATTTCCTACATAATGATATTTTATTTATAATTTTTAGACATTAAATAATTTATTTTATTTATGACACAATGATGATGCAGTAATTACTATAATAGTGAAAAATTAAAATAATTGATATTATAAATACCCAAATAAATATAATATGAAACTTTTAATGAATTAAACTAATTTTCTAGGATAATATGATATATTAGGATTTATTTAATGGACTTTTTTCGAAGTAATCAATCTGTTATGAGTTTCACAAAAATCAACTATTGAATAGTGTCAAAATTGACATAAAAGAGTTCTTAAAACAAATATTATATTATTAATTGATATTAAATTCCTATAAATCTAAGGTTCGGCCAAGAGACTTATATTATGATAGTTTAATCATTAATGGACCACTTGGGGGTCGCTTGGATGTATATAGTAAGTTTATTAACCATATTATATAAAAATACAAAGAGACATTGTAAAAGTGAAACTAATTAACTTAGAGTTAATACTTAAAGATAAGGTTAATATAAGTACCCAAACCTGTCTAAATTCTATTGGATGAGTTGTTTTCGACCTATACCCACCTTAACCTTTGAATAGTCAACTTTGGAGCCATTTTAAACCGAATATCAATTTATTATAAATTAATATTTCTAGCTTTTCCAAAGGTGCCCCTCACCCCTCTTATAAAAGGGCACTCCTCCTTCTCTTTTCCTCACACCTCTCAAGCCACTTGGCTCGTCCAAACTCTGCCCAAATAAGCTCCCCACATCCCTATCCTCCTCCTTGAAGCTTTCCCTTAGGCAGAAAGCATTTCAAGAAGTCCTTTGGTTCCAACCAAAGTGAGTTACCTAGATTAAAGGTAACGATTTCTCTTAAATTATTTCCATTTATTTTGCTTCTCCAACCCCCAAACTCTTTTTATTTCCTTTATTTTGTAACAACACCAGTATCCTAAATATACTAGGATGTTGTTATAAGAAGGATTCGAACTACACATACACACAACTCCATCTAATGGATGATGAACATAATGTTTCTGTGGATGGAAAACTAACGCCTCACGAAACGATGATTGTTCAAATACATCTTACCACCTCTCATGGTGGCCATTATGATGGCACTGTAATTAAATATGATATTAATTATATATATTTTATATATAAGCTTCTGTAATTCCATTTTATTTCATACCATTATTCGTTTCATGTTGTATATACATACGATAATTTCATTTGAGGAAGTACGAACTACCGCCCCCTTAAAATGATATGACTCGTTCATACCACACATGGAACGTATAAAGGATGGTGTTAATGAACTTAAGTAACATATATAAAATATTATATACCTATGTATCATTTGGATTTGATTCTTTTAAAATAAAAATTAAATGGAAGTAGCGTTCGTGCGTACGTACGGACTACCGTCTCCACGAACGCGATAAGATTCATTCTCCATCATATCCATTCAAGTATTATTCTCATTTTAGGGTTAAAAATAATGTTAATATCATTCTGATTATGAATAAGATATAATATATCCATTACAAACATGTCTTACGTAACCAAACATTTAAGAAGAACGAATCGATTATCACCCGAAACGACGATAATACTAAGATATTATTAATAAAGCAATATTAAAAGATCATATATGATATCATATTAATGTATATGATTCTTGTATAAATTAATAACAATTATTTCACCATTATACAGGAGGTTAACCTACCCCAACAAAGGAAAAGTACAAGGTAAGGGTTATTTCACAATCTCTTCATTATCCGAGGTTGTTTATATGTAATAATATACTGGGATCTCTTTATCATCCACATCCATGTTTTCTTAAAAATGTATTTCAAAACATTTTTATTATTTACAAGAATATGGGTTAAAGTCATTTATACCCTTGTTTGACTTTTTATAAGAGGAATCTTTCTGTCGTTTTCAAAACAAGGTCCTTTTAACCTTTTCGACAGAATTAAGGTAAGAATGTTTTTTTTAACTTATACGGCGGGTGCGGTTATTTTCCGCCGTTATAAAATCATCGAAGCTTTCCTTACAAGCTTATAAGAATATTTTCAAAGAAAATGTTTTATTTTATATGGATCTTAAATGATTTCAAAATAAAAGGAGATACTTCTTTAAAAAGAATTTTGATTTCATCTATGTCAACATCCTTTGATGGATTTTAAGATTATTTGGAGTTGATTTATTATGATACAAAACTTCTATATTGAATTAAAGGTTTTGTGATATGTTTGACTAAGGTTGTGCTATATTTATACCATTCATAGTTTATGGTGAAATTTTTGACATTTCGTATGCTAGTTTTAATACGAATGTTTATGTTATGTTTAAACCTTTTTCATATGGGAATGCATTGGACTTAATAAGTGACGGGTGGAGCCCGCTATAGCTCCTCGATGCATTGGTAGGTCTCATGAGACAAACTAGTGTCTTGGCACAATGCCTTGACAAAATCTTATTTGTAGTCTTGGCACGAGGCCTTGACTATGTGGTTATGATAGTCTAGCATTATGCATTCCAACATTATGAAAGTGGTTATTGATTTTTGCATGTGATTATTCGATTAGTAGAATATCCATGTGAATAAGTAAATGGCATTATTTCATTTTATTTATGCCATACCATGTTGAAAGTTCATGTTTGAAAGGCTTTTGTTTTAGTTATACATTGCCTTAAAAGTTTATTCTTATTTATGAAAGTTTCCGCTATATTGTTATCCTTACTGGGCATTTGAGCTCACCCCTTTTCTATGTTTTACTTTTCCCAGGATGTGAAGAAGTAAGTTATGAATGACCTGCAGGGATATTATGTGGGGATATGAGTGTGGATTATGGAGACAATATGTTGTTGTAGTAGTTTTTCGTTTAATGATGTAATGTAAAATTTATGAATATATCTAGTATTACCAAGGCTACTAAACCAATCGATCTTTCGAGATTTGATCTTTCTTGTGATCATGCCAATGTTATGTAATAATGCACCGACTCTGGGTAACTAGGGTCGGGGCGTTACAAGAATATTGTTCCCTTCTCTGCTCATTTGGAACTCTAGAATGATTCATATCTTGTGTGAGTATATCAATAATATTTTTCATTCCATCTCCCATAAATTTTGGTTTTTCATGAGAATAATCATTACATTTACCAGTTCATTTATCATTAACATGGTTCCTTTGGGTTCCAGCCACTGTCTAAAACCCAAAAAGAATAGCATGAGAGGAAAAAAACACTAGGAAAACAACATAATCAAGGGGGGGTAATTTAAATATCTAACATCTTAGTTTAATCCTAGGTTATTAATAATAGTTATCATAATTCTTGGATTGTAACCTATAGTTAGACTTACCCTTAGGGACATCCATACACATACCTTAGAAATATCTCTAGGGATCTCACTAATGTTTTAACATCCAAGTTTCCAAAGGTTAACTAAAATTTCACTCTGATACCAACTCTAATGACTCAAGATTGAAATACATAGACATCACATTTCTTTTACGGAATACATAATACATTAAAAAAATAGATGCCCAAAGAACTTATTAGTTTAGTGTCTTTGGAAACCCAAAACACATTCTTCTATATTGGTTAAAGATCTTCAACATCTACCATAAATATCTTCCCCATTATTCTTCCTACCTAAAACCATTCTTTATATCTTTGGGAAAAGAAAAAATAAAAAGGGTGATCTCAAATGCTCAGTAAGGGTGAACATGAGGAACATCAAAAAAACATAAACATAATAATGTAAAAACATGAAAATAAATTTTAAATATAAAAATCACGAGTCTTGAAATATGTCTTGGCAGTTCATAAGGAATAAATCATAAATGAACACGAACCATGATAAAATAATATTTACATAAAACATAAAATTGTGGAAAATAAATAAGCACATAATATGATTTTCATAATAGCCAAGGAATTTCTTCCAATACCATCATAGTGGAAAAATTCTATTACTAAATCGAGTTTGCTTGTTTTTCCAGCCATGTATTACTAAACTGGATTTACTTTCCATTATATCCATGTATTACTGAACTAGATTTACTTGTCGCTCCAACCCTGTATTGCTGAACCATATTTAATTGTCAGCCATTCATGCCTATCTCATGATATATAAATCTTTACCCAATGAATTGGAGGGAGATATAGGTCCCACCCTTCACATAATGAAAACTATATATTTGTGTTCCACAATAACATAAATCATTCATCACAACATAACTCATGGAATAAAATGGGGTTTTTAAACTTCATTCCATCAAAATCCATATAAAATAAATGGATTTCAAAAAAATAATTCCATCACAAACATAATCAAATTAAATTAACCATAGGGATATAAAAATAACCTTATGTCATCTTACATGGAAAATAATTTTGATAAAATACCTGAAATTAATTATTGAGGAAAATATCCTTTCTTCTTCAAAACTATTTTCTTTTGTCAAAATGCCACACATTTTTCAAAGAAAAAAATTTAATTGAAAATACACATGAAATATTGTAAAGTAATATCCATGTAAATAAGGAATTATGAAATCATAATAATTTATTCATGTCGTATAAGTTGAAAAAACATTATTCACATACTTCTGCCGAAAAAAGACTAAAAGTACCTCATATGGAAAATGAAAGAAGGATTCATTCCAAACCATGTAGTAAAAGTCAAAATTGGTAAAAATGAATTTAAAAATACATAGGAGAATAGTAAATATTTTATTAAAATATGTTTATAAAACATGGACATGGATAATAAATATTCCCTAGTAAATAATTACGTATAAACAATATCAAATAATAATGAGATTGAAAAATTATCCCTTACGTTAGGTATGATTTCTTCATTATATGGATAAAACTCCTATATAGTGGGTTTTAAAAAATTATTAACTTTTTACCTAACCATAATAATATTTATTATATCATATATTATTCACTTATGACATTATATTACCTGCTTATTTAACAATTCCATGTTAAAGCAACGTTTTGGGTAATAATCATTTTATTTATCGTACATGTTTTAACTTGTTATTCTTGATACTATTACTTATATCATGATTTAATTACTTATATAATGTAAAAAATGATTTATATATCATAAATATATAGTATATAAATATATATAATAGATAGATAAATGAAATGGAATACACTGTTCATGGAGACGGTTGGTCATACGTACGCATGAACACTATTTCTGTTTCTTTATTGAATTGAATGGAATAAATTAAATGACACACACACACACACACACACACACATATATATATATATATATAAATCCAGAAGTTTTATTATGTCATATATTTCATGATTATTTGTTATATATACTTTATAGTCATTCTAGAATGGTAAACGTGGAGAATGAATCCCATCGCGTCGTGGAGACGGTAAGCCATACGTACGTACGTGTAATGATATCATTCAATTAATGGTTAAATGGTATGGAATTGGATGGTATATAAATTTTTAAAAAATCTTATCACATTATATTAATTATTTACATCCATTATACTCATCAATATACTCATCCAAATTTGATATTGTTAAATAAAAAATTACACCACGGCGTAGAGATGGTAAATCGTACGTACACATTCATAGTGATATTGTTATTCATAGGATGGATAAAAGGAATTATAAGGTTGTCCCATAATTATAATAACATCTCATCATATATAAGATACTGTATTTATTACTTTAGTATGGAAAAAACATAATAATAGGAAGTATAAGTAGAAAAGAATTTTGAAAGAGTTGATAAAACAATTACCTCTTTTTCGAGTATCTTCTTTTGATTTGCACAAAAGGTATCCTTATGATGCATTTATTCCAAAAGTGTGGCCTTTATAAGGAATGAATTTATTTTTGGAGCCTATTTGAGCATAATTTAGATGATCTGAGGGGCTTGAGAGGTGTGATTAAGTGGGTAGATGTGGTAGCCTTTTATAAGAGGGAGGAGGGGAACTTTAGGAAAGTTATGAAATATTATATTATTATAAATTTATTTTAGAATTATAATATCTCCAAAGTGATATATATTTAGTATAATATGAGTATGGTTCTAAATAATCTCAACCAATAGGTTTTATACAAGTTTAGGTCATAAAATTAACCTTATCTTTTAGCTTTAACCATTAATTAAAAACATTAACTCTTACTATGTCTTCTTGTATTTTCATAATATATGGTTACTATTATTACTATAAAATGGAAAGATAACCTAAATTGGATCATTAATAATATTTGTAACATTATCTAAGTTATTTGGCCAAATTTTAGATTTTTAGGACAATTATATTATTTAATAAAATAGTATTTTTTTTAAACCTCATTTATGTCAATTTTGACACTATTTAGTAATTGATTTTTATTAATGTCATAAAAACATGTTTACTTAGAAAAATAATAATTAAATGAAAGATAATATTTCATATTAATCCATAAAATTCGTTTATGAAATCAAAATTTTCAAATTATATTTATTTTAACATTTATAATATCATTTATTTTAATCTTTCATTAATAAGGTAATCATTGCATCATTATTATTTCATAAATAAATAAATTTATTTAATGTATAAAAAATCTAAATAAAATACCATGATGTATGAATTTTTTTATCTCTATAATTACTATTTATAGAAAAATATTTCTATTATAAAACCCTATATGAAAAATGTTTTAGTAAAATATACATGTTTATGTTATATTTCCCTTTTCTTTAAATTAAAATTTTTAAAAGGACTTTATCACACCCAAGTGGCTTCATGGGGTACTAAAATAGACCTAATGATGATCATGGTTGAAAATAGCTCATAAAATAGGATAATTACATGTTTTAGGGTAGGTTTATATTATTATAATATTATTTGTTACCCTTATTTACCTAATTTACCCTTTAACCATGGTAAATAAAAAATAATTACTGAAGTTTCTATTCATAATTTAAAAAATAAAAGATATATATTTAAACTATTTTTACCTTATAATTAAAAATATGGAATCCATTTTTCTAAATTCAAAACACATAATTGGTAGAAATTAATTTGAAATTAATTCTCGCTGTCATAACCATAAAGCGGGTTTTTAAGAAGTAAAAACTATCAAAAGATTGACATGTGTTTATGTCCAATTTAAATGTGAAATTACTTCTAATGAACAATATTTTATTATATTTTAAAACCTAATCTAATTAAACTTTAAAACCAATTAAAAATATAATCTAACTATATAAATAAATTTGAAAAAAAGCAGTTATGAATTAAAATGCAGCATTTTTTCACTATTTATTAAAATATAAATTTCATTATAAAATTACCAAAATTTAAACCAAGTTAAATCTTGATGTCCTGATGAAAAATAAAAAGTTTTTTATTTGAAATAGAACTTATAAAATTATCAAAAACTAGATTTAAAAATGTTTCTCCATCAAAAGGCGGTAAAACATTAATTTTATTTTTAAAAATTCTTCTTTTATCCAAAAAAATTGAATTTGTTCTTATATAATTTCTAGAAAACATATAATATGAATTTAAAACATTAAATTGAATATATTTAGTATATATTTCACTAATAAAATCCATTAAGAGTGATTTTATTATTTTATAGACTCACTTATTTTCATTTAAATAGTTTTTTATAGAAAGAAGGTAATACTATTCATACCCGCCATTATAATGAAGAGGTTATAATATTTAGTTATAACTTATACTCAGTCTTGTGTGAAATAAAGTCTATAAAATTAACTTGAAATTGTGTGTAACACAGGCAACAAATAGTGTTGCATATACTACAATCTAATATGGTATTGCGTATAGTGCAAGCTAATATTGATGTAGCATATAACATAAGACATCAAAGAAATTAAAAAGAATATATCTCAAAAAATCTTAGGGTGTTATATTTTTATCCCACCGAATAAGTGGTCAACTTTTCATTCAGGGGTAATGAAAAATTTGGAGGTGCATCATTCAATTCTTTTCAAGTTTATCTCATGCATCTTTATGTATTCATTGTCTTCTTTTCCTAAGGGAAAGAAAATATCTTTCCATTTTAAGTCATAGACTGTGAGGAAAATATTTTTCGAAAAGCATTTTATGTAATTAATTCCACCCAATTACATAGATATCTTTCTCAATCATTGTATTATTGATCAATTTCCACCACTGATCAGCTTCTCCCTCCAAATAATAAATAGCCAGTATAACCTTATCTTTCTCAGAATAATGACGGATGGAGAATATCTTCTCAATAGAGTTGATACATTGTTCTATGATTAAGGGATCTGATGGTTCAATTAAATTTGGAGGTCTTTGTCACATAAATGTATCAATTTAATCTTCTTCTTTCTTAGGGGGATTAGGGTGTTCCTCATGATTTGGGTTTCTATACCGAACCTGATTCAATTGAGATAATATCATCATAAAGTTCACGATTCCTTCTCCCGTCAGGTTTGGTATCTCATTTGGGCAGTCATCATATTGGTTGTTTACTCAGTTCCTCTTATTTCAAGCCATTGTCTAGAATAAATAAAAAATTATAGGTGATTATTTTGAAACTATTAAAAACATAAACAAGAAATTGATAACATTAAATGGATAACTTATAAATGATACTTATTCCTTAACTTATGAATTTCTAGGCTTCAACCTAAGTTATCCATTATTTATTTCCTAACATATACTATTATGGAAATTTTTATTCCCTTAATAGTGGTTCAAAGAGATCTTGTAAATTTACCAAATAATATCCCCCAAGAGTGTCAATCTAGGTGTACAGCAAGGCATGTTGTCATGTACACGTTCTTGATTGATTCTAGCTCAATAATGTGTTTTCGGGTGTTACACCTTGGTACATTTGTTCTAGATCCAAATCCACTAGCAGTATCCAGACATGTATGTATTTTCTTGTATACCAATAACTCTATACTTTAAAAAACATTCGGTATGTATTCTTATTTTTAATGTTATACATAAATATTTCTCTAGATTTTCCTTATCCAAATCTAAAAAATAACTAAAATTTCCAATGATACCAACTATGACAACCCTTTCCTTCATTACACATTATTTATTTATTTATTTTATAATAATACATAAAATAAAACCCAAAATATTGATAAATCTTATGTCTTTGGGTAATTAGGTACATTACATAAAATCTTAAAATAGGGGGTACCTCAGCATTATTGAAAACGTTCTTAACATGCTCATAATTTTCCATCATTCTTAAAATTGTATGGGTTAACTTTGGGGAATACATAAGAAATGGGTGAGTTATAAATACCAGTATGGGAATAAAAAAATAATAACATGAATAAGGTATTACATGATATATAATAGGCATTTCAATGGGACATAATAGGGGTGATAATCATAAACATGAATAATGAGGCATGATATAGCATGATAACATAAAGGAAACATGGGGATGTGGAAACAAATTTTAACATGAAATCATAAGTATAATTCAAGGTTAACCACAAATAAATCATAACATAATTTTATTTGTATAACCTCCTTCACACCATACATGGAATATCATTAGACTAAAACATTACCAAATGTGTTAGAATTCTATTTGGGTGCATCCATCACAATCATTTCATGTACATGCATAAGTGTGACACATCGATCATATAAAAAAAGAACATATTTCATCACATTTAATCCCAAGATTAAGGATTGTGGGTTACATAAATTGGATTCCCAAAAAAATGAAGTTTATGTACAAATATTTTAATACCCATAAGTGTAAATGGGTATAAGAATACACCACACAAATGTTCAGCAAGGAAAATCATGGTGACATTTTGATAGCATAAGGACATTACTTAAAGATTCATAAAATGGTTCAATAAGAGATAATTTGGTATATAATCACATGTAATTAAAAATCAATGTATAGGTATATTTAATAACATAATTCAACATAAAAAGTTTGGAATTAATAGGCATAGGACAAGGAGGGTTATTGAATAAAAACATGGAATGGAAAAATCGTAGGATAATTTTGGATGCATAACAGCGATATATTATGAATCATGGAAAAGATTAATGAGATTTAAATGGGTAAAAATAACATGGAAATAATAATTTTATTAATAAGTATGTGGAAAATCATATCCCATCAATATTAATTTGAATAAAAAGTAGATTACCTAAGTAAGGTGCTTGAAAAAAGAGAAGAAGGAGAGGATCCCTTACATTGAGAGGGTGATTCCAAAAGATTGGGAGGAGATTTTTATGAGATTGGGGGAACTTTGGGGTGAATCGATATATGTGAGGGTATATTAAGGAAATTTTATATGTTTTTTAGTGAATATTAATGGTGTCTGGGGTGTGTTTATATTGGAAAAGAGAGTGGAGTTCTTTATTGTTTCTCAAACTTAGGTTTTCGACTCTATAATAACATAATCAAACCCAAAAACATTCCCATGGGTTTTTCCCAGGTTTTATACCAAATAGAAGTGGTTTTATTTATTTTATAAGTACAATGTACAAACATAATAAAATATTTCCCTTGGTGATGTGAAAGTGATTCATGTTCTTAAAAAATGACTTTAAATCTATAAAATATAATACAGGTTTTGGAGGATTCATAAAAGATTTATAAAACTACTCAAATAAACTAAAAACACAATTTCTTAAAGGTAAAAAACATATTTGGTCATTTATACCTTTTATATCAATTATTACATCACTTTTGGATCATTATGATGTCATAATACACACCATATATTTATATCATATTTAATTTTTACCTAAAAAATATAATATCTTAAAAAACTATGAAAAATTCATTATTGGAATAATCCTCATCCACTTATGTGTACTAACACTTTATAGTATATACACCATACTCATTAATTTGAAAAAATTAATTACCGTATAAAATACTTATCCTATAGAGGATTTGGAAAAGTTTTATATTTGTGATATGGTGACATTGTATGGCGTATAGATTTCGATCTTCTATAATATGGAATATAGATTTATTTGATGGTTTTTATGGTCATTACATTAACCCTTGGGAACTCAATTGACCATAAAGATGAAAAACCATCCCCAAATAGATGGGTATAATGAATTCATAATTCAATCATTGTAGGGAATTCTTAGAGCATTGTATAATTGGCCATGTCAAACTACACTTTTATGGGTGGAGACTGGAAAATGTTTTTTTTGGACCAAGTCCTGAGTGAGACTACCCAATAGATTCTACAGATAAGGAAAATAATAGAAATAGTTCAAAGTTTTTAGATACCTTATTTGGATCATCATTATTTTTCACGTTATATTTAGAGATGATTAAGTATGTATTCTTATAGATATTTACAAGATTAAAGAATTTAATCCTAGGTAAGCAATGGTAATAACACCTAAGTACGTTTGGAAAATTGATATTGTTGAGAATATCATTAGGGTTTCTTATCAATTAATGTTACATCCCTAGAATCTTTCCACATAGCATAGTACCATGAGTATGAATCCTAACCTATTCATATTATTGGTAAGATAACAGTACCCTCAAACTGAATAAAATATTTTCTCACACCTTGATTCATATTTTATATAGGAATGATAAGATCTTATGAGGCTAAGACACATATTTGGTACATGTGTAATATAAGCATGGTCATATCTGTGAAGAGTTTTAGGAGCATGATAACTTTATGCTTGGCCTGAGATTTTTAAAGACACCAAAAATCACCTTCTTTCTAAGGATTTAATCCCCAATATTAGAAATAATGTAACACCTTAATATGTGGTATTTATATTTTCTCTAATTTCTTTATAATTTGTGAAGAGGTTGTGGTTGGTTTTGAGAAGTTTTATAGGGTTTTCAAGAGTTTGGAGAGTTATTGAAGGGTATATGGTTGGATCATGGTTAAGGGAAAATGTTCAGACCTCCCATGTGACCGTAAAGAAGAAAGGGGTATCTGGGTAGGTTCATGGTTGGATAAATCATGCGGCCCTAGTTTTTTCAAGGGGTAAGCATATGGTTAAGGCACATGATTTGGGTAAACTGTGTAGTCTTGGTGATTTTTAGGTAGTGTCATTCACATGGTTGGTGGACAGTTTACTAAACCATGTGTGACATTAAAGAGCCAAAAAAATTATATTTTTAATAGAACCATCTCCTAAAACTCTCATTTCATTTTACCTTTCTAGGGATCTAAAAATAGAGAGTTTACTGGGGAGATTTTGGTGGTTTCCTATACTACAGAGATTCTACCCATGGATTCTTGGGGTGTTTGGCCTAGGTATCAAGGGTAAGACTCTCATATATCTTTCTCATATCTTATAATTTCATTTTTTGTTGTTAGAAACCTTTTTATAAGGCTTCCATTTCATACACTTATTGATTCGAACTTGGTCATTATGCCTAAATTGGGGTACATTGGGAATGGTATATATTGATTTAAACATTTCTATTATAACAAAATTATATTACTCATGATCATATTTCTAAGTGATGAATTGAATTAAGATGGATGGGTTTCTAGTCAAAAGTTGTTCCATTCAGTTAGGTCTATTTTGATGGGAGATGCATTGGGTTGGGGATATAGATCACTAAAGTGAGGGTTGAGTTCATTTCATGGGTGTGTATATGGAATGGGTGAATGAGTTGTGGGTGGGTTACTTTTTAAAAATGATTGGTTAAAAATTAAAATGGATTTTGGTGTGAGTTATACATATGGGTTACTTTTTCTTAATCTTTTTTATTATTCTTATCTATTGTTTTATATAAATATTTGAGGTAACTTTTTATAGTTTAAGTGGTGTGTATGGTAAATTTGAAGAGGATTTCCTACTAATTTTATATAATCACCCCCTAAATATGAATCATGGTGCATATAGTGTCACTATTAAAAGTTATTTAGGTAAGGGGATGACATATTACTTTACTAGTGAGGAATTTTAATGTTATATATTTGAATAAATCTAGGAACTTGGAGGTAGTTATTATGTGAAGTATGAGAGAGTGACATGTTTGGAACATTGTATTTAATTTGTGGTATTCTATTTTTTGTAGTCTTATTTTGTATTATAGTTCGATTTTGTGACTTTAATTATTATTATGGTTATGTTACTGGTGTTTGTTCTAGTTATTATCATGCAACATATTTATATTATACCAGTTTAGATTTTTTGTTGTAGGTTATATTGTTTGAAATGGAAAATAATCTCCCAATGATTTGGTGAAGCCCTTTAAATTTATTTACATCCTTTGGTGTCTATGGAATGCACCTAAGGTTAGTGGAATTATAATCCTATCTAATTAAATGGGTTGGTATAAGTATGCTATAAAACACTGAGAGTATTTTATTTTCCATACCAATATGAAACCTTGATAGGAACCTTAAAAATAAAACTAGAATTCTAGAAAGGAGGAAGGAACCATTTTCTTGAACCATATTATCTTCTTCTGCATTATAACTATATTCTACCTATAAAACATAATTCCCTATTTATTATAAAATTAATATAATGATGGAATATAGTATCTAATAAAACATTACCTGGGAAGTCTACCATATATAAAATGATACACATCTCTACAATCTCAGGTGTCATTTATTTATATGCCTCCATATTCATAAAAAATCTCATTAATCAACATAGAAAAACAAAACCTAAAATTATTAAAGATAAAAAATATATCACTCATGTATAGGTAATCAACAAAGAAAAAAAGAAATAAATAAGTTATAAAAATTCAATACATCATCAATAAATCTCTTATCTTTAATGAATCTATCTATGATGGCTTGTAATTTATAAAATTTCTGGACCACTACCTTTCAAACTACTTCAGCTATTTCCCTTCAAATTTTCTTTAGTTTTTTATATAGTGAAAACTCTTAGTACTGTAATGATCATATATGAATTATCCTAGAACAAAATTCATAAAACTCTACACTAAATAATAATTCTACACCAATAAAATAAATAATAAATCTTAAATTCACTCACTAATATTTGGTTATTGAGGTAGTTTTTGAGTGGGTTTTATTCATTTAAAATATGAAAACAAAATAAATCTTCACTCAAAAAAAATCACCATATTCATCAAATTTTGGTCCCTATATTTTTTATAGCTTGGTTGAAAAAACTACAATAGATAAATATAAAGACAATAAGTCTACTACCAACTACACTCAATTTAAAAAATGATTTCATATTTTCTATGAAAAAAATGATGCAACAATTCAATTTCACTCATTCAAAATGTTTAAAAAACTAATAAAACTTGTAACAACTTGGTAATAAAATTTTCCTGATGGGTAGAAGATAAGGTTAACCTAATTCACTTGGGAAAATATCATCAGATTATATACATAGATTATACTTGATGTCATCAATATCTTTTCCATGTTTCCAACAATAAAATTCATAATTAAACTCTTTTATAACACATACTATTGATTCAATGACTCTTATTATCCTTATTTTTGAAAAATCACAATACACTTCATCATGGTTATAATATTACTTCATGTTGGATGTTTTAGTTTTATTATGTGGTCTTATTATCCAAATGATATATTATGAGGAATTGAAAAAATATGTACATCCACCAAAATCTATAATGTGCATTATAATGGCGTGAAAATATGAACACATCAGATGATGGATCTCAAATCTACATCCATTAATCAATGGAAGGATGCATATGATTTTTTTTCAATAGAATTTAAAGAAATTAGAATCTAACAGTTGGAGTTTTCTATGTGATCATCTATAAATTTAATTGATTCTTTAAGGAATGGAATAATTTAAAAAAGATATCTAAATAGTTTTTAATCATTTTAATGTTGTGAGTTATATTTTTGTCCTTTTGTTCTTTCAATTGTATTTTCTTCAAAGGTATTTTCTTAGAGAATATGTGTATGAGGTTTTTATTATAAATACTCTGAGATTTTCTTATTGTAATTGTTCCTTATATTATCATTGAGATCAAGGAGATTCTGGATGAGGCATTTATTTTATCCATAAAAAAATTTAGATATAGGAAGATATATCCCTTCTAACAGGGTTACAGTTAATGAAGCTTAGGGTGCTTAATATTTCTTTTCTGATCAGTTTTATTGTGGTATTTTTTAGATAGGAAGATGCATACCATTTGATGGTTTTACAATCGATGATATTATGGGCATGAAATGGATATATCTAAGATATTGTTTATAGACATTTCTTTCTATTTAGATAAAAACATAGGCTTCTAATGGATTAGAAGAAAATTGGTAATAAATATCCTTTACAAGAGTATATGGATTATTGTCTTTAACTTCACCCATTTTTTTTTACATTGATGTGTTTTTTTAAATTTCCACTATGCCTTTTTGTATTTTTCAGATATTAGTTCACCTACTAAAAGATTCATTTTATGCTAATATTATATTTTTTTAACTCTTATTATATCTGAAGATATTTCATCTAATCAACTTACACCTAGAGTGAGATCAAAATTGATAGTTTCATTTTTGACTATAATTCTCCCCCAGTCTATTGTAGTGCCATATCATTATAAATTTTTGGACTAATACTTAGTATCAAAGAATAACTCTACCTGGATCTAGATATTTTTTTGATATTATTTTTATTATACATTAACCTTTTTATAATCTTTATATGTTTTATCAAAACCAACAATAGTTTCCTTACACTAATGTGTATAATAGGAAAGATATTTTTATTTTTTATATAGAAAAACTTCCAATTGGAACCTTGGAAAATTTGTATCCTAGTCAACCACCAATATTTTATGGAGAGGACAATGAATATTCACATGGTAAGGTGAATAATTTCATTATTAACTTGAGAATTGATCACTTTATTATGATGATTAGAAATTATATAATTCTAGAGAAAGAATTATATTCTTTTACTCATGATGAAAAGTTGGAGTATCAAGTGAACTATAAAGTCTCTAACATGTTTCTTTGTTAGATGATGCAAAACATATATAATCAAATTTTATCATGTGAAAATAAAATATAGAAGATGTTAGAGATTACTCACTTTAGGACTTCCAAAATTCTTGAGACTCAAAGGGATATGTTGAGAGATAATTATCAGGCCTTTGATTTTATTCTATGGGAATCATTGGCGTAGATGCATTAATTATTTATGGAATTTGTTAATAAAATTTAGTCTTTTGATGAGAAGGAAATCATGGATGAATAGCTTGTTGAAAAGTTCATTGACATTTTGACTAAGGAATGGGAATCCAAGAGAAACACTATAGATGAAACTAAACATCTAAAAAATCTTATTCTTGATGATATTTTTGAAACTTTAATCCAATATGAGAATTGATTGATAAGATATGTTGAGAAGGAGGAGTAAAATAATGTATTCACAGTTTCTTTTACTTTTGGTGCTTTAACTTTCAGTGCTCAAACTAAAAAATATATTAGTATGAATAGAAAATATAAACATAAATTAGATAGTAGTAATTCAGAATATGGTGAAAGAGAGATATATCAACTTTCAAGGAGAATGATTAAGGTTGTTTAAAAGAAGATCTTTTGGTATAATTATTTGGAAAAAAGATAAGAATGAAGAGAATGATACTTCAGACACCATTTTCTATGAATTTAATAAACCTAGACATATCAGTCCAATTTGTTTATGTTTGAAGAAAAGGAACATGGATGTAAAATCTTATGAAATAAATAAAGGGTTTCCATGAAACTAAAGATACACAGAGTGCCAGTGAGCATCCATCATTCAATATCAGCAGTGATTTGAAGGATGTTAGATAAAATATTTTTGGTTTCTTTTAAAATATTCCATATAATAATCTATGATTTGTGGGAAAGGTAATTATAGATATAATCACTCAATTATTTATTGATGATAATACTTCTTTTTCATTGGATGATGAAATTATTTCAACATTAATAGAATATGAGGATGATATTACAACAATCTAAGAAATGACTAGGTATATGGATTTACTAGAAAAGGAAAATAAAAAGGTGATAAAAAATTTTAATCTAGTTAAGGAAAAGGTATCTAAAGTAGAAGATATAATTTATAGACATTATAATAAGATTTATAAACTTTATTCTAATCATAATAATAAATATATTAATATTTTTTAGATGAATAATGAGAAGATTAAACTCGTTAATGATTTTAATGAATCTAAAAGATAAATTTCTCAGATAAATAATGTATTAAATATAAAAATAGTTTTTTAATCTCATCAGAACATAAGAATATAACATTAAGATGAAATAAAAAATATAAATTGTAGAGATATTATCGAATAATTTTACTAATGAAAGTAATTAAATTGAAATATTGTATAAACAATTAAATCTTAATTGGAAAACATCCAAATTTGTTCAAAAATCATAGGAAGATATCATTATCAAAATAACTATTTTGTGATAAGTTATGCGCCTTTTTTACTAAATGTCAGAGAGGTGAAAATTAAAAAAATTATCATTATTTGAATAAGTTAAAAACTCTTGGATATCATAAGGCCTATATTTATAATGGTATTACAGTTATAAAACATAGAATATTTTAATATATGTATGTTATTAAATATCTATTTTCTAACATTAAAGGACCAAATAAAGTTTGGGTATCAAATTCTTATTCTAGAATTTATTAGGAAAATAGGTTAAGTATCGATAGCTGGAATATATGGTGCATGGATATTGGTTATTTTGGATATTTGGAAAGAGAAAAGTATACCTCTTAGAACCAACTAAAAGTGAAGGGTGGATATGTTTCATTTGGAGACAATGTGCAAGGTTATATTTATGGTGTTGGTGATGTTTTTTATCTTGGTATGTCTTTAATTTCTAACATCTTTTATGTTTTAGGAATTAAGTACAGACTCAATAGAATTATCCAAATATTTTATAAAGATTACTCTGTGAAATTTGGGAATGATAAATGTACTGTTAAAAGTTTGGATTGAACTCACACTTTATTTGTTAATAGGAATGATGATGTTTAAACATTAAACTTAGAGAACCTTTATAATTGAAATTTAATTTATCTTAGTGTGGAAAAATATTATTCTTGGTTTTGATATGGAAGATAAGGACACAATAACATTCAAACATTAGCTAAGCTATCTAGTAAAGGTCTTGTCGTGGATCTACCAGGACTTAAATTTAATTCTACCAATGTTTTTGAATCATTACAATATAGAAATAAAAAAAAGTTAATCTTTAAGTTCATAATTCTACAAAATGTTTTGACTCATTCTAATATGGAAACCAACCAAATTCATTCTTTAAGTCTATAGGTGAAGACTCAATGTTTTTTTTATAGTAGTGCCCATGGATCTTCTTAGTCCTACATAAATTACATATAATGGAGGCAAACACTACATGTATGCCCTATTTTATGATTACATTAGATATACTTGGACTTATTTTCTAGCACTTAAATTGAAAGCACTCTCTATTTTCAAAAGATAAATTAATCATGTTCAAAACTAAAACCACAAAATTTTAGTCACTTTTTGGAGTGATTGAGGTAGTAAGTTTTTATATTCCAATTTTAGAACATTTTATAGTGAAAAATGAATAGCTAATAATTTATCATAACTAAGAACTCTACAAAATAATGGTGTAATTGAACAAAGTAATATATTCCTTTGAGAAATTACCCAAAACAATTTATAGATATTCGATAGTAAATCACTTATGTGTAGAATCTATAAGTAAAACCCCCTTCACTATAAATCATGTTTTATTTAATCAAATATTTAACAAAACCCCTAATGAATTAGGGTCTAGAAGGAAGCCTAAAATGAGTTTCTTCATATTTTTTATACAAAATATTCATTTTGATGATTAAAGTTAATCTTCATAAATTTGATCTAAAAACTGATGAATATATATTTCTTATATATTCCACCACAAGTAAGAAATATAAAGTGTTTAAAAAATGGACATATGCTATTAAAAAAATGATACATGTCAAGTTTTATGAAATGAATCCTCATTTGAACTTAAAACATCCAAAAGTTACACATTCTGATTGTGTTTTTGAAACCCCCTCTAGTTTTTTGTGTAGGATCAAAGAGTATAAAAATGGCTATAATAAGGGGTTAATTGTAGTTTATAAAATAAAATTTCAAAATTTCACTAACCTATTTAATTAGAATTATCATATAAAATTTCATCTAAACATCAGATTATAAATCAAAAAAATAGTTCTTTTGAATATCAGAGTTTAGAAAGGTATATAATAAGTAAAACTTTTCTATACAATTTCACAGTGTAAAATATAACAATTAGAAATAAGTAAAATAATACATTAAAAATTTGTAAAGAAAAACTTATAGTACATTATAAAATAATGATATACACTTTAAGATTTAACATTAAAAAAGTTTATAACATATACTTTAGGTATCCAAAGTTTTAACCAAACTATAATGGTCTGTGTTTCTTCAAGAAGAAATACCTTGATCAAATAGATCGTAAATCCTTTGTCTTATGATCCTTGGAATCCCTCAATCGCAAATATCAAACATAGAAGTATTTCAATCCCTACAATACCTCGATTGAACTAGATCAGACACAGAGAATTACAAATAAAAAACTTGAGGAATTTACAATGAAACACACAAATGTATTCCTTAAGTAAATACTCTCAAAATTTTACAAGTGAACACTCTAAAATTAATAAGATGTTATGAAAATATTTTAAAAAAATTGATAGATCAAATTGAAAAATCTTCCTTATTCTTGATCACTTAGGTTATTTATAAGAAAAAAAATACAATGTTCGTATTCTGTAAATCTTGGAGGTGGTTCCAATGACCTTGGAACAAACTCCACCTTCATATATTAATATTTTCAATTGATTCTCATTAGTTTATACACATTCACAGTGTAACTATATTTTATACAGTGCAATGAATTTTTTTGTCCAAAAAAAATTTATATCTTAGTCTTGAAAACTTAAGGAAATGTCCATCCATAAAACATTTCTTCTTTTATATGTAAAATCTCTTTCTAAAATTCTGAATATGAAATTTTCAGTTTAGACTTAGTTATATTATGACTTTGGTGCTTTTATAAATATTTTTCTAAATATATATATATATATATTTATCAAAACTCAAGAACAAGTTTAAAAAAATAAATTAATTTATTCCATCCGATAAATTGATATTCCCCTGTAAAAAAATAGATTTCCTAAAAAAACATTCTTAAAACTTGGGAAGTATAAAAGTTAGTAAAACATATAATTTAAGGAAATGTATTTTGATTTTAAAAATTAGGTTAGAAAGTGTTGAAATACATTTAGACTCAAAAATATCCCACTTTTTTAAAATAACAAAACATAACTTTTAAAAGGGGAAATTTTAAATAAAAAAACATACCACCCCAATGTTAACAACTTCACTTTTTGATATCTTCCCCTTTGTTTTAGAATTTAGAATTTCTTACTTTTTCTTAAAATGTTCTATAACATTATCTTCACAAAAGTTGTAAACCTTTCTCCCCATTTGTTATTTTCAAAAAGAAGTATTTTTTAGAACTTAGAAAGTGCAATTGAAATGTTAAGGAAATTAATTTTTACATGAAACAAAGAATATTAATAAAAAATAGATATTCATTAAAAAATAATGGAAAGATATAACCAATGAAAGTGGAAACATATATATAAATTAATTTTAAAGAATACTCATTCATATATATATATATATACATGAAACCATTCAAAATTAGTTTGAGTTATTACAAAAATAGTTTCCCATGAGTTTAGAGAAAAAAATATCCTCATTTCTTCATAAGATCTTTGATGATAATATTCATCTTCTTAACATCCTATTGATATTTATCTAACATGGATAAATCTAATTTCGACATTTCAACATCATATTCAAGAACTTTAATATTCCTGGTTTCATCCTTCCCAACTAAGACCCCTTCCTTCATAACGTGTACTTTTGAACTCTTTGCTTGAGTTTCTTGAAGTATTTTCATTAAATTATTCAAACTTTCTACAACTTCTTCTAAATATAATAATTTATAAATTTCAGCTTTATAAACCTATTAAACTCTAGTTATTTTCCTAAAATTTTCAACTTCTTATATAAAATCATAAAACAAATTTGAAAACTTTACAAACTCATCATCTTGATTCATAACCAAAAATTTACAGTTATCAATGGTTGTTGTGTTATTAGAAACTTTTCCATGCATAGTTCCTATAACCTTAGAAGCTATTTTTGTTGAGCCCTGAACATTATCAATTATATCACCATGAATTTTTATATCATTTTCACATCCGCTCATTCATATAATTATTTCTTTCGACTTACTTCTATCATCATGAACTCTTCATCTGGAGTCTTTAAATTCATATTTGTTTCGAATAACCAATTCTGCAGGATTTTTCAATGGATTTAAATCTTTAAAAATGTAAAACTTTCTTTGAATATATTTTTATATTTCCTGGATCTATATAAAAACATCAATGATATCATCTGACCCTTGAATAAATTCATTTAGATAGTTAAGTTTAATCCCCATATATGAAAATTGTTGGAAGGAGGAGAATTTTTAGAATTAGATGAAGCTGTTGGAATTTGATTACTTAAAGGATTGTAGTAAATAATTTTGAGATTGAACCTGTAATAATCTAGATGATCTCAAACACCATGTTGTTCATTGGAATACCACATGAAGATCTGATCACACATCTGGGAATTTTTTTTGAGCTCTGTGAGACATTCTAATTCCAAAATGTCTTAATTGATGTGGTAAGGCATCAACTCTTCCAATTTTTATTATAAGATTGAGCATGGGAAAGGATCTAGAGTTTTCCAGTACATTCCATCACTACATGGGATGAGCTGCAAAGACACTTTCTTATCCGCATCTTTCCTCCATCCAAGTCAATGGACATCTTGGTAAACATTATGAACTTTTTTCAATTTGAAGAAGAATCACATTACACTACCCAGGAACATTTCAAGGAATTAATTAGTAAATTTATTCACCATGGTATTAAATTTTATATTTTAATACAAACATTTTATAAAGGAATTACGTAGGGGAACAAGTAAATTTTGGACACTGTTGTTAGAGGATCACTAATGAATAAATATCCAAAGCAAAGCTATAACCTACTAGATGAAATGGAAAGAAACATCTTCCAATGGAAAACTGAAGGAACTCAAAGAAGTGGAATGTACATAATTAAAAATAATAGTTATATGGTGGCATAATTGGAATCCATAACCAAAGAATACTGACACAATTATAGACCAGCAACAACCCTAAGGAATGTAAAGAGAATAATTAAATTACATTTATTACAACTGTGCTAATCAATTTTAGAGTTGTGGATACAACAACCACACTAAAAAAAATCAAGGACAAGGATTTCAACCAAGACAATAATGTTTTCAACCTCCAAACCAAGGGTACACACTAACGAGTCATGTTCAAACCTTAGAAGAGACATTGGACACATTTATGACCATGACTGGGGTTAAAATCAAAGAGATAAAGGAAAAATCAATAAGATAGAAGGTCGCACTATGAAATATAAAGATTTAGGTATACCAGATCCCTACGTATCTTAGAGAGATATCAAGAGAAGTGATTCCAGGATTCCCCAAAGTTCAACTATGGGAATATTTGAAATTCATTGATTTGAAAAGTGGAAAAATCATCAAGGACCATCTTAAATCAAGAAAGATACAATAAGAAAAAACAAACTAAAAAAATAAGTTAAAGATCTGGAAAATAACAACAAGAATGTAGTTGTTAAAGATGTTTAAGAAGAACCACTAAAATAAAAGCAGAGGACACCATATTCAAAATTTCTAGAATAAGGGAAGATCAACACTGAAAAATGTAAATTTTTGTAATATTTTAAAAAATTGTATATTAATATTCCTTTTATAGAGGCTCTCATGAAAATTCCAACCAATCAAAATTAATAAAATAATTGGTGACCAATAAGAGAAAGCTATAGGAGATTGGAACTATACCTCTCACATGATATTTCTCAACAATTATTTTAAAGGACCTACTAACTAAGGAAAAAGAACCAGGTTGTTTCTCAATTCCTATATTTATTGGGGCTAATAAATTTGGACTAGAGTTATGTGATTTAGGTGTAAGAATTAATATCATTCCATACACCACCTTCAAAATCAGAGGATCAGAAGGGTTGAAGCCCATTAGACTTTCACTTCAATTAGTAGAATCGATTGTAAAATAACTATGAGGACTAGTTGAACACATTATAATCAATGTAGATAAATTCTACTTCCCTATGGATTTCTTGGTTCTAGATATGGAAGAGAAATGAACACCCCACATTTTTGGAAGACCATTTTTACGCACCAGGCGCGCATTAATAAACAAAAAAAATTATAGAACTCTTTTTTGATAGTTGGTATATAGAAAGAAAGTTTTAATATCCATTGATAAATTAATAATTGTGATGTGAGAGAAGATAATGAGATTGGAGAGGAAAAATTACCCAAAGTTTAGGATACTGCTAAACTTAAAGAAGTACATGGTGTAGATGTTATTGTACAAGAGGAAATCCAAATTAAAAGTACAAAAAATATAGTAAATTTGAGGGATCAGACCAACAACACTAAAGGATTGGCTAATTCAACCATGTTTGAAAATGGACAGTAGGTATGGTTTGTACACAAACTTCCATTCAGTTTGTTAGTATTAAAGAAACACTGGTGGATTGGTCCAATGGAAATCAAGCAAGTTGTAAAGCCCGGAGCCCACACTTCCGGATTTAGTACTAAAACATGCCATGTATTTTTTTGTACAAAGGATAATAGAAAAATACACAGTACATTATAGAGTTGATAACATTTTTCGGTCTAGGTTCTGGAGGATTAGAAAAACCATAAATAAACATTTACACCACCAAACATTTACATTTATTTAATTCCATCTTCTCTAGCTTCTTATTGTCCCTTGAATACTCTTTTATACACAAAATCACTTGAGAATATACATAAAAAAGGGGTGATCTAAAAGCCTAGTAAGAGGATTGATAAGAACAATATAACAATGGTTGATCTCAATCATAACATAGGTAAGGGATTATGAACATGAGAGGAAGCATTAATAAAAGACTTAAAATGTGGCAATGAAAAAAAATAAAACATCATGTCATAGTGGTTAATTACCACACATACTTGTGAATAATGATAACATCATTTTCATACATCATTTCCCTTTTATTCGTGAGATTCATAAATTTAATCAATGTATTGGATAGTTTTATAATTCCAGGCGCACTCGTCACATCATAACATTCATTTTGCGCTGTATAATTCTGGGCGCACCCGTCACAACATAACATTCTCATTATCATGAAATCCACATAGAACATCTATAAAAAATGAACATAAATAACCCATGTAAGGTAATGGGTTTAATTACATAAGAAAACATTCATAAACTTTGGATTCCCAAAATAAATAGGGAATAACATACTTGATACAAGAACCATCAAATTTGAGTGAGAAGTAAAAGGTGTGATTTTAAAAGAAGAGTTCTTTTGAAAAACAATTGTTTGATATAAACTCTAGAGAAAAACATGTATATCCCAGAAAAGGTAATATAATGATGAAAAATTTATTTTTAAGGAGTTACCATACCAAAAATGGAGTGAAATAGGGAGAACCATAAGAAAGAAAGTTGGGTTTAAGATTTTCCCCTTACCTTGTATCTGAAGGCTTTCTTCACTTTAATGTCCTATATAACCACATTAGATTCATTAATTGAAAATTATAGTACCCTATTACATCAATAAGGTTAATTATGGTTTCATTAAGATATTTTATGTGCCTTTTTATGAGTTATAGAGTTTAAATACATTGTTCAGGAATGTTTATTTTTATGGTTTTCTTGAACGGTTCACTTGTATTCATAAATGGAAGTTTGTGTAGAACATGGATGAACATACTAAACTGATATTAAAAGTTATAAATGATATTAAATAAGTTTATATGATCTTATAATGAATTATTTTATATACCATGTGGATGAATCATTAGTTAGGATTTAATGATTATTGTTTTAGGTTAATTCAGGCTGTTTTTCAACCACAACGAACTTGTTTTGTTTAAACATTTAGTAATATTACATAAGTAAGTCACATGACATTAAATTGGACATAATAGATATAATATAATCCTTTTCAACCATAAAAATGGTTTCATGGCGAGATATGAAGGTGGTAAAGGAAAAAAGGAAAACTTGTCGTTCTTGAAGGTGATAGATTAACATTTCACGAACAACGTTTTCTTTTATAAAATAAAAGGAAGAGGAGAAGGGGGTTGGATGGGATAATATACCATTAGTATCATATCATTCCATTATATGTATGATAATGGAGTTACCATACCATGTAGATGAATATATATGGGGAGAGAATAATAAATTAACTTGAAATTGAAAAGAAATTAAAAGAAAAGAGTGGGGGAAATTACCTCTTCAATCATCCTCTTGAGATCCTGCTTAAGAAACCTAGGCTTGGTCTTTTGATGAGACCAGAAGCTCTTGAACGTGGGGGAGGGGATAGGGAATATTTTTTGGTAGAGTTTAGATAATGCTTGATGTTTGAGAGGTGTGAGGAAATTAGGGTGTGAAGGGTGGTATTTATAGTGGAGGGGAGAGGGGATTTCTCAATATAAAATTGATTAATTTATTATTTCACCACAAGACAAGGAATAATGAGTCTTACATGGCCAAGAATAGTAATTTAATCATGTGAACCCGAAACAATTGGGATTAAATCATCAGAAAATCATACATGACTCAATAATTAGTGTATTTAGCTTATTTTTTAAATTATGGTATTTCACTATTCATAAAAAATTCAAGTATTTCCGAAAAATCCCAAAAATTCACCCTAACCAGTTTCAATGTGTAGAATCCAAAAATGAAGTACATTTTTCAAAATTAATTTTCTAAATATGATTAATTTAATAATTTATTAAAATCACAATTTACTCAAAAAACAACAATTTTAAAACACTTATTTTCTTATGCCAAGATATAGGTATATCATACTTTTACTTGAATATTATTTATATACTATCATTTTAAGGTTACTATTCATTAGGTTATATAACTATTCATAAGGGTATGTTACTAATCATAAGGGTATGCTACTATTCCCCAAAAAATAAGTTTTGTTTATCGGACTCCAAAAAACTTACTGATCGCAACCGTGTATGTCAGATTTTCGAAATTCAAAACACAGAAATGAAAAAATTAAGTTTAACATCTTAGTTATAAATTTCACATAGTAATCAGTAGTTCATTTAAGCACATAGTGTTACCTATTAAAATCTTGGGATGTTACATTCTTCCCCCTTTAATGAACTGCACTCTCGCAACTCGTTCATTATACATATAATTCTGAATTTCTATATTGATAATTAAGAAAAACTATTTTCTTATGTGTACCTAATTAACCATATGTTTAAAATTTAATTTTAAAACGAAAACGTCTAATATTTAAAGCTTTCTAGATTGTTCCTCTGATACCAATTGTAAATCCCTGAACCCACACTTCCAGATTTAGTACAAAAATATGCTATGTATTTTTTTGTATAAGGGATAACAAAAAAATACAAAGTACATTATACAGTTGATGACATTTTCTAGTCTAGGTTTTGGAGGATTAGACAAACCATACATAAACATTTACAACACAAAACATTTACATTTATTTAATTCCTTCTTTTCTATCTTCTTATTGTCCCTTGAAAACTATTTTATACACAAAATCACCTAAGGATATACCTCAAAAAGGGGTGATCTAAAATTCCAGTAAGAGGATAGATAAGAAAAATATAACAATGGGTGATCACAATCATAACATAGGGAAATGATCATAAACGTAAGAGGAAACATTAATAAAAGAATTGAAATGTGATAATGCATAAAAATGAAACATCATGTTCTAGTGGTTAACTACCACACATACTTGTGAACAATTCTAGCATCATGTTCACATATCATTTTCCTTTTAATCATGAGATTGATCACGTTACCCAATGCATTGGAGCACTGTATAATTCTAGGCACACCCATCACATCATAACATTATCATTATCATGCAGGCCGCATAAAAAATCTATCAAAATGATCATAAATAAACCATGTAAATTAATGGGTTTCATAACATAAGAAAACATGCATAAACTTTGGATTCCCAAAAGAAAGAGGGGATAACATACTTGATACAAGAACCATCAACCTTGAGTGAGAAGTAAAAGGTGTGTTTTTGAAAGAAGAGTTCTGTTGGGAAACATTTGTTTGACATAAATTCCTAGGGAAAATATTTATATCCCAGATAAGGTAATATAATGATGAAAAATTTATTTTTAAGGAGTGAACATACCAAAAATGGAGTGAAAGAGGGAGAACTCAAAGAAAGAAAGTTGGGTTTGAAATTTTCCCCTTACCTTGTATCCGAAATCTTTTTTCACTTTAATGTCCTGAATAACCACATTAGATTCATTATTTTATAATTAAATAACCTTTTTACATGAATATTGTTAATTATGGTTTCATTAAGTTATTTTATAGTCATTATTATGAGTTATAGAGTTTAAATACATTGTTCGTGAATGTTTATTTTTATGGTTTTCTTGAACGGTTCACTTGTATTCATAAATGAATGTTCGTGTAGAACATGGATGAACATATAGAACTGATATTAAATGTTATTAATGATATTACATAAGTTTAAATGATATTATAATGAATTATTTTATATACCATGTGGATAAATCATTAGTTAGGATTTAATGATGATTGTTTTAGGTTAATTCGGGCAGTTTTTCAACCACAATAAACTTGTTTTATTTAAACATTTAGTAATATGTAGATAAGTTAGTTCCAAAACATTAAATAGGAAATAATACATACAATAAAATCTGGTTCAACCATAAAAATGGTTTCATGAACAGATCTGAAGGTGGTAAAGGAAAAAGGAAAACATGTCGTTCTTGAAGGTGATAGATTAACACTTCACGAACAACGTTTTCTTTTATAAAATAAAAGGAAGATGAGAAGGGGGTTGGATGGAATAATATCCCATTAGTATCATATAATTCTAGTATATGTATGATAATAGAGTGACCATACCATGTGGATGAATATAGGTGGGGATAAAATAAGAAATTAACTTGAAATTTAAAGGAAATTAAAGGAAAAGAGAGAAAGAGAAATTACCTCTTGAATCCTCCTCTTGAGATCCTCTTTAAGAAACCTAGTCTTGGTCTTTTGATGAGACCATAAGCTCTTTGACGTGGGGGAGGGGATAAGGAAGATTTTTGGGTAGATTTTAGACCATGATTGAAGTCTGAGAGGTGTGAGGAAATGAGGGCGTGAAGGGGGTATTTATAGTGGAGGGGGGAGGAGATTTCTCAATATAAAATTCATTAATTTATTATTTCCCCACAGGACAAGGAATAGTGAGTCTTCCATGACCAATAATAGTAATTGTATCATGTGAAACCGAACCAAGTGGTCTTACATCAGCAGAAAATCATACACGACTCTATAATTAGTGTATTTAGCTTATTTTTTAAATTATGGTATTTCACTATTCATTAAAAATTCAAGTTTTTCAGAAAAATACCAAAAATTCACCCTAACCATTTTTTGACGTGTAAAATTCAAAAATGAAGTCCATTTTTCAAAAATAATTTTCTAAATATGATTAATTTAATATTTAATTAAAATCACAATTTACTCAAAAAACAACAATTTTAAAACACTTATTTTCTTATTCCAAGATATAGGTATATCATACTTTTACTTTAATATTATTTCTATACTATCATAGGTAAGGTTAATATTTATTATGTTATATTACTATTCTTAAGGGTATGTTACTATTCATAAGGGTAGGTTACTATTCACCAACAATTATGTTTTTCTTATCGGACTCCAAAAAACTTACTGATCGCAACTGTGTATGTCAGATTTTCGAAATTCAAAACATAGAAATAAAAAACATAAGTTTAAAAGATTGGGTATAAATTTCACATAGTATTCAGTAGTTCATTTAAGCACATAGTGCTTCCTTTTAAAATCTTGGGATGTTACACAAGTGTTGTCAGTAGGAAGAGTTAAGTTGTTTAAATAAAAATGACAAAGATTGATCTATGTAGGTGGGTCATATATGTGACCATTTATAGACCTCATCCATCTAAAATATTTCGAATCATCCATCATTTGAGATGAAAATGAAAGAGGTATGTTCATGATAACAATGTTGAACAAAAGATATTCTGGGAGGAAACCTGAGTTTTTAAGACTTTTCTTTATTTAATTTTATGTTTTTAGGCACATGAATTCTCCCCCAATACTTTTAAATTTCATTTAAAATGGACTATACTTTAACCTAATTATTTTTATTTTAAATGACCACCAATAACCTAGTAGTAATAATGGCAAGAAGCTATTGGACCAACTCACATCGTGAACCCAATTCACATCATAAAATCCATAAAATACACATCATTCGATAGATTCGTGTCATAAATATAGTGTAGGTGGAACCTACACATCCAAGTTCTAAACATTATTGAAATGGTAGTAAGTGTTTTGATTCTATATTTTTCTACTATGTTCTCCATATTTAATTGTTTTAGAAATTTGAACTACCAATTTCATGCCCTACCTTGATTCTTTCTTCAATCAGTTGAACTATGAGACATAAATAAGTTAATATTATTACCATTCTATATTTTTAAATTTATTTTACAATAAATTTGAATGAGAAAAATGCAAAATAATTAGTAGAGATAATCATATGGTTTTGGATTTAGAAACTCATGATTTAGGGGAACATGTTGATTCTTTTAAATGAAATTTTTCTTATATTTTTCAATTCTTTGAATTTATGATATTATTATTAATTGATTTTATTATTCTTATTAATTTTTATGATTATTTTTTAACCATTCATCTCATTCCTGAGGAATTTTATGAACCGATATTTCTCATTCTTTTTTTAGTATATTTATTGATGGACTTGAGAATGTTATCTTCAAGAACATTATTAGCATCTTATCAAAGTTGTGATTGAGTATAATCACTTTTCATATGACTGAGAAAACTTTTTTATTATCCATTTATCCTTGGACCCACCTTTTATTGAGTCATTCTTTTCCTGTAGAATCCATTAATGACCCTATTAGTAAATAATCTATGATCTAGCCTATTATATTCATTACTACCCTACTCATAGTTTATTGCATGATATCTAAATTAATAAGTGAGGGGGGGGGGTAATTTTGCTCATGGATTTTCAATTGTCGTGAGGCATAAGCTATCACCATATCGTTTTGCATGAGAACACTCCCCAATCCCTTATTGGATGCATCACTGTAGATCACAAACCTTTCTCCACTACAAGGTAGTGTGAGCACAGGTTCACTGGATAATCTTCTTTTTAACTCCTTGAAATTCTCTTCACATTCCTCTGTCCAAACAAAATTAACTCCTTTCTGAGTCAATTTGGTGAGTGGGTTAGATAATCTTGAAAAATATTTCACAAAACTTCGATAGTATCCAACCAGACCAAGAAAAATTCGGATCTCAGTTACTGTTGTTGGTCTCGACCATCTTTCGATAACCTCTATTTTTGCTGGATCCACAGATATCCCCTCTTTTGAGATTATGTGACCCAAAAATGCAACTTTTTGAATCCAAAATTTACACTTGGTAAATTTGGCATAAAGCTTCTCCTTTCTCAGGGTCTTCAATACAATACTCAAGTGATCTTCATGTTCTTCCATGCTATTTGAATAGACTATAATATCATCTATAAAGACTACCACAAACTGACCAAGATAGTCTCTAAAGACTCTATTCATTAGATCCATGAAGATATAAAGGGAATTAGTAAGACCAAATGGCATCACTATAAATTCATAGTGTCCATATCTTGTACAGAAATCCGTCTTTGGTATATCCTTCCTTTTGACCCTTAATTGATGATACCCTGAACGAAGATCAATCTTGGAAAAGTATTGAGCTCCGCTTAGTTGGTCAAATAAGTCATCAATGAGTGGGAGAGGATATTTTTTCTTGATAGTGATCTTGTTAAGTTCTCAATAATCAATGAAGAGTCTCATTGATCCATCTTTCTTCTTAACAAACAGAACAGGTGCTCCAAAAGGTGATGAACTAGGTAATATGAATCCCTTATCAAGATTCTCTTGGAGTTTCTTTTTCAATTCCTGCAACTCAATTGGGGCCATTTTATAAGGTGTCTTTGAAATAGGCATAGTACCCAGTATAAGTTCTATTGAAAACTCAACTTCACGATTCGGTGGAAGACCTGGAAATTCCTCCGGAAAGACATCATCAAACTCCCGCACAATGGGCATATTCTTAACTGTGAATTTCTCGCCAACTATTTGAGATAAATAACCTTTATTTATTGGAATCAAGACCCATAAGATGGAAGAAATTTCCACAGGAAGGTTATGTTCATCCTTGCATCGATAGATGATCATAGATTGATCAGGAATATGAAATGGGACTTCCCTTATTTGGCAATCGATATGAGCTCCATATAAGGAAAGCCAATCCATGCCGAGAATCACATCAAATTCCACAATAGGAAGGATCACAAGATTTGTAGGAAGCACTTTCCCACAAACTTCAATCAGAGAAGAATTGTAAACTTTTGATGCGACTGTTGTGCCATTAGGGGTTGTCACAGCTAACTCAATATCTAGCTGCTGAGGTAATATGGAGATACCCTTAGAAAATTCTTCATAAATAAAAGAGTGGGTGGATCCAGAATCAAATAAAACATTTTTTACTTTAGAGTGGATGGTAAGTGTACCTTTCACCACTTCGTTATCATACTCAACATCGCTGATATAAATTGCATGTGACTTTCCTTTGTCTTTAGCCTTAAGAGTTTGTTGACGTCGATCATCATCAACAACCCTTGGATTAGGTCATTGATTGTAATAATGCCCCATTTCCTTGCACTTGTAACATTGAAGTGTAGGAGGTGCACTCTGTGTAGCCTTTTCTTTGTTCTCATCACTAGACATCTTCTTCCCATCATTGCGGAATTCAAATGCCCGATAACCTTCCTTTCCACATTTAAAACATTTAATTGTCCCTTTAAGAAAAATCAATCCATGTTTCTTTCCACACTTTGGGCATAAGGGAAAAATCATATTCTTTTCAGTGTGCTCTTTATATTTCCCTTTGAATTCCATTTTCCTCTTCTTATAAAACCCATATGACTGATGGGTTACTCCAATCTCCATATCAACCTTGAGAGAACATCGAACGATTTCCTCGTATCTATTGAAGTCCCTTATGGCTAACACCCATTGAAGACTTGATTTTAAGCCACTAAATAATTGATCAATCTTACTCTCGGGTTGGATAATAATCCCAGAAGCGTACCTTGCAAGTCTTGTAAAATTTGCTTCATAGGTACCAACAGATTCATCATCCTTTTGCTTTAGTTCAAGAAAATCCTTCTCCATCTTTGTTCTAAGAATACGAGGGAAGTACTTATTGAAAAATAAGTTCTTGAACTCGTCCCATTCCATGGACTCAATTTCATCCATTTGCCTCGTATTCTAAATAAGATTCCACCATTGATCAGCTTCACCTTCCAAACGATATACTGCTAAGATGAATTTATCATGATCAAAACATTGAAGAACTGAAAATATCTTTTCAGTGGTACTGATCCACTGTTCAGACACTAATGGATCAGTAGACCCGCTGAATGAGGGCGGACGCTGCCTCATGAAGGATTCAACAGAATGTTGCTCCTTCCTTTTCTCGTTTGGAAGTACTGCATGATTCATAGCTTGGGAATGTTGTGTGAGCATGGCTACAATATTTTTCATTCCAGCTCCCCTAACATTTGGTTGCTCAGGGGGACAATAATTGCATTTCCCGTCGCATTCAGCATTAACACAGTTCCTTCTTGTTACTTCCATTGACTAAAACCAAGAAGAATAGCGTGAGCAACACTAATTTTAATAGGAAAACCACATAATGAAGAATAAAATTTCACACTTAAGGTCTTATCATAGGTTGTTCATGGACATTTCTAAATCACTAAGATTGTGTTCTATGCTTAGACTTATCCTTAGGGTTCTTACTAAGGCTTTCATATTCTAGTTTCCCAAGGTTGACTATACCTTTTTCCCTGATACCAACTATAACGACCCATAATTTACATACATTGTTATTACTTCAAAATTGAAGCAAACTTATTACAACATATAACAAAACCAAGAAAGGACCCTATAGGTATAGTGTCTTTAGAAATCGGGAAACATAAAAAACTGGTTCATAAATCATCTACACTGTCTCCCTTTTATTTTATCATATCTAGAGTCCGTTTTGGCATATCTTAATTAATACCCTTCTTCCCGACCTGGGTAAAAGAAAACATACAAAAGGGTGAGATGAAATGCTCAGTAAGGGTAAACAAAAGAAATATCAATCACATCATATTCATAAGAACATAACATTTTGGAAATCTTAACCTGAAAAAGAGATCATAATTTCATAACATGGGATAAATCATAGTAGTGAAATGTAATCCCAATATTTATAACATGAAACTTTGTGGTATACACACATAATCATATAGAATCATTTCTTAGTAGTCAAGACTCATTTCCAAGACTATCTTAGCGAACAAAGTCCATTTCTGAACTGAGTTCACTCTTTATTTCAGTCCTGTATCTCTGAACCGGATTAAACTGAAGTTCCAACCATGTCTATGTCATGAGATATAAATCTTTACCCAATGCATTGGAGGGAGATATAGGTCCCACCCATCTCATAATGATAACATTCTTATGTGTGCCACAAGATCATAAATCATACATCATAGCATAACCCATGTAATAAAAATGGGATTATTAAACATCATGCCATCATAACATAATCCATATAAGATAAAAGGACATCATAATAAAATTCCATAATAACATAATCAAATCAATGTAAAAATAGGGATAGAAACAGAACCCTATATTATCTTAGATGGAAAATAATTTTTATAAAACACTTGAACTTCATTCTTGAGGAAAATATCCTTTCTACTTCAAAAACATTTTTCATTTCTTATTATGTCATACAATTTTAAACTAAAAAAAGTTGATTAAAAATAAAATTGAAAACTTGTAAAGGAAGCTTCATGGAAATAATGTTCTATGAATCCATTCATGCCGTATAAGTTAAAAAAACATTCTTCTCGTACTTTGGCCGGAAAAGTCAAAAAGTACCTCGTTCTAAAAATGAAAAAAGATTCCTTTCGTATCTTTTACTAAAATCTCACCAATGGGTAAAATTGGATTTAAAAAATTTGTAGGAGGATAGAAATAATATTACATATTGACGAAACATTGATGTGGATGATAAATATGCCCCAATAAATACCGAAGTATAAACAATCTCGGATAAACACTGAGATTGCGAGATTTTCCCTTACCTTAGGTCCGATTTACTTCATACATGTCTGAACCTCCTATATAATGATTTAAATAATGTTATTTACTTAATCTAGAATCTTAATCATTGTTATGATATAATATATGGTCATATTCTTAGCTTCTTATTAGTAATATTTCATTGCTACTTGTTATTGGGGTGTTTATTGCTTTTTGTTCTTATGCGTGTTTTGTCAAGTAAATTCTTATTCTTGTTTTTAGGTTATAGAAACCTCATTTCAATAATGGTATTAGTGTCATATATATCATATTTATTCATTAAATTCATTTATATAATCATTATTCAATGAAGATCATGTAGAACGAGTCGCATCACATCGTGGAGACGGTAGGCCGTACGTACGCACGAGCGATGATATCGTTACCATGATCATGGAATTGTATTGAAGTGTATTTATACTATTTCAGAATCAGTATCACTTTACAATAATAACATATAGTTATTATTTACACCATTATACCCATCCAAGTAAGGTGGTGGTGGAAAACAGATTACACCACGGCGTGGAGATGGTATTCCGTACGTACACACGCGCGATGATTTCATTTTCCGTAGGATGGATAGAAGGTGAAATAGGGTTGTTTCATATTTATAATAACATATCAGTATATGGGTGATACTAGTGTTATTACTTCATAATTAAACAACTAAATTAAAAGAAGTATAAGAAGAAATAAAGTTGAAAGAATTGGTAACAGACATTACCTCTTCTTTGAAGCCCCTCTTCTTAACCTTATCTTAGGGAACTAAAGATGGTATTTTAAGAAGACCAGGACCTCTAGGATGTTTCTAGGGAAGTTTAGAAGAGAAATTGGTAGGTTTTGGACAATCTTGAAGGCTCAAAGTGGTGTGATGAGGAGAGGGAGGAGGTGCCCTTTTATAAGGGAGGAGAGGAGCACTTTAGGAAAAACTTAAAATATTATTTTATTATAAAGTCATATTTGGTTTTTAATAGCTCCAAATTGATTTATTTTGAAACTAAGGTAGGTATGGGTCTAAATCCTCTCAACCAATAGATTTTAGAAAAGTTTAGGTTACTATTGTAACCTTATCATTAAGATTTAACTTTAAGTTAAATAATTTTACTTTTACCGTGTCTTCTTGTTTTCTTACACTATATGGTAAATAAACTTACTATAACAAGCCAAAAGAACAAAAAATGGTTCAATATTAATATATATAACCGTATCTAAGTCATTTGGCTGAAACTTATATTTTTAGGAATAAAATAACAATTTATAATATAATATTTTCTTTAAAAACTATTTTATGTCAATTTTGACACTATTTGGTAATTGATTTTTGTGAAAATCATAACAGCATGATTAGATCGAACAAAGTTAATTAAATAAATAATAATATGTCATATTAAACTATAAAATTAGGTTAATTCATGAAAAGTCTCAAATTGCATTTATTTGTGTATTTATAATATCAATTATGTTGATATTTCTTTAATAAGGTAATTACTACATCATCATTGTATCATAAATAAATTAAATTATTTAAAGTCTAAAGATTATAAATAAAATACCATTATGTATGAAATTATTTTATCTTTCTAATGAATATTTATAGTTGAATTTATCTTATTTATAACCCTATATTAAAAATGTTTTAGTTATTAAACTTTGATTTTAACTACTTTAACTCTTCTTTAAATAAAATAATAATAAATGTCCTAATCTAATCCAAGTGGACCTAAATGGTCATATTTTATTACTAAGGTTGTTTTTGGTCGAATTAAACTTATCCAATAAAATTAGAACATGTGTTAGTGTAATAATAATACCATTTTTACCCTTAATTACCCTATTTACTTCTAACCGTAGTAAAAAAAGTAAAAGGTTACTATTCACCAAAAATTATTTTTATCTTATTGAACCACATTTTACTCTTTGATATTCACCGTGTCTCTTGGATTTTCAAAATTTCACTCACAGAAGCTATAAAATTATGTTTTATCTAAATTTTCAAACTCTCCTAGGAGGTGGGTAAAAGACGGTCAAAAAGTTCAATAAAATATTTATATATCTAAAATTATTATAAAACGACTCCAGTGAATTAATTTAAAATTATATAGGTATTATGTATCAATTTTGACCTAAAAAAAATTTAAATAAAATAAATAATTATTTAAATAAAAATTCGGTTTTTAAATAGTAACCGAGTGTTTTCACTATTCATCAAAAATTGAAAGTTTTCAGAAAAATACCAAAAATTCACCATAGGCTAATTTTGATATTATGAATCCATAGATGAAGTCCATTTTGAAAGATAAAATTTATAAAATTTCAACAAGTTGGTATTACTATTCATAATGGCTAGTTTTAATAATATTTTAATATCATATCACTGTTTAGTGAAACTTAGTATTTTGTACAACGCAAGCTATCGAGGAAGGTCATGATTGCGTGTAAAGAAAGCCAAGCTAGTGTTGTGTGTAGTGAAATATTCCTTTGATAATGTATATAACATAAAAAGAAAATATTTCTCATAAAAATCTCGGGTGTTACATTACCGATGGGGTTAGCTCACAGTGGGAACCTACAATGGAGGTTCATAGTGGAGGAAAACCAATGGGAGGTCATGTTCTGGTGGATAGAGGCCGATTAGAGGGAGGTCGTGGTGGAGGGACGACCCTACAGATAGCAAGAGGTCCCTATAAAGGGAAGCTGATGCAATAGGGCAGCCCTATGGGAGGTAGCCGAATGAAGGCGATATAGAAAAAGATTGATCGACGGGGCGCCCAAAAAATGGATAGAAGGTGGGCGACGTGCCTAGAGGGTTATGCATAGAGAAAGCTAGTAGGTTCACCCATGCAGAAGGTGGGCCGATTGGCTGGGGTGATGGTGCTTCTTCCCTTCATCAAATTTTTTTAAGAAAATTATGTTTTTCCTCTTACTCAGGTACCGCGTGCAGGCCCCCTATCAAAATATTTTATTTGTCAAACATCCATGAACTTTTTCACTAGTTTATTATTATTATGTTAATTCTTTTGTTGACCTGTTCCCAATGCACCCCCTTTTCCTCCTCTTCAATTTCTTTTGTCAAAACTTCCAATCCTAAATACATTAGTCATTTGAATTTTTTTAATTTTTTTCCCAAATACATGTAATGAACGTCAATGAGAAAACATTGTTCTAGTTATATTTGGAATTTGGCTTCACTTGAAATCTTCACTAATGACCTCTTGCAACCTAAAAAATAACATATAAATATATACCTCAATTTTTTAATATTGTAAAAACTGATTTCAATCCGATTCAAAACTTTGGATGGCCATAACTTGACCATTCAATGTCAGATTGAATTGTCCTCTGTGGCAATGAGACCATAGAGATGCCCTCTTCATGGATTTAATAAAAATTTAATTTTAGTTTGCATAAATTTTAATGTTAACATTATGATACTAACTGATGGTACCAGGTGATGTAAAAAAAGAATATGTTTCATGAATTTAATTTTTTTTTGTAGCCAGATCAACATAATTACATTATCTATAGTGATAAAAACACCAGTATCGAAGCTGCGAATCCCACATGAAAATTTTAAGCACAAAAATTAAACGAACAATTACCTAGGAGGATCTGAAGTTGTGCTTGAAAATCTCTCTCTATTGGCAATATTTGATCAAATGAACCATATTTGGACCCCTCTTAGTCATACCCAGATGCTTTAAAATTCAGTGGGAACATCAATCATCAAATTCTAGGTGCTTGGGCAAAGATCTGATGAAGCTTTCGATGTCCCAACAATCACCGCTACGGTGATCCTTCGATTCGAGTAGGAGAACTTGGATTAGTTGTTTGGATTGAGTGATTATCTATTTAATATGTGGTAGATAGGAGAGATATACTCAAAAATTCACCTGATGAATAGTCCTATGAATGATATTTTCCTCACTTATATAAGGAGGCTCAAAAAACTCTGAAATAGCTCCCCAACCCCTGAATATTTATTTCCCACTAAATAAGTCGTGAATGACATGTTTTGATACTTACTAAGTCATAAATATCATTTATGCTTTTATAACTTGTAATATAATAAATATACTATTTGATATAAGTGATCTTTTAACTCAACTGGTAATTCCCACAAATATTGAACAAACCTTTGATATTAAAATAATATTCATTCTTATAATATTTTTTATGTATATAATTTAAAAGTTGTAAATACATTAAATAAAAATATTCAACTTAAACTATTTGATACTCAAATAATGATGATTTTATTTATTACTTGGTGATCATTTATACTTTGAGATCTTGTGGACCTTGTGGTGGGTCCCACCATGTCCTATACTCCAATTCATATGAATGGGACAAAATTTTGAATACTCTAAGTGTGTGAAACTTTAGGATATAATCTTGATAGTAATGAATAATATTCACAAACTGAGAGTGGAGTCTAGAAACCCCTCAATACCCCTAATGAAATAAAGAAAAGTCATAGAAATGACATCCTTTCCTATAAACACATGTTGCGTAATAGAATATCTTTGTCTCATGATATCTCACAAATATTGGTGCACACTTTGTGCCATCATCTTTTCTTGATTTATTGTTCACTGACCTAACATAACATATTTATCTTATTCTACCATGCTCATGGATTTACTGAAGGTATTATCATCCTGATCAACTAAGCCTGATATATCAGTTCCTTTCAGAAGAGGAAAATTATTTCTTGATTATTCAATCAATGTCATACCACCAATGATGAACCAAATGAAACCTACCTCACAATGACATCAATGTAATATTTTTCTTTTTTACATAAAATTATGTAATCAAATGGTACAAATCAATAATAATTTGAAGTTAGGAGACCATTATATGTGTTTGCAGAGAGGAATTACCAATGACACCCGAAACATGTGGCGTTCCTATTGGAGATTCAATCATCATGATATCATCTACTAGAAATAATCAAGTGTGAACTTCATAAGAAGAAGTCTTAATGATTATGAGGCTCTACCACCTGATAGTCACACTTAATCTATTTCCTGTCAACATGATGTTTCTAGATCATAGGACATATGTTTAAAATTAATGTCACAGTATTTCAAGTATCTCATTATAGATTGGGAACTATTATAATATTTTGATAAGAAAAACAATATATGGTAATTACCATATAAAAAGTGGATGCAGAAATATCAAAACTGTTATGGTAAGTGTACATCATTCATAACTCACTGTATACATGATATGGTAATTGAAAAGTATTGTTTAATTTGGGTCTATTCCACCCACTATTAAAACATTTCATATAATTGAATTATACTAAAACATGTTGATCATGTAACTCATGATTTTAGAATTCAATTTAAATAAAAAAATGGGTGAATTATAGTTAAGTGGTTGGCCAAAATCTTCAATTTAGTAATATACAATTCTATTAATCATTTTGATTTCAATATTTTTACCTTTTTATTTATTTAATTTTTTTTGTATTAAAATTAAAATAATTCATTATTATAACTTATCCACCTATATTATCTCTTATTCAACATTCACTATGGATTTACATAAATTATGTAATAAAAATAATAAAATAAAAAGTGTGCATTTTGTTTTTGAAATATTTTTTATATTCATTTACTAAAAACGAATTTAAAAATATGTTTGATTATGTTCATGGATTTTGAAAACCTAAATAAAGTTTCTTTTATTCTTTATATAATTTTATTTCACTAATATACAATCTATATGATCCTTAATAATGTACATTCATTCTAACCAAGTTAAAATATTGAAAAATATTAAGAAAATAACTAAATAAATCAAGAGATATATCAATAAAAATATATAAACTATATCTAACATTCCCATAAAATTGATTCATAAAGCATAAATCATTTGAGATGCATTAACCAAGTAAAAATTATTAAAAAAATCCCTCAAATTTTATTAAAAAATATTTTAGCAGATATACAAAAGAAAAAAACATAAAAACTAAAGATGATGTAAATGAATCACTATCATGCCATTATATAACATGCCATGCAAAAATACTTTATCATTAGTCTTAATTTTATGTCATCCATATCAATAATTTTACTTATGGTCTATATAGATGACCATATTATTAAGCATGATTAGTCACCATTTCTTTAAAGATAGATTCAACCTTTGGGTAAGCCTCACAAGCCCCAAGGTTAGGGAAAATAGATAGTAGGGGAAATAATTGGGAAAAAATTCCTTTTACACCATAGGTGAACCTCAATTTAAGGAAAAAAATCAGTCTAGGTCTTGAGAAATGAAAATTTTTGGGATTCTCAAAGACAGTTATGTTTAAAGGATGATTATAAGTAAAATCACATAACATGACATTGTATGCTCATGTAATTAAAATGAGATGTTGAAATTTATTTTTGTAACAAGTTAATGCTTGAAGGGATGGGGGAAGATAACATCAAAGATGATTTAGTTTTTTATAATGATAATGAGATGATATTATATTCAATGAACTTAAGAATATATGAGAAATTTAATTGGACAATACTAAATAAAATTTTTATGTGTATCTAAAATAGATTCTAACTAGGAACCAGAAACCCAACCCTCGCATTGCAGCATTGGGAATTGAATAAAAAATATCAAATTTTCCTAGGAAAAAACATCTAAAGTATATGTAATATTACTCTGGTAGTCATCAAATATTCCCTCCTGAGGAATCTTTAAGAATTCAGCCTACTCCTTTGAAGAAAATGGAATCTCCTTTCCATTTACCACATATTTCATCTGAGCCTCCTCATCTCCTTCAAAAAACACTTACAAAAATAAATAAAATTGGTGAACCAACTTGGGATGGTATGGTCTCTCATTATCTACAAACCGGCTAATCCACCCTTGTGATTCCAAAACTTTTAGCAGAAGAGACTTTCTCGATAATATCCATTCTGCAGACACCTCTTTCTCAAAAGTTACTATGTGGATTTTCAACTCCAGATTCACAGGACTCACTGAACTACTCAATTCTCCTTTCTGACGCTTGACCAATGGTGATTCACTCAATCCTTCCATCACACGCTTTTTTATCACCATTATAAAGGTTTTGGTTTGAGGAAGGGAGTCGAAAGGTTGAAGGTTCTAAGGTAGTGAGGGTAGTGAAGGGTCGAAGGGTAGAAAAAACATGGATAAATTTAATTTGATCATTCAGGGTTTATAAATCATAAAATCATAAAATAGAATATCAGTAAAATAAAAAAATAAACGGTGTCGTTTTACTTAAAATATACAGACAAACATATTTACTAAAAGTTCCTTATTGGTACTGGTTTCATAAAATTAGCATCGGTCTCATCTGATCAGTTTCACATGATCAATTTCCCATTGATTGGTTTCACACGATTAGTTTCACATGACTCGTTTAACCTGATCAGTTTTATAGGATCAGTTTCATATGATCAGTTTCACATGATCAGTTTCATAGGATCAGTTTCACATGATCGGTTTCACACGATCGGTTTCACATAACCGGACTCACATGATCGGTTTCACACGATCGGTTTCACATGATCAGTTTCACACGTTTCACATGATCGGTTTCACACGATCGGTTTCACAGGATTGGTTTCACAGGATCTGTTTGACATGGAAACTTAATTTTTAAAGGGATAATTATAGAGAGTCTTTATAAATTTATCATTCCTAGTTCATGTATGATGTAGCTCATTCTCTCAGATTTTAATGGTTTGGTAAAAATTTCAGCAAGTTGATGTTCAAGCCCAATAAACTCAAGATTTATGTCACCTTTTTTGATAATGGTCTCACAAAAAGTGATGTCTTACATCAATATGTTTTTTTATAGAGTGATAAATTGGATTTATAGAAATGTAAATAGCATTTGTATTGTCACAATTTATGGGGATATGGCTGAATTGAAATCCATAGTCTAATAAAGTGTGTTTCATCCATACGATTTGTGCACAAAAACTACCAGCAACAATATACTCTACTTCAGTAGTTGATAATGCAACAAAATTATGATTTTTTACTACTCCATGAGATTATAGACTTTCCCAAAAAGTGACATGTTCCATAGGTGTTTTTATATCTAACTTACATCCACCAAATTCAGCATCATAATTGCAAACCATATCAAAAGTTTTTCCTCTTATGTAGAAAAATCCTAAATTAGTTATATATTTGAGGTATTTGAAAAACCTTTTAACAACATTTAAATGTGACACTTTTGGGTTTTCTTGAAATCTTGTATACATACATACACTAAACATGATGTATAGACTACTAGAAGTTAAGTAAATAAAACTCTGAATCATTCCTCTGTAAGTAGTTTGATCAACAGATTTTCTATTTTCATCTAGATCCAACTTACAAGTAGAATTCATAGGTGTTTTACTTCTCATAATGCCATCAAAGCCATATATTTTCGAAAAAACTTTAGTATATTTAATTTTATTTAAAATTATACCTTCATTGTTTTGAAATAATTGAAATCCAAGAAAATATTTAAGTTCACCCATCAAACTCCTTTCAAAATCACTTTGCATCATTTTTGAAAAATCATTGCATAAAGAATTTTTAGAAGATCCAAAAATAATATCATCTACATATATTTGAGCTATTAAAACATCTTTAGAAAATATTTTTATAAATAAAAGAGGATCTTCAACTCATTTTATGAAAACTTTAGAAAAAATAATGTTACTTAACCTATCATACCAAGCTCTTGGAGATTATTTAAAACTATATAATGCTTTAGTTAATTTAATAACATGATTTGGAAAAAGTGGATTTGTAAAACCTTGGTGTTTTTCAACAAAAACATCCTCAATTATATAACCATTTAAGAATTCAATTTTAACATCCATTTGATAATGTTTGAAATTTAAGTGTGCTTCATAAGAAAGTAAGATTCTAATAGCTTCAATCCTAGCTAATGGTGCAAAGGTTTCCTTATAATAAATTCCCTCTTCTTGATTATATCCTTTTATAACTAATATAGATTTGTTTATAAATATATTTATAGCTTCATCTAATTTATTCCTAGACACCCATTTAGTTCCTATGGTAAATGTATCTTTTGATCTATCAACAATCTTCCAAACTTTATTTTTCTCAAACTGATTTATATCTTCTTTCAAAGCCATAACCCAAAATTCATCATTGATAACATCACTGATATTTTTAGGTTCAATATGTGACAATAATTCTTGTTGTTAAACCTTATTTCTCAAGGAAGCTCTAGTTTGTCTTCCTTTATCTAAATCCCTTAAAACATCATCTAAAGGATGGTTTTTAAGGGTTCTAGTTGGTCTAGAAAAAATAGAGAATGTTATTTTAGGTTTATCATTTGGTTCTAGTTCATTATGGATAGAATCTAGAGAATTTAAAAAATTGGAAGTTTTTAATATTTTCCATTATAGGATGGTCATAGGGTTTAACATTAATGTCCAGACTGGACATATCCTCTTCAAGATTTTCTATAGAGGTATTAGGATTATGTAGATCAGTTTTATCAAACATGACATGTACATATTCCTCTATACATTTGGTTCTTTTATTAAAGACAATATATTCTTTTCTTGATGTTAAATATACTAGGAATATTCTTTCATCACTTTTGGAGGAAAATTTATCTAGATTATATTTAGTGTTTAGAATATAAACTTTACATGAAAACACTTTAAAATAATTTACCTTGGGTTTCCGATTATTTTATAACTCATAAAGGGTTTTCTTAAGGATATGTATGATTAAGACTCTATTAATTTTATTAAAAGATGTATTAATAGATTTAGCCCAAAAATAAATAGGTAGGTCATATTCATTGAGTATAGTTTGTGCAATTTCATGTAGGTTTCTATTTATTCTTTCTACTAAACCATTCCATTGAGGTGTCATAGGGGAGAGAAGTTAATCCTATAGCCATTATGTGAGAAAAATGATTCTAAATCTTGATTTTCAAACTCACGACCATGGTTACTTCTTAAGGATTTAATTTTTAGTCGACTAAGATTTTCTATATTCCTAGAATACTTTTTAAAATGAGAGAAAGACTCACTTTTGTGAGCTAAGAAAAATGTCCAAGTATACCTAGAGAAATCATATACAGGAACATAAACATAGTGATTCCCATTAAGACATGAAAATCTAGATGGTCTAAACCGGTCCATGTGAACCAACTCAAGTGGTTGAGAAGTCGTAACTTATTTCTTTGGTTTGAAGAATATTTTGTGTCGCTTTCCCTTTTGATAATGATTTCGCACTCTATTTTATGGAAACTCTAGTTTGGGAAGGTCCTTAATTAAACCTTTTACAGTTAATTTCTTAAGGGAGTGTACATTACAATTTCCTAGTATTCTATGCCAGAGCCAAGTCTCTTTGTTAAAGGCACTTAGGTATGAAACATTCTGTGATGCTAGTGTGTCAAAATTTACAGCATATGAATTATCATTTCTAAAAGAAGTAAATATTAAGTTATTTTTGGCATAAAAACATGGCATGAATCATTTTCAAATTTGACATTAAATCCATCAACACACTATTGATATATTCTAAGTAAGTTATATTTTAATCCATCAACATAGTGTTCTTTGGAAATTCAAATAGAGTTAGGGTTACCAATTTGGCTTAAGCCGATGATATTTCTTTTACCATTATCACCAAATGTGACATGTCCTCCATCAATGTTGATCATATTCTTGAATATTGAGTAAAACCCTATCATTTTTCTTGAACAACCACTTTATAAGTACCAAATATTTCTATGAAAACCCTTTAGGAATTTTACCTACAAAATAATTTATCCCAGAAAATATTTTGGAACCCATATTTGTATGGGTCCAGAAATATTAGTAATAAAGGATTTAGGAACCCAAAATTTTCTTATGGGTTTCTTATATGTATATTGTAAAGTATTTGAAAAATAAACATTATTTGGTCTAGAAAAACCTAATAGAGTAAAATATTTTTCAGAATTTTAACTTGTAGTAAAATCTAGATTTTTGGATAGAGAAACAAATTTTCTAGATTTAGTTATAATGTGTTTTAGATAATTTTCTTTGTCTTGGATGATATCCTATTCCATTAGTTTACATAGGAGCTATCTTTTTACCAATTAACTAAGTAAATTTTTTTTCCTATTGGGAAACTTTTAAAGATCCTTCTTTAATTGATTATTAGATAAGTTTAGGTCATTATTTTCCTTTAGAAGTTGTGCATTTTTCTCTTTCTCAACAGTAAGTTCATATATAATATTTTCAGGGAGTGAATGTTGTTTCTTTAATGATTTATACTTATCCTTTAGTTCATTACAAGTTTCTTATAGCATATTAAAATAATCTAAAAAATCATCATTTTTCATATTTTCAAATTTAGATTCATATTTTGAATAATAGTCATTAGGTATAAGAGATTTTAATATTACCTCTAAGGTATTTTTCATAAATCCCATGTTTTCCATATGTTCTTTCTCATTCTGAGAAGAATAAAATTCATGGGAGCAATCCTCAGATGTACTCCATTTGGACTTCATTAATTTCTTATATTTTATATCTTTATACTCACACTTCTTTTTATACTTTAATTTAGGATAGTCATCGTTGAAATGCCCTCTCCTTTTGCAATAATAGAGAACCATTTCTTATGATTTTTCAGGCTTCTTCCAATCCTTTTTCAAAATTTCTTTAGGGTCATATTTTCCTTTATAGTCCGGTTTCTTAAAGAATATTTTCTTTCTATAAAATTTTCTGAATGTCTTGGTTAGCAGGGCCATTTCCTCATTACTGTCTAAAGCTAATTCTTCACTACATGTCCTTTCAATAGCATCTTGAAATCTCTCTTTGTCTTTTCTCTTGGAAGTGGTAGTCTTAAAGCCTACCAATTTTCTCTTTGGCACTTCCTCCTCTTGATTCACCTTTATTTTCTCTTCATACATCATTAATTTTCCTATTATTTCCTTCACTGGAAGTTTATCAATGTTGCATGATTCTCTTATAGATACTGATGTCCCTCGCCATCTCTCTAGTAATCATCGTAGAATCCTCATGATTTGTTCCTTTACTATTACAGCTCTTCCTAATGAAATCATTGTGTTTACAATTTCACTGAACCTGAGATACATATCAGAAATAGATTCATTAGGATTCATTCTAAATTTTTCATATTTAATAGTATAAGTATTTAATCTCATCTATTTAACATTATTTGTTCCCTTATGGGAAACAACTAAAGTGTCCCAAATCTCATGAGTAGTTTTACAAGCATAAATGAGATTAAATTATTCGTCTCCTAGTGCACAATATAATGCATTCATAGATTTACAGTTGTTGTTATAGGATATCTTAGTATCTTCATCCCATGTTTTTTAACAGTAGTAGGGAGTGTATATTTACTTTCAATAGCATTCCAGATTTCAAATCCCATGCTTTCTAAATGTGATTTCATTTTAATCTTCCACTAAGAATGACTTATTCCATTGAAAAATGGTGGTCTATTAGTAGAATCTCCTTCTAATCTATTTTCCATAATATAATTTTGTAAAATATTTCAATAGATAAAAATTTATAAGTAACAACAATTCTAAGTTCTTGAAATATAACTAAAATCCTAGTTGAAAAATATTGAGAAAGTATTTTTATAATTGGATTGTTTTGAAAACTAAACCTTTTGCTATGATACCAAAATGTTGTCCTAGTAGGAAACTCTAGAGGGAGGTGAATTGAGTTCTATAAACAATCCTGTTAAAGATTGGTTATTTAAAAATTTCCCCCAGTTAAAAATATAATCCATGTCAGTTTGTAGTGAATTTATAAGAGTTCTGAATGTTCAATTAATTTCTCAACAGATTGATTATTTCTTAGCTATACTAATATAAAGATTAATATATTTTTTGAAACTAACATACTGGTTCAAAAATATTATAAGAACTTGCTAAATTAACTATCATAGTTTGAGTTTTTTTGAATAAAATTTGTTATTAAACATAGTAAAATAAAATAACAAAACACATAGAGGAATTTAAATCAAGAGTTTCATTCTCAAGATGATACATAGTCATCTCCACTTTGGGATCACCCACCAACAAGCATTTTAAATTAATAAACAAGTTTTATCCGCATTCTAGATTAGTGTTAACAATAGAACACTATGTTTACAAGGTCACCCTTGACCTCTACCATAGTTTTTCATGGAAAAAACATTAAACAGGTCACACATGACCTCATCCACAGTTCTACATGGGATACAAATGGATAAAAGGAGTGTGATATTAAGGATATCAAGTATCCTTCAGTTATTCATAGTATTCAGTGTGTGTGTAATAGACAGATACACACATTGCTCAAAAATGTAAATAAATGAACACAATAGAGATAAATATGTAGAGTTAAGTTTAGAAGGCTCTGTGTATTATGCAGTGTAGATATGGACTCATTTGATATATTAGAATTGATGTTCGAGTCATATTCTAAAATTTGAATCCAAAAAAGGGTGTCGTGGCCTCTGTATTCTGGCTTATAGGAGTATTAGATGTTTAACTTCTTGTATAAAAGATGTTCAGGTCATCTCAGTAGGTTTAGAACTATTTCCTGATCTCCCCGTATGTTCTTCCTTTTGAGTTCTTGGGTATTGAAACTATTCTTGATAATTTCAGGAGTTATTCTATTAAAATGATTTATTTTCTAATTTCTATTCCATGTATCTTTTGAATGATCCAACTTGTTACCCTTTTATCCTTTGAGGTATAGTAGGCATAATGATCTCCCCTTGTGCGTGTACCTCATACTTCCTCTGAATATCCTATAAATATCATTAATTAATGCAAGATGGTCTAATTTCTCTAAATATGACTGTTAGATATAAAGTTGAATTAATAAAATAAAAATAGTTTTTATGACTATCAGGGATTTATAAGTATCAGCGATTCATTAGAATCTCTCTATTGGAATCGGTGGCTCTCTGTATCAGTGATTCCTTTCCATCGGTATTGATAACTCTGGGCATCAGTCAGTCGTTTGTACTATCGGTCTGTCTGGGCATCAGTGAGTCATCATCGGTGACTCATTTTGAATTATTGGTGCATTTCCCATCAGTGACTAATCCATCGGTGAGTCATTTGAAATATCGGTGTATCGACCATCAGTGAGTCATGCATCATTGAGTCCTTTGAACTATCGGTGCATCTCCCATTGGGGAGTCACCCATCTGTGAGTCACTTGAACTATTAGTGTGACCGATCATCGGTGACTTATCCATCAGTGTGTCTTTTTTTCCATCAGTGATTCCTACATCGATGTATTCTTTGATCGGTGAGTCCTCATCGGTGAGTCAACCATTGGTGACTCCTTTGAACCAACTAGTATTAGTGAATTTAAAAAACTTACAAAGTTCTGTGTTATATAGACCAGTACCTATGAAATTCCTAATTGCATGTAAATATACACTTGTAAATATATTTAATCACAAATATCCATAATGTATTGACTTATTGAAATGTATTATACCATGTGACATAATTTATTCATTTATAAATATTCATTGATATGATTAACATTAGTTATAACATAATTTTTGAATTATAATGATTTGTAAATTGGTGTGATTTTTTATTATTAAAACAACAATCTCACAAAGGTTCTAATAAAGAGAAGGAGAGCCATTCTAAAAAGTTTTCTATCAGAATGTCCCAAGATGAATCCACCAAGATAATTTCAGAAGGTCAAACAGTTCTGAAAAATGATTATTCTCAGGATGAGGTTGATAAAACTTTAGATTATGAAAGTAGTAATTATGATTTTATTCATCGTGACAATGATAAAAAAATTGGAGAAAAAGTTGTTATTAAAGAATTTGTTGATGATGATAGAACAATTCAAGTTTCTAATAATGATCATGAGACTCATAAATTTGAGAAAGAAATCTATAAAGATGAGAATGGTAAGGATGTTATTGTTGAAACTCCAAAGAAACCTAAATTTGAAAAATAAAAGAAGAAATTTATAGTTGGGACATCTAAGGGGAAAAAAGATGAAGAAGATAAAGTTCACTTGCCAACAATGGAACCTGGTTCAGAATATTCATCTTCTTTAGGACATGATTTTGTTGTTTAGTCTTTGAAGAATCTTGTGAATACCATTCCCTTATTTCTGAGTATTGATCCTAGGTTCCAACTTCTTCAACAAACAATCAATCAAAAGTCAGATTCAACTAGAATTCTCATAGAAAAGTTTACAAAACTTGAAGCTGAGTTCAACACTTTCAAATTGATTATGATGCTCATAGAAGATCTTGAAAAGAGATAACCAAGTGGTCAAAGTCAATGATTGGTGATCTGAAAATTATGGATGATTTCAATGATTCAATCAGGGATGACTTTGATAAGTCAGATGACACAATAAAGAACCTTTCAACAAGTCTTTTAGAGAAGCTAAATCAATATAACATTACATAGATCCACGAGGATAAAGACTTGAATGTAAATCTAAATTCAGTTTCTCTCAATTTGAAGAGAGAAAGAGATCTCATGGAAGAAATGACAAAAAAATTCAAAGAAAAAGAAGAAGTGATAAAGTATCAAGGTGAAATTCTTAAATATCAGGAAGAAAGGATCGAAGATCTCTAAAATAAAAATAAAAATTAGGATCATTTGATCAAGAATTATTAATATGATCATAAAGAGCTAAATAATATTAATGAAACACTGAAAAAGCTAATGTCTAAGGAAAAGAAAAATGGATTATTTCTCAAATATGATCTTTTTTTTGTATTTTATTTGAAACAAAATTTTTCATATTAATAAAATTTGTTATCTTACATTATTTTTTCTTGTATATTCCTAACTTTTTAGGTATAATTTTTTATATTTTCTTCCATTCCCTTTTGAAAATCACAAAGCGGGAGAAAAGAACGATAAAAAAGAATATTAAGAAAGATATTTATTAAGTAGGGAAGTGATTACTTAAAGAAGAAATTATTAAGTAAGAAAAGATTTATTTCTCTAAGAAAGACAAGAATATTATCCTTATGGATTTCAAAACCTAAGGGAGATTTAGTCGTATTTATCATGGACCCTAAATAAATGGATAAAATTATTTATTTTTAGGTTAAAAAATAAAAAATTAAATTATTTATATTATTTTATGAAAAGTTGTTTGTGATTTCCAAAAAGGGGTATATTGTTAAGTCAATAAGTTTCCTTATGAATTTTTCATTCCTTTATGTTTTTAAAATCACAGAATCATTTCTTATGAAAATTTATCTTTCTCTAAGAAATATTTTCTAAAGGAAAATTTTCTTTCTCTAAAAATGGTTTTGACCATACCAATGTTTTTCAACACCTTATCTAATGTTTTATTAAGCCATGTCTAACCATATTTTTATTAAGTTAGAAAATCATATCCTTATCTAAAATAGAATATTACAGTTCCTTAGAATCTGATTTCCCTTGAATTGTGACTCCAATTTACCTAGAAATAAGACTCCAATTTCTCTTGAAATTAGACTTTAATTTCTTCTAAATTTAGACTCAGATTTCTCTTAAAACCTAACTCCTATTTCTTCTGAAATTAGACTTTTATTTATTTTGAAATGAGACTCAAATTTATTTTAAAACCAAACTCCGATTTCTTCTGAAATAAGACTCCGATTTCTCCTGAAATAAGACTCCGATTTCTCCTTAAATAAGACTCTGATTTCTCCTAAAATCAGACTCCAATTTCTTTGAAAATCATACTCCGATTTATTCTAAAATCAGACCCTGATTTCTCTGAAAATCAAACTCTAATTTCTCTTGAAATCAGACTCCGATTTATATTGAAACCAGACTCTGGTTTCTTCAGAAATCATAATCCGATTTCATCTGAAATATAATTCTGATTTATCTAGAAATCATATTCTAAATTCCTTATAAATAACATTCGGAATTTATCCAAATTGAGACTCCTATTTTCTATTATTTTAGAATCCAATAATTAATATTTTTTAGACTCCTATTTCTAATATTCCTAGAATCTAATTATTCATATTTGTTAACATTACTTTTCTTTATTAAACATATTGTTCCATGTTTATAGAATCCTATTATACTTATGTTTCTTAAACATAATTTTTTTTCTTAAATATTATTGTTTATCACACATTATAATGTTTCCTAAGTATTCTTTCCTGAAATGATGCTGTACAATCTTTTTTAACTAACTGTTGGATGCGTGATACGTGTACAGGTCCTTATAATATTTAAGGAAAAATATGATTGTTGGAGGAGGGAGACAACCATTGGAACCTTTTACTATAAATACCCTATCTATTTGAAGAGTTAGACACATGTTGATAGGTGCTGGATATGCTAAATTAGAGAGATAGGATTTTTTCTTTGAGATCTATGCTTAAACATGCCTTGTAAGAATGTTGTGGACAACTTGTTCTTGTTGGGAATATCTCATTAATCCTTGTTAGTGCGATTATTATTGTTTCTGATCAATTGATGGCTTCTGGAGATAGAAAAATAGAGGTACCAATCACTTTAGAGATATAGTACTTGTGGGGATATCAAGATAGATTTTGATATTCTTTTCAAGGTCTTACACTTGTGTATATAAGACAAAAGTTCTTGAAATTATAAATCTAGGGAATTTTATCCAAGGTTGTTGGATACCATCCTCTTTGGGTTAAAATATTTCTTATACATGTTTACATGTTGTTGTTACAAGTTTTATTTCCACTACATTTTGTTAAAGAAAGTAAGTGTAACTTTATTATACATTATTATACTTGTATAATTAGTTATAAATAAGATTCTATACAATTTAAGGTAGAATCTTTATTTAAGATAAAATTTCTTAAGTTTCTTTATGATAAACTTGTTTAAGTTTACGTTCTTGTTAATTGGACATAGGACCTTATAATTATCCATTTCTTTAAGAACCAAATAGTGTTTATGAATTCACCTTGTTTAACTTTGTTAAACATAGATTTTTTTAAAGGATAAAAACAAACGTTTTTAAACTTACAATTAACCCCCTCTTGTAATTGAGCATCTACATATATATTTCGATCCTATAATTTCATTTGTGGTATTTCTTTTGTGGTTTATAGGTGTCCCATTTGGTATCGTTATACTCACCCCTGCACGATCTTTGCCCGCAAGTGTCGTGTCTTGTGTAGACGATCGACCCTTTGGCGAAGTCCTAGGTGGACCAGGACCAAGTGGTGTTTAGCTAGGAAATTTAGAAGAGGAGTGATATTTAATTTTAGATAGTATTCTCAGTACCTCTTTTCTTGTTGGTTGGACTTTTAGTTACATACTCTTTTTGGTGGGCTTGTTTTGATCCTGTTTACTTTCCAGTAATTTCACTATTGTACTCTGTTTTGTGGGATATATGGTTTGGATGCATTATTTACTTAGTATTTTTACATTTCAACATTTGTGTCTTGTATATATGTGTATTCATATTGTTACATTTTGCTAATGCCTCCCATTTTTGGGGTATTCCTACTCAGTACTAGTCACTAGCCCCAGGCCAATTAGAGGCAGGCTTGGGGTAGTCACGACACAGACCCCTTTGGGATGAGTTGGGAAAAATAGAATGGGATAAATATAATCATTATTTAATTTAAAAATAAAATATAAAAATTCAAATTACTAGTGTAACACCCCTGAATGATAAAGGGTTAAATGACTAAATGATATGACTCATGTCAACAAGGTGCACCTTCTTTTTCGGGAGCATGTCTGATTAGAACTCCACAGTTAAGCATGCTTGGCCTGGAGTAGTGATCAGAATGGGTGACCTTCTGGGAATTTTCCAAGGGTGTTTGTGAGTGAGGACAAAGCACACTGGAAAGGACATGTGTTGGCCTGTGGGGACTGTCATTAGTCAGATGACCCATTCAGGCATGTGCATGGACCTTAGGGTGGGACCCACGTGTCTGTGTGGCAACTGGTGGTACCTGGTGGGTCAGGACCCAACGTCCATTTTAAAGGCGGGGTGGTTGTGCTGTCACCGGGGCCCAGTTGTCACATTTTGTATCAGAGGAGGAACCCAACCTTAAGTGCGGTGCACTGCCTGAGTTGAGATGTAGGGCCCACAACGAGGGCGTTGTGCTCTAAAGGGGGGGTGATTGTAACACCCCGGAATGATAAAGGGTTAAATGACTAAATGATATGACTCATGTCAACAAGGTGCACCTTCCTTTTCGGGAGCCTGTTTGATTAGAACTCTACAGTTAAGCGTTCTTGGCCTGGAGTAGTGATCAGAATGAGTGACCTTCTGGGAAGTTTCCAAGGGTGTGTGTGAGTGAGGACAAAGAACACTGGAAAGGACATGTGTTGGCCTGTGGGGACTTTCATTAGTTAGATGACCCGTTCAGGCATGTGCGTGGGCCCTAGGAAGGGCCCCACGTGTCTGTGTGGCAACTGGTGGTACCTGGTGGGTCAGGACCCGATGACCCATTCAGGCATGTGCGTGGACCCTAGGGAGGGCCCCACGTGTCTGTGTGGAAACTGGTGGTACCTGGTGGATCAGGACCCAACGACCATGTTAAAGGCGGGGTGGTTGTGTTGTCACCGGGTCCCAGTTGTAACATTAAATTATCATGCCCCGATCTATCTGTAATTTTTTTTTTTATTTTATTATTTTCTTCTTTTTAAAATTTTCTGTTGAGGTTCAGGTTGAACACTGAAGAACAATTTTTATGTTTTATTAAAAATGTGTGTTTTGGAATTGACGTCATGGAGCGCACGAGTGGAGCGCGTTTCTGAAACCCAATGCGGCTTCGCCTAGGCAACGACACTATCTTTTGCTCTTCAGAAAAATTTAAAATGAATAAGTTTTATATTTTATTGCGGTTACAGTTATTAATTTTAATTATTATATTTGTCAAAATTAAGGTTATTATTATTATAATTTTTATTTTTATTATAATTATTGATATTGATATTGATATTAATATTATTAATATGGATTTAATTTATAATAATAATAATAATTATTAATATTATTATTGTTATTTTTTTCTTTTCTTTTCTTATATTTTATTTTATTCACTTTTCTCTTATTCTTTTTTTCTTCTTCTCTTTTATTTTTTTCTCTTCTCTCTTTTGGTTATTCCACGCGGGTGTCCCCCACCATGTAGCTGACTGCCTCCTCTCTTTTGTTTTTATTTTTTCCTTCTTCCCGCAGCAGCTTGCTCCACCTCCTGTTTTCCCAGGCCGCCGTTGCTGCCCTACGACAGCACCACACGCACCAGCCTGCTTCGGCCTCCTCCCTTCGCTGGAGCGCCATCCTCCCTATTTTCCCTCTCCGTGCACTAGCCGCTCCCCAGGTCACCGCCCTCGTCTCACACCCCTGCTGGCCTCGCTCCTGCCCTACCGTTACCCCTTGCTCTACCTCCGCCCAGCCGTATCTCCTACCACTTCACGGCCAGCCCGCGCAGTAGCAGTCACTGCTCTAGCATCGGCTCCGCCTCCCATAAGTGTTGTCCTCCTGATCTGCCCGCCACCCTGCACCCAACTCCATGCTGTAGCGCCGCAGCGCCACCCCTGCTCCTGCCCAGTAGCCGCTCCTCCCTGCCGACACCTTGCACAGCGCCCTCGGCCTCCTCTCCTTCTCCCTCACAGCCACTCCCCTCTCTCCGCTGTGCACCCCTACAGCCAGCCGGCTCACCTCGGTGCACCATCTCTTGCAGCGCCCTCCGGCATGCCCTCCATCCATAGATCCATGACTCCCCTGCCTCATCCCCTTACTGCACATGCCCATCAGACCTCCCATGAAACCCCCTCCTCTCTTCTCCCTTGCAGCGTGAATATCCGCTGACTCTCCTTGCCCCCTTCCTATTCCAACTCCCCACTGCTCTGCTCCTATGCTGCATTAAACCCCGGCCTGCCTGCAGCCAGCGGTGCACCAGCTACTTGCCTGCCGCTGCCCCGCACCCCGACTCTCCCGCACCCAGCCTGTCTCCCTTGCAGTGCTCCCCTCCAGCCGTGCCTCCTGTCAGCTCCTTCAGAGCACCTGCCGGCGCACCTAGTCCCTGGTCGAGACCCCCCTCCTGCCGGGTTTGTGCACAACCCTGGTCGAGCCTCCGACCGGCCTACGACGCTGCCCCCTCTATCCGAGCTCATGCCCGGATCTGCGCCGCCACACCCTCCCTTCTGGACAGCCCCTGGCTCCTCTTATCCAGCGCTGCCCTTTTCCCTTGGACCGACGCGGATCCCTTCGGCACAGCCCCTTGTTGGCCAACGCGAAGCCCCTCGACCACACGCCCTTCTTTCGATGTAGCTCTGAATAATTGGTGCGGCTCCGGCCTCCGCCAACCCTCCTTTCCGGTCATTGTGTGCTTTTCCAGCCTGACGCACCCCCTTGCCGAGTTTTTGGAATTGACCCTCAACTTTCTCGTATCGCAACCCCCAGCTGCATCGACCAGGTCTATCGTCAGCCGCACGAGTATTTGTGCCACCATTGACGACGTTGGTGACCTTTCCAGTGCACCACGACACCGCGCCCGACCATTCACCCTTTCGTGCGACCCTGTTGGTCAAGCGCGGCTCCGTGACGAGGTGACGTTTTTTTATGATTTTTCATTGGTTTATTTTGAGTTTGTGTTTTTATTTATTTTTGCGGGTGTTGCAGCACATTGGCGACGTATTTTTGTGGTACTGTAGTCGTTGGCTTGCACGTACTTGTGCGTGAGTGTGAGACGCACTGCGTCATCATCGTAACCGAACTGCGAGTCGAGGTAGGTCCCCCACAACACTTACTTTTAAATTTAGAATTTATTAATTGCTTGTCATTTTATTAATTTCAATGAATGATAAATAATATAAGATAATTAATTTTTAAATGATTATTCGGTGTAAAAAAGAGCCGTTTATTTTATACACGTCTCTTGAAATATTTTCTTGACGAGCGGACACCCATTATTGAAAGAATTCCCATTTGGCATTTAAACATAATTCACAGAATTTCAAATGTACTTATGGTTTTAAAGATAAATGATTTCTTCTGAATAGTTGTTTTGGGTTTTCTCAAAAATGAGGTTTTGCTTTAAAATTTGTGAAGGCCCGTTTGGAACTTTAATAAAATAAATTATTTTGGAAAACCCACTTAGGGGTGATCTTTGGTGTGTGTTTATTGCGTGAGATGTATTTGATGTTTGTGCATCGTGACTGATTGATTTTCATTGTGGACGCACCCCTTTTTATTGTATGTGTTGACATGAGAACCTGACATAGTGAGTGAATCTTCTGAGAACGATTACTGCACTAGTTTAGATTACGCACTGGCTAGTGTCCCCATAGTAGGGGAATACTAAGTTATTGCTGCTATAGGGATTGGGTCCCTCGGTTATGCCATGCAGGGCTATGCCAGGCGTTAGGGCGTTATGACGTCATCGAGTTAGGGCATGCCTTTAGGATGAGTCAGATGTATAATATGTTCTGGATTGTTCATGAACTCCTAGGTTCGACCCATGTTTCCTTTAGTGTTTATTTGTATGTGGCAGACGATTGAGAGGTCTAGTTTGGTTTCTGGCCCATGTGTGCCACTTTTTCCATTGCCCTTGGTGTGTGTTGTGTATTATGTGTGGTTTCCCCATTTTGGCTAACAACTGAAGTTTGGTCTTCTAAATGGTTCGCAAAAAATGTTTTAAAAAGAAATATACATAATCCTTTCATACATTAAACTTGTTTTTAGATTAAAAAGGTCAATGGACTGATACTTATTTTATAAATTAAAGTGAGTGTGTGTGTGAAAACCACTATTTTTTTATATTTAGTTCAAACCTGTAATTGGTAAATTCTTCATTTAAAGGTAGTTCATTGGGAATAGTTTTTTGGGAACTCCTACTGAGTTTTATTACTCACGCCTATAGTGTTTTCCTGTTTTTAGTTTTGTTGCAGGCTGGCTCGAGCTTGCTCGCCGTGGGCGAGAGTTGGTTGTGTTCTGGTGAGCGACTCTTGGAGTCGTGAGGAGTTTTTGGCCGAGACCAGGTTAGTGTGTTTTTGTTGGTCGTTCTTCTTTTTTCGTGTCATTTATTTTCCTTCCGCTACTTTTTTTATTTATTTATTTTTTCTGGGCGAAATCGTTCCCACTTATCCTCTATTGATTCCCTGGCCCTTGTCGCCAACCCGGGAGGATCAGGAACGCCTCTCGGGTCATGTCGCGGACCGGCTCGGGTGATCGGTTCAGGGTCGACCCGGGTTGGTTCGTGAAAACTAGGTTCTAGATACATAACCCATTATTACACCAATGTACTCTCTAAGGGTAATGTGTTTTATGGTTGTACTTTCTTAGGGTGGTTCGATATACTTGGTTTGGGAGTGTGTGTGTGGGGGGGGGGAGGGGGTGGTCTCAAAAAGATTAAACTTCTCCCTCTCAAGTTTCAATTTTTGAATATTGGATTAGGCTTGGTTAAGGTCAAAGTCTAGTGATTCCATCTCCCCCAGAAGCTCCAATAAATGATTTTCATAGGGTCTGATTCTACTTGTCAAGTTCAAAGATTCTTACTTCTGTGTCAATTATATATTATTATAACTTTTAATATATATTAATATTAATGGTCACTATAGAATGACTATATTATAAATGGTTATATACTTAACAATATTTTAATTCTGAAATTATTTAATTTATAATAGTCCAAAATAACGAATGTAGTGCACATGTTTTCAATTTCTATAGTACTTAAAAGTATTTTATTGATTCAAAAAAAAAATTCATTTATAAAATTTTGGGTCATTACAAGTAGTATGCCAAAAAAACAATAAATGGAAGTAGTATAATAAATTATTAATCTAAACTAACAAAAAATTGGGGAGAAATAAACCCATCAAATTAATATACTCATAGAAAGGTTAAAACCAAAGGGAGAGAGAACCCGTGATCTCGACAACTAACTATAGATGAAATGTGTAACAAACTAATAAAAATAACATTTTTTAATTATTAATATGTTTTTAAATTCTATAATCCCTTCCAATTAATCAATGTGAGTTGATTTTCATCATTTTATGATTTTTGGTTAGTTTTGAGAAAAATGTGAAAATTCGTTAAATATGACATTTACCAGTTTTCTATTTCTTATGTTTTTCAAGAATAAATTCTACAATTTAGATCCAATTCAAGTAATTAATTTTCTTTATATTCCTATATTCATTGGATACAAATTATTCTTTTGGACGAAGATCCTATTCTAACTCTCACATTCCCAAAAAAATCAAATAAGTTGAAGAGTTATTCTCATCGGAAAAATGGACCCTACCTTATTAAATGAGGCATAACTCAGGTTAACGACCCCAAAATGGAATGAATAAAGCTAGGATAGAAAGAAAAATTGAAGGGGAATATTCAAAATAAATTTCAAGGACAAATTCATTCATTAAGTCCTCTTTTGAATCAGTCAATGTGGGGTTAGTGGAATAGTGATTGGCGGACAGAGAAAGTCATCTCTTTTAATTCATCCATAACTTCATTGAAATGACTCCAAATTCTATGAAATTTCTAGGTTAGATTTCTAACTAAAATTTTAACATCTTATAATAAGGGGCATTGTAATGTTTCAGGCATATATGGGGGAATAACCAAAGCTAACTTCTGGAAGACATATTCTAGAGGAAATTTTTATGTTCTTCCATTTCCCTTTTTTCCTTTCTTTTTAGTTTTGTAATGAATTATTATTCTACATTATTATCAATTAACCCTACCATGGTGGGGTAAAAATCTGAGTGATTAGGTAGGTATAGGTTTTTTTATCTTTTTTAATGTTTGAGTTCATTCACTCAATGGATTTAAATATTTTCTCTTTTCTACAAAGTTGTTTCCAATTTCATTTAGCAGTTTTTGTTATCAAGTGCGATCATATTTGGTTTTTGATTCCATTATTGTTTTTTTATTTGGTCAATGTTAAGTATCACCCTTCACTAGGTTATGGTCTATATAAAATATAATATATTATTTCTTAGTGGTGAATCAATCGTCGATCATCAGTACATGTGGGAGGGGTAGTGCATATTCTTGATTGTTTGGGATAAACGAGACCCAGTCTGGAATTGAGTAAATCAATTGGGGATATTCACTACAACTCTTTAAAAAAAGGATGGAGAGTAGAAAAAAACTAAGATCTTGGTGTGGTTTACTCTCACCATCACCATTGACCAATGAAGTGAGAGGAAGCGATTGTGAAATCTCACTTTAATCGGCTTAGTAGAAGAGGATTGGATTAATTAGAAGTTTGATAACATTGAATTTAGAAAACCAAACCCAACCTGATCACCCAATTATTATCAATATTATTAATCATATGATCTTTAAAATTGTTGTAAATATATTCCTTTATTTATTTCTTTTGTTTTGTTGCCTTGATTTCAAAACTAATCAATTTCAAAGACAACCACTTCTTTCTCAAATTTAAAGTGACCAATGTGATTGTTGTGTGCTCCTCTCTAGAGATAATCTAGGTTAACCAATATATTATTATTATTATTATTAATATGTTTTTAAATTATTTAATCCTTTAAAATTAATAAATGTGAGTTTATTTGTATCATTTTATGATTTTTTGTGATTTTTGAGCTAAAATGTGAAAATTTGTTAAATCTAGACATTTAACAGATTTCTGTTTGTTCTGTTTTTCAAGCATAAATTCTAAAATTTAGAACCAATTAATGTGATTTCTTTTTTTTAGTATTTCTCTATTTTTTTATAAAAATTATTATTCTATACCAAGATCCCATTCTAAACCCTGCATGCCTAAAAAATTGACTAAGTTGAAGAGTTATTCTGGTTGGTAGAATGAACCCTAGCTCATTAAATGAGTCATAGATCAGGATACCGACCCCAAAATGGGATCACTCAACCTGGGATAGAAATATGACTCAAATATGAAGCTTTTAATTAACATTTAATGATAAATTCGTTCATTAAGGCTGTATTTGAATCAGTCAAAATGGGGTTGGTGGAATAGTGATTGGAGGCCATAGAAAGTCATCTCTTTTAATTCGGTCATAACTTCTATTAAATGACTCAAAATGATTTGAAAATTTGAGGGTAGATTAAAAAAAAAATTTTGTAACATCTTTTAAGAAGGTACCTTGGAATGTTTCAGCCATCTATGGAGGTATAACTAAATCCAACTTATTGAAGATAGATTTTGAAGAAAATTTTTATGTTCTTATTTTTTCACTTTTCCCTTTATTTTTAGTTTTGTAATGAATTATTCTTCCCCCTTATTCTCAATTAACCTTAACATGATGGGGGTAAAACTCTAAGTGATTAGGGAGGGATGGGTTTTTCCCTTTTTTAATGTTTTATTTCATTCACATAATGGTTTGAAATCTTTTCTCTCGTCTGAAAAGTTGGTTTCAAATTATAATAACAGTTTTTAGTATATTGTGTGATCGTATTTGATTTTATATTATGTTGTTATTATTAATTATGTAAATGATAATTATCTCCCGCTACTAGTTTCTATCTTATATATGATTTAGTAGATCATGGCTTAGTGGTGAAGTACTCAGTGATCATCAGTATGTGTGGGAGGTGTAGTGCATATTCTTGATTGTTTTGGATAAACAATACCCGATCAAGAATTTCCTAAATCAATTGAGGGTATTCACTGAAACTCTTTAAAAAAATTAAGGAGAGTAGAACAAAATAATATCTTGGTAAGGTTTAGTCTCACCATAACCATTGAACAAGGGAGTGTGAGGAAGTGATTGTGAAATCTCACTTTAATCAACTTAGTAGAAGAGGATTAGATTAATTAGAACTATGATAATATTGAAATTGGAAAACCAACCCCAACCTGACCTCCCAATTATTATCACTATTTTTAATAATATTATTTTTCAATTTGTTTGTCATATTTTAATTTATTTATTTCTTTTGTTTCATTTATTTGTTTTCAAAACCAATCAATTTCAAAGACAACAACTTTCTCAAATTTGAAGGAAAAAATGTGATTGTTGTGCGCTCCTCTCTGGAGATAACCTAGGATAACCACTATACTTCATTTTAATATAATGATTTTTTTCCACATCCCACAATAGGCACGTTTCAAAACATGGTGCCGTTTTTGGGGAGGTAGTTCTATAATATAATTATAAATATTTTAAACTTTTTTAAAAAATATTTTTCCATGATGTTTTCGAATGATTATTTCTTTAATTCATGGAATAATTACCCCAAAGTGAAAGAACAAATTAATAGATCTTCAATTTCCATGGAGGATGGTGTTTCTATTATTGTAATATAAGTGAACTTATTTTTGAAATAAACTAATAGGGATCAGGGATTCAAAGAATTCATAGTTGGCCTGAGGGAGGACATGAACCAAGAAATTTTTGAAGCGATGGTCTTGGAGCTAATTTAGTTCTACCACTACTTTCTAGAATTTTATAATTTGAAAAATATATAAGAAGACTATACCTGAATATTCCTTGAGTTTTCTAAGGAGATCCAAGAATTAGAGGAGCCTGACTACCTACCTCAAACTGCTACTACTCAACTCCAAGAGAAACTTTACACTAAAGAAGAATTTGAAGGGAAACAAACTTAAAGAGATGATCATTTTAGAAACTCATTATCTTATAAATATATTAGATATTAATTGAGTATCACATCCCCTTGTTTTAAATTTTTTGATCTTGAAAAGAATTTTATTTCCTTGGTGAATGAAGAAGAAAAAGAATATGAACCTAATAAGAAACAACCGGAGATCCCTAAAATTGTTGAACACTTATTAGAGCATTTTCAAGAGAAGACCAATGTGGATTCGCCTATAGAAATAGAGACACAAGATTATTACATTGAAATGGAATAATTTTATATTGATTCATCATGTTTTAATTTTATTCTAATAGAATTACACTCTAACTTCCCCTTTTACTATTCTTTTGGTGTATCATACCTTGAGAAACTGCTGGAGAATGAAGAAGAAGTTGACAAATTGGAAACTAAGAAAGAGGGGGAATAATTCTATATCCTACCCCAACCACGAAAGTTGTATCTAATTTTCATGTGGGTGGATTTTGTGTACTATATACATGGATTCATCAACAAAAAGGAATAAGTGAAATATAGAAAGAAAAAGTGTTGGTGGCTCATATTAAAGAAACTCGTTCCACCACCATATTGGGGATAACCAACTGGAACTGACTATCTGGAGGTAGTCAAAACCTAGGGCCCACTTGGGTGATTAAACCATGGTCTATCATTATTTTATCACTCTATTTATATTTTATTTTCTTTTAATAAATTTATTATGTTATTTTATCTACTTTTAGTTGTAGGTTTTCATGTGTGCAACACTTAAGAGGTCAAATCAATGATGTACTGCCAATAAGTCAGGTTGTACCTCTCATTAACACTTTCTTGATTGTTATGATTAAATTTCAAAATACAACTACATGTTAAATACAATTGAATTCATTGGGGGGAAACTACATCATTTAAAGTGTGGGAGAGGGAACCATCATAGTTTTGAAATTTCTATTTTTTTGGTTTTCTGTTTTCATAGAATAAAGGTTTGTTTTTAAAATTTTGGTGTGATTATAATTTTTTTGTGTGGTTTTAAAAAATTTGAGATGAAATGATTTAATTTAAAATTTTATAACCCATGTAAATGAGTTGATTTTTTTTCATGAAAATGAGCTTAAATGAATGCTGAAAATAAATTTATTTCAAGTTTAAATGTTCAAGAATTTCAAGAAAAGTACTCTGGTTTTTGAATCCCATGCCACATATCACTGTATTTATATTTGAAATAAATTTTATATGAGACTTATAAACCATTTTTTCCATATTATTTTCATTCACCTCACTTATTAGGAGAACCAAACCATGCTTAATTTAACCAGAATTTGATTTATTCTTATCAAAACTTGAGAGTTTGTGGTACATTTGTTTTAAATGATTGAGAAATTTATTTGGTTTTAAAGCCCCCATTTACAAGAATCATTTTTTATAATGGACTATATTTAATATTTAATACTTGTATCCCTTAGAATCCATGAAAAACCAATAAGGTTATCCACATTACATTCCAATTTTCCATATCTAACCTGCTCTTGAAGGGAAATTTCATAATATTGTTGAACGTAAGTGTGTGGGAAGATATGTTGTATTGTGATAATTTATTTGGTGATAATTTGGGTGGAAAGTAAAATATTTAAGAGGTGATATTGATACTAAAAAAATCATTCTGTTTAAAATGGTGTCTTTCTAGAGCTTTCATGATAAAATAAGATGTGTCTTTCTAGAGCTTCCAATGGAGAAAGAAAGATGTGCCTATCGGGGGATTTCAATCAAAATCATGTTTGAGATGATTAATTTTATTTGTGATGAAATTATGAATGGTGTGTTAATTATTTGTTTTTTCATGGGGATGAATCTATATTTATACTAAGGGGAGCGAGGAGGAGACCACATAGGTGAAAATTAAAATCATGCAATTGTGCTTCAAAAAGAGAAAATCTCTCCTTATTTAGCCTCAGAATTTTTCACATCAAAATACTACCAATCAAAAGCCACAGAACAAGACTAAAAATTCATCATGATAAAAAATTTTCATTAACTAACATCAAGTGGAGATGTGATAATTTACCAAGCCTACGGTGACCCTTTCATAACTATTGGGTGAGAAAGATATTGTTTAAAATTAACATTTGTGTGATAAGAGAAAATACAAGTGAGGTAAGTGTTTTGTGTGCATGGGATGATAATTGAAGTATACATATATTGAATGATATGAATATATAACTTTAAATAATTTTTTGAAGTGGAATGATATATTTTTCTTCTTGGTGTAAAATTGATGGTTCTCATGGATATGTTTTTTAAATTTTCTTTGATTTGATTTTGATTTTTACTTATCTAGGAGTACAAGTGATATGTATGAGGGAATTGATAGAGATGATATTTTTATTCATATTCATATTTTTTAAAATTATTTAATCCCTTCCAATTAGTAAATGTGAGTTTATTTAAATCATTTTATGTTTTTTTGGTGAGTTTTGAGATAAGATTTAAAAATGTGTTAAATATGGACATTTAACTATTTTATATTTCTTCATTTTTTGAGACTAATGTATAAAATTTTGATCCAATTAAAGTGATTAATTTTTTTAGACTTACTCTATTTGTTGGATAAAAATTATTATTGTGTACCAAGAGCCCATTTGAACTCCCATATACAAAAAAATGAGTAAATTGAAGAGTTATTATGTTTGGCAGAATACACCCTACCTTATTAAATGAGGTATAGATTGGGATACCCACCCCCAAATGGAATTAATAAAGATGTGATAGAAATATGAATCTAATTTTAATATTCAAATTAAATTTCAGGGATAAATTCTTTCATTAAGGCCTCCCTTGAATCAGTCAAAGTGGGGTTGGTGGAATAGTGATTGGAGGCCAGAGAAAGCCAGATATACTAATTCGGTCATAAATTATTTTAAATGACTCAAAATTATCTTAAATTTATAGGGTAGATGTAAAAATTAATTTTGAACATATTATAAGAAGTGACCTTGGTATGTTTCAGCCTTATAGGGGGACAAAACTGAATCCATCTTTGGATAGAAAAATTCCAGAGAAAAATTTTATGTTATTCTTTTCCCCAGTTTTCCTTTATTTTCTATTTTTTAATGAATTATTATTCTCCCTTATTTTCAGTTACCCTTACCATGGTGGGGTAAAACTCTGAGTTATTGGGGTGGGATAGGTTTTTCCCTTTTTTAATGTTTGAGTTCATTTATTTAAAAGTTTGAAATTTTATCTCTCTTAAAAAATAGTTGGTTTCACGTTTTTTTAACGGGTTTTTATCTTGTGTGATCATATTTGATTTTATATTATGTTATTATTATTGCTTTTTCAAATGACGATTATCTCCCCCCAATAGTTTCTGCTCTATATATGATAGATTATATCAGGTCTTAGTGGTGAAGTACTTTTAAATCGTCAGTACTCGTGGGAGGGGTATTGCATATGCTTGATTGTTTGGGATAAACAAGACCTGATCAGAAATTTAATAAATAAATTTGGGTTATTCACTAAAAATATTTCACAAAATGAATGAGAGTATACCAAAATAATATCTTGGTAAGGTTTACTCTCACCATCAGCATTGACCAAGGGATTGAGAGGAAGCAATTGTAAAATCCCACTTTAATTGGCTTAGTAGAAGATGATTGGATTAATTGGAACTATGATAACATTGTAATTGGAAAACCAAACCCAAGATTATTACCAAATTATTATCACTATTTTTAATAATATTCTTTATTAAGTTGTTTTAAATATTTTACATTATTTCTTTATTTTTTTCTTCTTTGTTTTCAAAACCATTGAATTTAAAAGACAACCACTTCCTTCTCAAATTCAAAGTAAAAAATGTGATTGTTATGAACTTCAATATGAAGATGACCAAGGTTAATCACTATAATTCATTTAAGATTCGGAAAAAATGTTTTTTCCACACCCCACAATAGGAAGGTGTCACAAACCAACCCAATTAACTATCCGAACTGATGCCTGAACTAGCCCTCCACATACCTGAGGAGCTTCCTCGATCCCCTTGGGATGAAGATGAGAACCAAGGGTATTTTATATAATCATTGGGATGGTTTAACCCTCAAGAATCCAAAGAAACAAAACATACAAAAAAGAAATAACATAAATTAGGAAGCACCTACCAATAAGGGCATATCAAATAAATAACTAAATAATAAAGAGTTATAAAAATTAAAATGGAAGCTAAAAGCTACCAAAAAAGAAGACCAAAGAGGCCAAAAATTAATCAATCCAACCGGTTATACAAAATGATGGTCCAATAACCATCTCATCCTAATACTCAAGTCACCACCATGACCCCACCAACCATCTTCTTCCAATGAAGATGGAACTAGATTGAACCTAAAATCCAATACATGAAAATACCTACTCAAGACATGAATACTACAAAACCAAAAATGTGAGTATGTGTGGTGTGAGATGAATCCAGTAGGATACCAACATGAGTCCATTTTAAATATTTTATTTAAGAAACCAATTATTATAGTTTAAAAATAAGGCATGAAAAAATAGGTTTTCATTTTCACATTAAAATCATGGGAGAAAAATAAGTTTAGAACATTTATTTCCTAAAAGATATAATTTTTAAAAACATTTCATGAAATTAGTTCTATTTTAAAACTAATAAAATTAAAAGGAAAAACAAAAAATTTTACTTTAAAAATTACGATTTCAAAATTTACCCTACACATGGTTTGAAACATTTTAAAATCATGCTAATACGAATGTCACTTTGATTTTTTTTGCATTTTTCGTTAAAATCTTACATACACACCGAAATATACGTATGTAAAGAAGTAAGGTATATAATAAATAAGTAATATGATAAATAAATGGATTGAATAAAACTAACCAAAATAAGGATAAACCAAAAAAGTATAAACACACAGATAAATTAAATACAGGAAATAGGAAATAAACATGCCAATATATAATTAAAAGAGTCATACCATAGATACATAACATGAGGTGAAAACGCAAGGACTAACAGGACCACATAAGATACACAAACATAGACCTAACTACTAACAGGGAACACTCACACATCCATCCCCGAAATATCTCTGGGTAGTATCTTTAGTGATGAACCCCAAATCCATGTGATACATACAACCAAGGGGGTTCTATATAGTGAAAAACCTCAACTATCCAAGAAATTCCACACTACTTCCCACTTATAATCCTTGGTCTTCTCATGTAATAATAATATAGGTGGTCCATGAACAATAACATTATTACATGAAAATAAAAATCCTATAGGGATGACACCGTAATCTCATTCCTCCCACCTCTTTCACTACCCTCAAAGTACTCTCGAACATACAAGAAAAACATGCATCACATAACCAAGAATCTATCACATGGATTATCATAACATCAAGAAAAGAAAGGGGGATCGACAAGGTAAAAATCAATGATCAATACATCATAAGGTTCTAACTAGACCTTCACTTTTATACATACAACATACACATTTGGAAACACTTTTTTTAAAACAACTTGGAATTCCAACACAATTCCAAAATAAAACATAATCATCAACAAGTATAACCACACAATTCTAGGAAAACCCCATTTCATAATTTTACACCAAAAAACCCTATAAAATATGAAATAAATATTTTAACACAAAAAGGAAACCCACTTTGGAAACCACATTTTTATTAAAACACCAAAAAGTGCATCTCTTTAAGAAAACCAACCATGAATTTTATAAAACATGGGGAATTTAAAAAATACAATTTCACATCAAGATACCATTTCAATCATGAAGTTACACCCATTTTCCACATAAAAATAACTCAAAGTCAATGGATTATTTAAGAAAAACCTAGATAGTACATACCATGATTATCTAGGCCAAACATTAATTTACAAAACCCTATAAATAATTTAACTATTTAATAAAAGATAATGAAATGGAAACACCTACCTCAAGAATCAGAACCTTCTTTTTGTTGAAGAAATCCACCTAAAATAGACTCCTATGATGGATAACAACCATTAAAAACCAAAATACCAAAATCCTAGAAACCATATCTAAGAAAATAGGCTAAAAATAACCATTAGGGTTATGGTGATGAGAGAAAAAGGGAGAAAATATGAGGAAGAGAGAATAGGGACTCATACCACTTGATCTGAATGAAGATCCACCAAGAAACCACCTAGAATTCATCAATAAGAGATTGGAGGGAGGAAGAAACCCCATGGGAGGAATTTGGGTTGGTTGGTTTAAGTGAGGGAGGCTTGGGGTGCAAGCATTAATTAAAAACAAGAGGAAAAGAAAACACATACCCAAACCTGGGAAATCCAGACGGTTACCCCACAAAGTTTACCAAACTGTGCACATACCCAGTGTCTTCCACTATCTCAAGATGCCAAGTCGCATGGTTTGACTGACATAGTTTCCTTAACTATGAGCAGACTATGAATCCACCACTTTCTTACCTACAAAAGGTGAAAAGTTTCCCCTAGGAATCCCACACTATTCACAAACCATGAATTGTAACTATTCACCCTAGGAAAAGCCTTTAAAACTCCAAATTTCTACCTAGAACACCCCCAAACCAAAGGGGAAACAATACCTCAAGATTAAAATATGATAATGACACCACAGGGTGTCACAAACTCCCTACCATGTTACTTTATACCCCCATAAAGTATCTAAAAATAGGGAATTATTAGAAAAACTCTTCCCTAGTAAGACATAAATCTCTAACCAGCTTCCAATACCTCAAAAAAATTAAATGAGGAAAAAACACCATTATTAGGGTTAACCAATATTAAAATATTCATAACTCCCCACTTAATGAGAGTATAGATAGAGAAGATATTGGGATAGCCACTATATAACCTTCTTTGGAATAAGGGATATTAATATTTCCACCAATTCTCCTAAAAACCCCATGAAATTAAAATTAGATAACAGTAACTAACTTGAATAATACGTTTGAAACATCCAAGGTCATGATTCAAAATGATAAAACATCCCAAAAAATTACCCCAAAAGATCACTCCACAAGAATAGTAAAAGGACACATAGACCTTTCATAGGTCTCCCGAACATTTATAATTTCTCTACAATGGTGAAACCTTAGATAAAAACAAAAAAATAGGAATATCATCACCAAATAAACACAATTATCTTAATCATAAAAACCAAATAGAAATACCTAAGAGAATGAGATTGAGCATTGGTCTTCCTACCATTTAGAATTAATCTAATAAGGTGAGATAATTGACATTCTCTTTCCATGAAATAATAGGAAACTATGATCAACTACATTCCCACAATATCCAAATGTATTGCACTAAACACCACCCAAGATCACACTTATGAGGATCATGAATTGCTAAGGGAAGACAAGGATATAGCCTCTGGGCCATAACTATAATATAAGGGTGCTCATATCCAACTCCCTATAATATAGTCTCCAAGAAATTCCAACAGAGACATACAAAAAGGTGGATTCCATAGCCTAATTAGAAATAAAATCACACCCCAAGTATCCAATAATTCACCCCAGGTCCTTCTCATGTCCAAACAAGTGAAAAATAAATAGCCCATGGTCCACACCAAGAAAGGGAAACACGCATCAAGGAATGAGGCATGCACATCTCAAAAGATAAAAAATAGGTTCAAAATCATTTTCATTCTTTATAAAAAAGATAACTTGATACATTAAAGATAGGATAGTCCCTAAAAAAAATGAAAAAAATTAAAAAAGAGGAATATCCAAAACAACGAACAACCCTGAACTCTCCCATGGAAACAACAACACAGAACACTAACCAGATCTAATATAAGTCTAATAATTCTTCTTATAATTCCGGACCATCTCAAAAAACCTTTGAATGTGACCAGAACATCCACATAGATGACCTGTCTTTGGATATGATATACAAAAATGCCAAATTTTTTTGAACTTTCCACACTTGAAACACACAAATGAATTATTCTTTTCTGAAATTAGAATGTTTGGTTATGAATATGACTTAACATCACCACTACCTCCCTGATTCCCCTTATTACTAGATGGTTCATCTTTAACATCTATCATGGAAATGAAGCATCACCCATCATAGGTTTCCCTTCCAATATTTATTCAACAATGATGACCTTAAAAACACCTTTTATATAGGTTGTTAGGATAGAATAAAGTAATAAACATCACATATCTGGGAGAATGTCTCTAATAAAGAACCATTGCTTCTTCAAATCATTAGCAGAAAACTGTATAGAGAAAGGTACTAGGATAGTGAAAAAAAAACAGAATAAAAAAATAATAGAATTAAGGCATCCTTGAAGTATTCCCTATGGAGATCCTCAAATGGTTGGGCATGAATTAAGATTTTTCACCAATAATATTCCAAGACTTAGAAAAAAGGAAAATTACACCTCACTATAGAGGATTCTAGAGTGTTCATAAAGTTGAAAATATCTTCAACCTTTAATAAACACTCAATCACCTCATGATATCCTTGAATACCATAGAATATAGGAGGATAATAGTCATAGAACTATCATTCATGATCTAAAATCTAGGAATAACATGTATATACCACTCCATCACGAGTCTGGATAGAGTCAGAGAACAAAAATGCAATTTTATGAACACAAGGACAACTAACCATGGAATTACCTTATATACATTCCAATTCATTTCTAGAAGACTCATTTTATTAGATTATAAAAAACAACTTAACACTCAATCAAACCAATTTAAAAGTTATTAATATAATAAGATCAAAAATAATTAATCCAAACCAAATAAGATCACAAATAACCTAAAAAATTCTACACAAGGGAACTACAACTCAAAGAAACCAAAATGAGGTCATAAGCCCCATTTCAAAATATTTGGAAACATCTCCCACCAAAAACCCAAAGAATTTTGAAACTAACACAACCTTAAAATTTTTTTTTATATAGTTTCAAAATATTTCATAGGAAAACCATAAATAACCCAAAAAAAATTCAAGTATTACATCATATAATAACCTATATAATTATTTGATTAGTAACCCACAAAACCAAGAAAAACTTTCAAAGGTTCAAAATATTTTTACCCCAGAAACCAAGGTAACCAAAACAAGGTCTTCAAAATAACTTAGAGAAAAAATAATAAAACATATCTTTCTAACAACTTTCAAAAACTAAAAAACATCACTTAAAAACCATTATAATCCCCATAAAACACAAAATAGTCTCAAACCAAAAAAGGATAAAAAATAACAAAAATCACCAAACTTATCCAATATGTACTATTTGGATACACAATATTTCTGACCATGCACCACTCATGAAAGTGCTACTTGAATTATATCTAGAATGGCCTAGATGTATCACATATCGTTTAATATACTGTTCACCTTAACCATTCACCCTTTTAAACCTTTCAAATTTCCTAATCTATATTGAGAAACTTCCCGAGACGTCTCCTAAAAATCCCCTAAAACTGAGATAAAAAAATACACACCAAAACATGTCAAAAAAAAGATACCATAACTTCAAAAACCAAAATAAGACTTCCAAAAACCCATAAAAACATGAGATATGAACTAAGGAAGAGCTATCCAAACACGTCCCCTAACCTACCACACAAGTCCTAATAGTCCTAGACCCTTTCTACCATAGACCCAAAAATAAAAAAAGGTGAATCTTAAGAACCCATTCCCCTTTCATGAACCTAGATGTTCTGATACCATTTTATAATGAACCAACCCTCACCTCCATCTCAATCGATTACCAATACATCCCTCCATATACCCGAGGAGCATCCCTGATCCCCTAGGATGAATAAAAGTATCAATGGTATTTAACATAACCAATGCGGATTATTTCACCCCTAAGATGATGAATAAATACAATATCCAAATAAGGAATAAAATAAATGAGTAGGAACATACCAAAAAGGGAATCTAAAATCAATAACCAAATAATACAGTGTTTCAAAAACCACAACATAATCTAAAAGAAACCAAAATGGAAGACCAAAGTGTCCAAAACTAACTTGATATAACCCGTTATACCAACTGAAGGTCTAGCCACCATCTCTTCACGACACTCAAGTCACCACCACAACCACACCAACCATCCACTTCCAAGGAAGATGAAACTAGATCCAACCTAAAATCTAGGACTTGAAAAGGCCTAGAAAATACATGAAGACTAAATACTCACCAATGTGAGTATTTAGGGTGTGAGACAAGGCTAGTAGGATACCACCATGAGTCCATTTCACTTATTTTATTTAAAAAACCAACTATTATAGTTTTATAAGAAGACATGGAAAAATACATTTTAATTTTTACTTTAAAATAATGGGTGAAATACAAGTTTAGAATATTAACTTCCTCAAAGATCTCATTTGTAAATTAATTTCATGAAATTGGTGATATTTCAAAATAAATCCAATTCCAAGGGAGAACCAAAAATTTGTCTTTAAACATCACGCTTTCAAAACTAAAACCCACACATGATTTGAAACATTTTAAAACCATTTCAATAAAATTCTCTCTTTGGAAATAACTTTCCAATTTAACTTTAAAATCTTACACACACACACCGAATATAGGTTAAATAATGAATTAGAGATAAATAATCGAGAAGCAACAAGCTAAATAAATGGATGGAATAACACTATCCCAAAACAAGGCTAAACCAAAAAACAGATCAACAAAACAATCAAGTCCATCCAAGAAATAGAAAATACACATGTAAATATATAAATGAAAAAATGCATAACATAGATACATAGAATGAGGAAAAACCCCAAGGACTAACGGGACCTCCCAAGACACAAAACCTTGGACTTAACTGCTGGTATGGTATAATCACGCATATATCCACCAAATCCCTCTAAATAGTTTTCTTAGTGAAAAAACCCAAAGACTAGTGATAATTAAATACAACTAATGTGGTCTAGCTAGTGAAAAACCTAAATTAGCCAAGAAATTTACCACTACTACCCACTTAGAAAGCATAGTATCCACATGGAATAATAATGTAGGTGGGCCATAAAAATTAACATCATCACAAGAAAATAAAAAACCTCTAGGGATAACACCACAATAAAATAATTTCCACCTCATGCACTATCCTCAAAGTGATCCCCAAAACACGAGCACAACATGCAATGCATAACCAAGCATCCATCACATGGATACACACAAAATCAAAAAATCAGGGGGGTCACAATGAAACTATTAATGATCAATGCATCACAAGGTGCCAACCAGGACTTCAATTATCAACATACAATATACAAGTTTGTGAATTCATTTTTTAAAAACAACTTGGAATACTAACAAAAATCCAAAATAAAATAGAATAATCAACATGTATAACCACCCAATTCAATGGAAACCCCATTTAACACTTTAACACCAAAACACCCTTTAAAACATAAAGCCCTCTTTTATCAAAAAATGTAAAACCTATTTGGAAACCTTATTTTTATTAAAACAACAAAAAGTGAGTTTCTTTAAGAAAACAAACCATGAAGTTTTATCTATCATGGGGAGTGCATAAAATAACATTTCACATCAAGATACCATTTCAATCATGAAATTCCACCCATTTTCTACATGAAAATAAGTACAATTCAATGAAATATTTAATAAAACAACCTTAGATACTTCACACTATGATTATCTAGGTAAAACATGAATTTGGAAAACTCCAACAAAAATGGAACTCTTAAATAAAAGTTAATGAAATAGAAACACCTACCTCAAGGATAAAAACCAGTTTACCTTGGATAGAATCCACATGAAATAGACTCATGCTATTGATCACAACCATTTAAAAAAATCCCAAAATCCATGAAACCCTAGACAATAAAATAATCCAACCATGAAACTAAGGGTTACATGGATTAGATAAAAATAGATAATACTATAGGAAGAGAGAACATGGACTCATACTAGTTGATTTTGATGAAAATTCACTAAGAAACCACCAAGAATCCATCAAGGAGGAGCTTATAGGGAGGAAGAAACCCCATGGGTGGAATTTCATTTGGCTGGTTCAAGTGAGGGAGTCATGGGGTGGAATAATCAGTTAAAAATAAGAGTAAAAGACAAAAATAACATCAACTAGGAAATTGACATGGTTACACCACATGGTTTACCAAACCGTGCAGCTACCACTGTCTTAAACCCCCAAGTCGCACAACTTATCTCACACGGTTTCATTAACCACGTTTTCACCATACATCTGTCACTACCTCATAAGAAAAATGTTCATTGTTTCCCTTAGGGAGGATAAATTATTTGAAAATCATGCACTATAACTATGAACCCTAGGAAAAGCCTCCAAAACTCCAAAATTCAACCTATAACACCCCCCAAACCAAGGGGAAACACCACCCCAAGTTTAAATTAATAAAATGACATAATGAGGTGTCAAAATACGCCTTCCTATAACTCCAAGTGTTAGTGTTATAATAATTCTATTATCCAAATGTAACCTCCCCGGATCCACTGTGGGGAACCCATGTCTCACTGATGGAACATCATAGTCGAGGGAGTATTGAACCTTTTTAGAGGTCCCTTTCCCCATACAAGCTAATAGATTAGGGTGTACTGACCCTGTATATTAAATACCTACACCCTGAGTGGGTATGTTACACCCTGACCATAATTTATAGGTTTTTTAATTATTTAATTATTTTTAGCCTCATTTCTTAATTTTAAGTTGAACTAGTTTTAAATTTTAAAATTTTGGATTTTATGGTTTGGAGAACAATTGGTGCATGGTTATTAGAAATTGTGTGAAACCCATGAGAGCATGTATGTAGGTTTTATAAATCGAACTAGATAGAAAAAACATAGTTTCCTTAATTGTTCACCCATCTTGTGTGAGGTTTCCAAAGCCTCTAGTATAGGTGAAATATTAGTGCATTGTTTAGACAAAAATGCGGACAAACCATACCTAATGTCTATTTGATTATTATTTTTTAAAATAATCCCCATATTTCCCTCATGTCATTCCTCCCTTAATCTGCTAAAGCCTCCCCCACCTCTCACACTCATTAGAATCTGCCCAAGGGACTCTTAGTTGTGTTTCCTCCTCCTATCCTCCCTATGATTTTAGGTTTTTTTCCCTGTTTCTTTTTGATATCATCATAGGTTGGAATTTATTCTTCTACCATTCTGTATTCTCTTCTTATTTCCTGGTTTCCTTTCCTCCCTTAAGTTGTGCATGACCTAGGGAGAACTCAAAACCTATTTAGGTGCTTTTTGTTTGTTTTATGGTTCTTAGGGTTCATGAGGGTCAATATAAGTTCCATTATTATAGAATTCATTGAAGGTGATGACTCTTGGACCTTTAATGACTTTATTTCAACCTTTTAAGGTAGGTTACCCTATTCCCAAGACTTTTAATTTAAATATAAGATTTATTTTGTGTTTATTAGGGTTTTTATTATATTATGAAGTAAATTAACTATAGAAAATGTTTGTGATGGATGGAACTGGACTCTTTCATGATTTCCATGTTTTACTATTCTTTGGATATGGTTTTTATCTAATGAAAAGTGTTTATAAAATATGTTTTAAGGATTTAAGCATATAAAGTGATTGGTTTATCTTCAAAATTGCTTTATTCATCAAATATTGAGATATCAAGAATTACTTAGCATTTCAAATTTTTTTCCCATAAAGTCTTAATGGCATGTTTTATTTTCAAGATGATCAATGTTTATTCTTAAAAAGCTATAAACTGGTTGGAAATATCTAATGATTCTTGAAAAGTAAGATTCAATCCAGTGGAATCCCATACTTTTATATATTTTTTAGACTTAAATTAATGTGATAACATGTTGGTATGTTTTTAAGAAAATGGGAATTTCAATGGTAGTGTAGAAGGGTGAGGTGTTACTGTATAATTTCTTTTCATTGTTGTGTGATTGAGATATGGTTTTGCTGTTACACCTCCCTTATGTATTTGAATTATGGTCATCAAATATGGGAATCCTGGGTAACTAGGTGGGTAGGCTAGGAGTAGTATCTATGTGAATTGGTAGCGCCTCAACCTAGTTTCACTAGAAATATTACATTACAATACTAACTAAACATCATCATATGAGTGATTACCCTTAGTCATTGGGTTAATCCCCCTAATAAATCATGGTCATGAAGGATATAATTTGATATTTGACACCAAGATATAATGATCCTATAACCCCAATAACTTATCCCCTTAGGGATTTATAATGGATATTTCTCTCACTTTCTCTTATTTCTATTATATTATTTTTTAATGATCTTTTTCCAAGATTCTTTTTTATTTATAAAATGAAAAAATAGTGTTTTATCTCCCTCTATTTATCAAATCTGATAATATTCTTTTTATTGCTATGTTTTCTCCCAAATAATCTTACTTTTTCAACATTTTACTTCTTATAAATGGAGTTTTATAAAATCAATCATTCTTTATAAAATTGTATTGGAAATCAAAGCAGTAATTTTTTTTCTAAAGAATTAACACATTACTTATTTTGAAAAGAAATAAAAAACCCTATTTTCATATATTTATTTTTTCAAACTACCATGAAATGTGTTTCTCTTTAAATGTAAGTAAGAGGGTGTGTTTTTTATTTTGGAATCCCCACTATAAATGTTTATGCTCATGCCTATATATCTATGATTTTTAAGTTGCACATTTAAGATTATATTTTATTCCCTACCATGGGGATTCATGATTCTTGTGTATTGGGAAGTAAATTATATAGTCATATGGAGACATATATATTTTTATTTTAGTTTATTTTATCACAATTTAAACTTGGTATTTTTCATCTTTCTATATATGAAGGGTATTTATAGTTTCTAGTGGGTGAATAAAATCCATTGGAGGTGAATATTTTCTTTGAATGAGAGCATGTTTAGAGGGAGAGAGAGGTTTTTGGTTGTTTATGCTATTTATTGCTTTCCTAGTTTTGATATTAAGTTGATATATTATTTATTTTTCTCTGGCGTGAACATCCTATGCACGAATGATCCATGCTATAATTTTATTTATTTTCCACTTCTTGCATTTATTAATTATTTAATGAGTGAAATTATTCCCATAGGGTGTTTCATTGATGCTCAGGAACTTTTTCTAGCTTGTGAGGATTGGGAACACCCTTTACGCCTTGTTTTTGGTTGGCTTATGCGTCTTATAGAGGTAAAACTCGGTTTGGTTCATGAAATAATGGCATCATAGGAGGAGTCAATTTATTTTCTCTATAGTAACCTTAGCTTTCTTGTGAGTAGATCTTGTTATTTGGGATGACTGGTAGACGGAGATATGATCATTATAGCTTAAGAGGTATGTCATGTGTTGGTTCCTAATAACCACCACTCGTGATGAAACTTGAGTTACCAAGGGATTTTTGGATTTTGATGTTGAGATATTATTTTGGGTATGAAATGGGAGTTGATCTAGTGGTACACGGTGATCTCACATGGGTTTGTAACCCATGTGGATCTTGCATAACTGGTTCTATGTTACTCTCATTGATGGTTATGTTATTGATACTTGTTCCACCAAGCCATACGATTAATTCATGCATAGTCACTAGCATTATGTTGTGAGTTATTTTTCAATTGTGTTTTTACTAAAAGGTTTGAAAAGGGTTTTGGATTTTAAAGTGGTGTTCATGTAAATTTTAAGATTATAAAAATAAAATTTCATGTTTTGAAATGGTTTCAAATAGCTAAAGACCATTTTATAACATAAAAGGGTAATTTTGTGATGGGTAAACATTTTATAGATTTATTTTATGGACCTTGTACCAAAAACACTATTTTAATGATATGAAACTTGATTTTGAAAATGAGTGATTTAAAATATGTTCTGTAATCAAAATATTTGGTTTTGAAAATGGTTTAAGAGGTGAATTTAAATTTTTTAAATAATGTTGTGTTTTTCCATGTTTGAATTTTCAATTTAATTTTTTTTTATTTCTTTTAAATTATGGTTTATAAAAATTAATTGAAATATAGTTGGTTGGATTTTTCAAAGGGGGATGAAATGGTTTTAGGGTATGTTTTTGAAAATGATTCCTGTACTTTCAAATTTAATTTTTGGGATTTTAAAGTGAAAAGAGTCAGTTTTGTAAAGATGTTTTTATTTTAGTGATTTTTATTTTTAGTTGTGGTTTATGATTCTTATTGGGACTATTTTATTTGGGTTTGAGAAGCATGAATCAATGGATTCATGTTTCATTTTATTTGAGTATTCCCCTGAAAGGCCTTGATAAAGAGTGTATAGTCAGTCTCTGAGATTCCATCCTCCATGTATAAGTGAATATTGGTGTTGGGAATTTGTATTGGATTTAGTTGTGAGGTTTGGGATTAGTGAGTTATAGGAAACTGAGGTCTTGAGGAAATGTTGAAATTGAATATCTCTAGGTATTAATGTTTAACAAATCCTAATGATGTATTAATTATTTTATGTGATCATCCATTTTTAAGAGGTTCATGCCTCAATGTTGGTGTCAATTATTTTAATGGGATAGTCTTGGGTGGGTTGTTGGGATGATTGGGAAGTGTTCTTTATATTTCTTATCTATTGGGATCATTGAGGGTTTTGTTTCAAGAGTTTATACCCAACTATCCTCCCTTGACCAAAGACTAGTTCTCATGTTTATCATGTTGAGGTGGGTTTTTTGGGGAATACTCACCCATATCGTGTCTTCCTATTCTGATTGATTAGTCTCGATTACCGTTATTATGGGTGGTAGACATTCGAGTTCATGGTTTTACAAAGTGTTTAAGGTTTTCTGGGTGGTTCCTTGTTTGAGATATCTCGAGTCTTGGAAATAGTTTTGAATATGGATGAGAATCAATGGTTTCTCTTAGGAACCTTATTTTTTTAGAGTTTGGGTTTTCCAAGGAATCATGATTTTAATGGAAGCATATTCTTGGGGAATTAGGAATTTTTTTGGGGAAGTGGCAGTGTTCAACATTTTTTGTATCATTTCTCATAGCCTTGGGGTTTTGTTAGGACTTGCGGGTTTGTTTTATATTTGGAGATAAATGTTTGGATAGAGTATTAATATAGTTGGGATTCCACCACAGAAGGGTCTCATGGTGAACTTGGCCTTCAAGATTTTATGATGGGGGTGATTCTTTATCCCTTCCCACCAGACCCTGATCATAATAGATTGGATAACTCAGGTTTTGGGTCATTTGACAAATTCTCACAGGGATCCTGAATAAACCATGCTAATTTATTTTTATTTTTATGTTAGGTATTGGGGTGTTCCATGTTTTGAGGTTATGATTAGAGATCCAAGTCTCTTCCATTTATTCTTCTGTTGTATGGATCATGATCTTTCTTATCATTAGCCATTTTTTTGGATGTTGGTATGGTTCGTTGAGGATGATTTTACCAGCTTCTTTTTAGTTTTATAGTTTCTAATTTTTAATGGGAAGTGAGTGTTGGTTCTTGGTCTTTATGTTTTGAGAGTCTCATCTTGAGTGGTAGTTTTTCCTTGTTTCTATCGTGATAAACCAAATATCGTTGGACTTTCTGGGGGCATAAAGTGTCATGGTGGTGGGAATTGTCACACCCTGACCATGACTTGTTAATTAATTTTTATTATATAATTATTTTTATCCTTTTTTTTAATTTCAGGTCAAACCAATTTTAAATTTTAAAATTTGGGATTTTCTGATTAGGACCACTATTGATGTATGATTAGTAGATATTGTGCGAAAACTATGTGAGCGTATATATAGGTTTATAGAGATGGACACACGACCAACACATAGATTCCATAACTTTCTTCCATGCCCATTTGGGGTGTCTAGAGCCACTTGTAGAGGCACATGTTTGGTGCAAAATTTAGCCAACTGTGCATCTAAAAAATGTGCAGCGTCCAAGTGTTTGTCTTTTTGAAATCCCCATTTTATGCCTTGTGTTTTATATTAATAGGATAAACCCCTACCCCTTTCCCACTCATTTTATGACACCCAGGAGGATCCAAACCATGTAACCTCCCTTTCTTCACTCAAATTTTTGGTTGATTTCTTCCACATATCTTCATTTAATCATCAAAGCTTGACATTTCTTCTTCTTCTCTTCCTTCTTCTCTTCATATTTTCTGGTTTCTTTTCCTCCCTTGTGGTGTGCATGACCTAGGGATAACCCTAAAATGATTTGGTTTTTTTAGTTCTTGGTTCCTAGGTTTTGTGAGGGTTGATTTGTGGCCCCTTATTGTGGTGTTCATCGAAGATGAAAAATCTCATACCTTTCACAAACTGATTCTATATTTTTAAGGCAGGTTACTATATGTCGAAGCCTTTAAATTAAAAACTATAATTTATTGGGTGTTTTAATTATATTGTGAAGTAAATAAATTATATAAAATGTTTGTGTTTAATATAAATGGACTCATTTATATTTTCCATTTTTTATGCTTTGTCCATGGGTTTTGTGTAATGGAAAATGTTTCTAAAATCTATTTTAAGGGGTCAAGTAAAACAAGTTCTCATTTTATCTTACAATTTTTTTATTCATTAAATAATTATATATCAATAATTCCTTGAACTTTTGGATAGTTATTTATCTAAATGATTAATGGCATGTTTTATTTTCCAAATATCTTTGACGTGGTTTTTAAATTCTCCCTTGTTTTAAATATGGATTATACACATATCCATATATATATATATATAAGAACACTCTTTGAAAATACGTACTCATAGTTGAGAAATTATGTACATTGTGTTAAGGGGAAATTATATATATATATATATATTTAGGTTTATATGTGTGTAAGTGTAAATAGCGGTTTTGGAATGTGAAAGCTATGATATGAAAAATCGTTTTCAAAATGATCCATGTTTATTTATAAAAGTGGTTTTCCAAATGATCAATTTTTTTGTGCTTATTACTATTTAATATTTTTATAGTTTTGATATTAGGTTGTTTTGTTGTTTATTTTTCTCTAGTATGGATGTCGGATGCATATATGGGTCACGCCATAATTTTATTTAATTTTCACTACTTAATTTTTTTAATTATTTATTAGGATAAATTGTTTCCAAGTGGTGTTTCCTTGATTCCTAGAAACTTTTTCTAGCTCGTGTGGATTGAGAATGTCCTTTGAGGCTTATAAAAAGATGAATAGAGCATCTGATGGAGGGATGACTCGGGTTGGTTCATAAAAGGGTACAAGGGGGATGTATTAACCCTATTTGTACCAAGGAATTAGTGGAAAATTGTCCAAAAATAAACCTGATTCCAGTGTGTACCAAACCCAATCTCACTCTGAATATCACACTCAAGTCTCAACGCCATCCAACCATGCTAAAAGATGTGACTACCTCACACAACCTCATTCTATATCTACGATGTCGAAGCAAATGTTACCATCACATTATATGGGAATTATATATTGGGAGGAATACTTGTGGGTCCAATTTTGATCCTAAGGAAGGATATAAGTTGGGTAGTTCATTCTAATGAAAGTACACAACATGTCCTTTAGAGTAAAATAGGTTTTATCCCAATTAAAGCTTCAATTGTGTCCGACTATCCCACATAGTGTGATAGAAACTATATAGGCACTGTGTTGTTTAAGGAACATGACATGTGGGATGACTTGGGGTCCTGGGCCTGTACTCCCTATTTATAAAAAACTAGAAGGCTAGGGTCACAAGACATGTGGCCCTGATCACATGGAATATTATATTTATCTCATCCCCAAAACCTATCTACTGGAACACCCATAATACTTGGATTGTGTTCCTATAAAATACACAACATGTTGTTATAAATTTTGAACTTGGTTCATATAATTTACTAGATATTCACATTTAAATGGATGTTTCCATATAACTCATAAGAAACATCATCTGAGGCTCTGATTCTAGAGGAAACACTATAAACACTAATTTTTAGCTTCATATCATGGTAAGTTAGAATCCTACATTGACCCATACACTTTCATCATGCCTTACACCACTGTATAGGGTTGTTCATCTCATTTATTATTCACAATATATAATACTTTATCTAAATACCCACAATCCATTACCTCCATAAAAAAGAAAAAAATAATATTAGTTCAAGGTTTGATCATTATGAAAACTAGATCAAAATTAGAATCATCATCCTATCATTGGTTAATGAAAAATATGAGAAAAATAAAGGGAGAAATGAACAAAAAATAATGTGATATAATCTATTTCCATTACAAACTTGGACACCAATCAGATTCACAGTAATTAATAATATATGGATAATCAATGCAACAAATAAATTCAGGTCCAAATGAAAAATAATTAATTAATAGGGTGCCAAATGAGGGGAAAAATATGAAATTATTATTATTTTAAATCCATTCTTGTAATCAGAAATAAAAGGGCATGAATCCATAAATAAAAAAGTCATTACTTATCAAAGGATTGATCATTGGTGAAGAATGGATTTATGTTTATATAGTTGGGAATCACCACTAATTTCAATCATTTACCCATGAATTCTATTTTATCACACATTGTACATTCTCCCAATGATAGATATTTCAATTATCAAGGTTATGTGACTAACCCTAGATTATTATTATAATATTGATTAAATAGATGACTAGATGGGTCAATCAATTATTAAATGAATGAATGAATGAAGGAATGAATTGATTAATTAATTTATTATCCAATTTATCTCCATAATCCTCCGACAACTATGAAATTACATGGGACCAAATGTAGATGGATCTTATACCATTTTTAGGGTTCACACAATGATCCATATTCAACAGAGGTCTCAGTTTCCCCATCCAAGATCTAGTTCAAGTGGAAACCCATTATTTCCCGAGTGATGTGTGTGTCTAGTTTAATATATTTAATATATCAATATCTGGGCTCCCAGATAACAAAAAATTCATGAAAATTCCTTGAATCACTTAAATAGTATTTTTTAAAATATACCGAGGGTTTAATTTAAAAAACTAGGGTGACTAAAAAATTCAAAGGAAGAATATATGATCTAGACTATATATGAGGAACATGAGCATATAAAATTGATATACTTCAAGGTGTTACAAAAAAAATATTTAAAACAATAGAATAAAGTTGGTGCTTTCTTTTTACTTGTCCAGTTCTTGGATTATAGGGCCAATTATATACCCCTGTACAATCTTCTTTTGATAATAATAAGGGAGATGGGTATATGGGATAAAAACCATGACCCACTAAATATGTAGTTATCCTAAATAGAGGATAACCTTGTTAAGGAATCTTGGTGTTCTTTTTGTGTCACTTTACTACTTATGTACATGTATACTGACAAAGAGAAAAAAATAATAAGAGATATTTTCACTAAACAAGCGAGGAGGTGGAAAGGGATAAAAATTCTAATTGGTGAAAATAAAACCATCACCGATTCGGCCCCTATACAATGGAATTTCTTAAAGTGATCCCATAACTTCTTCTTTAATAATTTTTTTCCATGATAGAAAAATATTTATTTTGCTGTGGAATTATTTTTATTATCTTAATATGTATTGAGTTTAGATCAACTTGGGTATTTCATATTGGTTTTATTCAAATTGTATTAATATTATTTTTATTTTATTTATCCTAGGAATGTTCACATTTCTTTATGTTTGTTACAGTTCAAAAGGGTATGTTTGGTTTAGTTTTTTTAATTAAATTTAATTAAATTTTAATATAGTCTAATCAATTTTGCTAAATGAAAAATTATAAAATGCACAAATTACCAAATACACCAATGACTGAATGGATGGATGAACAAATGAAAGAATTAAAGAGTGAACAAATTACTAAATGAAAAATTAATAAATGCACAAATGACCAAATTCTCAAATTAATGTTTTTATAAAAGACAAAATGACCAGTATTAATGCCTCTTAATAGCTTGAAATTAGTATATTCAGACTAATATTAGAGCCTCTAGACAACATAATAAACTTCTGGTCTAGCTGAATTATATATAAAAAACCCTTAGATTTACAATTCATCATGGATTTCTTTAATCTCAATATTTTAGATCAATATATCATTGGAAAATAGTCATATGAAATATAAAGAGTTATGAAAGAAATCATACAGTGATTTAAAACTAAATTTTGAACAACAAAATGGTCAATTAATTTTTATTTTAGTTTTATAAATGGTATATAATCTTCTTATCAATATAATAAAAAACATAATCATACAATTTCATGGGATGTAGCTCAAGTTATTTTCAAAATAAACCACCTTCTATAGATATCATAATCTATTTTGGGAATATTTCTTATGTATAATATAATATCAGGAAGCTTTTGGTAAAGTAAATATTGTTTACTTTTCCTAGAAAATAAATCTATTATTGGATACTAGAAAGTCGATGTGGTTGTGGAATATATTCACCTAGGGTTTACAACTCTAAAAGTTTCATATTGAGTATTAACTCAATATTTACTAATGCATGATGATTGGGTATAAGACAGATCACCTTGATAGACACTACCAAGAGATATTCTTTGGATGATTCACATGATATTTACAAACCATTATGAATTTTTTGAAAATGTTTTTTTATTTGAAGATATTACCAATGATACTAAGCTTATTATTCTGAAATTATCCTTATATAAAATTTAAATTTACGTCAAGTGTTTGACCAGTTTACGAAATAAACATTATGATTCATAATGTTATTATCTAATATAGTATATATAATTTTTTTTAAATGTAATCTAGTGGAAATATTGGATACTATATCAATTCATGGAATATATATAATGATTTACCTCTTAGTAAATACAATGAAGCTAGACCTGGAGATGGAGATGGAAAAATTATAGCTATATTTTGGAAGCTGACTCACGTTATAACCAATAACCTTACCCTATGGAGAAACCCATTCATCTATAATATAGTGTATCAATGATATACCATTTCATGCAACAAGAACCTACATCATTCAATGGAACCACAAATCCATTAGTAGTTGAGTAATAGATGAGTTCCCTAGAGAAGATATTTTTTTATTTGGGATGTATTGAAAAGGATAAAGTAATTATGGAAGTTTATAGTATCATAGAGGATTTAGATTAATTGTTTTCATTGATTCAAAACATTAAGGATATGGATTAAATAAGGAGAATGGAGTAGAAGGATTTTAAGACAATTATATTTTAAAAATATTTTCCTTGAAAAAAATGAGAGGATATGGAGAGGAAATTATAGAGTATTAGACAAAAGTAAGAGGAAAATGTTTATATGTTTAGATAAAACTTTATGAGGTTAGAAACATATTCTTTGGAATATATAAGTAATCAAAATATTAATATTGACTATTTATTTGAGGGGATAATTCTAATCCTTATAAGGTCACTACTCTCCTAAACATTATCATCACATAAGGATATTTTATCATGTTTTATGAAGAAATAAAAATAATTATCTAAGTCTAAGGAAAGAAAGAGAACAAAAGGATGTATGATCACCTCATGAAGCAAAAAATGGATAAGGGGAAGAAGAGAAGGGAATTTCAAACATGTGATACTTAGAGAAGGAAACACCCTAGTACATGCTTTAATGGAATAAGAGTTTTATTTGAATATGGATAAAATGAAAATCATGATCATGAATGTAAGGGTAATTTATAATCCATCAAAGTAAAGTGGTTTAAATATAAATAGATAAGGAACTATGCCAACCAATTCCTCAAACACTATGGGAACTTGCCATAGAATACGTTAAAGGGAGATATAAAAACATATATAATAATTACATTTGAAGTATAAGTTTCTAGAGATGTGGCGATAGGTACTATGATTTTAACTTCAAAATTAGATAACACTCTATTTGATTTTGGATCCATGCACTCTTTTATATATTCTATGTTTGGAAATAAAATTCTATATTTTTTAGCACACTAAGAAGCTACTTATCAATCAACACACCTAGAGGAAATATTATTTCGAAAAATACATTTCATTCAATTCTCATTATGATGAATGTTTATAACATATTCAAATTTTGATAATTATACCTATGGCATACTTTTATATAAACCTTGGTATGTATTGGATTTAATTGTATAATGAAAAAAAATTATTTCTAAGAGAATGAGATCATTATTTGTGATGATGATGTAGAACTACATTTCCTTATGATAGAGACTTCATCGACTGAATCATGTATGGATCCACCCCCAATAACCCTCCTTAATTAAATTCATGGAGAATAAGAGTACATAAAACCTATGAATAGAGATGTAAACCCTTGATTAAAATATTTTCTTGTTATTAAATAATAAATTAATGTGTTTCCTAAAGAACAACCTAGACATCCACCTAAGTGTGAAGTTGAGTTTCCTATTGAACTCATCCATGATGAAAAACCTATATATAAGAGTCTTGAAAAAGTGGACATAGTAGGGATAGTGGATATAATGAAACAACTACTGGAGTTGTGTGGTAATGTATTCATACTTCCAAGGATTTCACCTTAGGGAGATCATATTATGATTTTTAAAAAGAAGGATGAGACTATGAGGTAGTGCATTTATTATAGGAAAATCAATGAAATTACCATGAAGAATAAGTAACATCTACATTGCATTGATGAATTGTATAATCAACTTCACGAAACAAAAAATTATTCAAATATTTACCATCATTTTGGGTATCATCAATTTTGAGTAAGGATGATATTCTAAAAAAACATTTCAAATGAGGTATGGGCATTATGATATTATAATAATACCCTTTGGATTGACTAATTCAATTTTTTTTATGAATCTAATGAATATATTATTAGAGGAATATATTAACAATTTCATTATTATATTTATTGTTGTTATCTCGGTAAGCTCCAAAAGTTTTGAAGATTATAAAAGTCATTCACAAATCATTATTGATACTCTTAGAGGAAAGAGGTTATATGCGAAATTATACATGGGTGAATTATGGATTTACGAAGTTCCATTTTTTGTCCATATTGTCCATATGGATGTAATATCAGTTTATCCTTTAATGACAAGGGTACTGAAAGAATTTATTATGACAACAAAACATAAATGAGGTACATATATTCCATGTGTTAGTAGGTTACTATTAATGATTGGTCCAAAAATATTCCCTATTAGAAAACCGGCTAACCTTGTTTAAAAGTAATGGGGTTAATTTATTATGGAAAGTTGAATGAAAAGAATGTTTTGAAGAACTAAAAAGAGTTTTATCAATGAATCAGTGTTGAAATTAACATTAGGAGGGGATATATTTGTGTTATATAGTGGCATGTAAATCAAAGTACTTGGATGTGACCTTATAAATAATGATAAAGTTATTACCTTTGCATAAATGTAGTTAAAGATCCATGAAGAAAATTACCAACACATGATATTGAGTTGGAAGCTATAATTTTTTCCTTGAATATTTTGAGGAAATATATTTGTAGAAAAACATTTGAGATATATATGGATCACAATATTTTTAAATACATATTTTCATAAAAATATATCAACAAGAGGAAATGTAGATGGTTAGAGATACTCAATGATTATGATTTTAATAAAAAACACCACCTTAGGAAGGAAAATAAGGTATTAAAAGATTTATATATGAAATATCAAAGAGTTATGACCAAGATGAGTATTGAAAATGATACTTTATTCGGGTACTTAGGAATGTTGAATATAGAAATTATTAGTGAAGGGAAAACATCACACCTTTTAAAAAACATTACTAAAAAATCCTTACTGAAAAATATAAAAAGATCACAACTCAATGAAATGATTTTAAAAAATAAAATTAAATCATTTAATGATGGGAAACTGGATTATTTTTTGTATTAATATGGTGTGATGAAATTTAGAAAATGGTTAAGTGTTATATCCATACCCGAGGATAAGAGATAATTATTAAATAAATCCTAAATATAAAATTTATCTATACATCTTGGAAGCCCCAAAATGTATTGGGATTTAAAAAAAATTATGGGATAATATAAAATGGTAAATTGAAAACTATGTATCAAGATGATTTGTTTTTCAATAATTAAAATCTTAGAGACAACTTAACAAAGGAGTCAGGAAACCTCTATATATTCCTGTTTGGAAATGGGATGATATTACTATGAAATTTTTCATTAGATTTTCAAAGACTATGAGAATGAATGATTCCATATGAGTTATTATTGATTAACTCACAATTTACACTCATTTCCTTACTATAAGGTAAGATCTACCTCTTGATTACCTTTAACAATTTTATATTAATGATATTGTGAGACTTCAGGGAACAAATCTTCCAATTATATCCAATCATGATCTGTTGTTTACATTGAAATTATATAAGAGTTTTCAAAAGGCTCTTGAGTATGAGCTAGGTTTGAGTACCTCTTATCATCCTAAAATTTAGGGATATTCTAAAAGGATTATTTGGAAATTATAAGACATATTGATATCCCACTAACTTGACTTTCATGGTGCATAAGATCAATATCTAACTTCAGTGGAGTTATTATATAATAATTTATTTCATTAAAGCATTCAAATGGGACTATATGAATCATTTTATATTAATAGGTTTTTTAGTAAAACATTTAGTGATGAATATTGTGAAAGGAATCTTGTAGGCGCAGATCTTCAGGAGGAGACAACAATAAAAGTGAAAACTAGTTAGAATCATATTAAGGTATATAAAATCCAGGAAAATAGCTATGCACGTAATTGAAGGAACGATCTAGAATTTAAATTATAGAAATCATTTTTCTTGAAATTATATCTATGGAAGGGTGTTATAAGGTTTGTAAATAAAGGGAAACTAACTTATAGGTACATTGGGCCTATTGAAATTATGGAAAGAATTGGAGTTATAGCTTACTATTTAGAAATTCCACCTAGCCTATATAAATTTCACAATGTGTCCCATATCAATTTTTTGAGGAATTAAATTCTAGAACTAATTCATGTGCTCACCTATAAGGAAATATTATTTTAACCTAACTTATCTTACTTTTATGAGTCCATTTATAATATTGACACTAGAGAAGAAATGTTGTATAATTAGATGACTCGAATAGTAATGGTACGTTGGAGAAATTATAAAATAAAATATCTTATATGGGAACTTAAACAAGTAATGATAAATAAATACCCAAATATATTCAAGATTTTAAATTCTTGAAATTTTTAGGAAGAAAATTTTGAAAGAGGGAATAATTTTACACCCGAGATTCAATTATAATAATCTTTTCTTTCTCAAGAAACAATAACATAATACAGTTCAAATTATTCATGAATGTTATTAAAACGTAAATTATAAATTATCATAAATTAAATTTTATTAAATTAATATCATTTCTTAATTAATCATGTCAAAATTAGGCTATGGTGATTTTTTGATATTTTTCAGATATAATTGATTTTTTTGGGTAAATAGTAAAAATACCGATTTTATTAAAATAACCACTTTTATAAAGTTATAATGATTAAAGATTCAATTTAATTTTTATGAAATATTTATTTATTATACCAAATATATATTAAATAAGTAATAAAATGTATATAAAAATATATTTTTTCTTTATAAATATACCTTTAATATTTTTTAAATCTAAATAATGTTTTTCAAATATAAACTATTTTTAGTTATTTTGTTTTAATAATATATTTATAAGATTACATTAGGTTTTTGTGTGATTTTATAGAAAAAAAATTCCTTTTATTTAAAATAATCCAATCAATTACTTTGGGTTCAACATAATACTTTATTTTTAATTAAAATCATTTTTATTCTTAAAACAAACATTTTTTCTAAAAATGACTTTCATTGTGTTTTATGAACTTATATTAAAATAATTTTCTATCACTTATTAAGATTTAATATTGTTTAATGGATTAATTTTTTTTAATAAATATAATAAATATTATTTAATAAATCCAACTTATTTTCTGGTCATAATGAAGAGTAAAAATTGTAAATTTTATTAACATGGTTGAGGATTTAACAGATTTAACAACTGGTTGAACTAAGATTTAAGGGTATAAATGTGACATAAACTTGTATAAAAATAATTTTATGGTTTTATTTAGACCTTAAAATCATCATATTATAATTATTTATTATTTTGAGCCACTTTTAAAAGAAAAATACTCTATATTTTTCAAATCATTTAAGTAATTTCAAGTTTTTCATTTCCCTCACTTATAAAAGTGATACACATATACTATCTTATTAAAACCTATTTATCCAGTTATATCAGTCAATAACTAAGAAAAGGTCATCCCAAAATTCCTTCCCATGACCTAGAGACTCTATTTTCATAAAATCACCATCCTAAAAGGCTTAAGGTGTAATTCAAAGGTGGTTTTCTGAAGAAGAGGTATAAATTTTAATCGAGTGTTTTCATTTTATTTCCTCTTGTAACTCCTTAAAATATTCTATAAAAATGACCATAGAATAAAATTATTATATTATATGTAATATTTTTTTTTTATTTTAGTGACACAACTCATTTTTCTATCCTTTATATCCTATGGAAAACAAAAATATTGCTTGTGCATAAGAATGGATTGTCGTCTCTAAATAGTAGTACGATTCATTTTTCATCACCATTTTACATGGATTTTTATTAATATAGAAATAAATAATATTAATGTTATTTATGAAATAATTATGTTTAAGGAAATATAATATATCATTCTCCTTATTAACCTTCCAATAATTAAAAAATGATAACGCTGCTCGTGTATACTTCCGAACCACCACCATAATGAAGCTTTGTGATTAATTATTCATGTTATCCATTAAATGATAAATATAAATATGCATAAAGTAAATATATATTATATTAATTTCATTATTACCATTTTTTATATGATAGAACCATGATCAATATACAAGGATTGAAATTACCAAACTGAAACTTGCTTGAAAAATGAAACAACAAATACTTAGAAATAACAATTTTAATAAAGTATTATTAATAAAAAAGTGTTAAAATTTTATAAGTGGATAATATATTATATTTTTAGTATTTATATGATTCTATTAAATAATTATAATAAATTTAAATTATTTATACAGGAGCCTAAAATCATATACAAATCAAGTCGTACCAGATGTACGGTTTTATTTTACAATCACATCCTTATTCAAGAATGTTTGTATTTTATTTTACATTGGGGGAATTATATTATATTTTTATATAAAAAATACATAAATTTTATTTTAATATAGTAATTTATGGTGTTTTCAATTATTAGTTCTATTTCTACCTTCTTTCCCACTAAGAAAACCCAAATAATGTTTTAGTGGAAAATCTTAATTTTTTTGACTCTCCTAGGAATATTTTTATTCTATGTCTATATTTTCTTTGAAATGTTTTTTATAATTTTTTTTTCATATCCTAAAATTATTTATTAAATTAATTTAAACCTTTTTGTACTTCCTATGAAAATTTTATAATAAATCTTCTTTTTTGTTTTCAAAACAAGGAACTATTTTCCCATAGGTGTTAATAAAATATTTGTAGAGACCCAAGATTGATGTACAAGAACAATACATTACTTTTGTGGAATAATTAATACAAAACAAAAAAAATGCCCAAATAAAATATTAGTTTAGTGTCTTTGGAAACTCAGAACATAATCTTTTAATCACGGTGAATGATCTTCAACATATCCCATAAATATCTTCCCCTTGTGTTTTCTATCCTAAAAACTTTCGTTAAATCCTGGGGAAAAGAAAACATATAAAGGGTGAGCTAAAATGATCATTAAGGGTAAACATGGATAAAATAAAAAAACATATACATTTGAACTTAAAAACATGAACATAAAATTTAAACATCAAAATCTTGAGTCATGAAATAAATCATGGTAGTATATATGGAATAGATCACAAAGGAACATTAATCATGATAAAATATCATGGGAATAAAACATGTAATTGTGGAAAACCATCAAGCACATGATATTATTCCATAGTAGCCAAGACATTGCTACCAAGACCATTATAGTGTAAAAAGTCCATTACTGAACCGGGTTTACTTGCCATTCCAGCCCTGTATTACTGAACCAGATTTACTTTCCATTCTAGGCATGTTTATCTCATGAGATATAAATCATTAACCAATACATTATAGGGAGATATAGTTCCCACACATATCATAAAAAAATCATTATTTTGTGTGCCAAAAAATAAACATAAATCATTCATTATAACCCAACGAATAAAATGGGTTTCATAAACATCATCCCATCATAACATAATCCATATAGAACCATGTAAATAATAGTGAAATTATACATGAAACATAACCTTATTAAGGAATATAATATTAGATGGAAAATAGTTTTGAATAAATAGTTGAAATGAATTATTTAGGAAAATATCCTTTCTTATTCAGAATCATTTTCTTTTCTCCAAATTCTGTGCAATTTTAAAAGAAAATAATTTTGTTGAACATAATCATGAAATCTTATAGAATAAGCTTCATTTAAATAAGGTGTTATGAAACCATAAAAATCCATTCACACCGTATAAGTTATAAAAAACATTCTCCTCATACTTTTTACCAGAAAAGTCAAAAATTACCTCGTATGGTAAAAAAAAGAAAGATTCCTTCCATACCATGTGGTAAAGGTCAACAAAGGGTAAGAATGGATTTAAACATACATGGAAGAATAGTAAACATTTTATGAAATCAGTTTTAGAAGACATGGACGTGGATGATAAATATAACCCTAGTAAATACTTACAAACAAACAATCTTAGATAGAAACGAGTTTGTCAAAGTTATCCCTTACCTTAGGTCCAATTTCATTGTACGTATCCGAACCACCTCTTCCTCAAAGTGCCTCCTTTAAAATTCCTCTTAGGGCACTAGAATTGGTCTTTGAAGAAGACCAGAACCTCTAGTATGTTAATAGGGAAGTTGAAAAGGGAAATGGTTGGGTTTTAGCCGAGTTTTAAATCTCAAAATGGAGTGAAGAGGAGAGGGAGGAGGTGCCCTTTTATAATAGAGTAGAAGGGCACTTTAGGAAAACTCTAAAATATTAATTTATAATAAACTCACACCCCACTTAAAAACATTCAAAGTGACTCAAATTAGAACATGAGATACGATAGGGTGGTAATATCATCAACTAATCAAATTTGTACATGTTTTGAATTTATTTTAAACCTTATCATTTTTATTTATCCTTATTTAATGTATTTAATTTTATTTGTGGTAATAATATTCTAAATTCTAAATAGTTATAAATACTTACTTATTTGTTGTGAATTGTCCATAATTGGATACTTTATGAACTTTTAGACCATATGAATTTTAAATTTTAATTTTTAAATATTTTTGTGATTTTTAAACAATTTAATAATATGTTATTTTTATAAAATATCAATAGTGTCAATTTTAACTCTATTCATTTATTTTAATTTAAATAAAATCCAAAAAGATGATAGAGTCAAACAAAAAATATTTAATAGATTCCTAAAATGTCATATTCATCTAGAAAATTAGTTGAGCACATTAATTAGTTCATATAATATTTATTTTAATATTTTTATAACCATTTGTTTGATATTTCTCTTAATAAAACAATTAATACAACATTTTTTGTATAATTATTTAATATACTTATTTATTTCATAAAAAATAAAAATAAAATACTATGATGAATATAAAAGTAATATATTTTATAAGAATAATTTTAGTCGAATTTATCTTATAAAAAATCCATCTTTTAAATTGTTATTTTTATTAAATTATGAAGGCGGCAAATTTGACATCGTTTAAAATAAAACAATATAAATGTCATAATCTGTTTTATAAGGCTCCAAATGGTTCACAAGTAGAAACTTGGATGCTTATGGTGTAGATATACTCGACCAATAAGTTTTGGTAAAGTTTTTGGGCCTTTTTTTTGGGTATTAGTATTTTAATAAAAACAATATTATTACTTTTTCACTAAATAAATAATTTCTTCATCATTACTGTATATTCTATTAAGGTAATTATATATTTTTTAAAAATTAAAAATAAATTACCTTGATAAAGAAAAACATTTTAGATTTAAAATGAGTATTTTTAATCTAATTTATATATATTATAACTTTATATTAAAAATAATTTATTTATTAATGTTTGAGTGAGACATATTTAACTTCTCTTTAAAAAAAGTAAAATAAATGTCTTAATCACATACAAGTGGGTTCCAAAAGAAACTATTTCGACCCAATTATGTTTTAGGAAAAAATATAATCATCCAATTATATTAATACAATAGGGCAATTTTATAATATTATTTTTACCCTTAATTACTTGATTTACCTTTAATTGTGGTAAATAAAATTTACCGTAGTTACTATTCATAATGTCTAAAAATAAAAGTTACCTATTTACACAATTTGGACCTTTTGATTCAAAATATGGAATTAATTTTTTCAAATTCAAAACACAGAATTTTTAGTAATTAATTTAAAATTAATCCCGCTGTTGAGAAGATGAGTTTTAAAAGTTAAAACTTCACAAAAGATTGAAATGATTTTACCTATGAATTCAATGTAAAATTAATTCTAATTACATAAATTATATTAAATGGTAAAAATATATTCTATTTATACTTTAAAACCATTCAATATTATAATTTACCCATATAAATTATCTTGTTGAAAAAATTTGTTTTTAATTAAAATTTAGCGTATTATTACTATTTATCAAAATATGAAAGTTAACAGAAAAATATTAAAAACTTATCCGAAGTAAATTTTTATATCCTGATTCAAAAGATAAAGTTTATTTTGTCAAATTGGACTTATAAATTTATCAAAAATTAGATTAAAAATGGATACACCATCAAAAGGTGGGAAAACTGCATTTTTTGAAAAATACTTCTTTTATCTAAAAAATTGATTTTGTTCGCATACCATGTTCTAGAAAATGTGTAAGATGAATTATAATGTTATAAAATTTAAAATCAGATAAATACTATTCATAATGGGTAGTTCATAATAATAATATATTTTTGTTTAGTGAAACTCTGTATTGCGTACAATGCGAGCCATCGGGGAAGGTCGCTTTTACGTGTAACGCAGGGCAAGTCAGTGTTGTGTGAAATGTTCCTTTAGTGTTGTGTATAACATTATATAATCTTTTTTCATTGAAAAAAATCTATATTCGGTGTTTAATTCTATCAAAAGAAATTGAAATTGTGCGTAAAACAAGCCTATAATTGTGTTGTGTATACTACAAGCTAATACAGTGTTGCGTATAGCGCAAGCTCATCTTGGTGTATCATAAAACAGTAGACATCAATAAAATGAAAAAATATCTTTCCCATAAAAATTCCAGGTGATACAATATTTGTTTTAATTCATGTCGCATGAAAAACTTTTCCCACTTTCATGATTACTATTTAATTTAATGTTTCTTTTAAAATCATCCATGGTTATTTCCAATGAAATTTTTTTCACTAACATTTTTAATTTTTTTAGATTTTAAATAAGTAATTTCAAAATAAAAAGGATAGTTTTCTTAAGAAATATTCGCGTGATATTTTAAAGGTATTTTCATATATTTTAACATCTTTTAATGAATATTATGCTTTACTATGGATATAAATTAATAATATCATCCATCATATTACTATGTATGGCTTATGATCATGATTTTATTTTATTTTCTGGGGAAAAGTATTAACATTAAATATTATAGTTATTCTAGAACAGATAGTTTTTGATTATTAAGGGACATTGATTAAGTTGTATTGTTTATTAATAGGATAAATGGATTATAATTATTAAGTGATAGGTGGGAATGGTAATTACATAGCCCCTAAATTCATTAGTACATCTTATGAGACAATAAAATTTGGGTATTTGGCATAGACCATACAAATTTTATATATGATTCATTAGTAGGAGACCTCTATGATAAGTTTAAGATTTTATCTATTATGTATTCTAACATTATGAAATTAGTTATTGATTTTTATATGATTATTAAAATAGTTATATTATCTATGCATAAGTTTCAAGATAATGTGACTATTTATATGGAATTATTTTATCATCATTATTACTTCCATTTTATTCATGCCATTTTTTTAATGATAGATTTTTTTGTACACATTCTCTTACTAAGAATCTGAGCTCAACCTTTTATTTTATTTCCTTTCCTTAGGATTCTAGAAAATTTAATTTGATTGATATATGAGTATATAATTAAGTGAATAAAAATTTTCCTAAAGAAAATAAAACTTTATATTTTATGTTTTCAAATATAATGTGTAATTCAAGCATGTATCTAGTTTTCCATGACTACTACAATATTTTGTCCCTCGTGATGCAATCATTTGTATCTAGTGACAATGTAATAATGTTACCACCGAATCTAGGATACTAGGGTTGATGTTTTTACATAGTTCATAATAAAGAGGCTTAACTATACACTTGGTTTTAAACTCCTGAGGGATGTGATTGGGTTGATGATATAATCTTTATGAAAGGCTCTCAAGGACTAATTTATTGTATACTTTGATGGATTATGTTGAGAAGTATAAAAAACCTAACTAAAAGTAACTTAGATTGAACCAAGGAAATTATAGGATAACCAAGTGTGATATAATTAAAAATATGGTATTATAGTTTGAAATACTTGTGTCATTAGAGAATAAATATAATGATATAACCTCCATATTCATATGATCATTTACTTTGATTTTATTAAAAATTATCATAATATTTTTGTTTGTAGTATTTTCTTGAAAATGAGATAATGAAAATGAATATGAGATATATATGTCCCTAATAACTCCTAATAAGCATAATTAGGATAAATAGGTCCATAGTCTTACTGAGGATAATGAGGTGGATATCTTAAAAAAGATATATTTTGAGTTTCTCATGGAATGTAACACCCATAAATTTTAGAATATATTTTCCTTCTAATAAATGTTTTATCACTAACTTGTTTCATACAATATATGAAAATAAAACAAAAGAACTTTATATATTTTTAATATTTAATATTATCACTAAAACATATCATTTAAATTCACTAGTATAAATTGAAGTGACCATATCCCAAAATTAATAAATCTTGTAAGAACAAATAGAACTTGAAAGTAGAAGTCATCATTAAAAAAGAACATTTGTATCAGCTCATAATAGAGGTAAATTTACTAGGGTAATCCTTGGACAATATATAAGGAAAACATAATCAATTAAAATTTGAGAAAAACTATATAATGGGGAAGGTCAAGCTCATATATATTTCCCTATGATCCATGCTAGTTGAACAACCACGTGAAACTATAATCAAGGATTATATAATTCTTAGGTATTATATGGAGATTATAATGGGTTATGTAAGTAGAAATTAATATTATGTCACAATGTTACAAAATATTTATATGTATATATATATCATGAGTTTTTATACATTTCAAAAGTCATTTTTTCTAAATTCAATTTATGCTTAAAAAATAAATTTTCTAGAAATTGGGATTTCATTTCAAGGTACGAATTTTATTATGATTGATTAAAAAATAGATATTTATCATATAAATAATAATTTAACACTAGATTTTTTATTAATTTATTAGAAAAATAATAGTTAGTAAATCAAAAGTGGGTTTCTAATAAAAACATCTATTCACTAAATTTTATATTTTTAATTAAAAATAATATTTATAAATTTATAATTTAAATTAAAAAAATTAACACCATATTTTGGATTTATCATACATATATTAGGTTAATTTTAATTTTTTAGGTTTTTTTTAAAAAATATTTATTTTTAGGTGAATAGTGAAAAATATCATTTTTACAAATAACATGAATTTTATGAAATTATTAGAATATAATTATGAATTGGAAATGCATGGAAACATTTATATAATACTAAATTGGAATTTTATAATTGACTATAGTTTTAAAAATGAATTTTTTTAATTTATAAATCTATATTTGACATTTTAGATCTTATGTTAATTTTTTTAATAAATTGTTTTTAATACATTATACATTTTGTATATTAAAATAGATTTTAATCTTTTTTAGAAAATCAATATAATATAATGTATTAAAAATTTAGAATCATTAGGTCCAAATTATGTAATAATACCCATTTTATTTTTAATCATAAATGATAAATTACTTTGGTAAAAACTAGCTACCTCGGTAAAAATCTAAAGGGGAAAGGGGGTTCATCAAAGAGGGAAAGATCAAAAAAACGTTTAAAATATTTATGAGAATTGGGGGTAGAGGAATTTATTAATATTATCCATTACCCTCTCCATTATTTCCCAATTTTGGAGCTACTTTTCTTTAGTGTGACATCCCATTATTAAAATGTTTTGGGAATTTTAAAAAATGTAATACCTTTTAACTTATAAAAGGGGAATTCCCTCCAAAACATCCCAAAACACCACACCCCATTAATATCTAACCAAAATATACCCAACCATATTGTAAGATATATTATCCAATATTATCTTATTTTAGTCTTCTCAGAATACCATCACTCAAAGGTTTAACCCCCTTCACAAAAGAAAAAATTCAACTAGTGAAGTATAAATTTATGACCACCTTTTCCCTTTCATATTTTTTTATATTCACATATTATTTCAAAAATTACTCTAAAAATATTAAAACTATAAAAAGTATAATTATTATAATTATATTTTTTTATCATTATTGAATTAGCATTAACAACCCTCCTCTTTACCATTTAAGAAAAATGAAATCGTGAGTCATGTGTGTGTGTAGACTATCACCTCCCCACAGAGATGTCTTTCATTTTCATTCATTGCATAACATGTCTAGAAAAAAAAGTAGAATTAACTAAATATGGATGATATCTATATCATATTTAAGTTCCTGAAATTATAATACATGTTACTTCTTTCTTCCTCCCATAGTAAAATGAAGTCATCATTCTTACAAACATGCAGACTACCTCCTACATGGAACAATGCATTCTATTTTCCAATACCTCCTATTTGGATGATTTTAGTTTATATTGGATTATTATAAAATATATATATAATTTATATATATAATTAATATTTTTCTTTATGGATAACATAAAAATTAACAATTTTTATAAGATAATACATCAATACATTGAATAACCTAAAACTACATCATTATTGTTTTCTAATTCAAAAAGCGCAACTAAAACTCCCATGAAATGGAGTTATAAAATTATATATATTTATAAAAATCAATTATAGTAACTTTAATGGGGTTTTAATGATGATGTTTTGAATAGAAAAGAATATTGACACCCCTTATATGAACCTAGTTCCAAATAGGCATGATTATTTATGCATGATATTGAAAAGAGATTATATAAATTTAATACATGAAGAGAATTGTTATTAATTAAGATAATAAATGTAATTTTATATGAATAATTTTATTAAACAGTGAATTAATTTTTTTATTTTAAAGATACATTAGGTTAAATCACCTATGTAGAAATCTAGTGTAATTTTAAGGTATTTGGTTAATCAAAATTTTTAATTTGAGATTTAAATTTTCTTATTGAACTTCATTCTTCCAAGACATTCCATTTTGAATGATTTTATCACTTTTATTTTTGGAGAAAATAATTTTTATCAAAATCCAATTACATGAAATGTTTTATTTTCAATTTAAAAAAATGATATTTTGAAAATAAACTTGTAACTTTGAGTTCTATAATGATTAATAAATGATTTTTTCAAAAAATAAAAACTATTTTCATGATTTTGTTTTAATTATCTTCAAATGATACATATCCAATAAAGTTATGTTTCATGTTCTAACTAACATTTTTATTTTATTACATGATTATTTTTAGTGATTAAATTTTCTACATCAATTAATTTAATTCATAATATTATTTTGTAAAATTTATATGTTTTATGAAAACTATTCTTCCAGGGGTTCTTTATGAAGTGTGAATTATATTACTTTGTATGTTCTTTGAAACCCATTTTATTTACATGGGTTCTATATGATTTAAAAATTGAATGAATTTTTTGTGGAGAAAATTTGTGTTGATGATGATAGGTGTGGTCCTATATCTCCCTATAATGCATTGGTTAAGAGTTTATATCTCGCAAGACTGGAATTTGTAAGTATATTTTATTTTCTCACAATAAAAGGAACTAGTGGTGTGGTTAATAAAACAAATTTTCCCTATTTTATTGTTTGTTCCATATTTAAAGGATGTTATTCATTATGATCTTATGGTCTCATGATTTGAGGTTTATGTTAAATTCTTCACAGTAATATTATAACTATTATGATTCTATTGTGAAATTTTTTGGATTTATTTTATTATTCCATGTACTTTGAAGCTCAATTATATATTATTATTATCACTTACATGGTTATGATATTTTCCTTATGTTCATGTTTTTCACTTATAATTATGAACTAATCATTAATGAAATGTTTATTCATCTATTTATGAGAATTTTATCTTACCCATTTCTTTTTTTTCATTCCTAGTTTTAAGTAAAAGTCATAGACCAGAACCCTTGGTCGTTATTTAGTTTCGAGAAAAATTAATTATTTATAAACACTTTTAATTACTAATAAAGTAGTGAATAGTGGTATATCCATAGGGAATTACTTCCAAGATGTGTGTGTGGCTAGGTATATAAGAAACATTTCTCATGAAAGTAGTAACAAAGAAAACAAAATAGTGAAGTGATGGAAGGAAATGATTGTGGTGAGTATGAACAAGTAATAGTTTGGGAAAGAACATAAATCATAGGGAAATGAGGAATAACCTAGAATTGAATCATATGAATTTGATTGGTTTGTTTTTATTTTGTTATATATTTTTTATATTTTTTTATATTCATATATATATATACATATTTCTAGATATATTGAAAAAGGATAATCCATTCTCTAGAATGGCCGACAAGTGGGTGACTAGATCCTACAGCCTCTCAACTGTAGTATCCACTAATCCACACAAGGATGATACTCGTTTTAAACCGTGTTCAACTTCTCAGTTAATCCCAATGTTCTAGTCTCATTTATCTATCCCCTTCTCATATGGAATCTTAGATGATCATGTAGTTATAAAAATTCACCTGGGAATAGTTCTTACAGGATCTCAGCATTTTAAAAATGTTGACTAGACTAATTAAGATGAAGGTAGGTTAGACCAATACATTTCATATGAATGATATTATTTTATTAAACAACACTATCCCATTCCCCAATTTATTTATATCTATTTATCATGCCTAGATTACTAATTTTTTTAATAAATTCAAGACATGCATTGAAAATAGAGAAAATAAGGAAAAAAGGATAGGTAATAAGTTATCATCAATATAGATTCAAAATTCAACTTAATTTATAACGGGGGGTTATTTCTTAAACTTTCAATGGTCTCTATTCAGAAACCCATAAGGTGTATCTCTGATCAATCTCTTTCCAGTGTTTTATAGACTCCTGTATCCCATCTCTATCTTCCTTATCTTTTTTTGTTCTATATTCACCCGAATAAATTACAGTACAAACACTAAAATTAAATGCCAAAAAAACCGTCACATAAAATAAAATTATCCATGGATTCCATGTAAAACTTCCACTATAAAAATACTCCTTTCCAGTGACTCTATCCAATATTCCATAACCGAATGCATTTTCCATGAAATTTCACACCAAAAGTGAGAAAAATATCTATTGAAAATGATCACCACATGGAAATTTCAATACAGGCGATTAATATAAGGGGGTGATAGAATATTTTCTTCCCTAATTTAGTTCCCCATATTTCCTTCACTTACGTATAATATTATTGATTTAGGAAAACAACAGATGTAGAAGGGAATTTGACCTTGAGGTGATATGATGAATTTTGGAATGAAAACCTTGATCTATGTGTCCCTCTGATGCTTTTGATTTTATTTTTGTGGGACCATTCATATTTTTAGGTCTTTAATAACATAATTTATTTTTCCTTGGGCCATTGTAGTGAGTTATAGATACTTTTTCCTAACTATTGAACAAACATTATTTAATTTTTTTGCATCATGATACTACCCTTCTATAAACTCAATTTTTATCAACAAGATGGTCACCTTAAAACTTTGAACACACATGGAAAATACTCATCTTCTCTACCTTTCCTAGGCTCAAAAGTTTTAGTAGCACGAGACAATATTCCTTAATTAGTATAAATATCACAAGAGTTTCCCCAAGAACATATGTTCAAATTCTTCATGTTCTTATCCATAACATTTGGAAATGATAAGGTCCCATCATCTCTATTATCATCAACCTATTAAAAACCCACAAATAGAAACTCATAAATCATCAAAAAACAAACTCACATAGGAACCACCATGTCTAAATCCTCACTAATTCCCACAATAGAGAATTCTTAAATGTAGTCATCCTCTCATCACACATGGGATTTCAATGACATGGAACCCAAGACTATTGTAATTTTATCTTCTCATAATCAAATTAATCCTCATTCAATAGTCCATGAATGATATTATAATAAACCAGACTCATATGGATTTGAGTTCCTATAATTTGGTTCACCTCAATTATATGGGAAACCTATTTAAAATAAGATCTTCTACCTCACAACTTCATCTAATTTAGATTTAATGTATTAATAAGAGATCAAAATGGAGTGACTCATGATGTGCCTCTATTATGCCTAAAACTTTCCCGCACCGTGGAATTAAAGATATATCTTAAAAAAAATTCTATCATCTTCGGTTGAGATTTATTGGGGGATATAGGCTCCATTTTTTCCATCTCATGATTGGCTTTATCTTGGATCCTAGTTCATATTTTTCAGAAACTAGTTCATTGGTTCCCCTGGGTTTTCACCATATCCTCCTTTTATTCTCTATTGTCTTCACTCCAAGCTTGTAATTATTTTATTTACATGGTCTCAACATCAATTCCTCATAGTTTGAATGTGAAGAATCCAAAATTCATTGTAGTATTCCCCCAATAGGCTCAATATTCCTTTTTCATTCCAAAAGATTTGGTTTGGATTCATTATAAACATTGGATTGGATCAACGAGATAAGAATATCCAAAGTTTTGGCCTCAAAACTTTAGTTTTTCAATAATCTCGAACTAGATATGAGCATGAAGACTCATTAGCATCAAGTTCATCTTTAGAAAGGTCGGTTCTTATTATTACATCAGTTCATCACCCCCTAACAAGAAAATGCTCAGTTCCACTTAAAACAATTTTAACATGTTATCTATTAGGTTATCTTTAATAAAACTCCTTAATGATTGACTGTGAGAGTGGATTTGGATTTACGGTTGCTTTTAAACCCTGAAGTTCACTCAAACCATTATGTAATTTTTTTCTAAGTAGTTTATTGGGTTTATGGTTGATTGAATCATACCGTGGGAATGTAGTCAATTAGTAATATAGGCATAGTAACTTGCCTTTACCAATTTTTTTTACCCACGGTGGCTTGAGTTGGAAGGTCATGGGAGGTAGTAGAGTTTTCTTGATTTTTTCTTTGATATTAAAGGTTAGAAAATTTTTCTTCTCATTTATCTATCCCTTTGTGTGGTCGATCAATATGCCTTTCCATTGATAGATTAATTTTCCAATTTTTCCAACATCTTCAAATCATAACAAATAAAATCAAATAAAAAATTTAATGAATATATGAAATGATGTCAGAAAATAAAAAAATTAAATACCAAATTTTCATAAAATATAAATTTCAAAAAATGTGTACATGTTTGAACTAAATAATTATTGAAAAAATTTACTCATACCATTAAACTAATCAAGTAACATCTATAAATTAAAATTATTTTAAGATCAAAACACATCGATAAATAAAATACCACAACAAGTAAATTGTAACGCCCCGACCCTAATTACCTAGAGTCGGTGCATTATTACATAACATTGGCATGATCATGAGAAAGATCAAGTCTCGAAAGACCGATTAGTTTAGTAGCCTTGGAATAACTAGATACATCCATAAATTTTTACATTACATCATAAAAAAAACATCTTGTCTTCATATCCCCTCATACTATCCCTACAGGTCATTCATAAATTACTTCTTCATAATCCTGGGAAAAATAAAACATTGAAAGGGGTGAGCTCGGATGCCCAGTAAGGATAACATTATAGCAGAAGCTTTCATAAATAATCATAAACACTTAAGGCAATTTATAACTAAAACAAAAGCCTTTTAAACATGAACTTTCAACATGGTATGGCATAAATAAAATGAAATAATGCCATTTACTTACTCACATGGATATTCTACTAGTCGAATGATCACATGCAATATCAATAACCACTTTCATAATGATGGAATGCATAATGCCAGACTATCATAACCACATAGCCAAGGCCTCATGCCAAGACTACAAATACGATTTTGCCAAGGCCTTGTGCCAAGACACTAGTTTGTCTCATGAGACCTACCGATGCATCGAGGAGCTATAGCGGGCTCCAACCGTCACTTATTAAGTCCAATGCATTCCTCATATGAATAGGTTTAAGCATAAAATAAACATTCGTATTAAAACTAGCATACGAAATGTCAATACTTTAACCACAAACCATGAATGGTATAAAAATAGAACATCCACAGTCAAATATAACTCATTTGATACAATATGGAAGATTGTATTGTATCACATTAACCTCAATCATGAATAATGAAGGATGTTGACATAGATGAAAATAATCATCAAAACTATTTGAGAGAAATATCCCCCTTTTCTTGAAAACATTTAAAAGTCACACTATTTGTCAAGAAGCCATTTAAAAATAGATTTTTGAATCAAAGTGTCCCATACCACTTTGAAACTTTTAAAAGGAGTTTTAATTTTAAAACTTTAATGTCCATATAAATAAATCCTTAAAACCATTTTTAAAACATGGACATTAATGAGCAGGATATAGAAGGATAAGTCTTTAAAACATTTTAAAATGGTATTTTGGTTAGAGGTTCTAACCAAAAGAGAGACACTTGAATACAAATAATTGAGGTAATAAAAACTTTTTAATATCATGAGAATAAAGGGATTCATGATATACTATGTCAAAGTACATTATATACACCACATAAAAGTGATTTGGTGTATATCAACAAAGAAGTCTCAGTTGAATGTAAATTGAGATGAAATCTCTCATAAAGGCCGTATCCTTAGGTTAAGGATAAATCAACGACATAATTATGTGTGAAAAATATAAATACACTAAATATGATTGAATATTCAGTGTAAAAAAATCAAAGGATATTCACACATATTCTTGTAGAAACAACACCAACGAATTGGATATTTAACTCAACAAATGGAGATTGAGTTAAAATTACTCTTATCAAGTTCATACCGATCACTTGAGAATTTATCAATGGAGTGATTATGTGTATCAAAAGTATATCCACAGTAAGGGGAGTGGAAATTAAGACATAATCAAATGAATAGAGATTCCACACATAATCTTGGAGTAATATAATCAATGAAATATGTGTAAAGCCAAATGAGTGGAAATTGAAATCTCAAATTCCCTTATCGATTAGGTAACTTACGAAACATACACCCATGAAAGAAGTATCATACCATGATGATGTAAATACCCATATATTAAAGTATATTACACAATGAATACAATCATGGTCAGTACACATACACCACATGCAATAATTAAGTGGTGAACAATGGAAATCTCACGGAATTGAAAGTGAGATAAGAAAATCCCTTACCACGTTAATCGACAGAGTCGTATGGCCAAAAGTTAAAAACCACCAAATTATTTACAGAATAACATGAATATAAAGAGAATCATGATAATATATATCAAATAGCCATACACAATACACCACTTTCAATAATTTAGTGGCGAATAATGGAAATCTCACGGAATTGAAAGTGAGATAAGAGAATCCCTTACTTTGTACTTTTTCCTTGGTCGATGGTAGGTTTACCTCCTGTATAATGGTGAAATAATTGTTATTGAATAATACAAGAATCATTTACTTTAATATGATATCATATATGATCTTTTAACATTGATTTGTTAATAATATCTTAGTATTAACGCCGTTTCGGGTGTTAACTTACTCATTTTCTTTTATATGTTTTGTTACATAAGACATGTTTGTTGTATCTTATTCATATCCAGAATTATATCAAGTCATTAAACATCATTTTTAAATCATTAAATGATAATTATACTTGAATGGATACGATGGATAATGAATCTCATCGCATTCGTGGAGACGGTAGTCCGTACGTACGCACGAACGCTACTTCCATTTAATTTTTTATTTTAAAAGAATCGAATCCAAATGATACATAGGTATATTACTATTCCAGTATAATATAATATTTTATATATGTTACTTAAGTTCATTAACACCATCCTTTATACGTTCCATGTGTGGTATGAACGAGTCATATCATTTTAAGGGGGCGGTAGTCCGCACTTCCTCAAATGAAATTATCGTATGTATATACGACATGAAACGAATAATGGTATGAAATAAAATGGAATTACAGAAGCTTATATATAAAATATATATCATTAATATCATATTTAATTATGGTGCCATCATAATGGCCACCATGAGAGGCGGTAAGATGTTTTTGAACAATCATCGTTTCGTGAGGCGTTAGTTTGCCATCCACAGAAACATTATGTTCATCATCCATTAGATGGAGTTGTGTGTATGTGTAGTTTGAATACTTCTTATAACAACATCCTAGTATATTGAGGATACTGGTGTTGTTACAAAAGAAGGGAAATAAAAAGAGTTTGGGGGTTGAAGAAGCAAAATAAATGAAAATAATTTAAGAGAAATCGTTACCTTTAATTTAGGTAACTCACTTTGGTTGGAACCAAAGGACTTGTTGAAATGCTTTATGCCTAAGGGGAAGCTTCAAGGAGGAGGAGAGGGATGTGGGGAGCTTAGTTGGGCAGAGTTTGGACGAGCCAAGTGGCTTGAGAGGTGTGAGGAAAAGAGAAGGAGGAGTGCCCTTTTATAAGAGGGGTGAGGGGCACTTTTGGAAAAGCTAGAAATATTAATTTATAATAAATTCATATTCGGTTCTCAAAGGCTCCAAAGTTGACTATTCAAAGGATGAGGTGGGGTTAGGTCGAAAACAACTCATCCAATAGAATTTAGACAGGTTTGGGTACTTATATTAACCTTATCTTTTAGTATTAACTCTAAGTTAATTAGTTTCACTTTTACAATGTCTCTTTGTATTTTTATATAATATGGTTAATAAACTTACTATATACATCCAAGCGACCCCCAAGTGGTCCATTAATGATTAACCTATCATGATATAAGTCTCTTGGCCGAACCTTAGATTTTTAGAAATTTAATATCAATTAATAATATAATATTTGTTTTAAGAACTCTTTTATGTCAATTTTGACACTATTCATTAGTTGATTTTTGTGAAACTCATAACAGATTGATTATTTCGAAAAAAGTCAATTAAATCAATCCTAATATATCATATAATCCTAGAAAATTAATTTAATTCATTAAAAGTGTCATATTATATTTATTTGGGTATTTATAAAATCAATTATTTTAATTTTTCACTATTATAGTAATTACTGCATCATCATTGTGTCATTAATATTTTACATTATCTGATGTCTAAAAAGTATAAATAAAATATCATTATGTAGGAAATCTTTTTATCTTTCTAATTAATATTTATAATCTAAAATCCAACATGTATAACCCTATGTAACAATTGTTTTTCTAAAAGATATATGCTTGTGTCATTTTTGTATTCATTTTAACTTAATTAATATAAAGTGTCATTATCACTTACAAGTGGATCCATGGGGTCCCAAAATTGACCCAAAGATGCCCATGGTCGACCATGTATCAACCAATAGGGTTAAGACACGTTTTAGGGTAATTTAGTATTATTATAATATTATTTTTTTAACCCTTATTTACCGGATTTACCCTTAACCATGGTAAATAAAATATTTACCGCAGTAATTATTCAAAATGTCTAAAAATAAAAGTTACCTATTTACACAATTTGAACATCCTGATTCCAAATATGGAATCCATTTTTCTAAATTCAAAACACATAAGTGGAAGAAATTAATTTAAAATTAATTCCCGCTGTCAAAACAAAAAGCGTGTTTTTAAGAGATAATAACTATCAAAAGATTGACACTTGTTTATGTTCGGTTTAATTGTAAAATTATGTCCAATGACCAACATTATATTAAATGGTAAAAATATATTCTAAATACACTTTAAAACCACTCAAATTCACAATTTATCACTATTAATTATTTTGATTAAAAAAGTTGTTTTTAATTAAAATTTAGTAATTTTCACTATTCATCAAAATACAAAAGTTATCCGAAAAGTACCAAAATTTCACCCTAGGCTAATTTCGATATTCCGAATCCAAAAATGAAGTCCATTTTGAAATATAAAATATATATAATTTCAAAAAGTAGGTATTACTATTCATAACGGCTAGTTTGATTGGTTGTGGTGTGTTAAAATCTCGAAGTTGCGTACAATGCACGTCATTGCATTATTCGAAAGGAAACATACCGAGGAAGCTTGGGGTGTTACATTCTCCCCTCCTTCAATAAATTGCGTCCTCGCAATTTTTAAAATTTTGCTTGGGAATATAATGGAAAGTCCCACATCGGGAAAAGAGTCAATAAAACTATCACTTTAAAAGAAAGAAAGAGAGGTATAAGGGTCATCCAAGATAACCCATACTAGGATTCCATGTAAGAAAACATGGATATGGATGATAAACTAAGTGTCAAGTTCTGATGGAGAGGGATATAAATCATGATCAGGAGAAAGTTAACAATGAGAAAACCACAAACTTGTGTTGGGACAAACGACCATTAGTCTCCTAGTAGGAAAGTAAACGGACAACATTTTTTTTTAAGTTACATTACATAAGGAAGAGGAATTCATTTATGATATTGACTAAGAACATTATGAGATATACTTACATTTTAAGTAGATTTTCATTCTTTAATAAATTTCCACCACTAACTCATTTTTTTTAAACGATGAGTATTCAAGAAGACTTGGTCACACTGGAAGAGATAGAATAAACTTCTTTAGAATCACATGATCCATGAAGGATAAACCATATATTTACATTGTCTTTGAAGATTAATCAAAACCAAAATGGTCAGTGAATGATCTAATGATTCCCCAAAAGAATATTCATTGAGATAAATATGCACTAATCTTAATTTCTAAAATTAAACCAACAATACCCCAAAGTTAAATAGATACCATTCAATAACCAATTGTCCTTAAAATCCTTTAATATAATCCAAACTAATATTTAAACCCAAAACATAGAAGAATTTGATTATGTAGTCTCCCATGTTAAATTGTATCTCCAAATGACATCAGATACTCTTAAAGTCACATATTCAAAAGTAATTAACCTAATCACATATTCGCTATTATAGGTTAATCATTTCCATAAATAACCCAAATCACTATAAATCCACAATAAAAACGTAGATAAAAATCTATCATTACTCCACAAATGAAACCCCATAGTATTCTATTTTCCTTGGGCATATAGTGTTCCCAACAAAGCGAACATCTTCCAAAATAACATTTATCACTTAATCACCAAATCATTTTCCTATACCAAGGGTATTCTTTTGATATGAAATAAGAACCCAAATCAACTTATTATTGATCAATAAAATCATTTAACTAAAAAAAAACAAGTCATACTGACCAGGGACTTCACGTAGTCCAGTGGTAGGCGATAAATCCCAATCGCACTTTGGTTGTGGGTTCGATTCCCACAGCTTTGTCCGACGCGATGGGTTGTCACACGGTCCACGTGTTGTCCTTTTTCAAAAACTATATTTTATAATATTTCCAAAATGAGATAAATTCCTCAAAATACTATATCATAAATTTAACCACAAATGTTATATCATACCTTGAATCTTCATCCCAAATTATAATAACTTATAATTCTCTCAAACCCCAATGATAATATAAATCCAAATGGATATTTATACCCATATCCACAAGAGAAGAGACAATTCTTCCTCAAATATCATTCTCACATGGAAAACTGCGGGGTTACAAATACAAGAGAAAATTATTCCATAGTAAACCCATCAACAGGGAGTGCTAATACTTTTTAAACATTTCTCCAACCATTTATTCCCACATAGCTTCTTCTTTGACCAAGAAAATATCCTATAGAATAGGACATTCACTCGGGTAATGGCCAGGTCCCCTACATTTACGGCAAATGACTATAAATGGACTCTTGGGACCATTTTTATCTTCTTCCATAGTACTCTTCATTTTTCTTCGGCAATTCTTTACTTTATGTCCTTCCTTCCCGCACGTAAAACATTTCGTTGTCCCATTGAGACACTTTCCTGGGTGTCTCTTTCCACATTTCCTGCATGATGAAAATTGAGGGTTCTTTTCTCCATGGTCTCCATTGCTGGAGCTCTTATCATTTATCACCTTTCTCTTCCTTGTTGAGTCTGGGAGTTGGTTAATATATATGTTGTTGATCATATTTTTGGAAAACTGATTTGGCATAAAGACGATATCTTTTACGCCTATTAACATTCCATTTTGTTGCTCATTGCCACCACCGTTCCCATCTTGTACATCATTCTCAAAGTCACTATGACTTCCTTGGAATCCAGCCATTGACTAAAACCATAAAGCATTGTGTGAGTAATAGTAGTCGTAAAATCATTTAGAGATTAAAATGTCACCATATTCTCAATTTGAAACATATTAGGATTAACCAAGGTCATTTACTCTCATCTTATATATATATTACTTAAATTGGTTTGTAAAGAAAATGTAAATTATCCTAAGCATATCCCCCGGGAGTGTCGTAACCAAGAGTGTAGCAAGGCCCGTTGTCGTGCACCAGTTCCCGTTCGAGTCTAGCTCAAAGCGGTGTTTTCAGGTTTTACCCCTAGGTACATCTGTGCCAGAGCCGCCTCTACCTGCTCGTATCCAGACAGGGATGTATTGCTCGGAAAACTCACAAAATCTCTACAATACCAAAATTCTAGGAAGTTCTTTTATACTAATCCTCAAAGTTCATCTTAGGTCTACATGCTCTAATCAGAGTTTTTCTAAATCTAGCTACCAAGGTTTGTACTAAACTTCCTCTGATACCAACTGTAACGCCCCGACCCTAATTACCTAGAGTCGGTGCATTATTACATAACATTGGCATGATCATGAGAAAGATCAAGTCTCGAAAGACCGATTAGTTTAGTAGCCTTGGAATAACTAGATACATCCATAAATTTTTACATTACATCATAAAAAAAAACATCTTGTCTTCATATCCCCTCATACTATCCCTGCAGGTCATTCATAAATTACTTCTTCATAATCCTGGGAAAAATAAAACATTGAAAGGGGTGAGCTCGGATGCCCAGTAAGGATAACATTATAGCAGAAGCTTTTATAAATAATCATAAACACTTAAGGCAATTTATAACTAAAACAAAAGCCTTTTAAACATGAACTTTCAACATGGTATGGCATAAATAAAATGAAATAATGCCATTTACTTACTCACATGGATATTCTACTAGTCGAATGATCACATGCAATATCAATAACCACTTTCATAATGATGGAATGCATAATGCCAGACTATCATAACCACATAGCCAAGGCCTCATGCCAAGACTACAAATACGATTCTGCCAAGGCCTTGTGCCAAGACACTAGTTTGTCTCATGAGACCTACCGATGCATCGAGGAGCTATAGCGGGCTCCACCCGTCACTTATTAAGTCCAATGCATTCCTCATATGAATAGGTTTAAGCATAAAATAAACATTCGTATTAAAACTAGCATACGAAATGTCAATACTTTAACCACAAACCATGAATGGTATAAAAATAGAACATCCACAGTCAAATATAACTCATTTGATACAATATGGAAGATTGTATTGTATCACATTAACCTCAATCATGAATAATGAAGGATGTTGACATAGATGAAAATAATCATCAAAACTATTTGAGAGAAATATCCCCCTTTTCTTGAAAACATTTAAAAGTCACACTATTTGTCAAGAAGCCATTTAAAAATAGATTTTTGAATCAAAGTGTCCCATACCACTTTGAAACTTTTAAAAGGAGTTTTAATTTTAAAACTTTAATGTCCATATAAATAAATCCTTAAAACCATTTTTAAAACATGGACATTAATGAGCAGGATATAGAAGGATAAGTCTTTAAAACATTTTAAAATGGTATTTTGGTTAGAGGTTCTAACCAAAAGAGAGACACTTGAATACAAATAATTGAGGTAATAAAAACTTTGTAATATCATGAGAATAAAGGGATTCATGATATACTATGTCAAAGTACATTATATACACCACATAAAAGTGATTTGGTGTATATCAACAAAGAAGTCTCAGTTGAATGTAAATTGAGATGAAATCTCTCATAAAGGCCGTATCCTTAGGTTAAGGATAAATCAACGACATAATTATGTGTGAAAAATATAAATACACTAAATATGATTGAATATTCAGTGTAAAAAAATCAAAGGATATTCACACATATTCTTGTAGAAACAACACCAACGAATTGGATATTTAACTCAACAAATGGAGATTGAGTTAAAATTACTCTTATCAAGTTCATACCGATCACTTGAGAATTTATCAATGGAGTGATTATGTGTATCAAAAGTATATCCACAGTAAGGGGAGTGGAAATTAAGACATAATCAAATGAATAGCGATTCCACACATAATCTTGGAGTAATATAATCAATGAAATATGTGTAAAGCCAAATGAGTGGAAATTGAAATCTCAAATTCCCTTATCGATTAGGTAACTTACGAAACATACACCCATGAAAGAAGTATCATACCATGATGATGTAAATACCCATATATTAAAGTATATTACACAATGAATACAATCATGGTCAGTACACATACACCACATGCAATAATTAAGTGGTGAACAATGGAAATCTCACGGAATTGAAAGTGAGATAAGAAAATCCCTTACCACGTTAATCGACTGAGTCGTATGGCCAAAAGTTAAAAACCACCAAATTATTTACAGAATAACATGAATATAAAGAGAATCATGATAATATATATCAAATAGCCATACACAATACACCACTTTCAATAATTTAGTGGCGAATAATGGAAATCTCACGGAATTGAAAGTGAGATAAGAGAATCCCTTACTTTGTACTTTTTCCTTGGTCGATGGTAGGTTTACCTCCTGTATAATGGTGAAATAATTGTTATTGAATAATACAAGAATCATTTACTTTAATATGATATCATATATGATCTTTTAACATTTATTTGTTAATAATATCTTAGTATTAACGCCGTTTCGGGTGTTAACTTACTCATTTTCTTTTATATGTTTTGTTACATAAGTCATGTTTGTTGTATCTTATTCATATCCAGAATTATATCAAGTCCTTAAACATCATTTTTAAATCATTAAATGATAATTATACTTGAATGGATACGATGGATAATGAATCTCATCGCGTTCGTGGAGACGGTAGTCCGTACGTACGCACGAACGCTACTTCCATTTAATTTTTTATTTTAAAAGAATCGAATCCAAATGATACATAGGTATATTACTATTCCAGTATAATATAATATTTTATATATGTTACTTAAGTTCATTAACACCATCCTTTATACGTTCCATGTGTGGTATGAACGAGTCATATCATTTTAAGGGGGTGGTAGTCCGCACTTCCTCAAATGAAATTATCGTATGTATATACGACATGAAACGAATAATGGTATGAAATAAAATGGAATTACAGAAGCTTATATATAAAATATATATCATTAATATCATATTTAATTATGGTGCCATCATAATGGCCACCATGAGAGGCGGTAAGATGTTTTTGAACAATCATCGTTTCGTGAGGCGTTAGTTTGCCATCCACAGAAACATTATGTTCATCATCCATTAGATGGAGTTGTGTGTATGTGTAGTTTGAATAATTCTTATAACAACATCCTAGTATATTGAGGATACTGGTGTTGTTACAAAAGAAGGGAAATAAAAAGAGTTTGGGGGTTGAAGAAGCAAAATAAATGAAAATAATTTAAGAGAAATCGTTACCTTTAATTTAGGTAACTCACTTTGGTTGGAACCAAAGGACTTGTTGAAATGCTTTATGCCTAAGGGGAAGCTTCAAGGAGGAGGAGAGGGATGTGGGGAGCTTAGTTGGGCAGAGTTTGGACGAGCCAAGTGGCTTGAGAGGTGTGAGGAAAAGAGAAGGAGGAGTGCCCTTTTATAAGAGGGGTGAGGGGCACTTTTGGAAAAGGTAGAAATATTAATTTATAATAAATTCATATTCGGTTCTCAAAGGCTCCAAAGTTGACTATTAAAAGGATGAGGTGGGGTTAGGTCGAAAACAACTCATCCAATAGAATTTAGACAGGTTTGGGTACTTATATTAACCTTATCTTTTAGTATTAACTCTAAGTTAATGAGTTTCACTTTTACAATGTCTCTTTGTATTTTTATATAATATGGTTAATAAACTTACTATATACATCCAAGCGACCCCCAAGTGGTCCATTAATGATTAAACTATCATGATATAAGTCTCTTGGCCGAACCTTAGATTTTTAGAAATTTAATATCAATTAATAATATAATATTTGTTTTAAGAACTCTTTTATGTCAATTTTGACACTATTCATTAGTTGATTTTTGTGAAACTCATAACAGATTTATTATTTCGAAAAAAGTCAATTAAATCAATCCTAATATATCATATAATCCTAGAAAATTAATTTAATTCATTAAAAGTGTCATATTATATTTATTTGGGTATTTATAAAATCAATTATTTTAATTTTTCACTATTATAGTAATTACTGCATCATCATTGTGTCATTAATATTTTACATTATATGATGTCTAAAAAGTATAAATAAAATATCATTATGTAGTAAATCTTTTTATCTTTCTAATTAATATTTATAATCTAAAATCCAACATGTATAACCCTATGTAACAATTGTTTTTCTAAAAGATATATGCTTGTGTCATTTTTGTATTCATTTTAACTTAATTAATATAAAGTGTCATTATCACTTACAAGTGGATCCATGGGGTCCCAAAATTGACCCAAAGATGCCCATGGTCGACCATGTATCAACCAATAGGGTTAAGACACGTTTTAGGGTAATTTAGTATTATTATAATATTATTTTTTTTAACCCTTATTTACCGGATTTACCCTTAACCATGGTAAATAAAATATTTACCGCAGTAATTATTCAAAATGTCTAAAAATAAAAGTTACCTATTTACACAATTTGAACATCCTGATTCCAAATATGGAATCCATTTTTCTAAATTCAAAACACAGAAGTGGAAGAAATTAATTTAAAATTAATTCCCGCTGTCAAAACAAAAAGCGTGTTTTTAAGAGATAATAACTATCAAAAGATTGACACTTGTTTATGTTCGGTTTAATTGTAAAATTATGTCCAATGACCAACATTATATTAAATGGTAAAAATATATTCTAAATACACTTTAAAACCACTCAAATTCACAATTTATCACTATTAATTATTTTGATTAAAAAAGTTGTTTTTAATTAAAATTTAGTAATTTTCACTATTCATCAAAATACAAAAGTTATCCGAAAAGTACCAAAATTTCACCCTAGGCTAATTTCGATATTCCGAATCCAAAAATGAAGTCCATTTTGAAATATAAAATATATATAATTTCAAAAAGTAGGTATTACTATTCATAACGGCTAGTTTGATTGGTTGTGGTGTGTTAAAATCTCGAAGTTGCGTACAATGCACGTCATTGCATTATTCGAAAGGAAACATACCGAGGAAGCTTGGGGTGTTACATAAATGATCAAATATTACCTTGGAATAATGAAATAATTAATTCCAAGACATGATCTAGTAAAAATTAATAAAAAATATTTTTGATAAAAACCCCCAATAATTGAAAAAAATACTTGTTAAAAATTTATATGAAACTTAAGGAATCGAACAACTAAAAAATTACCCACAAAAATCCACATTTTATGATGATTTACAAAGAAATATATTTTTCTTAAAAAATAACTTAGTGTTGAATCATTATTCATTTTAACCTTAATATCTCACTAACACTCATTTATTTCACTAAAATATATATAGAAAAGTGTTTAAACATAGGTCACATCAAACAACCCTCACGTGAAAAATTTATTTTCATTAAGAGATATATTATTTTAATTTTTAAAAAGGAAACAATATTTCGTTGTTAATTTCAAAAATAAATTTTTGAAAAATTTATTTACAAGGGACATGGTTTTGAAAGGGGTAAAGATTTCAAGAATATTAAAAATAGTTTCTTTCCTAGATACGAGTACACAACATAAATAAAGGAAGAAAAAACTTATTACTCATTGAAAATTTTATGCCTACTTTATGATATTACCCACTACTATACGTTAAATCTAATTCAAGTTCCAATTTTGGGAGTGTGGTCATGTAAGATTTATGTGTAATTTAATTCTTAACCAGAGGCACCTTCAAATATTTATTTCCAATAGTTTATAATAATTATTTATTTATTTGTCACATCATTTATAAAACTCATATAACTATGTTATAATTAGAATTTCACCTTTTTCATTTGGGTTTAATACTCCCCTCACATTAATGAACTCATTTTTTGAAAAATAGATAATTTTATTAATTTTTAATAGCCATTTATTAGTGCATAACACTATGGAAGGGATGTATTGAATTTTAATTTCATTTATTTACACAAAAAATTATATGAACTTTGTCTTAGAGATTCACTATGGGTCCCTATTGTATAATATTTCTCAGTTTCAAAGGACTTATATTATTTTTTTTAAGTTAGATCCCTAAGGAGTTTGTTTTAAAAAGGGTGTTTCCCCAATGTTTATGTTCAAATATTCAGTTTCATCTAGTTATAATCCTAATAAAACAAAGATCTATCCAATTTAAATCCCTTTACCTATTCCTAAATAGACTCTCTATCAAATTTTTGGACAACATCACTTAATAATCATTCAAATGTAGCATGTTTAGAATCAGTGCAAACCTCATCACTAGTATGAAATTGTATTGTAAGAAGAAAATCATTATAGTCCTAATTGAAGTGAAAAGACCCTCAATTTTGAAAAATTTTAATCATTTTTTAATGGATTTAGGGAGTTTTATGTCAAGAGTCCTGAAATCACATATTAGAATAGAAAATGTCCCCTCTCCCCAACACATAAAATCAAACATTGTCCCCAATGTTTCATCTTTATGTTATAGAAAATTTCTATTCTAAATAAATTTTATATTTAGAACCTTAGAGAATGTATAGGGGTTATAAAAATTTTCACAAATCACTTTTCTACAAGATAAGATCAATTTCCAAAGCCATTTATTTTTGAAAATATCATTATTTTGAGTATTAAAATAGAAATAAGAATTCTAATTTCAACTCAAGGAAAGAGCATGATCAACATTGATGTATAATAAATTTTTAATGAATCCCATGAAATTTTAATAGGAGAAAAAATTGAAATCTAACTAAAAATGATTTTTTAACACCCCATTCATAAACAAGATAACAACCATAAAGGAAACAAAATTCACAATTTCAAAACCCCCACACTTATTTCACAAAAAAATGAAACATGAATATTCATAACTAATATTTTGAGAAATGATATAATTACTCCCATGAATATTTAGCTTTGATAATTTATTTTCATTAAATAGAATCTCCATTGTAGATTTCAGTGAAGTCTTATAGTTGAATATTTAGATTTCTTACTAAGATAATAAGATAGTCATAAGAATCTATAATTTAATGTGTAAGAATAAATTTAAACACATTTTTGAGTTTTTGTGGTTTTATCCACTAAATAAAGTGTGTTGGTCCCTTGGTTTTCATTTTCAAGATTTCTAATTGTGGTATCACGATAGTGGTAGCTTGTGGCAGTAGCGGAGCTGGTGGTAGCATGAATGGAGTGGTAGTAGTATTTATAACACCCTAGAGATAAATTTCAAGGGATTAAAACATGGATAACCAATCATAAGGAGTTAACATTATTAAACAATAGAACATAATATAAAACAAGGCATGAAACATGGGTTAGTTTACATGAAATCATTGAGTTGTTTATCCTTAGTTAAACATCAATAATGAATCAAATATCAAAGAATTATATACTATCCAAGCCCTTCGGTTTCCCCTCAATTTAATTATTTATTATTTAACCATAAAATAGAAATGGGATGTTATCTTACCCAACCAAATCAACATCCCCATTAATAATAAATCTTTGAATAGTGAATGGGAAAGACCACATGGTTCTTATTTTTCTAAGAAACATATTTAGCATTTATTTAAATAGAAAAACTGTTTTTCCACATTTAAAGTCCCTATTTTAAATTATTTAGTCATGAATTTTTTTACTCTTTGCACATTTTTTAATTTTTATTAGATTTTATCCTAATTTTATCTATCTCACTCCACTCAAACTATATTATCTATCTGGTTGACATAAAATTATAGTTCATGACCTTCACTTCCTAATAAAAATTATTGTGTATCTACAAAGGTAGATGAAAAGTTTTTCCAAAAAGAATTATATAAGGAGACATTACTATGGGGGGTTTTGTAGGCAGTCCTATAAGCCCAAAAATCTTCATACAATTTGATTAACCTGTCTTTCCTAGAGTTTGAGACTATCTTATCTAGAATTTTATTAATCTCCATATTTTAAACATTAGTAAGATCTCTAGATTATAGAAGATAGGTGGTTATAATACAATGATAACATCCGTACATCTATATTAAAAACATTATCTTATAATCCTTTAAATGGGTGTCATTGTCTGTGATAAATTCCTTGGAAACTCTGAACATTGAAAATATATTTTTCTTGAAAATAATGAAAAAACTAGAAGAAATATTATTGGAAAGATCAACATCCTCCACACAACTGGAAACATATTTCACAAAAACAAATTTATACTAATTCCCATAAAATGATGAAAATGGTCCAATGAATTATAATCCCCACACATCAAAAATTTTAACCTCTATAATACTTTTTCGTTGTTGCTCATTCCTTCTACAAACATTTTCCATCCTTTGAAACTTGTCAGAACCTATCACAAGACCCTTAGAATCCTTGAATAGAGTGGGACCGTTGAAACTAGAATGTAGGACCTTCTAGGTAGTTCTTTATTTTCCATGGTGTCCACTACAAGGAGATGAATGAAATCTATCAAGGATGGGTAACATTTCCTCCTCAGGTATACAAGATATGAAAATACCATAAGCACATATCAAAAAATTTATAGGTTCATCATAGAAGTATAATTTCAGATAAGAAATGAATTTCTTTATTTAATTCTATTAAAGGGCATTGGGTATGAAAAACATTTTTAAAAAATTAGCATAGTATGAATACTCAGAATATTCCTCACTAAATAATAAAAAAGTTTCACATATGGGAATGAGGTGTTGATTTATCTGGGTTTCTTAGTTTAGATGATGGGAAAACTAGAAAAATGGTCTGAAACCACATTTTAGTACCTTTTATTATCATTTATTTCAAAATAAAACTCTTATAATTGAATTTTCTATCTTATAATCCTTGGTTTCGAATCCTTTTTAGCCAACAAATGTTTGATATCTGAGTTTTCTCTAAAAATAATGACCTTGAAATTAACAAAGTACTGTCTAAACTTATCCATAGAAAAAGTTACATCATATAACTCTTATTAAGTTGTGTATTAAATCTATTTGGATATAATTAAACATATTTCTATAATAATAAATCCCATGCAACCTATTTTCCTTCCTCTTCCCCAAAAAATACCTACTAAAACATCACTATAATCATACACAACATCAAAAGGTAACATCCAACCAGGGGAAGTGATAATAGGTGATGTTGTGAGATTTTAATTAAGGATTTTAAATGACTCTAAGAAATTATCACCAATATAAATTCTATTTATTTAAACAGTATTAAATGAAATAGCCTTATTATTTTGAAAAAATCCATGATGAATCTATGCTAAAAAATGCGTGGATTAAAAATATTCTAATTCTATTGAAATTATTTAGTGGTGGAAGCTTTTAGATCACTTAAATTTTTGAATTATTGAAATCAATAAATCTCTGAGAAACCTTATAACTTAATATAATTCCCTCCGTGACCATGAACTTACAATTTTCCCAATTTAGAATAATATTTTTTTCATTAAAAATCTCAATAATGGTTTCCAGATTATGTAAAAAAATTTAAAAATCACATACACATATCATCCATAAAAACTTATATCATCCTCTCAATTATGTCTTAGAAAATAGCCATAATTATTATTTTAAAAGTTTTCATAGAAATAAAAAATCCAAAGAGAAATCAATGACAATCGAATATCCCAAATAGATAACTAAAACAAGTGTTCACCTGATCCCTAAGGGATATTTAAATCTAGTTGTAACTAGAGTATCAATTAAGAAAAAAAATTTATTCTAAGCCAACGTCTCTAAAATTTGGTCCAACTAATATCATTGGTAAATGGTATTTACTAATGTTAGCATTTATATTTTTATAATAAATTTTGAGTCTCCATTTTGTTATTGTACTTATTTGAAATTGTTTATTTTTTTCATTTGTAAAAACTATGAATTCGCTCTTTTTAGGAAAAAATTGGACAGGGAAATCCCATGGAATATTTGATATTGGAAACATCATTCCAAAATCCTTAAAATTAATCAATTCCTCTCTAACCACTAACTTTATATTGGGATTCAATATTCTATGTGCTTTAACTCTGTGTTTAGGGACTGATTCCATGTAAATTTTGTGCATGTAGTAAGACAAACTTATACCCTTAAGTGCAATATTGGAATAAACTATGATAGATTTAAACTTCCACAAGAATTAAAAAAATTACTCTGGAAATTCCTTTAAACCAAAATAAATTATAATAGGATGTGTAGATAACTCAACCATGAAATAATATTTCAAATCAACTGGAAGGGGTTTGAGCTCAAGCTTTCATTCCTGTCCACAAGAAGGAAAATTCTTGGTTTGAGGTATCCCATGATCTTAAATGTGTTACTTAAAATGAGTGACAAAAATATATAGATTGTAAATTCCCATGATATATTTTTTTTCATCATTTTTTTCAAATTGGGAAAATCAATACCCTCAAAAAATATTCTTTATTTGAAAATAGATTCACTAGAAAACTCATCAACGCAGTTTAAAATCTCTCCCTCATACTTGTTGGGGTGATACTCTTCATTTGAATTAGTAAAGGGGTATTTAAATTATCTTAAAAACTCTCCAAGACCATTCATCCTAAAAAATATTCCACTCAATCAGAACAGAATTATTATCTATATTCTTGATTTAATTTTTAGTTTCCAAAAGGGCGTATTGATTCAAGGGTTTTTATCCGGTTATTCATGAAAACAAGACTCTATAAACTATAGAATCTCAAATTATGAATAATTTTCTCTAGAAATGGATTAATTCATATTTTTAAACTCATTAAATTCACCTCTTTGTTCCCTAAGAATAAAAATTGAATTACCATTTTATACATTAATTACAACTCCCATAGTGTACAAGAAAAAAGTACCTAGGATGATAGGCACTTAATTATCACACTCCATGACTAGGATCTGGAAATAAGTTGGAGTAAATTTATTCCAATCCCTAACTATAATTTCATAAAGTCTTCCAACATGTTGGGTATAAGATCAGTTATCCAATTTTATGAAAATTGTGGTGGGATGTGGTACTCATAATCCCAAGTGTAGAAATAATGATAAGTGTATCAAATTGATTTTGTCCCCAACCTCAAAAAAATAAGTTGAACTAAATACTCTCTGATAAGGTGCATGGGATGATAAGTCTCCCTAGGTTTTTCTGATTAGGAGGTATTATATTTTTCAAGATAACAATACACTCTTTTTTAATATTATATGTTGATTTTTTTGCAAGGTTTTATTTTAAGAACAAATTTTATTCAATTACTTTAGGTATTAGGGGAATTGAGTTAAGACTTCAATAAATGGTATAATTATTTTTACTTTCTAAAAAAACCTCCAAAAATTAATAATTATTGGTTATTAGTTATTTTTATTAATTTAACACACTAAGATTTCATAGTACGTTATCTCATTAAAGTAATTCAATAACTTGCACTACACACGACACCGAGTTCGAGCGCACCACAACTTACCAGACTAGTCGTTCAAAAAATAGTTATAAATAGTATTAACTGAATTTTGAATCTTATATACTCTATATAATTTTAACATCCATATTATGTGTTTCTTAGACATAATATAAGAACAAATTTATTTTTTTAGATAAAAGATGTACTTTTCAAAAAATGAAAAATTTCCACCTTTTAATGGAGAAACATTTTTAAAACAAATATTTGACACTTTTATATATTCAATTTAATGTAATTAAATTCTTCTTTATAAACATAACATAAAAATTTAGTTTGGATAAATTTTCAGAACTTTTCTGATAACTTTCCTATTTTGACAAATAGTGAAAAATACTACGTTTTAATTGAAAAAAACTTTTTTAATCGAAATAATTTATAGTGTTAAATTATGAATTTGAATGGTTTTTCAGTATAATTAGATTATATATTTATCATTTAATACAATTTAGGTCATTATAAGTAATTTCACATTTAAATTTGACATAAACACATGTCAATCTTTTGATAGTTTTTACTTGTTAAAAACCAACTTTTTGGTTTTGACAATGGGAATTAATTTTAAATTAAAAAATGAAACTTATATGTTTTTAATTTGGTAAAATAGACTTCATTTTTGAATTCAGAATATCAAAATTATCTTAGGGTGACTTTTTGGTATTTTTTTGAAAACTTTCAATTTTTGATGAATAGTGAAAAACACTACGTTATTATTTAAAACTGACTTTTTATTTAAATAATTTTTTTTTAATTTAAATTTATTTTAAGTAAAAATAGATATATATTACCTATATAAGTTCAATTTAATTCATTGGAGTCATTTTATAAAAAAAATTAGATGTATAAAATTTTATTGAACTTTTAACCTCTTTTACCAACCTTCTACATACATTTGCAAATTTGTATAAAAATTAATTTTACCACTTCTATGAGTTGAATTTCAGAAATCTGAGAGACACGGTTGACATCCGTCAGTAAAATTTTGTTCAATAAGATGAAAATAATTTTTAGTGAATAGTATCTTTTGACTTTTATTTACCATGGTTAAAAGAAAATAGGGTAATTAAGGGTAAAAATGATATTATAATTACCCTAACACATATTATAATTATATTGGATAAGTGAAATTCAATCGAAAAAACCATAGGAATAAAATATGATTTTTTATGGTCCACATGGATTAGATTATGACATTTATTATTATTTTATTTGAAGAAGAGTTGAAAGAGTTAAATTCAATGTTTAATAACTAAAGAATTTTTAATATAAGGTTACACACAATATAAATTCATCTATAAATATTAATTATAAAGCTAAAAATATTTCTTACATAATGGTATTTTATTTATAATTTTTAGACCTTAAATAATTTAATTTATTTATGACACAATGATGGTGCAGTAATTACTTTATTAATGAAATTTTAAAATAATTGATATTATAAATATCCAAATAAATGTAAATTGTGACTTCTGATAAATTACACAAATTTTATAGGTTAATATGAAATTTTAAGGTTGATTAGATAAATTTTGTTTTAAGTGATAAGGTTGTTATGAATTTCACAAAAACAAATTACCAAATAGTGTCAAAATTGACATAAATAATTTTTTTAAACAAATACTATATTATTGATTGATATAATATTCCTAAAAATATAAGGTTCAGATAAAGGAATTAAATAATATAATATATTTCATTAATAAACCACTTGAGGTTCTCTTAGAAGTTTAGAGTTTGTTTATGAACCATATAGTGTAATAATATAAGAAGACACGGTAAAAGTTAAACTATTTAATTAAGAGTTAAATGAAAAAGATAAGGTTAAAATGGTAACCTAAATTTGTAAAAAACCTATTGGTTGAGAGGTTTTAAATTAATTCCCACTTTATCCTAGAAATAAATCATTTTAAATCCATTAGAAACCAAATTTTTTTATTGTAAAATAATATTTCAAGCTTTTCCTAAAGTGACAACCACCTATCTTATTGAATGGTACTTCCCCTTCTCTAAAAATAACACCTCCAAAGCCATTTTTCTCGTCCAAACCCTACCCAAATATCCTTACAACTTTCCTCCCTTCGACCTAGAGGCCTTACCTTGATCAGAAAGCCAACCTATGGAGTCCTTTTGATAAACTAAATAGGAAACACCCGAAGAAGAGGTAATAATCTCACCACCCTCTTTCAAGTTTATTTCTTCTTAGACTTCCCCTTTATTTGTTGTTTCCATACCAAAATAATAACTCCAATACCTTCTACATACTGTGATGTTATTATAAATATGGTAGAACCATATTTGTTGTTCTATCCATCCTATAAATGACAAATTCACCATACGTGCGTACGTATGACTTACCATCTCCACGTCGTGGTGTAGTTTCTTATTCAAACACTTCATTATTAATATGGGTATAATAATGAGTATAACCGATGTAAATAACAAATATAACATGTTAATGATTATGTATATATGATATACCATCCAATTACATATGATTTCACCATCAGTATAATGATATTGTCGCTCGTGCGAACATACAGATAACCGTCTCCATGACGCGATGAGATTCATTTCTACGTTCACCATTCAACGATGATTATAAAAATATATATTATTAATAAGTATGTAATATATGACATAATAATGATACTGGATATATATATATATATGTATATATATATACTTACATATATCTTATTCACTTACTTCTGTTTAATAGGATAAGAAAATGGAAACCGCGTTTATGCGTACGTACGACCTACAATCTCCATAAACAGTGCCTTCCATTTCATATATATATATATTATAAATATTTATATTCTAAATATATATGATATATAAATCATGTTTTATATTCTGGTAGTATTTAAACCATGATCTAAATGATACGATCAAGAATAACAAGTTAAAACATGTACGATAAAGAAAGCGATTATTACCCAAAATGTTAATTTAACATGGAAATAATTATTAAATGGGTAGTATAAAGTCAAAAAAGAATCATGTATGATATAATAAATATGAATATGGTTATGGTATAATTTAATAACATACAATGATCATTATAAAGGAGGTTAAATGTACCCTCGACCAAAGGAAAGTGCAAGGTAATGGTTAATTCCTCAATCTCATTATTATCCGAGATTGTTTATGTGTAAGTTTCTACTGGGACATATTTATTATCCATGTCCATTTTTCATAAAATATTTTTCAAAAGGATTATTTTTAAGGTATTATTTAACTAAAAATCATTTTAAATGTTTTAAAGATTTATTCTTCTAAAACTTTATCATTAATGTCAATGTCTTCACAATGATTTTAAGGATTTATTTATATGGACATGAATGTTTTAAAATGTTAATTCCTTTCAACCTTTTCAAAGTGGTATGGGACACTTTGATTCAAAAATATCTTTCAAATGACTTATTTTAAAAATTATGCGACTTTTAAAATGATTTCATGAAAAATTGACATTTCTCTCAAAGAGTTTTACTGATCATTTTTAACTATGTCAACATCCTTTATTATATATTATTCTTGATTGAGGTTGATTTATTATGATAAAAATATTCCATATTTTATTGATGGTTTTGTGATATGTTTGACTATGGATGTGTTATTTTTATACCATTCCTGGTTTATGGATAAAGTATTGACATTTCGTATGCTAGTTTTAATACGAATGTTTATGTTATGATTAAACCTTTTCATATGAAGAATACATTGGACTTAGTAAGTGATGGGTGGAGCCCGCTATAGCTCCTCAATGCATAGTTAGGTCTCACGAGACAAACTAGTGTCTTGTAACAAGGCCTTGACAAAATCTTATTTGTAGTCTTGGAACAAGGCCTTGACTATGTGGTTATGAAGTCTGGCATTACACATTACATCATTATGAAAGTGGATATTGATATTTCATGTGATTATTCAACTAGTAGAATATCCATGGGAATAAGTAAATGACATTATTTGATTTTATCTTTTCCATATTATGCTGATGTTTAAGTTTAAAAGGATTTTTTTAGTTTTATACATTTCCTTAAATGTTTATGCTTATTTGTGAACATTTCGGCTATATTGTTATCCTTACTAAGTATTTGACATCACCCACTTCTTATGTTTTATTTTCCTAGTATTCCAAGAAGTGTATATTTATTGATAAACAAGGCTAAGCTGGGGGATTAATGATGTTCTCAAAGGATAATTTATGTTGTGTCTTATTTTCTAATGTGTAATGTAATGTTTATTTATGTAATCTATTTTCCAATACTAGTAAACTGATCGATGTTTCTGGACTTGATTCCTTGTAATCATGCAAATGTATAAAAATAATGTACCGACTCTGGGTAACTATGGTCAGTGTATTACAATTGGTATCAGAGGAAGTTTAGCAACAACCTTGGAAATAGATTTAGATAAAGTATGATTAGTGAACATTATCGTAAGATAGAATTTGAGGATTAGTATAGAATAAATTTCTAGAATTTTTGGAATATAGAGAGTTTGTGTATTTTCCAAGAAATACATCTCTATCTGGATAGGATCAGGTAGATGAAGCTCTGGAATAAATGCACATAATAATGAAAACACTGACAAGGAGTTTTGAGCTTGACCCGAGGTATCCTGGGACACGTCAACGGGCCTTACTGCACTCTTGGTTATGAAACTCCTGGGAGATATGCTTAGTATAATTCACATTTTCATTAAAATCCATTATGAAGGATTTATGAGTAAATAATTCCCCAAAGAAAAAATTTTATGATTATATATTATATGCTTAATCTTTTCAATTTACATTAGGTATTTTACAAGTTTGAAATTATGCATTGCGATTCATAAACTAACCAAGTGTATGCCATTGTTTAGAAATGGCACCTAGTAGAAGGAAATATAATTCCAGCAATACACATGATCAAAATATTAAGAAGGATCACATATTTTATGGTATTAAGCCAACATTTAAAAGGGAAATAGTCTCCTATGTATTCTCATCATATGAAAAAATAGTATCATGTGTTAATAAGATGAGTAAATAATTTTCTGAGTCCTATGGCTTTGAAGGGAAGAAAGATAAGAAAAGGATGGATGAGAGAAATATGGATAAAGATAAGATGGGAAAGAAGGATTTTCCTATATGTGATAACTCTACAAAGAATCACCTTGGTAAATGATTGAATGGAATGGGAGTTTTTTATATGTGTGGAGAAAAAGGAAACCAAGTACGTGATTTCAAGGGTAAGAAAAATGTTTCAAATATACAATGCTTCATCTGCAAGGAGTTGGGACACTACGCGAATCAATGTCCAAATCATTAGAGTATACCACAAATTATGTTGTTGAATAATAATCAAGTTATGATATTACCATAGATGAAGAGTAATGACCAGTGTTGTTATGTTTATATTAATGAATTATGTCATTTGAGTATTGTAACAATGGTGTACTGGTTATAATAATCATGGAGTATATAAGGATTGAACTGCAGTAATATTTCATTAAGTATTTAATATTGCGTGGAACTAAGAAAAGTTACTCAATAGTAGGTTAATTTTTTAGGAAAATATATGGTTGAGAGAAATATACACCATTATATGGTTCTGATACTGAGGTAGTGATTTAAGAATAATATATGATTGATTTGGATAAATTATATTGGATATTCTTGACTAACTTGGAACTGATTAATGATTTTTATAATCCATCATTGTTGGAGCTTACAACATTTTTGGACAGAAGTAGTATATCAGGTATTCTATAAGGAATAAGTGAGCATGATTGCAATCAATAAGGTTTTATGGTAATTGTGGGTGTTATAGTGTTTTAAAAGAATACATGATGAAGGTATTCACATGTTATTACATGGGAAAAAATATCTTCATTGTGTTTACCTTATAAATTTTGGATTTTGAGTTTGGATAGAAGTATTTTGGATAAGTCTAAAGGTTGGAATAAATTAAGTTTGACATTGGATACTATTTTTATGGTTAAATGATTTCTTGATATTAGTTTTGGATTTATTAAAAAGGACAACATGGAGGTCGGGCGATAACCCACCGCGTCCGGAAAGGCTGCGAGACTTGAACCCGAAACCGAAGGGTGACAAGGGTGGATCACCTACCACTAGCATACGTGATGTCCTGGTTTGCATAATTTAGTTTTTTAAATATCTTGATAAATGAATTATAAATTCAATATTTTTTTAACCCTATATGATTAGGATAAATAGAATATTTTAGAATTTGATTATCTTTTGGAGTGAAAGATGAGTTTGTGGTAAGAATTAGTTAAAGGATGAAACTAAACTTGTCAAGTATATTTTTCCATAATTCTATGAATAAATTAATTCTTAAACATTATGGAAGGGATCTTAAATCAAAAAATGTGTTATCCTAATACCTTATGTTTTGTTGAACTAATGATATTTTTAATCATCATGGATTAATGGATTTGAGGCCCTCAATTTTACACCTGTTTGTGATTGATGAGCTCAATCACTCCCTATAAATATTTATGTTTTTCCTCCAATTATGTGTCTCTAATTTCCACCAATATTCTTCTAATCGAGAACATAATTTGGTGGTGACTTTTGTATTTCCCTTTCCCACTTACTAAGACTAAATTTTATTAACCCAATTTCGGATGTGGGTTTTCCACAAAGTTATTTTTCTATATTTCAACCTTTTTTTGAAGAACAATTTCAAAATGAGAGGATGAAATATATTGAAGGAGGGGAGAATGTAACACCCCAAAATTTCATAGTATGTTATCTTATTAAAGTAACTAAATAGCTTGAGCTACACGCGACACTGAGTTCAAGCGCATCACAACTTACCAAACCAGTCGTTCAAAAAACAGTTATGAATAGTATTAGCTGCATTTTGAACCTTATATACTCTATATAATTTTAACATCCATATTATGTTTTTCTTAGAAATAATTTAAGGACAAATTCATTTTTTTAGATAAAAGAAGTATTTTTCAAAAAATGAAATTTTACCTCCTTTTAACGACGAACCCTTTTTTAAAAAAATATTTGACACTTTTAGATATTCAATTTAATGAAATTAATTTCTTCTTTAGAAACAGGACATAAAAATTTAGTTTGGATAATTTTTTGGTACTTTTCTGATAACTTTTATATTTTGACGTATAATGAAAAATACTATGTTTTAATTGAAAACAACATTTTTAATCGAAATAATTTATAGTGTTAAATTATGCATTATAATGGTTTTGAAGTATAATTAGATTATATTTTTATCATTTAATACAATTTAGGTCATTATAAGTAATTTCACATTTAAATTTGACATAAACACATGTCAATCTTTTGATAGTTTTTACTTTTTAAGAACCCGTTTTTTCGTTTTGACAACGAGAATTAATTATAAATTAATAAATGAAACTTATATGTTTTGAATTTAGTAAAATAGACTTTATTGTTTAATTCATTATATCAAAATTATCTTATGGTGAATTTTTTGTATTTTTCTAAAAACTTTCAATTATTAATGTATAGTGAAAAACACTGTGTTATTATTTTAAATTGACTTATTATTTAAAAAATTATTTATTTTATTTAAATTTATTTTATGTCAAAATAGATATATAATACCTATATAAGTTAAATTTAATTCATTGGAGTCATTTTATAATATAATTAGATGTATAATAGTTTATTGAACTTCTTAACCTCTTTTACCCACCTTCTAGGTACATTTGCAAATTTGCATAAAACATAATTTTACCTATTCTGTGAGTTGAATTTCAAAAATCTGAGAAACACGGTTGACATCAGTATGTAAAATGTGGTTCAATAAGATGAAAGTAATTTTTGGTGATTAGTATCTTTTGACTTTTATTTACCACAGTGAAAAGTAAATATAGTAATTAAGGGTAAAAATGATATTATAATTATCCTAAAACATGTCCTAATTTTATTGGATAAGTTTAATTAGACAAAAAACAACCTTATGAATAAAATATGATCCTTTATGGTCCACCTAAATTAAATTAGGACATTTATTATTATTTTATTTGAAGAAGAGTTAAAAGTGTTAAATTCAAAGTTTAATAACTAAACCATTTTTAATATAAGGTTACACACAATATAAATTCAACTATAAATATTCATTAGAAAGATAATAAAGATTTATTATATAATGGTATTTTATTTATAATTTTTAGTCATTAAATAATTTCATTTATTTATGACACAATGATGATGCAATAATTACCTTATTAATGAAATATTAAAATAATTGATATTATAAATTTCCAAATAAATGTAAATTGAGACTTATTATGAATTAAACTAATTTTCTAGGTTACTATGACATTTAAATGTTTATTATAATTTTTTTCTAAGTGATAAGGTTTTTATGACTTTCACAGAAACAAAATACCAAATAGTGTCAAAATTGACATAAATAAATTTTTAAAACAAATACTATACTATTTGTTGAAATAATATTCCTAAAAATATTTGGTTAAGAAAAAGGGATTAAATAATATTATATATGTCATTAATTAACCACTTGAGGTTCTCCAGGGATTTTAGAGTAAGTTTATTAACCATATAGTGTAAGAATACAAGAAGACCTGTTAAAAGTTAAACTATTTAACTAAGAGTTAATATAAAAGATAAGGTTAATATGGTAACCAAAACATGTCTAAAACCTATTGTTTGAGATTTTTTAGACCCATACCCACCTTATCCTAGAAATAAATTATTTTTTATCCATTAGAAACCGAAAATGATTTTATTATAAAATAATATTTCAAGCTTTTCCTAAAGTGGCCCTCACCTCTCTTATAAAAGGGCACTTCCCCTTCTCTCAAAATCACACCTCCAAATCCATTTGGATCAGCCAAAACCTACCCAAATCACTTCCCAACTTTCCTACCTTTGACCTAGAGGCCTTACTTTGATCATAAAGACAACCTAAGGAGCCCTTTTGATCAACTCAAAAGGAAACACCCGAATAAGAGGTAATAATTTCACCACCCTCTTTCAAGTTCTTTTCATCTTAAACTTCCTCTTTCTTTGTTTTTTCTATACCAAAATAATAAATCTAGTACTTTCTACATACTGTGAAGTTATTATAAATATGGTATAACCATATTCATTATTCTATCCATACTATAAATGAAAAAGTCACCCTATATGCGTACGTACGACCGACCGTCTCCACGTCGTGGTGTAGTTTGTTATTCAAACACTTCATTATTTGTATGGGTATAATAATGAGTATAACTGATGTAAATAATAAATATAACATATCAATGATTATTTATATATTATATATCATCTAATTACATACGACTCACCATCAATATAATGATATTTTCACTCGTGCGCACGTACGGATTACCGTCTCCACGACGCGATGAGATTCATTTTCACGTTCACCATTCAATGATGATAATAAAAATATATATTATTAATAAGTATATAATATATGACATAATAATGCTACTAGATATATATATATATATGTATGTATGTATGTATATACTTAAATATATCTTATTCACTTACTTCTGTTCAATACAATATGAAAACGGAAACATCGTTTATGTGTATGTACAGCCTACCGTCTCCATAAACAGTGCCTTTCATTTCATATATATATCTATTATAAATATTTATATTCTAAATATATATGATATATAAATCAATTTTTATATTATAGAAGTATTTAAATCATGATCTAAATGATACAATCAAGAATAACTACTTAAAACACGTATGATAAAGAAAGTGATTATTAACCAAAATGTTAATTTAACATGGAAATAATTATTAAATGGGTTGTATAAAGTCATAAATGAATCTTGTATTATATAATAAATATTAATGTGGTTCTGGTATAATTTAATAACATAATATGGTCATTATAAAAGAGGTTAAACATACCCTCGACCAAAGGAACGTGAAAGGTAAGGGTTAATTACTCAATCTCATTATTATCCGAGATTGTTTATGTGTAAGTTTTTACTGGGACATATTTATTATACATGTCCATGTTTCATAAAAGAGTTTTCAAATAGATTATTTTTAAGGTACTCTTTAACTAAAAAATTATTTTAAATGTTTTAATGATTTATTTTTCTAAACCTTTCTCATTAATGTTCATGTTTTCAAAATGATTTTAAGGATTTATTTATATGGACATGAATGTTTTAAAATGTTAATTCCTTTCAAATGTTTCAAAGTGGTTTGGGAAACATTGATTCAAAAATATCTTTTAAATGAATTCCTTTATAAATTGTGTGACAGTTAAAATGATTTCATGAAAAGGGATATTTGTCTCAAAGAGTTTTACTGACTATTTTTAACTATGTTAACATTCTTTACTAGATATTATTCTTGTTCGAGGTTGATTTATTATTAATAAAATATTCCATATTTCATTGAAGTTTTTGTGATATGTTTGACCATGGAGGTGTTATTTTAATACAATTCAAGGTTTATGAATAAAGTATTGACATTTTTATGCTAGTTTTAATACGAATTTTTATGTTGTTTTCAAAATTTTTCATATGAGGAATGAATTGGACTTAGTAAGTGATGGGTGGAGCCTGATATATCTCCTTGATGCATTGGTAGGTCTCATGAGGCAAACTAGTGTCTTGGAACAAGGCCTTGACTAAATTTTATTTATAGTCTTGGCACAAGGCCTTGCCTATGTGGTTATGAAGTTTGGCATTATGCATTCCATCATTATGAATATTTCTATTGATATTGCATGTGATTATTAGACTAGTAGAATATCCATGTGAATAAGTAAATGGAATTATTTGATTTTATGTTTTCCATATTATACTGAAGTTTAAGTTTAAAGGATTTTGTTTTAGTTTTATACATTTCCTTAAATGTTTATGTTAATTTGTGAAAGTTTCCACTATATTGTTATCCTTACTAAGAATTTAATCTCACCCGTTTCTTATGTTTTATTTTCCTATGATTCCAAGAAGTTTATTTTTATTGATAAGTAGGGTTAAGATAGGGTATTAATGGAATTCTCAAAGGATCATTTATGTTTTTTTTGTTTTCTAATGTGTAATTTAACATTCATGTATATAATTTATTTTCCAAGACTGCTAAACTGATAGGTATTTCAGGACTTGATTCCTTGTAATCATGCCAATGTATTAAAATAATGCACTGACTCTGGGTAACTGGGGTTGGGGCACTATAATTAATATTTTCAGTTAATATAATGGTTGAAAAAATGTTATTCAGAATTTTTGGAATTACCTAAATTTATTATTCAATATTTTTCTACCCTTTAATGTATTTTATTTTAAATTCTTATTCTTGTGGGGTTTTAGCTAGAAAAATGGGTTACAAGGAGTTTATTATGTTACTGTATAGATTTATAGATTCATAATTATCCACATTTAAGGTTTTAGTTTCATATAGTTTTTCATTTTGAGTATATTTGGGACCTTTATTAGATTCTTGGTGGGTTTAGAGACCACTCCATGTTGTAACCTCTATAGTATTCTCCCTATTATTTAGTTCAATGGTGTTTTTTAGTTAACCCTTGTATCCACCTCTAGTATCTTTAACTAACTGTATAACTTTTAATTCTATATTTTTTATCCTAGAGTATATTTGGACTTTATCAAAATAATATTTAGACTTTTGTTCTCAAAACCTACAAATTAATTATTGAAACATCCCCTCGAAATAATCTTGAGAATATAGATGTTTCATTCTTTGGTTAGGGTTGGAATTGATTCCCGAGATATTTTTAGAATCCATGGGGATATAAAGGTCTAAGATCTTATACAACTCTATCCATGAGATATTTGGAAGGTTTCTGTACCCTTGATTATAGGAATTTGAGAATGGGTTATTTTGAGGCTCTAACCAAGGACAACAAGACTTTGAGTGGACAAATATTCCACAACGGTGACATTGATCCCTTAGTGTTTTTGAGTATTTTCAATGAAAAATCCAGCATATTGAACTTTATATTAGGGAGAAGATATGGTTTCCTTCCTAACAATGGCTCTCCTCCAAGAACCCTTATGTTGTGAATTTTTTATTATAGTTTTAAAAGTTTATTTACCTAATTAGAAGATTTGTCAATAAAAATATCTAGGATTGAAAGAATAAACAATTATACTAAAAGAGGAGGGTTAATTTTATATTATAAAAATAAAACCAACAATTTTACTAACCTCTACGAGAATTTTTATGAGATCATGTTTCATACGGATACACTTTATAAATAGAGTTAGAAAGAGTTTGTAACAAATAATATTAATTCTTCTATAAAATGAAGTATAAATTTAAACATGTAAAAACAAGTAATACAATTTTCTATAAAGTATATTAGAAAATAATGATGAATATTTAAAAGAAATTATTCACATTTTATCCTTCAGTTTTAAGGAAGTCTATTACCTGAATTATGGTATCTGCGATATTAAACTTATCATAAGGTAAATCTTCTTATCCTCGAAATCCAAAGATTACAAATACATGAAACATCTATGTTTCCCTAGCCTCGATAACCATTAATCATACTGATATATATATCCTTCCATCTCTATAAAATTTTAGATAACTCAATCAATAAAACCAGACATAATAATTATAAAATGAAAACTTAAGGTACTTCAAAATGACATCCTCACAAAAAAATTACTTTCGGAACAAAACTCTCTAAATATTACAGGGAATAACTCTGAATTAATAAGGTGTTAGAAAATTCTTCACAGTAAATTTATATCATTAATGTTACAAATGAAAAATCTTCCTACTCCTCCGATATGTGACTATAATTATAAGCGGACTTCAATATTCATATTGTACAAATATCAGAGTAGGTTTCAATGGAATCATATGAAAACCTTCATCACTCAAAATGTTCAACACAACATCTTTATCCAATTTTCATCATTATTTTGACCAATATAGTGGATAAATGTGTCATCCCATATAATGATAATAATTTTCATGGTAGAATATATAATTTTCTTCATATAGTAGGCTTGATAAAAGTTTTTACAATAGACTTATAGGTCTACGTATGATATGTTCAGTTTGATAGTATTTTTAGAACATTTTCCAAATGAAATCATTATAATTCGGCAAAAATAATTCAAAAAATATTCATTTAGTAAACTTGGTATCTATCTCTCTAATTTATAATGTAAATGTTCATTTGATATACTTAACAAAACTCTTTCTCGTAAAATTGATAACCTCTATCTGATAAAACTATAATGTTTATTATAAAAAACATCATGTCTTGGGATGTATAAATGTTAAAAATATTTATAAATTAAGGGGATTGGATTGATATTTTCAAAAGTACGGTTAGAAAGTGTTATTTCGATGAAAAATATCTCTATTTTTGAAAATCACAATAGAAATTATTTTTAAATAGAAACATTAAAATTAATCATTGAAAATTTACTCCCCATGATTTTTATAACTTCAAACTATTTTATATTTTATTATAATATCCCAAAAGTTTAGACTATATCCCTTTCTCCCCCTTTGTGATTTTAGAAAAGTTATTTTAGGAAGTAGAAAGTATTCCATGAAATTTAACAAAAAATTATTTATAAAATTAACGTTATACAAGAAAAAGAGTATAATTTATATAAAAAAATATTATAAAGAACCAATATTAAAAAATTCCATTTAATTAGTTTATGGTTGATTATTACAACAAATTTAAAGAGTTAGAAAATAAATCTTTATTTGAGAGTTTTTATTTATTTCCCTTATATTTATAAGATCATATTGATTCTTCTCAGAATCCTAAACTAAAAACATTAGCTTCACAACATATTATTCTATAAAATCAATCTCTTTATTTATTTTAAATGTTCCCATCCTACAAATTTGAAAGGGAATTTAAATAATATATGGATTTTGAGCATTCATGAAGATTATTGTTGATAAAGTCTATAAAATTTGAAACAGATTTTGTTGATATTTTAATTCCATCAACTTTTTCATCAAAAAACATGATTTCACTTCAGTATGTTTTATCAAATTTATAACAATTTTTATATTTCTAAATTAATGAATATAATTTAATTAAAAATAGTTGAACTTGGCATTATTTTTAATTAATATTTCCAGGATTATTTTGAGGGAGTTATAATATTTAGGTCAACTTTTCATTGGATTAATTTTAATCTTTATTTAATATCAATAAAAAAATGAAAAATTTCTTCAAGTATTTTAATTACTTCATTGAATTAATTAATTTTCTTTTTCATTATCTTGGAACTTGTTATTAGGGAATAACTTAGTGAATCACTAGAAACTTCTAGAAAAGAATTCACTCGAACTCTTAAGGTTTCAATTTCTTCTATTTCAACAAATATCGATTGGAAGATGTTCATTACATCAACTTCCTCAACAGTAATAGCTCGATCAAATGGTTTTTTGAGACACTTGTTCTTCATTATGTATGGATTATTTATCATCTGGTTCATTAAGATCAACCTATTCATGTGACTGAGTAGATAAAGATGTTTAAGTATTAGTAAACATTTCTATAATATACAAACACTTCTTTAACTCTTGAACCACTTCATCTTTTTTCTCTGATATCACTTTCTTGGGAATGCAAGATGGTTCTGTGGGATTAGACATGTTTTTTGAAACTCCAATTTATTTTTTTTAAACTTTTTTAATCCAATATGAAAATCATTGATTTTTCATTCATCTAAAAAACATCTTTTTATTTTTGTATATGAATGGACTAAAGAAAATTCGAAACTTATTCTAGTTGATTCATATGAGGAAAAATAGATAGAGGATTAACGGATAGTAGAGTAGTTTCTTCAGTCACAAAAATTTCTTACTGAACTATATAAACTCTTTAATGACCTTTCTCAACTTATTTTATGAAACATATTTCATATTTTTCTTTCCTCTACTTATCTTCTTATATCTTCTTCTTTTCATACTCTATAATATTTTCATAAACCTTTGTTTCATAGACTTAGCCTCTAAAACCTATAATCTAATTGATGTAATATAATCTATCTTTTCTCATTTATTTTTTTATGTTGAGTATTCCACTTCAAATATTATATTAGTTTTATTTTTGTCAATGGTGGTGAATTTATAGAAGTTTCTGCAACTTTTATTTTCTTAAAAAATATTTTCTTAAGTACATAAAATTCATTAATTGATGAACCTTTTACAGAATTGTCTACAAACCAATTCCAAGTAGAAACAAACATAAGATTAATTTTAGAAATGGTTTCTTCACTATTTTGTTTCCTTTTTCAGTAATTGGTGATTCCACATTTTTAATTTTTTGATTCTTGATGAAATTTACCAAAAAATTGATAATAAATATTAGATATAAAGAATATTCAACTTTACTAACTGATTATTTTCTTCCCATATAATTCTAATCATAAAAATCCCATATTTAAAGTTATCACATTACATATTAATTCTAGATAATTACTTTCTTGAAATTTTATGGTATCCATGGAACCTTTTATAGGGATAACAATTTTTTTATCTAGATAGAAATGATCCTTACATCTATTGAAAGGTGAGATAGTTTGTATACTTTCTCATATATAGGGAATACTAAAATTTCTACTCGTCCATTCTTAAAACATCCTATTTTTTAGGTAACTTGTGAATAAAAATATTATTTACTTCTTGTGGAATTCCTATCAGATCATAAAGTTTATTTATATTGATATTATAATTATTTCTAAATATAGTAAAAAAAACATTTTTTATAACAACAACTTAATTGAACTAAGAATACATTTAAAACTCTCTAACAATTTCTATTCAACTCATATAAAAGTATTATTTGAAACACACAAGGATTCCCATCCTTAAAAGTTTTTTTTTGATTTTAATAGAGATTGATACCTTTAAAACATATTTTTTTCAATAAATATTACCTTAAAAACTTCCATGTTAGAAAATTCATCTGAGGATTCCATGAAATATGATCATCCGAACAGAAAAAAATTGGTTAAATTAGAAATAATTTGACGAAGGAAAATAAAAAAAATATATGAGATCTCCACAAAATCCAGATGGAAAAGATAAAGTGGCGACCCACTAGTTATTTTTTTTAGGTTTAGATATAGAGAGAGAGCGATGATTCAGATTACAACCAGATCCAATGTCTAAGAAGTGATCTTATAAAAATAGTAGTTGAGATATGCTCTTTCAAATTTGATGGCATAAAAATTTTAATAAGTTTTTATGTTTTTGAACTCTCATATGTTTTTATCAGAACTTTTCAAATCATTAAATTTTATCAAATATAATTTTATTCCAATGAAACATGAATTTTGGAAATATTTTTCCATAATGAATATATACTACACAAAAAATTTATAATAAAAAATATAAAAATATACCTCATGAAGAAAATTTGATAAGCTTTATTATAAAATCTTGGACAATAAAAAAAATATTGTCTTTATAATACTAATAATACAATGAGTTTATCTGATGAAGCATTGGATGAAACTAGATCTGATGAAATTTAACTAGTTTCTATAAATTTTCTATTTAGATATTTTTAAACAAATCCTAAAGTAATCATAGTATATGAAATTAAAATAAGTAAAATACATCCTCCCCTTTTTGAGGAGTTTTTACTGTAAGGATATAGATATAAAAGAATTTGATAAATTATTACTTTATGTTACTCATTATAATATTTTGTTTATTGTATTGAAATATAAAGTAATTAAGGGATTTTGTTAAAATATCAGTAAGTTGTCCTTGAATTCTAATAATTTTTAAAATAATATATATTTTTAGTTTCTGATCCTAAAATAAATAGAATATTATATCTATGTTTGTGGATTATGATTGATGTTATAGGGGTTTACCTAATGTTGTGGAAATTTTGTTATCACATAAAATTGTAATTATACTATAACTCATTCCACATTCAGTGAGTGTGTGTTTAATCCAAAACAATTATAAATAACAACTTACAACTACTATATGTTCATCTTCAATAGTTAGAAGTGATCCCTAATCGTGTTTCATATAATGACAAAAAAATATAGCTTCTCTTAAGAATTGAAAAGTTTGAGATGAACATTTTCAATTCATTTTACATCTATAAAATTTAGCATCTGAAAAAAATTTAGTTCAAAATAATATATAAAAGAATAATATAATCCAAGATTCATTGTTCCCTTAATGTAACAAAAAAATTAATATCTTTAAGATGATATTCTTTTGGATTAGTATGAAATCTAAAAAATAAGCATACATAAAACCTTAAATTAATACTACTAGTTATAAGATATAGTAAAATTCTATTCATTCAACTATAAAGGTTTTGATCCACTGGTTTCCCAGATTCATCAATATCAAGAGATTTTGAGGTTAAGAAAGGAGTGATAATACTCCTATAATTTTTATATCAAAAACTTATAATTAAATAATTTATATAAATTTATTGAAATAATAAAGTTACATCTAGTTTTTGAAAACTTGAATCCCTAAGAAAAAAAAAGTTCACTCATCGTTATCATTTCAAAATCAAACTTCATAATATCCACAAAGGAATTAGAAAGTTATTTTTATGTGGAGCCAAATAAAATGTCTTTGAAATAACTTTCAAATATGTTGGTTTCTTTAAAATTTTATTAATAATATTTATTGGAGTAACAAATACCTTAATGAAAATTATTTTGAAGGGAAAAATAGGGTAAGTATATCATGTTGGGATATTTGGGATTATTAAAATCAATAGAGCATCTTATTTACTTTTAAAAACATTATATATAATTTTTTTATTGTTTTTAAAACTAGGTGATTTTTATATATAAAGAGCCTCCATTATATTTCCATTAATAAAAGAAAACTTCATAACCATTTGATAAAAAATAAAATTTATAAATTCTACATAGGATAGAAGTATATGAATAGATTATAGTTTATGTATTGAAAGAAATATTTCTCATAGTCTATAATTCTTGTGGAATATATCCCTTAGTAAAAATATTTCCATATTTCTTACTATCATTCCATTTTCATCACATTTATTACAGAATACCCATTTTAATCTAATCAATGGTAAATCATTAGGACATCCTACCAAAGTCCATACTTTTTTCTTTTCAAATTGATTAATTCATCATAAATCTCACTTATACAATCTTCATCAACTAAAGCCTAATTGAATGTTTTATGTATGAAATGGGATAAGAATTCACAATATTCACATTATTTTCTTAAGGAACTTCTTTTTTTAACTAGTTAATCTACATCACCATTGATATTGTCAGTGGTATGATTCATTAGGATTGTCTAATTTATTAGATTTATAAAATGTTGATCTTCAATAATATGTTGAATTTATTCTAAAGGTACAACTTGAGAAAGTGTTTTATCAGTATTTCTATCATGTAGATAATTTTACAACATTGGTTCAAAACATGTATTATAAAGATCATCCAAATATGTGGTTTTAGGTTTATAAAAAACAAAGGGGTTAGTTCCATAAAATTTTACATGCAATATTTTTTCAATATTCTTTGCAATTTTTTTAAGACACCATAAGCCTTACATTTTTTAGAATAGAAAAGGAAAATTAATCCATTATCTTTTGAATAAAATTTACATAAATTAACTTTAATATTTAATATGAACATTTTTTATCCAAAAACATTGAAGTAAAAATGTTTTAGATTTCTGATTATTCACAAGTTATAAGGATTTTATTAATAAAAGGTCTGAGTAAAACATGATTTATAATATAATTGGAAGTAATAATGTATTAAGAATAAAATTTTTTAGTAATTGAGTATTCACTCAATATGGTTCTAGTAATTTCCAGAAAGAATCTATTTCATTGTTCAACTACAAAATTTTTCTAAGGTGTTTTAGAATCTAAAACGTATGTATAGTAACTTTCTTACTATAAAAAAATTTCAAAATAATTATGTTTAAATTTTACACCATGATTAATATAAATAGTAACCAAAGGTAGGTTTTTATCATTTTTAAATTGGGATAATAGTATATTCATATAGAAAAAAAATTTAAACTTTTTTTCTAGAAAATCAACCAATATATATCTAGTGTAGTCATCTACCAAGTCATAAAAATAATATTTACTTCCAATACTCCCAGTTTACGTTAGAATTAATAAATCCATGTGTTGTAACTATAAAGAATCAATAATTGAAACATCACTAATAGGTTTAATTCTTGAATTATTTTTCATACCTTATTGATAAGGATTATAAAATTTAGAATAATTAAATGTAATCTATGATAGATATCTAACAATTAATTTATAAAATGTTTGGATATTGTTCTTATATTACAATGTCCTAACCTTCTATTTAATAACCAAGATTGATCTTCCATTTCACTCAGGAAAGGTAGGAATTTTCTTCTAAGTTCATATAAGTTTAGAGTGTATACATTCTCATCCCTATCAATAGAAAGAATAAATTTACCTTCTAAACTTTGAAATGAAAAATTATCATTCCAAAATTTCACATTATATACTTCATCACATAATTGAATTATACTAGTGAGATTTTATTTAAGAAATACAAGATATAAGAAATTTTAAATTAAATATTTACCAAGAATTTTTATATCATATATACTAAAAAATACTTATTGACCATTATCTCTGAAGGTTAATTTTCCACCATTCATCATAATAAATTTCTAGAATTTTTTTATCCACATACCAATTATTCTGGCTATTATAAATCATATTAGTTTCCTGAAATAAAAATATTAGGATTTTGGTACCCAAACATTCTTGGGTTTATAAATATTAGAAAAATATACTTTGATAATTCAAACCATCCTAACTTTTTTATATTAAATATATGCAAATTATTTTGTAATATATGATTTATGAAAAATATATTATTGAACATTTTTTAAAGAACATTTGTTTATCCAATTTCCACCTATATAACTTTTTGTATATAAGGGCGTAATTTTTTTTTAAAAAAGTAATTATTTTATAAATGTAATATTTTTGTAAAACAAATCCTACAGGTTTTTTTTGTGTGGCCTCAACTGTCTGTATAGATTTTCAAAATTTTGATTCAGAAAATTAAAATATGATAAATGTTTTCCTAGAATAATCATTTAAAAAATCAAATTTCATAGGAATATTATTATCATAGTTTGTTAAACATGAACATGATTTTTTATCTATTTATGAATTAATATTTGGAATTTATTAGGGAAGTTACAAAATTCTATATTTTTCTTTAAAATGTATAGAATAAACATCTTCATGGTCTTTCAAAACATAACTATTTTGTTTTCCCATTAAATTATAATATCTTAGTACTTCTTCAAAATAATGTATAGTATTTATCATCGTTATATGTATTAGCTTTTATTATTAAAAATAAGTGGTACTATATTCATAATCTAAATTAGGATAATTATCATTTAAGGTTAAAATTTTAAGGGATTTAGTATATACCTTTTTATATGAGACATTTTTTGGTCTTTATAATCCCTTTAAAACCCAAAGTTTTTTGACCAATGAAAATATAATCTGAAGAACTTTTTGAGGAATTATATCCACTACTTTAACTCTAAGTGTCTAAAGATTTCAAAATTATATTTTACTTGATATTATATTGTGTTTTAAAATTTATATAATTGTTTTACTTTTATTTTGTATTTTATACAATATATTCTTATATTCCAAGGCTTATTACATCCATAAAAACCATCTTAGAAGTTTTTTTCTTATCACAAATTTATTTTTGATTCCTCTTATATTTATAATGATATTATTTCTTTCAAATGATTATATTAATCCTTTTAGAAAGTTGGGAAAACTCATTCTCTCTCTCTCTCCTAATGAATTAATTTATATCTCAAATTTTACTTTTTTCTTATAAGGATACTTAGTAACATTTTTACAAGATATAGTTTTCTTAGCTACCATATATGTAGTGGAAAAATATATCCCATTATTCATATTTTATTTTTCAACATATTATTTTATTCTACTTTCATAATGCATGAAATTTCTAATAAAATCATCTAAACTCATCTTGGTGAGATGTTTTGTATCATCGATAGTTATTATATTTTATTCCCATTCTTTAGGCATGATATATATGATCTTATAAATAAAATTATCATCTTTCATCTTTTTTCCATTGAAAGACTATAAAAAGTTTATTTTATTAAAAAACTATAGATGAGTTTTATTAACTGACTCACCATATAGAAAATAATATGCTTGATAATCATCATGTTGAAATTTTCTTTGAGTTTCCAAAACATTATAACAACCAAAATAAATAATTTCTAACTTCTCTATATAGTTTCATTCATTTCACAAGATGAAATTTATCTGTAAACATTCCTAGTCATAGAACAAAACAATGTATTTCTGATATGGTAGTTAAGTTGATATTCAACGTTTTCTTCTCTAGTAAATGTTTTAACTTCCTTGTATGGAATCTAATATCTTCCCTTAATCATAAAAATGTATACACCAGTATTGATAAAAAAAGTTATCATAAGATATCTCCAATACACATAATCCATGCCATATGAGATTTTGGATCTTCTTGGATTAATTTTCTCAAGTGTCTCAATAGAAAAACCCACTATCTTAAAACAACTGATACATTATTCTACAAAAAAACATTAGTGAAAATGTTTATAACAATAAAAAACCAACTCTAATACCAAATGTTGGATCGAAAGAGTAACCAATTATACTATAATAGGGGGAGTAAATTATAGATTATAAAAATTAAACTAACAATTTTACCAACGAACTTAAGGATGTATATTATATGAGGTTTCAAACTGATACACTTTATAAATAGAGTTAGAAAGAGTTTATAATAAACAATATAATATTTCTTATAACATGAATTGGAAATATAAATGTGTATAAAAATTTTAAAAGACTTTTACAAAGTTTGTAACAAAAACATAAAAAATATTTATAACAATGCATAATAAAATCATCCTTTAGTTTTAAGGAATTTAGTAACCCGAATTAAGGTAACCATTAAATTAAATTTATCATAAGGTCTATATTTCTAGCTCTAGAATACTTCAATCAGAAAGATCAATCATAACCATGTTTCCATACCCTTGGGGACCATCAATTAGTAAAATCAAAATATCCTTTTATCTCTCTAAACTTTGATATCCCTAGATAAAAAGACCACAAACAAAAATTACAAAAGAAAAACACAAGAGACTATATAATGATATCTTCACAATTAAATTTCTTAAGGACAAAATTTCTCTAAATTTTATAAGGAATCCCTATCAGGTAATAATAAATTAAAAAATACATCACAAAAAAATTTATATTTTTGATGTTTCAAAATAAAAATCCTGATTTCCCTCAAACAAAATTCTCTATTTATAAATAGACTCCAATAGTCATTTTCGGTTCTTCTCAGAGATGGTTGCAATTAAATCACAGGAACTATTTCTTCACCCGATAAGTTTAGCACATTATCTTTGCCTAATATTTGTCCTGATTTGAACCGATATAGTGAATAAATATTCTATCAAGTTAGAATGATAAAAATTTATGTGCTATAATATATACATTTATTTATCTAGTAAGTTTTATAAAAGTTCTTCTAGTAGAATTATAGGTATCCATCGGATAAATATAGTCTGATAGAATTTGTAGAACACTATCTAGTAGACTTTATTATAGTCAGTCAAAAGACATTAAAAACCATAATATGGTTAACTTGGTGTCTCTTTTACAATTTATATAGTAAATTTTTTTATACAATACTTAACAAAACTCCCTCTTGTAAAAATTATAATCTTAATAGATTAAAACTATAATGTTTCACAAAAAACATTTTAAAGACTTGGGAAGTATAAAATTTATATCTATATAAACATTTAAGGAAGTGGATTGTCATTTTTAAAATTAATGTTATAAATTTATATTTTAACTATAAAATTCCAACCAAAATACTGATCTACAAAGGTTTAGTTGTATAGGGTGAGACTATTTTAAAATATGTCTATATGAATCTATATAATTGATTGCTAATTCAGAAACTACCTAAGTAGACCTCAAAATATGTCCTATATTTTAGGTAATAGTTAACCCTCATCCTAATGAAATTCAATAATTTTATGACTTTTTTGGGGGTCATTATGCTTGGAAATAATTTCATGAAAATGTAATTTTATAGTTAGTCCCAAGTATACAAGATTTATTTATCTAGTTATTGTAAAAAACTCCTATCATTTCCATTTAAACAAAATTATAACACACTAAGTACCAATTCCTCTTCAATCATCCCACTAAGTGGAAGTTTTTTCACTAAAAAATAGATGTCTATAATGAAGTCAAGAGAATATTCAATGGGTATTTTATTAAATAATGGATTCATGGAAAAGTGAGATTGGTTTATTTCATAATTTTGATATCTAAGGGTTTTCTTAATGTAAGATGGGTTACATGAACCCGTCAAAACGTAAAATTCCTTATGTATAACATTCTCTATCAGCTCATTTATAGGCTTAGGTAGATTGAAATTTTCATCTTTTTGGTTATTCATATTCTCAATGTTTTCTTGAATATCTTCCATCTCATTTTTTTTAGTTGTAAAAAACATAAATGTTTTTTGATTTTATTTATAGGAGGCTCTATGTGTTTCCCTTTAAACCTTGTGTGCATTAATAGATTAGATACATTTTTGATAAGTTTTTTCTAAATTTTATTTATATTTTTTTGTTTCATTTTATTGAATTGATTACACATTCCATGCCTAGAAATGGTGCCAAAATTTGACTGGAACCCTGGGTCATTAACTAGGTTTTAGGATAATATATTATTTATAAACCCTATTAAAAATTAGTAAAGTAGTAAATAGGGGTGAATACAAGGGGAATTAATTCCAATATGTTTGTGTGAACAATTAGAAAATAAAAAATTCTTAAGAAAATAGTAATAAAGAAAAACCATTAGTGAAGTGATGGAAATAAATGATGGTGGTGAGTGGGAACAAGCTAAAATTTTGGAAATAGAAAAAATAATAGATCAATAAGGAACAATCTTGACGTGAGGGAGGTTAATTTTATTTAATATTAATTATTATTATTTTTATTATATTTTATATATATTAATTTTTCATAAATATTGCTGCATCGAGTGAAAAAAAAGGTGATCTATTTTCTCAAATGGACAACAAGTGGGTGAATGGATCCTACAGTCTCTCAACTACAACATCTACTAATTAATGAAATGATGTGATCCATTTTACAACATGATCAAAATCTTAGTTAATACTAATGTGATACCCTCATTGAGTTATCCACTTATCATATGGAATCTTAGATGACCAAGTAGTTACAAAAATGCCCTTGGGAATAGTTCTCCTTAGTATCTATAATTCAAAAATGTTCACCACTCAAAGAATGAAGAGGAGGGTAGGTTCCATCAATATATTTCATATGAATAAAATTATTTTATAAGAAAACACAATCTCATTCCCCTATTTTGATTTAGTGAATGACCATTTTTAGATTGTCAAAATGTTTCAATAAATTCAAAAAAATATTGAAAATAGATAAAATGGAGGAAAAAAAAGAGATAATATCTTCTTTGCGAGAGTGCTTTCAAACATCACATAAATATCCACTGGTGCTATGATACATACAACTCTAATGGTCACCCTTTGGAATCCTCTATAGTATATCTCTAATCAATCTTTATTTAATGTTTTTTATCCTCTATACTCACATATCTTTCTCACTTATTTTTTTCATATCACTATCTACTATAAATAATATTACATGAGAAAAAAATCCACACCAAGCATGCCCCCATAACCACTAAAATTTTCCATTTCCTCCTCGCGGAAATTTTATGCTATAAAATCCTATATTATGGTGACTCCATCCTATCTCCCCTAACCAAATGAACTTTAATTAAAATTACATGCCAGTAGGTACCAATATGATGACTGTAGATGATCACCTTGTGGAAATTTCAATGGGTTGGATTTATATTATGGGGTAATAAAATATTTTACTCTATGATTCAATACCCATGATCACCTTTTATTTTATAGAATTATAATTATTTAGGAAAACAATGGATGAGTAAGGGAAGTTAACCTCAAGACGATCGTCTCAATTTTGGAAATTAAACATTTCTCACTATAGTCCCATGAATCATTTGATTTTATTTTTATATAACCAATCATTTTTTATGTCCCACTTTAGTTAATTCATTTTTTTCACCTGGTCCATTGAATTGTGGCCTATATAAATTTTCATAACTCTTGAACCACCCTTATGTACCTTTTCACATGGTAATACTACACTTTTGCAGTCATATTTTTCATCAACAATATGATCACCTCTATCCTAAAAACACACATTCAAAATACACATTTTCATCACCTTTCCTTGGATCACTATTTAGAAAAAACTCCAGAACATCTTCTTTAATTGATCATACTCTCACAAGAATTTCCCCAAGAACCTGGCATGCACCCTCATTCATATTCGCAACCATATCATTGGGGAATAAGGATTCCTCATCACCTTATTTTTTTTGTCAACTTGCAACAAATCCATCAACAAAAACTCAAAAAACACCAGAAAAAAACTTGGATAGGATCTATCATGTGTAAATCCTCTCCAGTTATCACAATAGTGAATTATTAAATGTCTTTATCCACTTAGTAAACTAGGTATTTCAATGAGATCATACCTGAAACTATTGTGGTTTATCTTCTCAAACACAACTGAACCCTTATTAACCAGTCTAAGATTGATATTGGCATCCACCAAACTTAGTTAGCTTTGAGTTATTCTAAAAAAGTTCATCTCAATCGGTCCAGATCACTATTAGAAATTAGATATTCTTAATCACTACTTCATTAGATGTAGCTTCAATCCCACAATTAGGGATCATACTAGAGTGACTTAAGATGTATATTGATTCTTCCTCGAGCGGGCTCACATTGTGGAATTAGGGATTTATCTTCAACAAACTTATCAATATCTTTGGTCAAGCTTTAATGTTGGATCTCAAATTTATTATTTCTAAATTGATATTAGATTCATCTGGGATCCTAATTTTTCTTCTTTATAACCTAGTTCATAGAAGACCCCTTTTTTGGAATCAGATCCAACTTCAGTGTTTCACCAGCATTACTTCAAGTTTGAGATCATTTTCATTAGATAACCCCAACCTTGATTCCTCATAGCTATAATGCACAAAATCCTAAAGTCAACATCATCTTCCTCTAGCAAGATCATGCTTCCTTTAGTATTCCACGAATTCAGGTATTATTTCATAATCAAAATCATGTTGGATTGGTGAGATAATAATATTCAAATATCCATCCTTGACACTTCAAGTTTTCAAAAAGTTTAGTCTAGATATGAGCATGAAACTTCATCTTCATCAATTTATTCTTCATCTAGTTGGGGTTTTCATTACTGAATCGGTTTATCACCCTTATGAGAAATATTAGGCTTGAATTTTCCTCAACCAATTACAAGGTGTGGTTGATCGAGTTCTATTCAAAGAAATTTCTTCACAGTCAATGAAAAGAGTATATTTTTATTTACAATCACTATTTAACCTTGACACTCAGTCCAGCACTTAACAATTTTTTTCCAAGAAGTTGATTGGGTGCATAGTTAGTTTCCTCATGCGTTGTGCATGTGGTTTCTTGAGAAGAGAGGCATAATAGCTTAGATTTACCAATTAATTTTCACTCATGATGGATTTAGTTGGAAGGGAAAAATTGTTCCAAGATTTTTCTAGATATTTTCTCTTTAACCAACATGGTTGGACAACCTGCCTTACATTCGCTCCAGCCCTTTAGGAAGTTGATCAATAATCCTCGAAGTTTATGGATTACATTATTAATTTTTGAAACTTTCCGAGGACATCAATAATAAAATAAGATAAATAAATTAAATAAAGTAAAATAAAATTATTTCAACAATTACAAATCAATGAAATCCAAAATCTTTATAAAATATAAATTTATAAAAATATGTAAATATTTTAACCATATAAATATTTAAATAATTTACTCACACTATTAAAAAAACAAAGGAATATATTTTAATTAAAATTATTTACATTCCAACAAAAAAATAAAAATAAAATATTCCAATAAGTAAATTTTCTTATATTACCATGGAATAATGAAATAATTAATTCCAATACTTGATCATGTAAAAATTAATAAAAAAATTAATAAAAAACCACATTCATAAAAAAATATTCTTATTCAAAAATTAATTGAAAAATAATGAACTAAACAACTAATAAATTATCCTTAAAATTCCCACATTTTTATTATGTTTTATAAAGAAATATATTTGTGTTACAAAATCACATAGTGTTAAATAATTCATTCTTATAAAACCGATTTAATAATGAAACACATATTTTTCAAAAAAATTAGATGTGGAAAAGTTTGTTAAATGCAGGGTCAAGGGCATGTGTTGTCTCAAAAATATTCTATGAATCTTATTGATTTTGATTCTCATAGATACCACAATTTTTTTACTAATGAAATTAATTTAAATATTTTTATGGATTATATTTCTTGATATGTATATATTTTTTATGAGTTAAAATATTATTTTATAGAATTATAGTCATTTTTGAAAGTATTCTAGATAAAATATTCATACCCTCTGTTTGTAAGCATAACATATTGTTTGGGAACCCTAAATTTGGAATAAAACATATGGATCATGTACACTATGCTTGTAACACCCCGAGATTTTATGAAAAATATTATTTTAATTTCATTAATGTCTTATGTTGTATTCTACACCAAGATTACCTTGCGCTATATGCAACACCGTATTAGCTTGCAGTATACGCAACACTATTCTTGGACCGTGTTACACACAATTTTGATAATAGTTATTCTACGCAACATTGAGTATATATATATATATTAAATGTATAAATGAAATATGGTTGGATTCTGTTATACAAAACAATGAAGGATTCTTTCACAACACGCAACCCTGACTTGGCTTGCATTACACGCAATCGCGACCTTCCTCGATAGCGTGTGTTGTACGCAATACCGGGTTTTAATAAACAATGTTATATTATTATAATATTGTCATGAACTGGCCATTATGAATAGTATTAACTAAATTTTGAATTTTATAACATTATTATTCATCTTACACATTTCTAGAACATGGTATAAGAACAAAATAACTTTTTCGGGTAAAATAAGTATTTTTCAAGAAATGCAGTTTTGCCGCCTTTGGATGGAGCACCCACTTTAAATCTGGTTTTTGACATGTTTATATGTTCAATTTGACAAAATAATATTCTTCTTTTGAATCAGGATATAAAAATTTACATTACATAAAGTTTTGATATTTTTCCGATAACTTTCATATTTTAATGAATAGTAAAAACACACTATATTTTAATTAAGAACAACTTTTTTCATCGTAATATCTTATGTGGTTAAATTATAATATTGAATGGTTTTAAAGTATAAATAGAATATATTTTTACCATTTAATATAATGTATGTCATTAGCATTGATTTTACCTTGAATTCATAGGTTAAATCAATTCAATCTTTTGCAATGTTTTAAACAAAAACCCGTTTTTATTCGACAACGGGATTAATTTTAATTTAATTTCTGCAACTTCTGTGTATGGAATTTTAAAAAATGGATTCCATATTTGGAATCAGTGGGTCCAAATTATGTTAATAAGCTACTTTTTATTTTTGGGAATTATGAATAGTAACTACGGTAAATTTTATTTACCATAGTTAAAGGTAAATCGGGTAATTAAGGGTAAATATAATATTTTAAAATTACACTAACAAATGTCAAAATCCTATTGGATGACTAAAAGTCGACCCATATCACCTAAGGGTCGGATTAGAATCATTTAATGGACATTTTTCCATGAAAATAACTTAATTATTATTAAAACCAAAGAAAGTGACAACATGTCACTCTCTTAAATCTTATAAGTATAATAATTTTAAATTAGTGATAAACATCATCAAATTTAGAACATGAATAGTCTCCAGAAAGCTAACAAAATTATCTACATCATGAGAATTTATTTAGAATTTTTTGGGGTTAAATAATTATCATTAATTGTGACACAATAGTGATGCAAAAATTGTTTATCTAGTGAAAAATCAAGAATATTGTTTTTTTAAACTAATAGTGACCATAAAAGGCACAAAACCCTGACCAAAACTTATTGGTCATGTAAATGGAAACTATAATCATCCAATGGTCGAATATTTGACCTTTTGGAGCCTTATACAAGTTATTATGACACTTATATTATTTTATTTTAAATGATGCCAAAGTTGTCAACTTCATAATTTAATAAATATAACAATTTAAATATTGCGATTTTAAGATGATAAATTCGAGTAAAAGTATTATTTAGACAGGTAATATATTTATATTCATAATAGGATTTTATTTTAAATTTTTATACAACAAATAAGTATATTAAATAATTATACAAAAATGATGTAGTAATTATTTTATTAAGAGATAAACCAAATAAATGGTTTTGAAAATAATAAAATAAATATTATATGAACTATTTAATGTGATACACTAATTTTATAGATACATATGACATTTTATTAATATATTAAATCTTTTATTTCGAACATATCTTCTGTATATATTTTATTTAAATTCAAATAAATGAATAGTGTCAAAATTGACACTATTGTTATTTTACAAAAATAACATATTATAAAATTGTTTAAAAATCACAGAAATATTTTAAAAATTATAAATTTATATTTATATGGTCTATAATGTTATAAAGTAAACAATTATGGAAAATTCACAACAAATAAGTAATTATTTGTTATAATTTAAAATTTAGAATTTTATTACCACAAATAAACTTAAATAGATTAAATAAGGATAAATCAAAATGATAAGGTTTAAAATAAGATCCAAACATGTCTAAATTTTATTTTTTAATGATATTACAACCCTATATCATATAATCTTCGAATATGAGTCATTTTTTGAGGTTTTTAAGTGGGGTTAGATTTATTATAAATTAATATTTTTAAGAATTCCAAAGGTGCCCCTCTCCTCCCTTATAAAAGGACACCTCCTCCCCCTCCTCCTCACACCAAATTGAGCACTCAAGCTCGGCCAACCCCTGCCAAAATCCCTTCTTCACTTCCCTAGAATAATCCTAGAGGTTCTGGTCTTCCTCAAAGACCAATTTTAGTGCCCTAAGAGGAGGTCTCAAAGAGGCGCTTCAAAGAAGAGGTAATTACCGTTACCAATTCTTTCATCTTTATTTCTTCTTCCACTTCTTCTTATTAGGTTGTTTCATTATGAAGTAATAACATCAGTATCACTCATATACTGATATGTTATTATAAGTATGAAACAACCCTATTTCACCGTCTATCCATCCTACGGAAAAAGGAAATCACCGCGCGTGCGTACGTACGGAATACCGTCTCCACGCCGTGGTGTAATCTATTTTCCGCCACCACATTAATTAGATGGGTATAATGGTTTAATTAGTGATTATTATAAAGTGATATTGATACTGAAATAGTATACAAACACTTCAACACAATTCCACGACCATGGGAACGATATCATCGCTCGTGCGTACGTACGGACTACCGTCTCCACGACGCGATGAGATTCATTCTCAATGATTAGCCATTCATGAATGATTATAAAGTATATATAATAAGTACTAATGAAATATATGACATAATAATGATACTGGATTTATTTATATTTATATGTATGTCATCTACTTAATTTCATTCAATTCAATAAGGAAACGAAAACAGCGTTCATGCGTACGTACGGACTACCGTCTCCATGAACGGTGTATCTCATTCCATTTATCAATATATTATATATATGTATATTATGAATATATATTATATATAAATCATGTTTTACATTCTGGATATAAGTAATCATGATCCAAGTAATCATATTAATAATTACAAGTTAAAAACACGAACGACAAATGAGACGATTTTACCCAAAACGCTACTTTAACATGAATTTACAAATGAACGGGTAATATAAAGTCATAAGTGGACCATATATGATATAATAACAATGAATATGATTCTGGAATAAGTCAATAACATGATTTAAATCATTATACAGGAGGTTCGGACACGTACAAAGCAAGTCGGACCTAAGGTAAGGGAAAATACCACAATCTCATTTTTATCCGAGATTGTTTATTCGTAAGTATTTACTGGGGTGTATTTTATCATCCACATCCATGTTCCCTCAATATGTAATATTGTTTCCATCCACTTACAATATTTTAAATCCAATTTTACCCTTAGGTGAGTTTTTAGTAAAGAATATGAAAGGAATCTTTTGTTTTTTTCGTACGAGGTACTTTTTGACTTTTCCGACAAAAGTACGAAGAGTGTTTTTTTTAACTTATACGGCATGAATGGATTTTTAAAACATTATTTCCAAGAAACTTCCTTTACAAGTTTTAAAGTTTATTTTTAATCAACTTCTTTTATTTTAAAGTTGTATGACATGTTATGAAAGGAAAAAATGTTTTTGAAGAAGAAAGGATATTTTCCTCAAGAATGAAGTTCAAGTATTTTATCAAAATTATTTTCCACCTAAGATAATAAAAGGGTTCTATTTTTATCCCTATTATTACATGGATTTGATTATGTTGTGATGGAAATATTTTTATGAATTCCTTTATCTTATAAGATTTGTTTTATGATGTCATGATGTTTCAAGAATCCCATTTTTGTTACATGTGTTATGCGATGATGTATGTTTTATGATTATGTGGCACACATAATAAAGGATTCATTATAAGATGGGTGGGACCTATATCTCCCTCCAATGCATTGGGTAAAGATTTTATATCTCATGAGATAGACATGGCTGGAACGGAAGGTTATTTCGGTTCAGTGATACAGGACTGAAACGAGGAGTGAACTCGGTTCAGAAAGGGACTTTAAGGTAGTCTTGGCAATGAGTCATGACTAACAAGAAATGATTTTCCATGATTATGTGTGCATGCCACAAATTTTCAAGTTTTATGTTATGATTATGGGGATCTCATTTTCACTTCTATGATTTGTTCCATGTTAAGATATTATGATCTCTTTTGCAGGTTATGATTTTCAAAAAGATATGATATGATTTTTATTTCCTTTATTTGCCCTTGCTGAGCATTTGAGCTCACCCTTTTATGTTTTCTTTTCCCCAGGATATAAAGAAAGGTTTTAGGTAAAAAAAGGAAGATCTTTATGGGAGATGTTGAAGATCTTTCACCACGATTAGAAGATTATGTTCCGAGTTTCCAAAGACACTAAACTATTACGATCCTTGTGTGTGTGTTTTTGTTATGTACCAAGTATTCCGCAAAAGTAATGTAATGTCCATGTATGTCAAGATACGGGTCTCTACATTTGGTATCAGAGGAAAGGTTTAGTCAAACTTTGGAAACTAGGATGCGAAAACGTTAGTGAGATCCCTAGAGATATTTCTAAGGTATGTCTAGGGATGCCCCTAAGGATAAGTATACGTATAGGATATAGTCCTAGAACTACGATAATGATCTTAGAATTTAACCTAAGATGTTAGATATTGAAGGTACTTCCCCTTTATTATGTTGTTTTCCCTAGCATGATTTTTGCCTCTCACACTATTCTTTTTGGGTTTTAGAAAATGGCTGGAAACAAGATGATTCCCAATAATGGAGGATATGATGGACAATGGAATGATATTCTTCATGAGCAACCAAATGAAATGGTATTTGGATGTCCAAACATCATTATTATGCCGAATCAGAAATCTCATAATATGATCAATAATTAATATTTGGTAAGTTTCCTGACTCGGCTAATAAGAGAAAGATGGAGTTTCATGATGATCATAGAGGAAAGAAAGTTCAATTTCCCCTATGTAAATCATGTGGGAAGAGGCATCAAGGAGAATGTTTCAAAGGAACTGGAAGATGCTTTGGGTGTGGAAAAGAAGGACACAAAGCAAGTAAATTCAAAGGAAAAGGTTCAGTTAACAACATAGATGAGGATAATGGTATTGCTACGACATCAAAAATGGTTAAGTATTTTAAATGTGGAATGTATGGGCATTATGCAAACAAATGCCCTAAGGGAAAGACTCATGAAGAGAATAAGTATGGTCATATGGGTAGTATTTATGTGGATGATGATGAAGAGACTACAAATGATATGTGAGATGAAAGAATTGTTGAAGCTCAGTCAATGGTTTAAGAATGTAGTGGAATGATTACATGTTTATCATGTGTAATGTTGTATAAGAAATCTCATGGTACTATGGAATAAAGAGACATCTAAGGATTGTTACACTGTTGTCTTTCCTTGAGTTATGAAAGTGTATGATTAATGGTACCACTATCCATGAAAGGTTATTCAGATATTTTTGGAATTTAGATGATATGCGCATAATGAAGGAATAATAAGATAATGAGGTGTTTGATTGTATTCATGAGCTCATGACTGATATAAGGAGAAGGTTATATCATGGTTTGAGTATATAGAATTTTTGGATTTTGGTATGTGGAAAGAGTTAACTTTTGACAGCATTCATGTTTTCACTAAGGTTTAATGGGTATTCATATTTTTCAAGAGAATACATCATTAAAGTATTCACATGATTGGAATGTGACCAACAAGATATATGGGGGATAAATGATGGTATTCACATGCTTGGTTGGCGACATTTCAAGTAATCATTTTCTTTATACTATGAGCTTGGACCAAAGTATTTTAGACAAGCCTAAAGATTGTAATGGATTATGTTAACCATAAGTTAGTATTGTTTAAGTATAGAACTTTTTTTTTGATATTATTTATGTGATGTTATAGTAATGTAGTTTTAGAAAAAGGACAACCTGCAGGACAGGCGACAGCCCATTGCTTCGGACAAGGCTGTGGGAATCGAACCCACAACCGAAGTGCGACTGGCCTTTATTGCCTACCACTAGCCTACAGGAAGTCCCTGTTTAGTAGAAACTAGTTTTATTATATTAAGCAGTATGATATATGAAGTATAAGTCCATTTTAGGAACCATATGTGATTAATCTCACTATAGATCGACTTATGTATATAATTTTTGCTAACCTTTTGTTTGAGACAGATGGAATGACCTTTCATTCTATCACATGATCTGCTAACACTACACGAATAACAAATTCAACTTCATTTATTTAAGAGATGAAGTGGAAATTGTTCAAGGCACGAACAATAGTGAGATTGTACCAAAATAAAGTAAGTATTTATTGTAATTCAAATTTTAAACTTTAGGGAAATGATCTTGAAAACCAAAAATGTTGTCCTAGTGCCCTTATATCCGATGAATCAGATGGTACCCTAGATCATCACAAATTTATGGCTTTGTGATTGCTAGCTTTTCCATAGCCATGTTCTCTACCACTCTCCATCAGAACATGATGGTTAGATTTCTCTTCCATATCCATATTTTCACCTATGTGGAAACCCAGTGATTAGTTTATTTGGGTAACCGTTACGTTTCATACTTTTGTTTTTTTAAAGATAAGTTTGGGTATTCCTTTTTACGATGTGGGTTTCTATCAAAGAAACTTTCAAATAGTAAACCATTTATAACCCCGACGAATTTCGAGGGCGAAATTCATTTTAAGGGGGGTAGAATGTAACACCCCGAGATTTTATGAAAAATATTATTTTAATTTCATTAATGTCTTATGTTGTATTCTACACCAAGATTACCTTGCGCTATATGCAACACCGTATTAGCTTGCAGTATACGCAACACTATTCTTGGACCGTGTTACACACAATTTTGATAATAGTTATTCTACGCAACATTGAGTATATATATATATATTAAATGTATAAATGAAATATGGTTGGATTCTGTTATACAAAACAATGAAGGATTCTTTCACAACACGCAACCCTGACTTGGCTTGCATTACACGCAATCGCGACCTTCCTCGATAGCGTGTGTTGTACGCAATACCGGGTTTTAATAAACAATGTTATATTATTATAATATTGTCATGAACTGGCCATTATGAATAGTATTAACTAAATTTTGAATTTTATAACATTATTATTCATCTTACACATTTCTAGAACATGGTATAAGAACAAAATAACTTTTTCGGGTAAAATAAGTATTTTTCAAGAAATGCAGTTTTGCCGCCTTTGGATGGAGCACCCACTTTAAATATGGTTTTTAACATGTTTATATGTTCAATTTGACAAAATAATATTCTTCTTTTGAATCAGGATATAAAAATTTACATTACATAGAGTTTTGATATTTTTCCGATAACTTTCATATTTTAATGAATAGTAAAAACACGCTATATTTTAATTAAGAACAACTTTTTTCATCGTAATATCTTATGTGGTTAAATTATAATATTTAATGGTTTTAAAGTATAAATAGAATATATTTTTACCATTTAATATAATGCATGTCATTAGCATTGATTTTACCTTGAATTCATAGGTTAAATCAATTCAATCTTTTGCAATGTTTTAAACAAAAACCCGTTTTTATTCGACAACGAGATTAATTTTAATTTAATTTATGCAACTTCTGTGTATGGAATTTTAAAAAATGGATTCCATATTTGGAATCAGTGGGTCCAAATTATGTTAATAAGCTACTTTTTATTTTTGGGAATTATGAATAGTAACTACGGTAAATTTTATTTACCATAGTTAAAGGTAAATCAGGTAATTAAGGGTAAATATAATATTTTAAAATTACCCTAACAAATGTCAAAATCCTATTGGATGACTAAACGTCGACCCATATCACCTAAGGGTCGGATTAGAATCATTTAATGGACATTTGTCCATGAAAATAACTTAATTATTATTAAAACCAAAGAAAGTGACAACATGTCACTCTCTTAAATCTTATAAGTATAATAATTTTAAATTAGTGATAAACATCATAAAATTTCAAACATGAATAGTATCCAGAAAGCTAACAAAATTATCTACATCATGAGAATTTATTTAGAATTTTTTGGGATTAAATAATTATCATTAATTGTGACACAATAGTGATGCAGAAATTGTTTATCTAGTGAAAAATCAAGAATATTGTTTTTTTTAAACTAATAGTGACCATAAAAGGCACAAAAACCTGACCAAAACTTATTGGTCATGTAAATGGAAACTATAATCATCCAATGGTCGAATATTTGACCTTTTGGAGCCTTATACAAGCTATTATGACACTTATATTATTTTATTTTAAATGATGGCAAAGTTGTCAACTTCATAATTTAATAAATATAACAATTTAAATATTGTGATTTTAAGATGATAAATTCGAGTAAAAGTATTATTGTGAAATGTAATATATTTATATTCATAATAGGATTTTATTTTAAATTTTTATACAACATATAAGTATATTAAATAATTATACAAAAATGATGTAGTAATTATTTTATTAAGAGATAAACCAAATAAATGGTTTTGAAAATAATAAAATAAATATTATATGAACTATTTAATGTGATACACTAATTTTATAGATAAATATGACCTTTTATTAATATATTAAAGCTTTTAGTTCGAACATATCTTCTGTATATATTTTATTTAAATTCAAATAAATGAATAGTGTCAAAATTGACACTATTGTTATTTTACAAAAATAACATATTATAAAATTGTTTAAAAATCACAAAAATATTTAAAAAATTATAAATTTATATTTATATGGTCTATAATGTTATAAAGTAAACAATTATGGAAAATTAACAACAAATAAGTAATTATTTGTTATAATTTAAAATTTAGAATTTTATTACCACAAATAAACTTAAATAGATTAAATAAGGATAAATCAAAATGATAAGATTTAAAATAAGATCCAAACATGTCTAAATTTTATTGGTTAATGAGATTACAACCCTATCTCATATAATCTTCGAATATGAGTCATTTTTGGAGGTTTTTAAGTGGGGTTAGATTTATTATAAATTAATATTTTTAAGAATTCCAAAGGTGCCCCTCTCCTCCCTTATAAAAGGACACCTCCTCCCCATCATCCTCACACCAAATTGAGCACTCAAGCTCGGCCAACCCCTGCCAAAATCCCTTCTTCACTTCCCTAGAATAATCCTAGAGGTTCTGGTCTTCCTCAAAGACCAATTTTAGTGCCCTAAGAGGAGGTCTCAAAGAGGCGCTTCAAAGAAGAGGTAATTACCGTTACCAATTCTTTCATCTTTATTTCTTCTTCCACTTATTCTTATTAGGTTGTTTCCTTATGAAGTAATAACATCAGTATCACTCATATACTGATATGTTATTATAAGTATGAAACAACCCTATTTCACCATCTATCCATCCTACGGAAAAAGGAGATCACCGCGCGTGCGTACGTACGGAATACCGTCTCCACGCCGTGGTGTAATCTATTTTCCGCCACCACATTAATTGGATGGGTATAATGGTTTAATTAGTGATTATTATAAAGTGATATTTATACTGAAATAGTATACAAACACTTCAACACAATTCCACGACCATGGGAATGATATCATTGCTCGTGCGTACGTACGGACTACCGTCTCCACGACGCGATGAGATTCATTCTCAATGATTAACCATTCATGAATGATTATAAAGTATATATAATAAGTACTAATTAAATATATGACATAATAATGATACTGGATTTATTTATATTTATATGTATGTCATCTACTTAATTTCATTCAATTCAATAAGGAAACGAAAACAGCGTTCATGCGTACGTACGGACTACCGTCTCCATGAACGGTGTATCTCATTCCATTTATCAATATATTATATATATGTATATTATGAATATATATTATATATAAATCATGTTTTACATTCTGGATATAAGTAATCATGATCCAAGTAATCATATTAATAATTACAAGTTAAAAACACGAACGACAAATGAGACGATTTTACCCAAAACGCTACTTTAACATGAATTTACAAATGAACAGGTAATATAAAGTCATAAGTGGACCATATATGATATAATAACAATGAATATGATTCTGGAATAAGTCAATAACATGATTTAAATCATTATACAGGAGGTTCGGACACGTACAAAGCAAGTCGGACCTAAGGTAAGGGAAAATACCACAATCTCATTTTTATCCGAGATTGTTTATTCGTAAGTATTTACTGGGGTGTATTTTATCATCCACATCCATGTTCCCTCAATATGTAATATTGTTTCCATCCACTTACAATAGTTTAAATCCAATTTTACCCTTAGGTGAGTTTTTAGTAAAGAATATGAAAGGAATCTTTTGTTTTTTTCGTATGAGGTACTTTTTGACTTTTCCGACAAAAGTACGAAGAATGTTTTTTTAACTTATACGATATGAATGGATTTTTAAAACATTATTTCCAAGAAACTTCCTTTACAAGTTTTCAAGTTTATTTTTAATCAACTTCTTTTATTTTAAAGTTGTATGACATGTTATGAAAGGAAAAAATGTTTTTGAAGAAGAAAGGATATTTTCCTCAAGAATGAAGTTCAAGTATTTTATCAAAATTATTTTCCACCTAAGATAATAAAAGGGTTCTGTTTTTATCCCTATTATTACATGGATTTTATTATGTTGTGATGGAAATATTTTTATGAATTCCTTTATCTTATAAGATTTGTTTTATGATGTCATGATGTTTCAAGAATCCCATTTTTGTTACATGTGTTATGCGATGATGTATGTTTTATGATTATGTGGCACACATAAGAAAGGATTCATTATAAGATGGGTGGGACCTATATCTCCCTCCAATGCATTGGGTAAATATTTTATATCTCATGAGATAGACATGGCTGGAACGGAAGGTTATTTCGGTTCAGTGATACAGGACTGAAACGAGGAGTGAACTCGGTTCAGAAAGGGACTTTGTCCACTAAGATAGTCTTGGAAATGAGTCATGACTAACAAGAAATGATTTTCCATGATTATGTGTGCATGCCACAAAGTTTCAAGTTTTATGTTATGATTATGGGGATCTCATTTTCACTTCTATGATTTGTTCCATGTTAAGATATTATGATCTCTTTTGTAGGTTATGATTTTCAAAAAGATATGATATGATTTTTATTTCCTTTATTTGCCCTTGCTGAGCATTTGAGCTCACCCTTTTATGTTTTCTTTTCCACAGGATATAAAGAAAGGTTTTAGGTAAAAAAAAGGAAGATCTTTATGGGAGATGTTGAAGATCTTTCACCACGATTAGAAGATTATGTTCCGAGTTTCCAAAGACACTAAACTATTACGATCCTTGTGTGTGTGTTTTTGTTATGTACCAAGTATTCCGCAAAAGTAATGTAATGTCCATGTATGTCAAGATACGGGTCTCTACAATGCTATTAGAAAAGTATAGATTAACAATTCTATGTTTGGAGAAAACCCTATGTTTAGGGAATAAACATATGTTCCATCAACCATACTTTGGTAAACAACCATATGTTGTCCACCCTACTGTTGTATTTTATCGCTATGCAAAGGGGCCATACGTTTGACTGGTCAACATCAATGTTTTAAATAAAAGTTATTATCTCTATTTTTTACAACAGTATTGCTAGAAGTAAATATATCATTAAAGATATTTTATAAATTTTTTAAAGTCTCATATTCAAAAAATTAAATCATTCATATTTCTAAGGGAAGTTACAACTCTCTTGAATGATTTAAATTTAAATGATTTTGATTTCTCAAGAAATATTATTGGATCTATTAAGACTAAAATATTTTTAGGTTTATTTAGTTAAATAGAATGTTTGTTTTTATTTTCAAAATACAGTGTGTGATATTCTTTTTGAATATATATTTTCTAAAAAATATAAAATATTGAACATCTCTGTTGTTCTTAAGAAGTTACACTTTGGAAACATACATGTTTCAATCTTATGCTATGAAAACTACTGATTGACTATTACTGCTACTATTTTTTTCTATATTTATTTAAAGATAATTTGAAATTGGTATCTCTTAGAAGATCATCATTATTGAAGAAATTTATCTTTTAAGTAAAAGATCTATTTCTTATTAGTTTCTCTTTCAACTATGAAAAACAATATGTTTATTTAGAGAAATGAAACTATGGTGACTTATTGGAGTATCTGCTACTCAGAATCAGTCATGGTGGAGTATCAACTTCTCAAACTAAATAATTTAGTTTCTTTTAAAAGAACTAAAAGGCACTATAAAATCCTTATTGTAAAGGTTTAAACTAACTATACACAGTTGTTAAGATCTTGTGATAAGAGGACATGTTAAGTGAAAATCACTAAGCTCATGGTGAGAGTGTTTGTAACAACCCAGGTTATAAAAATAAATTTAAATGCATGAGACTTTATGTGTATTGTTATAAACTATCTTTTAGACATAATTTTTCTGCTTCTATGATTTGAATTTCAAAAAATGGTCATGTATGGTTATGATCAATAAGTTATTTGGAGATAGATAGAAGAAAGTTGTTTTTTTAAATAGTAAAAATCCCTTATGAATAGTAATATGACTTTTATGAATAGTAAATCATGTCATTATTTTATTTTATTAAGGTTATAAGTAAATGAGATCTTGATTAATTCTTCCAGGTGATATAAAATCATTTAATGTTTTAAAATTGTTATTTTTGGAATAAAATATCATTTTATTTAAAATTTAAATTAATCATATTTAGAAACTTATTTTCAAAAAATGGTGTTAATTTTTTAATTACAGACACTGAAAATTTTTTAGAGTGAATTTTTGGATTTTTTCTAAAATATTTGAATTTATGGTGAATAGTAAAATTCAATAATTAAGAAATATGATAAATAAATCACTTAATGCATCTTTCTTGAGACATGGATGATTTAAATGGCCGTTGATTTGAACTAACATACACTTATTACAATTTTTGGTCACACGAATCAAGAATATTCATATCCCTAAGAAAAAATATTAATCTAATGATTAAAACAATGTAATACCCCTCCTCTACTCCACTACAAATACCACCATCACCCCCTCTTTCTCTCACACCAGTCAATCATTGAACCTTGTCTATACTCTACCAAATAAAATTACCAAGGATATTCCCCATCTCCAAGATCTACTAGTCTCACAAAAGGCCAAAACCAAAGGCTTTAAGGAGGATATCAATGAGAAGAGATCAGGAGGTAAAAATCTTCTTTTATTTTCATGTGATTTCTTTTCAATTATTTTCTTTTCATATAATATATTCTAATACCCATATACAAGAGGAATTAAAGCTCTAGAATATTATTTATTATATATTTTATAATATTTATGAAAAAATATATCAATTTACTTCTTGTCCTTACCCCCTCTTATTCTAAAAATAAGAACACTATCCGAGATGTGCCAATTTACCAAAATCAAGGATGATGTGTTTTCAATTTCCATTACATCCTTAAACTATATTTGTGAAAAAAATTTAATGGTTTAATAAGATTTAAATTTTTTTTATATTACCTCTCTTATTTTTTGGAATTGAATTATATGCATAATATTAGTTATATATGATGAAACAAGTTTGTGATTACAAAAGAACCGACAAAATGATCTAAACAGATATCACTAAAGATTTATCTAATGATTCACCCTCATATAATATAAAAAAAATGATTTATGGAATATTTTAATATTATGGAAACATATTAATACCATTTCATTCAACTTCAATAATTTCACTTCCATATGAAAATAAAATCAAATACAAACCGACAATGGAAATGCTGTAAAGAATGCACCAGAAACAAAGGAAGAAACAAAATACTAATAATAAATGTGTAAAATGATCCTATAAGTTATTATTAACATGAATATGTTTCTTTAAGATATTAATAACAATATTTTAAACATTATACCAGAGGCATAAACATTTTTTAAGTAAGATGAACCCGAGGTTAGGGAATTCTTAATCGAATTTCCATTCATTGGGTTAACCTTATACTTAAATTATTATGCGTAATTAAAATAGATTGTGTGATTATTTTTGCTTATATTATGTTTAATTATTTGTATTTATAGTTTATATACATATTCCATCTACTCAATTAAGTCTCAATTCAATTATAATATGTTTGTAAGGGGATTTACTTTTAAAACCCTCTTTTAAAATTCTATTTTACCAAATTCAAAAGCATTGTTTTTATGAAATTATTATTCTTTTTATGATTATTTTCTAGTTCTTGGGAATTATTTATAATGAACGGTGGGACCTTTATCTACCTCAAATACATTGGTTATGTTTATTTTGAATAGCGGATGTACGGTTACACCAGGTGTAATTGCGATGGTTACACAATAAGGTAGTCATGGGGGTTACATTGTAAGGTAACCGCGAGGGTTACAAATTATATGGAATCCAAGAGGGTTAAAAAATTATGTAAGTAATTACCCAAGATAAATTTATGGTTCTATTTATGTTCTTTAGGTTTTTTGGAAATCTCGTGGAAATCTTAGGTTACAAAAAGTATGTGTATTTGGGTAACAAGTATGTTTTTTTTGAAAATGGGTTCATACATTTACAAGTATTCAAGGAATAATGTTTTTGTTACTTTCTTTAAATATTTTAATAATATTTTTGTGATAATAATATGTTTTTAAATTATTTTCATAGGTTACAAGGATGTGTATGACAAATAAGGAAGCCAAGTTAAATATTATGAAGATTTATCAAAGAAAACATGTTTCATTTGAAAAGTTTTATATATTAGAAGAAATGGATAATATTTTTGTGGTATCTGCTCTGTATAAATATGGAATATTGGGTATGTATTATATACCAATACTCTAAAACATAAAAATTTACAAGATCTTCAATGTTAAATGAATTGATTTCCTGAATAAAATTTAATATTATGTAAGTAATAAGGTCGAGTCTGTATAGTTGGTATTAGAGGATGGTTTACATAACATTAGGGGTTATGATGATGTTAAAATAATACCATAAATTATATTTACTATATGGTTAATTTTTAATGTTATATCACTTAAATATTACCTCGTTTCTTTGAATAAGATATTTTTGTTTAGAATAGTTTTCCATACAAGAAATAGGGAAGTTGAAATGGAAAGGCACTAACAGAACAATATCCTTCTGAATATGGATCCTGAAATTGTAGGTATTGGAACCGAGAAGTTTGTGATAGTAGTGGATTAGCTAAAACATGAAATTAATTGTGGTGGAATCCATGCGAGAAAACAACTAGATTTACCACAATGAAACATAATGGTAGTAGAAAATTTCATGAGGCAACACCCAACTGCTTTTAGTGGATCTACTGACCCAGTAGCAGCTGAAGGATAGATTAAATCCCTTGAAAAGATATTTTATGTTATGGAATGTTTAGATAATCAAATGGTAAGTCATTCTATTTATCATTTTAATGGTGAATAAAATCAGTGGTGGTCAATGGTCAAGAATATCAGGGATAGAGAAGAGATTTATGACTTAGAGTGGGAAGAATTTAAAAGTATTTTCCTTGAAAAATATTTTCCTAATGTAGTTTGACTTGATGGAGAAGAAATTCCTTGAATTGATGCAAAAAGATGAATATTTAGTGGCCATGTATGAAGAGAACTTCATCCGACTGATGAGGTATCCTCCAAATATTATTTTGGATCTTGATAGAAAAATCAACCGTTAATACTTAGGATTAAAGCCAAGATATTGAAGGTCATTTATTTCCCATTTGTTCAAAAGTTATGAGAAACTTGTTCAATGTGCTGAGATAGAAATAGAGTTTTCTGATAACCACATGCACCATAGAAACAAATTGAAGAATAGTTATAGATGGCAAGTGATAGATAAGAATAAATCAATGAAATCTAATGGTAAGAAAGTTTAGTTTCTAGTTTGTAAAAAATATGGTAAAAAGAACCCTGGGGAATGCCTCACCAAAAATAGGAAGTGTTTTTGATGTGGTAAGTTTGGACATATGTCCTGAGATTATAATAAAAATTATCAAAAGACTAATAATGATAAGAAAACTATAAAGTGTTTTAAATGTGGTGAGATGGGTTATTGTGAAAATGTCTTACCAAAGAGAGAACTGAATGATATAAAGAATCCAAAATATAAGACAAAAAGCGTAGTGAGATCCTTGGTGACTATGTTAGTAGAAATCAGGCCATCAGATGAAGCTTTATCAGGTACCTTGTTTGTTTACTCATATTTTTCCAAAGTTTTGTTTGATATGGGGTCTACACATTATTTTATTTCTAAAAAATGTTCTGGTAAATTGGAAATATCACCTCCAAAAATGAGACCAAAACTTATTGTTAAAACCCCATGGGGAAATATTATAGCAAAGAGTAATTATAAGAATATATCTATTATGGTATGTAGAATGACTTCACCTGAAAACCATGTTGTTTTCCCCTTAGTAGTGATTGATGTCATTCTGGGTATGGATTGGTTTTCTGCTTATCATGCTAAGATTGATTGTAGAGCTAAAAAAGTTATATTTTAGAAAGTGGTTCAGTTTGTATTCAATAATGAACCTACACAACAGATAACATATCAAGAACCTGAAAAAATATTGAAAGATGGAAATGAAATTTATCTTTATCATATTGTTTAAAATAAGGGAACTATTAGATTAATTATGTGGCAGTCATAGATTTATATCTTGATGTTTTTCCTCATGAGTTTCCCAGTGTTATACCTGACAGGGAAGTTGAATTTGCAATTGACATAGTTTCTAATTCTAATCCAATTTCAAAACCCCCTTATCAAATGTCTCATATGAAACTTATTGAATTTAAAAAACCAGTTTCATGAGTTTCTTAATAAAGGCTCAAATCATCCTAGTACTTCACCATGGGGTACTTCTATTTTTTTCATTAAAAATAAAGATGGTTCTAGGAAACTTTGCATTTATTATATAGCCTTTAAAAACATCACTATTAAAAAAACTATCCTTTTCCACACATCAATGATTTTTTTGATCAGATCTAGGGAGCACATTATTTTTCCAAGGTTAACCTGAGGTCGGGGTACCATCAGTTTAAAATAAAGGAAGCCTACAACCCGAATACTACGTTCCATACTAGATATTCACATTATGAATTTTTGGTTATGCCATTTTCTGTTAACTAATGCACTTTCTATATTCATGGATCTTATGAAAAAAATATTTCACAAGTTTTAGGATAAGTTGGTAGCTGTGTTTATTGATGACATTCTGGTGTTTTATAAAATAAAATAAAATAATGAAAAACATCTTAGTGTTTTTTTTCAAACCATAAAGAAAAAGAAACTGTATGGAAAATCCAACAAGTGTGATTTTTTATTGCAACAGATTTATTTTCTTGGGAACATTATTAATAAGGATGGAATAATAGGTGATCATAGAAAACATTTGGTTGATGAATGGAAAAGACCAAAATATATTATCGAAATTCATAATTTTCTTTGATTAGGAGGTTATTACCGACAGTTTGTTAAACAATTTTCATGATTATCTAGCATGATAACTAAGTTAACATGAAAAGGGTTTTAATTTATTTGGATAGAAGAATGTGATATTTTTTTAGGAACTGAGTAAGAGATTGGTGAATGCTCTAGTATTGGCTCTTCCTTCTAGAAATGTTGATTTTGTCATCTACAGTGATGCATCAATGAAGGGACTCGGTTGTGATCTGATGCAGAATTATCAGATAATTTCTTATACTTCTATACAACTAAAACCTCATGAGTTAAATTATCCCACACATGATTTAGAATTAGAATCTGTGGTTTTTTCTTTGATAATTTTGAGGAATCATTTATATAGAGCCAAATTTCAAATATATACTGACCATAAAGGTCTAAAGTATATATTCACTCGGAAGGAATTAAACATGAGGTAGAGAAGATGGATTTAACTAATAAAGGATTATTATTTCATGAATAATTACCATCCTAGAAAAGAAAAAAAAGTGGAAGATTCATTGAGTCTAAAAAATCATGCATCGTTAACCATGTTACATCTATAACATGATTCTTTGATTTATGATTTGATAAATTTTGCCTTAAAAGTTTTTGGTGAAGGAAATACCTCTCTTTTGTTTTAGTTTTTAGTGTAGCCATCGTTATTAGATAGAATGAAGCAAGAACAGAAGGAAGACCATAATCTATATAAAAAGGAAGAATCGGTTAAAATGGGTTATTTTATATAATTTAACCTTGATAAAGGTTATGTTTTAAGATTTAGAAAAATATTGTGTGTTCCTTGTGATTCTTAGCTAAAAAATAATTATTTTTTGAAGCTCATATTTCTCTATATTCAGTTCATCCTGGCTGCATAAAGATGTACCGAGACCTTTGGGATTAATATTGGAGGGATGGAATAAAAGGAGAAATTGCATAATTTAATGTGAAATGTTTGACCTGTCAACAGGTTAAAAAAGAGTGATAATTACCAAAGGGGATGATTCATCCATTACCATCTCTAGAGTGGAAACGAGAAAATATATATAGACTTCATTGTGGAACTACAAAAGACTTCTCAAGGTAATAATGCGATCTGGTTTATTGTTGATCGACTGAATAAATAATCTAATTTCCTTAATATTCAATATACAATGTCTTTGGATTAGATCTCTCAATAATACCTCAAATAGATTTTTCAGGTTATATGGAGTGCCTATTTTCATTGTATCTTACCAGAAGCCCATGTTCATATCAAATTTTTGGAAGGGCCTTCAGAAGTAATTGGGAATAAAATTAAATTTCAATACATCTTTTTAACATTAATCATATGGGTGGTCATAACGAACAATTCATACTTTAGAGGATATTCTTAGTGCTTGTTAAATGGACTACCAGGGAAGTTGGGATCAACATATTTCTTCAGTTGAGTTTTTCTATAATAACACTTTTCATTAAAGTATACAAATGACACCTTTTGAGGCATTTTATAGAAGTGGCATCGAAATCCAGAATTTTTGGGTTGAAGTCAAGGAATGTAAGTTGATGGGAACATAATTAGTAGAGGAAGTGGCTGAGAAAGTGAATATGATCCAGCAACACATAAAGACAACTTAGAGTAGGCAGAAAAGTTATACAGACAATAGGAGGAATGATAATTATTTTGAGTTAGGTGATCATATATTTCTTAGAATCTCATCATGGGAAAGTGTTATGCATTTTCGTAAGAATATAAAGCTATGTACATGGTTTATTGGTCCTTATGGAATAATAGAGAAATTTGGACCAGTCACCTACTGAGTTTCTTAGCCTCCATGTTTATCTCAGGTACACAATTTTTTTTTCATGTTTTGTTGTTGAGAAAGTATACACTGGATTCATCTCATGTCTTGAGACCAAAAGTAGTTTAGCTGGAAGAGAACCTTTTTTATGAAGAGAAACCTATTTTAGATTCTTGATTATAGAGAGAAAGTATTTCAGAATAAGTTAATCTAGATGGTAATGGTTTTATGAGGAAACCGCATGGTTGAATAAGAAACATAGGAATCTGGAAATGCTATGAGGGAAAGGTACCCTAATTTATTTAATAAGTAAATAAAAAAATTGTGAGGATGTAATTTGTAGTAGTTAGGGAGAATGTAACACCTCAGGTTTTAGAAATAAATTGAAATGAATGAAACTTTAAGTGGATAGTAATGAACTAGCCATCAAACATAATTCAGCTACTTCTATGATTTGAATTTCAAAAAACGGTCATCTACGGTTGGGATTAGTAAGTTATTTGGAGTCTGATTAAAACATCTTGTCTTTTGGTGAATAGTAACGTACCCTTTTGAATAGTAATATGAATAGAAATATGACACTTATTAATAGTAAATCATATTATTATTTTATTTTCATAAGTTTATAAGATAATGACATTTGGATTATTTTTTCAAGGCTATATAAAATCAGTTATAGTTTTTAAATTGTTATCTTTGGAATAAAATATTATTTTCATTAAAAATTAAGTTAATCATATTTAAGATATTATTTTCAAAAATGGAGTTCATTTTTGAATTCTACACATTGAAAAATAGATAGGGTAAATTTTTGGGAATTTTCTCAAATATTTGAATTTTTGGGGAATTGTGAAATTTGATAATTACAATATATGATAAATAAATAAATTTATGCATAATTCTTGAGTCATGGATGATATAAATGGATATCATTTTGAACCCACATGAAATTATTACTATTTTTGGTTACATGAGTTAATAATATTCATAGTCTTGAGAAAAAATATTAAACTAATGATTAAAATAATGTAAAGCCTCTCATCTCCTCCACTATAAAAACCACCCTCATTCCCCTCTTCCTCTCACACTACTCAAGCCTTTATACTTGTCTAATTTTTACCAAATACTCTTCCCAAGTCTCTTACCCATGTCCAATACCTTATTGTCTCACCAAAAGGCCAAAACTAAAGGCTGTAAGGAGGATCTCAAGGGGAAGAGATCAAGAGGTAAAAATCCTCTTTTTTTCATGTGATTTCTTTTCAATTATTTTATTTTCTTATAACCTCTTATCCTCCCCATATTCTAGATGAAAAAAAGCAAAAGAGTCTTATATATTGAATATTTTATCATTTTTATGGAAAAATTCATAAATTTACTTCTTCTCCTTCCCCCCTATTATTCTAAAAACAAGAACATCGTCCGCCAAGTGCAGATTTACCAAAATCGTGGACGATGTGAATTAAATTTCCTTTATATACTTCAAATTTATTTGTAAAACCATTTTAATGGTTGAATAATATTTTAATGTATATTATATGACCACTTTAATGTTCTATAATTAACTTATATGCATTATATTAATGGTATATGATGAAATAAGTTCGTGATTATCAAAGAACCACCAAAATGATCTAAACAGATATCACTAAAGATTTATCTAATGAATAATCATCATAACATATAAACAAAATGATAAATGGAATAATTTAATATTCTTTAAACATATTAATACCATTTCATTCCACTTCTATAATTTTATTTCCATACAATAAGAAAATCAAATACAAACCGGCCATGAAAATGATGTAAAGAACGTGCTCGAAATAAAAGAAGGAACAAAATACTAATAATTAAAGAGTGAAATGATGTTATGAAATGATTCTATAAGGTGTGATAAACATGAATTTGTTTCTGTAAGATATTAATAAAACTATTTTAACTAATATACAATAGGTTTAAACACATTTTAATTATGATGAACCTGAGGTAAGGGAATTCTAAAACCAATTTCCATTATTTGGGTTAACCTTCTAGTTCATTAATTATGTGGTATTAAAATTGTTTGTGTGATTATTTTTGTTTATACTATGTTTAATTATCTATATTTATAGTTTATGTACATATTACTTCCACTCTATTAATTCTCACTTCAATTATATGATATTTGTAAGGGGATTTTTTTTAAAATCCTCTTTTAAAATTCTATTTTATAAAATTCAAAAGCATTGTTTTTATAAAATTATTCATTTTTTATGATTATGTTCCAGTTATTGGGAATTTTTTATTATGAAGGGTGGGACCTGTATCTCCATCCAATTCATTAGGTATGTGTATGTTTTAGTTCAGTTGTATGGTTACTCCAAGTGTAACTATAGTGGTTACACAATAAGGTAGCCATAAGGGTTATATTGTAAGGTAGCTGTGAGGGTTAAAAATTATAAGGTAGAAAAGAGGGTTAAAAAATTATGTAAGTAATTCCCCAAGTTACCTTTAAAGTTATATTTATTTTCTTTATGTTTTTTGGGAATCTCATGGAAATATCAAGTTTCAAAAAGTAAGTATATATGGGTGACAATTATGTTTTTTTGAAAATTATTTTATACGTTTACAAGTATTCGTGGACTAATGTTTTCTTTGCTTCTTTTTATATCCCTTTCTAAGATTTTTGTTCTCATCCCATGTTTTTAAATGATTTTCACAGGTTACAAGTATGTGTAATACAATGAAGGAATTCAAGTAAAATATTATGAATATTTGTCAAAGAAAACATGTTTTATTTGAAATGTTTTATATTTTGGAATAAATGGATACTATTTTTGTGGTATCTACTTTTTATAAATATGGAATGTTATTTATTTATTATATCCAAATACTCTAAAACTCTAAACTTTGAAGGATCCTCAATGATAAAGGATGCGAGTTCTTGACTAAAATTCATGATTATGTAAGTAATAAGTCTGAGTCCTTATAGTTTGTATTAGAGGATGATTTATATAACATTAGGGGTTATGATTGTGTTAAAATAGTACCATAAAGGATATGTACTCTATGGTTAATTTGAAATGTTATATAATTTAAATATTATCATTTCTCCTCAACTAAGATATGACAGTTTAAAATGGTTTTCCACAAAATAGATAGGGAAGATGAAGTGGAAAGGCACCGACATAATGATTTTCTTCTGAATCTGCAGCTTGGAATGGTTGGGATTTGAACCTTGAACTTTTTGATACTAATGGAATATCTGAAATAGTAAATAAATAGAGGTGGCATCCATGCAAGAGAAAAATAAGAGGTACCACAAAAAAACACGATGATAGTAGAACATTTCATTGGGAAACAACCTCCTAATTTTAGTGGATCCTCTGACCTAGTAGCAGCTGAAGGATGGATTAAATCCCTTGAAAAGATATTTGATGTTATGGGATGTTTTTATAATCAAAAGGTAATTCATTCTATTAATCATTTTGAAGGTGAAGCAGATCATTGGTGGTCAATGGTTAAGAATATCAGGGATAATGAGGAGATTCATGCATTAGAGTGGAATGAATTTAAAAGTAATTTCCTTAAAAATTATTTTCATATGGTGGTTCAATGTAGGATTGATAAACAATTAATTGAATTGATGAAAAAGTAAAAATATTCAGTGGCTATGTATGAAGTGAACTTCATTCAACTGGTGAGGTATTCTCCAAATATTAGTCTAGATATTTATTGAAAAATCAACAATTTTTACTCCAGATTGAAGCCAAGATATCAAAGGTCAATGACTTTCTGTGAGTTCAAAAGTTATTAAAAACTTGTATGATGTGAGGAGAGAGTAGAAATGGAGTTTTCTGATGACGACATGTACTATGAAAACAAATAGAAGAATATTTACAGATAAAAATTGATGGATAGTAACCAATCAAAGAAATATGATGGTAAGAATGTTCAGTTTCCAGTTTTAAATAATGTGGCAAAAACACCCTCGAGAATGCCTTACAAAACCTGGAAGTTTTTTCGATGCGGTAAGTTTGGACATGTGGCCTAATATTGTAATGAAAACGATCCTAATACAAATCCTGATAAGAAATCTATAATGTGTTTTAAATGTGGTGAGATAGGTCATTATTCAAATGCCTACCCAAAGAGAGATCTGAATGATTCAAAGAATAAAAAAGGTATAGTGAGATCCTTGGCGACTACGTTAGTAGACATAGAGCCATCCAATGAAGTTGTATCATGTACCTTGTTTGTTTACTCATATTTTTCTAAAGATTTTTTGATATAGGGTCTACAAATTCCTTTATTTCTGATAATTATTTTGGTAAATTAGAAATATCATCTCAATATATGAGACTGGAACATATTGTTAAAACACTTGGGGAAATATTATAGAAAAGAGGAATTATAAGAATCTTTATATTGTGGTATGTGGAATTAATTTACCTGAAAACCTTATTGTTTTTCCATTAGTAGAGTTTTATTTCATTCTAGGTACGGATTGGATTTATTTTTATCATGATAAAATTGATTGTAGAGATAAATAAGTTTTTTTAGAAAGAGTTTAAGTTTTTATAAAGGAATGAACCCATAGAATTGATAACATATCAGGAATCTAATAAATTTTGAATGATGGAAATGAAATTTATCTTTATTATATTATTTAATATAAGGGAAATATTCAGATTAATTATGTGGCTGTGGTAAATGAATATTTTTATGTTTTCCCTGATGAGTTACCTATTGTTATACCTTATCGAGAAGTTGAATTCAAAATTTACTTGGTTCCTGATGCAAATATAATTTCAAAACCCACTTATCTAATGGGTCAAATGGAACTTATTGAGTCGAAAAAATCAGTTTATGGGATTTCATGATAAAGACTTTATTCTTCCTAGCACTTCACTATGGGGTGCTCCTGTTTTGTTCATCAAAGAGAATATATAGCTCCATGAAACTTTGAATTGATTTTATAGCCTTAAATAACACCACTATTAAAAACAAGTATCCTTTTCCTCATATCCATGACTTGTTTGATAAGCTCTAGGGAGAAAAATATTTTTCAAAGTTTGACCTAAGGTAAGGATACCATCAGTTGAAAATAAAGGAAGCATAAATTCCGAAGACTGCATTTCGTACTAGATATAGGCATTATAAATTTTTTGTTATTCCATTTGGCTTAACTAATGCACCTAATGTATTAATGGTTCTTATGAATATAATATTTCATGAGTTCTTTGATAAGATTGTAGTTTTTTTTATTCATGAAATTCTAGTATTTTCAAAAAGTAAATATTGAGCATGAAAAACATCTATGGGTTGTTTTTCAGACCTTAAAAGAAAAGAAACTGTATGGGAAATTTAGGATTCTTGTTTTTTGGTTGCAAAAAATTTCTTTTATTGGGAACATTGTAAATAAGGATTGAATAATAGTTGATCCTACCAAAAAAAGTGGTTGATGAATGGATAGGACCTACACATGTTACAAACTTTTTAGTTTTCTTGGATTAGTAGGTTATTAACGATTTTTTTTAAAACATTACATGATTATCTAGTCCTCTAACTAAGTTAACACGAAAATGGTTTAATTTATTTTGATAGAATATTGTGATGCTTGTTTTCAGTAACGGAAGAAAAGATTGGTGAATGCTCCAGTTTTGGATCTTCCTTCTAGAAATGGTGATTTTCTTATATACAATGATGCTCCTTGAAGGGAAATGGTTGTGATCTGATGGAGAGTTATCAGGTAATTTATTATGCTTCAGGACAACTAAAACCTTGTGAGTTAAATTATCCCACACATGATTTAGAATTAAAAGCTGTGGTTTTTTCTTTGAAAATTTGGGGGCATCATTTATATAGAGACAAATGTGAAATATATACTTCTATAAAAGTCTAAAGTATATATTCACTCAGAAGGAATTAAATATGAGGCAGAGAATATTTCTTTAACTAATAAAGGATTATTATTGTATGATCAATTACCATTCGGTAAAAGAAAACAATGTGGAAGATGCCTTGAGTATAAAACAGTATGAATCATTAACCATATTACATCTGGAACATGATCCCTTGATTTATGATTTGATGAATTTTTTATTAGAAGTTATTGGTGTAGGAAATATATATATTTTGTTTTATGTTTCAGTGTAGTCATCATTATTAGACATAATTAAGAAAGAACATAAGTAAGACCATGAGCTATAGAGAAATATAGAAATATTTAAAATGGGTAAATTTCTAGAATTTAACTTTGATAAATATTGTGTATTAAGATTTGTAAAAAGATTGTGTATTCCTTGTGATTCTCAACAGAAGATAAATTATTGTACGAAGCTCATAGTTCTCTGTTTTCAGTTCATCTTGCCATCACAAAGATGCACAAATACCTTCAGGAGTTTTATTGGTGGGATTGAATGAAAAGAGATATTGCATAATTTACTGTGAAATGTATGAAATATCAACAGGTTAAAGTAGAGTGATATTTACTGAAGGGTATGCTTAAGCCTTTACTATTTCTAGAGTGAAAATGAGAAAATATATCCATGGAATTCATTGTGGGACTATCAAAGACTTCACGAGGTAATAATGCAATCTGGGTTATTACTGATCGACTCACTAAAACTACTCACTTCTTTCCTATTCAGGATATAATGTATTTGGATCATCTTTCTTGAATGTACCTTAAATAGATTATTAAATTACATGGAGTGCCTCTTTCCATTGTATCTGACTGGGAGCCAAGGTTCACTTAAAAATTTTGGAAGGTTCTTCAGAAGTTGTCGGGCATAGAATTAAATTTTAGTACATATTTTCATCATCAATCAGATGGGTAGTCATAATGAACTATTCATACATTAGAGGATATACTTCAATCTTGTTCAATGGGATACCAAGGATGTTGGGATCAACATATTTCATTAGTTGAGTTTTTTATAATAACGGTTTTCATTCTAGTATACAGATGAAGCCTTTTGAGGCTTTTTATTAGAAGTAGGGTCAAACTCTATCTTTTTTTGGGTTGAATTTAGGGAAATAAAGTGTATGGGATCAAAATTAGTAGAGGAAGTGGCTGAGAAAATTAAAATTATCCAGCGACAAATGAGGAAATCTCAGGGTAGGCAGAAGAGTTATGTAGACAATAGGAGGAAGACTATTCTTTTGAGGTTGGTGATCACGTGTTTCTTAGAATCTCACCATGGAAAAGTGTTATTCATTTTGGTAAGAACAGAAATCTAAGTCCATGGTTCATTAGGCCTTATGAAATCCTAGATAATGTTGGACCATTCACTTATTGAGTAGCTTTTCTTCTGAGTTTATCTCAGGAACAAAATGTTATTCATATTTCAATGTTGAGAAAGTATGTGCCCAATTCATCTCATTTCTTGATCCCAAAAGGAGATCACATGGAAGAGAACCATTCTCATGAAGAGAAACATGTTCATATTATTGATCGTAGATAGAAATTATTTTGGAATAAGGTAATCCACCAAGTATAAGTTTTTATATAAACCACATGGTTAATGAAGCAACATTGGAATCTGAAAATACTACGAGGGAAAAGTAAACTCATTTTTTTAATAAGTAAATAAAAAACTTATGCGGAAAAAATTTCCAAAAGTTGTGGAAGATGTAACACCTTATGATTTAAAAATAAATTAAAATGAATTAAACTTTAAGTAAAAGGAAATAAACTAGACATGAAACACAATTTTTCTGCTTCTATGATTTGAATTTCAAAAAATGGTCATTTATGGTTGTGATCAGTAAGTTATTTGGAGTCTGATAGAACCAACTTGTTTTTTTGGTGAATAGTAACATACCATTATGAATGGAAATATAAATAGTAATATGAACTTCATGAATCGTAAATCATATTATTATTTTATATTCTTAAGGTTATAAGATAATGAGAACTTTATTATTTTTTCAATGTGATATAAAATCAGTTATAGTTTTAAAATTGTTATTTTTTGGAATAAAAATATGATTTTATTTAAAGATTAAATTACCCATATTTTAAAAATTATTTTCAAAAAATGGAGTTCATTTTTTAATTCTACACATCAAATAATGGTTACGATGAATTTCTGGGTTTTTTTTCAAAAATATTTGAATTTTGGTGAATAATGAAATTCGATAATTACAAAATATGATAAATAAATAAATGTCTGCATCATTTTTGATTCATGGATGATATAAATTGACATTGTTTCGAACTCACATGCACTTATTACTATTTTTTGTCACATGAGTCAAGACTATTTATAGTATTGTTTAAACATATTAAACTAATGATTAAAATAACATAAAACCCCTCCTCTCCTCCATTATAAATAACACACTCACCCCCACTTCTTCTCACACCAATAAAGCCTTTATCCTCGTATAAGTTCTTCTAAATACTCTTACCAGGGAACTCCCCCACATCCAAGACCAAATTCTTTCACAAAAGACCAAAACCAAAGGATTTAAGGAGGATCTCAAGGAGAAGAGACAAGAGGTAAAAATCCTCTTTTATTTTCATGTGATTTCTTTTCATTTCTTATATTTTCTTATAATCTCTCATACTACCCATATAAAAGAGGAATGAAAGCTCCATAATCATAAATAATCTTTATTTTATCATTTTTATGGAAGAATTCATCAATTTACTTCTTCTGTTTCCCCACTCTTATTCTAAAAATAAGAACACCATCTATGATGTGCTGATTTACCAAAATCATGGACGATGCATTTTCAATTTCCTTTAATTCCTTAAAATCTATTTGTGAAACCATTTTAATGGTTTAATAAGATTATAATGTGTATTATATTAATTCTTATATGTTCTAGAACTAACTTATATGCATAATATTAATGTTATATGATGAAACATGTTTGTGATTATTAAAGAACCGCCAAAATGATCTAAAGAGATATCACTAAAGATTTATCTAATGATTCATAATCATACCATAAAACAAAAATTATTTATGGAATAATTTAATATTCTATAAACATATTAATTCCATTTCATTCTGCTTTTGGATATTCATTTCCATATAGTAAGAAATTCAAATACAAACCGGCCATGGAAATGATGTAAAGAATGCACCTCAAACAATGGAAGGAAATAAATACTAATAATTAAAGGGTAAAATGATGTTATTAAATGATGATATAAGGTGTGATAGACATGAATAAGTTTCTATAAGTTATTAATAACACTGTTTTAAACATTTTAAAATAGGTTTAATCATGTTTTAAGTGTGAAGAACCCAAAGTAAGGGAATTCCTTACCCAATTTCCATTCTTTGAGTTAACCTTATACATCATTAATTTGGTAGTATTAAAATTTTTTGTCTGATGATTTTTGTTTATATTATGTTTAATCATGTTTATTTATAGTTTATTTACATATTCCATCCACTATATTAATTATCACTTCAATTATAAGATATTTTTAATGGAATTTTCTTTTTAAATCCTCTTTTAAAATTCGGTTTTACGAAATTCCAAAGAATTGTTTTTATGAAATTATTCACGATTTATGATCATTTTCTGGTTCTTGGAAAAATTTTATTATGAAGGGTGGGAGATTTATCTCTATCCAATTCCTTGTGTATGTGTTTGCTTTATTTCGGCCATATGGTTACTCCAAGTATAACTATGATGGTTACACAATAAGGTAGCTGTGAGGGTTACATTGTATAGTTTCTATGAGGATTACAAATTATAAGTTAGACACTAGGGTTAAAAAATAATTTAATTAATTCCCCAATATACCTTTATGGTTTTTTTATGTTGTTTATGTTTTTTGGGAATCTCTTGGAAATCTCATTTTTCATAAATTAGGTATATATCGGTGACATGCATATTTTTTTAAAATTATTTCATATGTTTACAAGTATTCATGGAATAATGTTTTATTTCATTATTTTTATATCCCTTACTAATATTTTTGGTGCTCATACCATTTTTTTAAATGATTTTCCTAGGTTACAAGTATGTGTATGACAAAGAATGAAGACAAGTTAAATATTATGAAGATTTTTCAAAGAAAACATGTTTTATTTGAATTTTTTTATATTTTGGATGTAATGGATACTATTTTTTGGTATCATCTCTCTATAAATGTGGAATTTTATATATTTATTATATCCCAATACTCTAAAACTCTAAACTTGAAAAGATCTTCAATGTGGAAGGAAGCGAGTTTTTGACAAAAATTCAATATTTTATAATGTAATAAGGCTGAGTCCTTATAGCTGGTATCAGAGGATGGTTTATATAACATCAAGGGTTATGATGATATTAAAATAATACCATAAATTATCTTTATACTATGTTTAATTTAAAATTATATAAAATTTAATTATTATCATGATAATTCGACTAAAATATGTTTGTTCAGAATGGTTTTCCACAAAAGAAACATGGAAGATGAAGTGGAAGGGCACCACCAGAACAATATCTTTCTGAATATGTAGCCTGGAATGATAGGGATTGTAACCGAGAAATTTGTGATAGTAATGGCTCAACTGAAATAGGAAATTAATGGTGGTGTCATCCACATAAGAGAACAACTAGGGGTACCACAACGAAACATGACAATAGTAGAACATTTCATACGGTAACACCCTCCTGCTTTTAGTGGAACTTCTGACCCAGTAGAGGGTGAAGGATGGATAAAATCCCTTGAAAAGATACTTTATGTTATGGGATGTTCAGATAATCAAAAGGTAAGTCGTTACATTTATCATTTTGAAGGTGAAGTAGATCATTGGTGGTAAATGGTGATGAATATTAGGGATAGAGAGGAGATTGATGCCTTAGAGTGAGATGGATTTAAAAGTATTTTCCTTGATTTTTTTACAAAGGTGGTTCGACTAAGGATGGAGAAGAAATTCCTTGAATTGATACAAAAGGAAGAAGATTCAGTGGCCATTTATGAAGTGAACATCAAACGACTGGCAAGGTATTCTCAAAATATTATTCTATATCTTGTTAGAAAAATCAACCTTTTTTACTCCGGATTGAAGCCAAGATATAGAAGGTCATTGGATTCCCGTGAGATCAAAAGTTATGAGAAACTTTTCCGATGTGATAAGAGGGTAGAAATAGAGTTTTCTGATGACCCTGTATACCATGAAAACAAATAGAAGAAGAGGTCCATATGGAAGCGATGGATAAAAATCAATCAAAGAATTATAATGGTATGAAATTTTAGTTTCTAGTTTGTAAAAAATTTGGTAAAAATAACCCTAGGGAATGCCTTAACAAAACCGGGATGTATTTTCAATGCAGTAAGTTTGGACATATGGCTCGATATTGTAATGAAAATGATCCTAATATTAATACTGATAAGAAAACTATAAAGTGTTTTATATGCGGTGAGATGTATTATTATGAAAATGATTTCCCAAAGAGAGATCCAAATGATACAATGAATCTAGAATTTATGAATAATGGTGCCTTGAGATCCTTGGTGACTATGTCAGCAGACGTCGGGCCATCCAATGAAGTTGTATATGGTACATTGTTTTTTTACTCATATTTTTCTAATGTTTTTTTTGATACGGGGTTTACACATTTCTTTATTTTAGATAAATTTTTTGGTAAATTGGGAATATCCCATCAATAAATGAGACTAGAAGTTATTGTTAAAACACTATGGGGAAGTATTATAGAAAAGAGGAATTATAAGAATATTTCTATCGTGGTCCATGGAAAGACTTTACCTAAAAACCTTGTTGTTTTTTCCTTGGTAGAGTTTGTTTCCATTCTGGGTATGGATTTCCTTTCTGTTTATCATGCTAAGATTGATTTTAGAGATAAAGAGGTTGTTTTTCAGAAAGAGTTTCAGTTTTTATACAATAATTAACCCATACAATTGATAACATATCAGGAAGTTTAGAAACTATTGAAATATGGAAATGAATGTTATATTTCTAATATTGTTGAAAATAAGGTAACTATTCAAATTAATGATGTGGAAGTGGTAAATGAATATCATGATGTTTTTTATGATGAGTTACCTGGTGTTATACCCGATCGGGAAGTTTAATTCATAATTTACAAAGGTCCTGATGCTAATCCAATTTCAAAACCCTCTTATTTATCTCTCAAATGGAACTTTCTAAAATGAAAAAATTAGTTGTATGGGTTTCTTGATAAAGGCTTCATTCTTCTTATTACTTCACCATGGGGTGATCCTGTTTCGTTTGTAAAAAAGAAAGATAGTTCCATAAGACTTTTCATTGATTATATAGCCTTGAATAACATCACTATTAAAAACAATATACATTTCTTCATACTGATGACTTGTTTGATCAACTATAGGGAGCACAATATTTTTCAAAGGTTGACCTGGGGTCGGGGAACCATTAGTTGAAAATAAAGGAAGAAGACACCCCAATTACTGTGTTCCATAATAGATATGTGCATTATGAATTTGTTGTTATGACACTTGGGTTAACTAATGAAACTATTGTATTCATGGATATTATGAATAGAATATTTCATGAGTTCTTAGATAAGTATTTAGTTGTGTTTATTGATGACATTATAGTATTTTCTAAAAGTAAAGAGGAGAAAAAAACATCTAAGGGTAGTTTTTCAAAACTTAAAGGAAAATAAACCGTATGTAAAATTAAAAAAGTGTGATTTTTGGTTGCAACCGATTTCTTTTCTTGGGAACATTGTAAATAAGGACGGGATTATTGTTGATCCTTCCAAAGAAAGTGGTTGATGAATGGACAAGACCTTCAAATTTTATATAAATTCATATTTTTCCTAGATTAGCATGTTATTACCAAAGGTTTGTTAAAGAAATTTCATGATTATCTAGCACGCAAACTAAGTTAACATGAAAAGGGGTAAAATTTATTTGGACTGAATAATGTTATGTTTTCTTTTAGGAACTAAAGAAGTGATTGGGGAATGCTCTAATTTTGGATCTTCCATTCTATATATGTTGATTTTGTCACCTACAATGATGCTTCATTGAGCGAAATTGGTTGTGATATGATGCAAAATTATTAGGAAATTTATTATGCTTCAAGACAATTAAAACCTCATGAGTTAAATTATCCCACACATGATTTGGAATTAGAAGTTTTGGTTTTTTTCTTTGAAAATTTGGTTGCATCTTTCATAAAGATCCAAATGTCAAATATATACTATCCATAAAATTATGAAGTATATATTCACTCAGAAAGAATTAAACATAAGATAGATAATATGGCTTGAACTAATAAAGGATTATGATTTCAAGATCAATTATCATCCTAAAAAAGAAAATAAAGTGGCAGATGCCTTGTGTCTAAAACCTCATGCATCATTAACCATGTTACGTATCGAACAAGATCCATCGATTTATGAATTGATAAATTTTGTCTTAGAAGTTTTTGGGGAAGGAAATACCTTTGTTTCATTTTAGGTTTCAATGTAGTCATCGTTTTCAAAAAAAATTATGCATGCACAGAAGGAAGACCATGGGATATAAAAAAAGGTATAATTGGTTAAAATGTGTACATTTCTAGAATTTGAACTTGATAAAGAATGTGTTTTAATATCTGGAAAATGTTTTTGTGTGCCTTGGGTTTCTCAGATAAAGAAATAATTATTGTTTGAAGCTCATAGTTCTCTATTTTTAATTTATCATGACAACATAAAGATATACATAAACCATCATGAGTATTATTGGTGGGATGAAATGAAGAGGGATATTGCATAATTTATTGTGAAATTATTGGCATGTCAATAGGTTAAAGAAAAGAGAAAGTTACCAAAGGGGATGATTCGACCATTACCAGTTCCAGAGTAGAAATGGGAAAATATATCTATAGACTTCATTGTGGGACTAAAAAATATTTCTTAAGGTAACAATGCAATATGAGTTATTGTTGATCGAATGACTAAATCGCTTCATTTCCTTCCTATTCAAGAAACAATGTATTTGGAACTAAGTTTTCAACTATACCTCAAAGAGATTGTCAGGTTACATGGAGTGCCTCTTTTTGTTTTATTTGAATAGGATCCCAGGTTCACTTCAAAGTTTCGGAAGGGCCTTTAGAAGTTGTTGGGAACAGAATTAAAAATCTGTACAGATTATCATTTTGAATCAGATGTGTAGTCAGAATGAACAATTCAAACTATGAAGAATATTCTTTTATATTATTCAATAGAATACTAGGGATGTTGAGATCAACATATTTATTTATTTGAGTTTTCTTATAATAATTTTTTTCATTCCTGTATACAGATGGAACCCTTTGAGGAATTATATGGGAAGTGGTGTCAAACTCTTGCTTTTTTGGGATGAAGTTGAAGAAAGGAAGTTTATGGGAACAAAATTAGTAGAGGATGTGGATGAGAAAGTGAAGATGATCCAATAACACATGAGGGTAGTTCAGAGTTGGCAGAAAAGTTATGCAGACAAAAAAGGAATTTTTTTTCTTTTGAGGTAGGTGAACATGTTTTTATTAGAATCTCACCACGGAAAAGTATTATGCATTTTGGTAATAAAGGAAAGCTAAGTCCACGGTTCATTGGACCATATGAAATCTTAGAAAAAGTTGGACCAGTCACCAACCCAGTAGCTTTGCCTCTGAGTTTTTCTCAGGTGCAGAACGATTTTCATGTTTTGATTATGGGAAAGTATGTGCCAGATTCATCTCATGTCTTGAGCCCATAAGTAGATTAAATAGAATAAAAACTTTCTTATGAAGAGAAACCTTTTCAGATTCTTGATCATAGAAAGAAATTATTGTAGAATAGGGTAATTTAACAGGTAAAGGTTTGGTGAAAAAACCACATGGTTGAAGAAACAACATAGGAATCTGAAAATGCTATGAAGGAAAGGTACCCCCATTTGTTCAATAAGTAATTTTTTTTTGTGAGGACACAATTTCCAGAAGCTTGGGAGAATATTACACCCTAGGTTTTGAAAATAAATTTAAATTCATGAAACATTATGTGGATAATACTAAAATAGCCATCAAACATAATTTTTTTTGCTTCTATGATTTGAATCTCAAAAAATAGTCCTCAACGGTTGGGATCGGTAAGTTATTTGGAGTCTGATGGAACCAACTTGTTTTTTTGGTGAATAGTAATGTAACCTTATGATTAGTAATATTAATAGTAATATGACCCTTATGAATAGTAATTCATATTATTTTTTTATTTTTTTAAGGTTATATGGTAATTAGATCTTGATTATTTTATCAAGGTGGTATAAAATCAATTATAATTTTAAAGTTGTTATTTTTGGAATAAAATATGATTTTATCTAAAAAATAAATTAATCTTATTTAGAAATTTTTTTTAAAAAACATTATTTCTTTTTTGAATTCTACACGTCAAAAAATGGTTAGGGTGAATTTTTAGGATTTTTCTAAAATATTTGAATTTTTTGCGAATAGTGAAATTCGATAATTACAAAATATGATAATAAATGAATTTCTGCATCATGATCGAGTCATGGATTATATAAATGGCCATTGGTTTGAACTCATAAGCACTTTTTACTGTTTTTGGTTACATTAGTAAATACTATTCATAGTCCTGAGAAATTTTTTTAAACTAATTATTAAATAATGTAAAACCCCTCGTCTCCTCTACTATAAACACCATCCTCACCCCCTCTTCCTCTCACACCACTCAAGCCTTTATTCTTGTCTACGTTATGCCAAATAATCTTCCCAAGGAACTTACACATGTACGAGACCTAATGGTATCACCAAAAGGCCAAAAATAAAGGCTTTAAGGAGGATCTCAAGGAGAAGTATTCAAGAGTTAAAAATCTTCTTTTACTTTAATGTGATTTCATTTCAATTATTTTATTTTCTTATACTCTTTTATCCTCCCCATATATAAGTATAATTAAATATATATAATCTTATATATTCTTAATTTTATCATATTTATTGAAAAATTCATCAATTTACTTCTTCTCCTTCCTCCCTCTTATTCTAAAAATAAGAACATCAGCCGCTATGTGCTGATTTACCAAAATCATGGACAATGTGTTTTTAATTTCTTTTAACTCCTTTAAAGATATTTGTGAAACCATTTTAATGGTTGAATAATATTTTAATTTATATTATATTACCTCTTTTACGTTATTCAATTAACTTGTATTCATAATATTAATGGTATATGATGAAACAAGTTCGTGATTATCAAAGACAACCAAAACGATCTAAACAGATATCACTAAAGATTTATCTAATGATTCATCCTCACACCATATAACAAAAATGATTTATGGAATAATTAAAAATTATATAAACATATTAATACCATTTCATTCCACTTATGTAATTTCATTTCCATACGAAAAGAAAATCATTTACAAACCGTCCATGGAAATGATGTAATGAACACACCTGAAACAAAGGATGGAACAAAATACTAATAATTAAAGGGTAAAATGATGATATGAAATGATCCTATAAAGTGTTATAAACAAGAATATATTTATTTAAGATATTAATATCACTCATTTAACCCTTATAAAATAGGTTTATATACATTTTTGGTAAGACGAACCAGAGGTAAGGGAAATCTTAACCAAATTTTCATTCTTTGGGTTAACCTTCTAATTCATTAATTATATAGTAGTAAAATTTTGTGTGTGTATATTTTTGTTTATATTATGTCTAATTATGTGTATTTGTAGTTTATGTGCATATTACATCCACTCTATTAATTCTCACTACAATTATAAGATATTTTCAAGGGGCTTTTCTCTTAAAATATTCTTTTAAAATTCTATTTTACAAAATTCAAAAGCATTTTTATGAAATTATTCTTGTTTTATTATTATGTACTGGTTCTTGGGAATTGTTTATTATAAAGGTTGATACATGTATCTCCCTCCAATTCATTGGGTATGTGTACATTTTAGGACTTCCTTATGGTTACTCTAAATGTAACTACAATGGTTACACAATAAGGTAGCTGTGAGGGTTACATTGTATGGTAGTTGTGAGGGTTACAAATTATAAGGTAGATGAAAGGGTTTAAAAATTATTAAGTAACTAACCAAGATACCTTTATGGGTCTATTTAGTTTCTTCATGTTATTTGGTAATCTCCTGGAAATCTAATTTTTCTCAAATTATATATGGGTGGCAAGTATGTTTTTTTTGAAAATGACTTCATACGTTTACAAGTATTAAAGGAATAATGTTTTATTTCCTTTTTTTATATCTTTTACTATGATTTTTGTTCTCATTACATTTTTTTAAATAATCTTCACATGTTACAGGGATGTGTAAGACAAATAAGTAATCCAAGTTAAATATTTCAAATATTTTTCATAGAAAACGGGTTTTATTTGAAAAGTTTTATTTTTTGGAAGAAATGGATACTATTTTTGTGGTATATGCTCTTTATAAATGTAGAATGTTATGTATGTATTATATCCCAATAATATATATCTCAAAACATGAAAGGATATTCAATGTGAAGGTAAGTGAGTTTTTGACTAAAAAATCAAGATTATATAATATAATAAGGCCGATTTCTTATAGTTGGTATTAGCAGATAGTTTATATAACATTAGGGGTTAGGATGATATTAAAAGAATACCATAGATGATATTTACTCTATGGTTAATTTTAAATTTTATAAAATTAAATTATTACCACGTTACTTCGACTAAGATATGTTTGTTCATAATGATTTTCTGCAAAAGAAACAGGGTAGCTGAAGTGGAAAGGCTCCGAAAGAACAATATCCTTCAGAATTTGTAGCCTGGAATGGTAGGGATTGGAACCCAGAAGTTGGTAATTGTAATGGATTAGTTGAAATAGGAAATAAATGATAGTGAAATCCATGTAAGAGAACAACTATATGCACCACAATGGAAGATGGAAATAGTAGAACATTTAATGAGGAAACACCCTCCTGCTCTCAGTGGATCATCTGACCCAGTAGCGACTGACGGATGGATTAAATCCCATGAAAAGATATTTCATGTTATGGGATGTTTAGATAATAAAAAGTTTATTCATTCAATTTATCATTTTAAAGGTGAATATGATTAGTGGTGGTAAATGGTTAAGAATATCAGGGATAGAGTGGATATTTATGTCTTAGAGTGGGATGAATTTAAAAGTCTTTTCCTTGAAAAATATTTTCCCGAGGTGGTATGAATTAGGATAGAGAATAAATTTCTTGAATTAAGGAAAAATAAAAAAGATTCAATGGCCATGTATGAAGGGAACTTCACCTAACTGAAAAGGTATGCTCCAAATATAATTCTGGATCTTAATAGAAAAATCAACCATTTTTACTAAGGATTAAAGCCAAGATATCGAAGGTCATTAGATTCCTTTGAGTTCAAAATTGAGGAGAAACGTTTTTGATGTGATGAGAGGGTATAAATGGAGTTTTCTGACGACCACATGTACCATAAACAAAACAGAAGAAGTGGTCAAGATGGAAAGTGATTGATAAGAATCAATCCAAGAAATATGATAGTAAGAAACTTTAGTTTCCAGTTTGTAAAAAATGTGGTAAAATTTACCCTAGGGAATATCTTAACAAAATTGTGAATTTTTTTCAAAGTGGTATGTTTAGACTTATGGCCTGATATTTTAATGAAAATGATCCTAATAATAACCATGATAAGTAAACTATAAAGTGTTTTAAATGTGGTGAGATGGGTAATCATGCAAATGCCTTCCCAAAGAGAGATCCAAACAATACAAAGAAGCCAGAATATAAGCATAAAGGTGTAGTGAGATCCTTTGAGACTATGTTAGTAGACGTTAGACCATCCAATGAAGTTGTATCAGGTACCATGTTTTTTACTCATATTTTTCTAATGTTTTGATTGATATAAGGTCTACACATTCCTTTATTTTTGAAATATTCTATGGTAAATTAGAAATATCACCTCAATAAATGAGACTGGAACATATTTTTAAAACACTAGGGGGAATATTATAGTAAATATTAATTATAATAATCTTTCTATTTTGGTCTATAGAATGACTTTACCTAAAAACCTTGTGGTTTTTCCATTAGTAGAGTTTGATGCCATTCTGGGTATGGATTGGATTTATTTTTATCATTCTAAGATATATTTTAGAGATAAAGAAGTTTTTTTTCCATAAGTTTCAGTTTTTATAAAAGAATGAACCCATACAATTGGTAACATATTTCGAAGATGAGAAACTATTGAAAGATGCAAATGAAAGTTATCTTTCTCATATTGTTGAAACAAGGGATTTATTCTGATTAATGATGCGATAATAGTAGATGAATATCTTTATGTTTTTTTTCTAATTAGTTACCCGGTGTTATACCTAATTGGGAATTTGATTTCATAATTGACTTAGTTCCCGATGATAATCAAATTTCAAAACCCCCTTATCAGAAGGCTCAAATGGAACTTATTGAATTGAAAAAATTAGTTGTAGGAGTTTCTTGATAAAGTATTCATTCATCCTAGAACTTCACCATGGGGTTCTTTTATTTTGTTTGTTAAAAATAAATATGGTTCCATGAGACTTTGCATTGATTATATAGCCTTGAATAACAACACTGTTAAAAACAAGTATCCATTTCCTCATATCAATGACTCATTTGGTGAGCTCCAGAGAGCACAATATTTTCCAAAGGATGACCTGAGGTCAGGGTACCATCAGTTGAAAATAAAAGACATAGACATCCCAAAGACTACGTTTGGTACTAGATATAGGCTTTATGAATTTTTTGTTATTCTGTTTGGGTTAACTAATACACCTACTATATTCCTAGATCTTATGAATATAATATTTCATGAGTTCTTGGATATGTTTGTAGTTGTGTTTATTGATGACATTCTAGTATTTTCTAAAAGTAAATAGGATCATGAAAAACATATAAGGGTTATTTTTCAAACCTTAAAGGAAAATAAACTATATGTAAAGTTTAAAAAGTCTGATTTTTGGTCGCAATATACTTCTTTTCATGGGAACATTGTAAATAAGGATGGAATAATAGTTGATCCTTCCAAAAAAGTGGTTTATGAATAGACAATAATTACAAATGTTACTGAACTTTGTAGTTTTCTTTGATTATCAGTTTATTACTGAAGATTTGTTAAAATTTTTCACAATTATCTATCCTTCCAACTAAGTTAACACAAAAATGTGTAAGATTTATTTGGACAGAAGAATGTGATTTTTGTTTTTAGGAACTGAAGAAGAGATTGCCAAATGGTCCAGTTTTGGATCTTCCTTATAGAAATGTTGAATTTTTCATCTATAGTGATGCTTCGTTTAATTGGCTTGGTTGTGATAATATATAGAATTATCTGGTAATTTTTTATGCTTCAAGACAACTAAAACCTTATGAGTTAAATTATCCCACACATGATTTTGAATTAGATGCTGTGATTTTTCTTTGAAAATTTGGAGGCATCATTTTTACAAAGCCAAATGTAAAATATAAACTAAACATAAAATTTTAAAGATTATATTCACTAAGAAGGTATGAAACATGAGGCAGTGAAGATGGATTAAACTAATAAAGGATTATGAGTGCATGATCAATTACCATCCTGGAAAAGAAAACAAAGAGGTAGATGCCTTGAGTCTAAAACATCATGCATCCTTAACCATGTTACGTCTGTAAATGATCTCTTGATTTATTATTTGATGAATTTTGGCTTATTAGTTGTTGGTGTAAGAAATACCTCTGTTTTGTTTCAGGTTTCAGTGCAGTCATCATTATTAGAAAAAATTATGTAAGCGTAGAAGGAAGACCCTGAGCTATATAAAAAGGTAGAATTGGTTAAAATAGGTAATTTTCTAGAATTAATCCTTAATAAAGATTACGATATAAGATTTAGAAAAAGTTTGTGTGTGCCTTGTGATTCTAATATGAAGAAAGAATTATTGTGCAAAGCTCATAGTTCTCTGTTTTCAGTTCATCCTGGAAGCACAAAGACGCACAGAGACCTTCAGAATTATTATTGGTGGGATGGAATGAAAAAAGATATTTCATAATTTACAATGAAATGTTTGACATATCAATAGGTTAAATTAGAGCGAAAATTACCAAATGGGATGCTTCATCCTTTACCGTTTCTAGAGTGGAAATGGAAAAATATATTCATAGACTTCATTGTGGGACTACCAAAGATATATCGAGGTAACAATGCAATCTGAGTTATTTTTGATCGACTGAATAAATCGTCTCATTTCCCTCCTATTGGAGATATAATGTCTTTGGATCAAATTTCTAGACTATACCTAAAAGATATTTTTAGGTCATATGGAGTGCCTCTTTCCATTGTATCTAACCTGAAGCCCAGGTTCACTTCAAATCTTTGGAAGGGCATTTAGAAGTTATTGGGTACAAAATTAAATTTCTGTACAACTTTTCATCCTCAATCAGATGGGTAGTCAGAACGAACAACTTAGACATTGAAGGATATTATTCAAGCTTGTTAAATGGAATACCAATGAAGTTGGGACCAACATATTTTTTTAGTTGAGTTTTCTTATAATAATAGTTTTCATTCTAGTATACTGATGGAACCTTTTGAGTCATTGTATGGGAAGCAGTGTCGAACTCCAGTTTTTTAGTTTGAAGTCAAGGAAATGAAGACTATGGGACCAGAATTAGAAGAGTAAGTGGATGAGAAAGTGGAGATAATATAGAAACACATGAGGACAACTCAGAGTATGTTTAAAAGTTTTCCAGACAAGAGGAGGTAATACTTTTCTTTTGAGGTAGGTGATCATGTTTTTCCTAGAATCTCACCATGGAAAAGTGTTATGCATTTTGTTAAGAAAGGAAATCGATGTCCACGGTTCACTAGACCTCATAAAATCCTAGAGAATGTTGGACCAGTTTACTACCCAATAGTATTTCCTCTGAGTTTATCTCAAGTACACAATATTTTTCAAGTTTTGATGTTGAGAAAGTATGCGCCAGATTTATCTCTTGTCTTCATCCCAGAACTAGTTCAGCTAGAAGAGAACCTTTCTTATGAGGAAAAACCTATTCATATTCTTGACCATAGATAGAAATTATTGCGGAATAAGTTAATAAACCAAGTAAATGTTTTTTTATTGAAACCACATGGTTGAATAAGCAATATAGGAATCTGAAAATGCTATGATGGAAAGGTACCCTCATTTGTTTAATAAGTAAATAAAAACAATTATGAGGACATAATTTATAGAAATTGGGGAGAATGTAACACCCCATGTTTTAATAATAAATTGAAATGCATAAAAAATTATGTGGATATTAATAAACTTGCTGTCGAACATAATTTTTCCGCTTCTATAATTAGAATTTAAAAAACGGTTATGTACGGTTATGATTAGTAAGTTATTTCGAGTTTGATAGAACCAACATATTTTTTGGTGAATAGTTACATACCCTTATGAATAGTAATGTGAATAGTAATATTAACCTTATTAATATTAAATCATTTTATTATTTTATTCTCTTAATGTTATAAGATAACGAGATCTTGATTATTTTTTCAAGGTGATATAAAATGAGTTATAGTTTTAAAATTGTTATTTTTGGAATAAAGTATGATTTTATTAAAAAATTAAATTAACCATATTTAGAAAATTATTTTCAAAAAATGGATTTCTTTTTTTAATTCTAAATGTCAATAAATGGTTATGGTGAATTTTTTTGATTTTTCTAAAATATTTGAAATTTTGGTGAATAGTGAAATTCGATAATTACAAAATATGATAAATAAATGAATTTCTGCATCATACTTGAGTCATGGATGATATAAATGGCTATTGTTTAGAACTTAAATGCACTTATTACTATTTGTTTTCACATTAATCAAAGATATTCATAGTATTGAGAAAAAAATATTAAACTAATGATTAAAATAATATAAAACCCCTCCACTTCTATATTATAAATACCAACATCACCCATCTTCCTCTCACACAACTCAAGCCTTGATACTTGTCTAAGATACGATAAATTATTTTCCCAAGTATCTTCCCCACTTTCAAGACCTTCTAGTCTCAACAAAAATCCAAAACCAATGGCTTTAAGGGGGATATGAAGGAGAAGAAATCAAGAGGTAAAAATCCTCTTTTATTTTCATGTGATTTCTTTTCAATTCTTTTATTTTCTTGTAATATCTTGTCATATCCATATCTAAGAAGCATGAAATATCCATAATAATATATATTCTGTATGTTATCATTTTTATGGAAAAATTCATCAATTTAATTATTCTCATTCCACCCTCTTATTCTAAATATAAGAACACCATCCGCATTGTGCCGATTTACCAAAATCATGGATGGTGTGTTTTAAATTTCATTACATCCATAAATTGTATTTGTGAAACCATTTTAATGGTTGAATCAGATTTCAATTTTTATTATATTACTTCTTTTATATTATGGAATTAACTTATATGCGTAATATTATCGGTATATGATGAAACAAGTTCGTAATTATCAAAGAACCGCCAAAATGATCTAAATAGATATCACTAAAGATTAATCTAATGATTCAACATCATAAAATATAACCAGAATGATTTATGAAATAATTTAATGTTATGGAAACATATTAATACCATTTCATCCCTTTTTTGAAATTTAATTTCCATACGACAAGAAAATCAAATACAAATAATCCATGGAAATGATGTAAAGGACGCACCCGAAATAATGAAAGGAACAAAATACTAATAATGAAAGGTTGAAATAATCATACAAAATTATCTTATAAGGTGTGATAAACATGAATATGTTTATGTAATATATTAATTTCTCTTTTTTAACCATTATACAAGTGTTTTAAAAACATTTTAAGTAATACGAACCTGAGGTAAGGGAATTCTTAACCAAATTTCCATTCTTTGGGCTATCCTTCTACTTCAATAATTATGTGGTATTAAAATTGTTTGTGTGATGATTTTTATTTATATTATGTTTAATTATGTGTATTTATAGTGTATTTAAATATTCCATCCACTCTATTAAGTCTCACTTCAATTATAATATATTTGTACGAGGATGTTGTTTTAGAATCCTCTTTTAAAATTATATTTTAAAAAATCCAAAAGCATTGTTTTTATAAAATTATTCATGTTTTATGATTATGATCTATATATTGGAATTTGTTTATTATTAATGGTAGGAAATTGATATCCATTCAATTAATTGGTTATGTGTAAGTTCTAGGTCGGCTGTATGGTCACTCCAAGTGTAGCTGCGATGGTTACACAATTAGGTGGCCGTGAGCGTTACATTGTAAGGTAGCCATGAGGGTTACAAATTATAAAGTATTTGAGAGGGTAAAAAAACTATGTAACTAATTCCACAATATAAATTTATTTCTATATTTATGTTATTTTTGTTTTTTTGGGAATCTCTTGGAAATCTCATGTTTCACAAGGTAAGTATATAAGGGTGACAAGTATGTTTTTATAAAATGATTTCACACGTTTACAATTATTCATGGGATAATGTTTTGTTTCCTTATTTGTATATCCCATAATAGGTTTTTTGTTCTCATCCCAAATTTTTAAATGATTTTAACAGGTTATAAGGATGTGTAAGACAAATAAAAAAGCCATGTTAAATATTATGATTTTTTTTCAAAGAAAAATTGTTTTTTTGGAAAAGTTTTATATTTTGGAACAAATTGATATGATTTTTGTGGTATTCACTCTATATAAATGTGGAATGTTATGTATGTATTATATCTAAATACTCTAAAACTATAAACATTAAAATATCATCAATGTGAGAAGAATTGAGTTCTTTACAAAAATTCAAGATTATATAATGTAATAAGGTTGGGTCCTTATAGCATTAGTAGAGTGGAATTTGGGATATTTATGAACTGGACCACTATAAAAGTTATTGTGTTATTATTATATGTTTATACCACTACTCAACTTATATAAATAAGATATCACTACATATCTAAAAAAATCATAAAAGATGATAAAAGTATGAATCTTTTCAGATCAGTGAAAAGACACAATTCAACCCCTCTCGTGTATCTTTATATTATTCTGACCTAACATTGGGAATATCATTCACACAAATAAAATATATAAATTATTGTCTTATATAGTTCCTCTAAGGAGAAATTATTATGATTTTTGAAAATTATGTTTATTATTATCTAGTATAAAAATACACTAATCCTATTTGTTTTGGGATATTATTATATGTTCAATTTAATGTTTAAATCATGTAAAGGTAATATAAATTCATGTTTTTCAGGGCTTTCTATAGTACATTTGTTTCTAATAACCCTTGAATCGATTTTATCTAGTGAAAAGAATATTTCATTTATAAGGTAAATGACTCTATTTTTTTTGGAGTTAGAGAGCTATACTAAATTTATTTTCAAGGAAATATATTTTTTAGTAAATGTGTTATTAACTCATAATATGGTACATAAGGAGTTTTTTGTATCATATTGGTAGATATATAAATGAAATGGTTTCTTATTTTTTTTATTTTCTTTATTTCAATATTACATTACAATTCTCAATCACATTGAAACATGTGTTTCAATCGGAGTAAAAAACAATGAATTTTTATTCTCAAACAAATTATATATCCACTAATGGGAATTATCATGATTAAATTATATTATATTCCATGGAATCCTTTATTTGAACATAGAGTTGTTTTTGGAGTGATAGTGTGGATTTATTTTTTGTTTTTTATTATTTTTATATATACTAGAGATAATTATCTCATATATATATATATATATATTGTTTTATAATATTTGTTTTTCATTTTTTCATACATTAACTTTTATTTAAAATGTTATTATATATATTAGAATATAATTATTTATTATAAAAATTTAAATCCTTCAATATTAGTATTTATACCCTCAATGTTGGTCATTGAATCCTATATGATTGATAATGGGATTGAGATATCATTATTGATCTCATCATAAACTCAAATATAGTCTAATTGGGGTTGATTCATGAAAAATTTATATTTTTGTGTTTTTAGGATGTACATTAGTTTATTCACTAGTTTGGATTATATTGTGTTATTAAACAAATTATATATCTTATTAAATTATGAAATTTTTAATAAAGAAATAGGTAAAATGATAAAGTGGTTAATGTATCACTATTATTAAATCCCTAATATTTTATTGAATATACCTAAGGGATTGTTTACTATCTATAGTTTAATAAATTTGATATATATATATGTAATATTTTAATTTAAATCATTTTGATGACATGTGTTTTCTATTGTGAAATGGTACATGGGTGGTAGACCATGGGATAAATGTGAAATCTTATATATTAATATCCATTGTTTAATAATTATGGAAATTATGATTTTTTAAATATTTTAATAGAGAAATATATGTTTGTGATTAACCAAAATATCTACAAAGGGAACATTCTGTGTAACACCCTAATTTTTTTTATTTTTGTTTCCAAAAAATTTAATATTTTTTAGATTTTTCATTACACACCACACTAATTTTTTATTATGTTAAATGTAACACTAATTTTAGCTTATATTACATGAAACTATATGTTTGTCTTGTGTTACAAACAATACTGAGTTTATCTTCCAATACACGCAACACTGAGTATAAAAGAAATGTGACATACTACTAAAATAATATTATTTAATATAATAGTTGTCACCAAGCCATTGGAATGAAGTCTATGAATATAACTAACCGAATTATAAAAATAAATCGTTAAAACCTGTATATACATATATATAATTAATAATTTGGTGATCAATTAATTATAAATGGAAAAAAACCTTTTGAAAATAAAGGAAATCATTTTCTCAAAAAATATTTTCATGCACATAAACAAGTTTCACCTCAATAAAGTAAATGAATTAATTTTGGTTAATTATATTAAAGAAATATATATATTATATATTCAATAAAATATTTAAGATTCATCTAATGTGTTTTATAGACAAGATATAAGAATAAATCCAATTTTATGCTTTAAATCATGTCTTCTAAAAAGATGTTTTACTGTATTTGGAACACTTATTTTGAAATTATGTTTTACTAATTTTTGAAATTTTATTTGAAAATTAATATTAAATTTTTTAAATAATAATATCAACCTTATCTTAGGTTAATTTGTTTTGTATTTTTCTAAAATGTTTCATTTGTTGATGAATAGTGAAAATACTGAATTTTAATTGAAACATGAATTTTTGTATAATTGTTTATAAAGTTAAAGTATATTTAAATTTTTTTAAAGTAAAATTAGATCAATTATATATATATTAATAAAATTTAGTTCATTTTAATCATTTTCATATTGAATTTTGATATGAAAAATTTGTAATCTTTTGAACCTTTTCTCTTTAAAAACCTGCTTTCTCATCGTGTCTGTGAGATTAATTTTAAATTAAATGTTAAAAATAAAGTGAATTTAATTTGATTAAATAGATAAAATATTTTTGAATGATCATAATTTATATTATCTAATAATATAAAAATAGTTTTTCCCCAAAATGGATAGGGAAAATAGTAAAAATTAATTACTATAGTTCAGGTAAAAATAGGTTTATCGGGGGTTAATATAAATAGATAAATGCTAAACAAACCTAGAAACTTGTATAAAATATATTTTATGGAATTATTTAGACCCTATTATTTATAATTCTCAATAAAGTCCATTTTGGATCCTTTTGGAATGGGAAAAACATGGGTACACTTTTTTATTTTCAAATATTACATGTGTGCCACTCACCACACATAAAAGGATACCCCTTCCCCTCTCCTATTCACACATTGAACCCCTTTTGGTTTATCCAAGACCTAAAAAAATAACTATAAAAATTCCATAATCTCATCCTAGAATCCATATTTTTGTAATAAATAAATCCTTGGAAGGATTTTGGTGAAAACCTAAGGAGGTTTCCCAAAGAAGAGGTAATGTTCTACAACGATCGTTTTTATTTTATTTCTTTTTCCACCTCCTTCAATTATTATTAAAACACGATTATATAATAAAATAAATATCATACATATATGGATATGTTTCTATGTTATATTCAAGATCTAAAAACTTCTCTAATTTCATAAAAAGGTTATAAAATTATCATTTGTGTGTATGGAGGATAACCTCTTCATGAACCGTTATCATTCGTTTTTCCACTACCACCTCCCACGTTGGGTATTACCATGGATATAAAGTATATATATGATATTTATAACATAATTATACATATTTATTAATTTTATCATATATACTATTATGAATTTCTATTCCAAATGGGATACAATAACATTTCTTGTGTGTACGACAGATTACCACCTTGTGAAGTGTTGTGATTAATTTTTCACCAAATCATTACATGGAAGAAAATAATGATAAATATATGTGATATATAGGAAATAATTACGATATCTGTTAAATTTTTATAATTATTAAAATATAATATATCATTTTATTTCTTACCTTATAAATCACAAAATGATGACAACATTGTTCGTGTACGTATAGACTTCCGCCTTTATGAAGCGATGTGACTCTCTTTTCATCACCACACCACATGGATGATATATATAATTATATTTTAAAAAATATTACAGTAATTATTATATAATTATCATTTGGTAAATATAATATATTACTTACTTTTTTTCATTGTGATCATTGAAAAAATGGAAACGTTACTCATGTTTACGTACGACATGCCATCTCAATGATTGTAATATACCTCGTATTTAAAAAAAATTACGACTGGTCTTAAAATAAAACTTGAAGTATTAATATTATATTTATTTAATTATTAATATTATAGGGATTATATAACCATGATCAAATTAATAGTACTAAAAATAAAATTTCAAAACATATATGAAAAACAAAGTAGTTATTACCCAAGACATGACAATAACATGTAATTATTAATAAGAGAATAATAAAAGAAAAAATCTAAATCATATATGGTATGATATATATAAGTAATATTATTTAATATACTTAAAATGAACTTATATTTATTATACAAGAGTTTTAAATGTGTATAAAGTATGTCAATACATAAGGTAATGGTTTTCTCATCTCACTTTTATTTCCATGATATATATACAATATTCAACTCTTATTTTTATTGTGTGAGCATACAATACCCATGAATGTATTTTAGGATTCATCTAATGAAAATTATTTGTATTTAAAAATACAAATGAGGTTATCTCTTTCATGGGGTCTTGATCCTAGGGATCACTAATGTTGTAAGGGAATTATTGTCTCTCTTTTATTATTGGGAGACATATGAAAATTCACAACTCATTTATTTTGTGTGGTTTATATACATACCTTTTGAAATGTTAGATCCTAATTCCAATTATTTTCATGATATTTAATGTTTCATTTTATGTTATTTTATAATGAATATTATGATTCAAAAGATTACCAAAGTGGTAAGGGATTTTTCTCTCAACTTGTCTTCTTTGAGACGTATGTTATGTTATGAACCTATATTTGTTCATGAGGTGTACATAAAACCCAATTATACATGTTATATAATGAATTTATTTATCCTCATGATATTTTATGTTCCATTTTATTTTATTATTTATATGGATTATGATTCCAAGTTACTAGAGTGGTAAATATTTTATGTTAAAATCTAATCGTTTATCCATGTTGTTTATGATATGTTTCCAATGATAATATATTATGATATATCACTCAATAAACCCATTAATTTTATTATAATAGGGTTATAATTGATATTAATGGTGTCATTTTCCAATATTTGGTACTTAAAATAATTGAGAAAATATTTTTTAGAAAATCCTACTTTGTTTCTCTCTTATATAAGAAATATGTTTTCTTCCAATACCATATTCCAAAAAAATGTTTTCAAAATGTTTTTTATGGTATTATTATTTTTAAAAGGTATTTCTTTCCATGTTTAAATTTTTACCAAATTTGTTTAAAGTAATATTCATGCAGTTTTCCAAACAATTCTAGTTTGGATTTTACTGAAAACATGAAAGGAATATTTATTTTGACATTTCTGGAATAAAATATATTTCTCAATATCACCAGGAAGCAATGATTTCAAGATTTCATTACCAAATTTTAACAATTATTTTCAAAATAAAAGGATTTTAAATTTTTTATATTCTTTTAAAAAATGATTTTCAAGTAGAAAATATATTTTACTCGAGAATTATTTGAAAATGATATTTAAATTTTGATTTCAAAGAAAAATATTTTGAATTTTTGTTATGTTTTAAAAGTTACTTTTTAATTGGAAAGGGTATTTTACTCAAGAAACATACCAAGTTATATTTAAAAATAAATTTCCATCTAAGATGACATCCTTGGATGTTACTTAAACATTAATGGGGGTATGATATAAAGAAAGTATTCTTATCCTTTCTCTGAATGGTTTAGGTTTTGATGAGAATACATTTATGAAATACATTCCTTTTACATGGATTATGATATGATTAAATGATGAAGATATTATGAAACTCATTTCTTTTCCATGGGTTAAGCTACAATGAAATGATTATGAAACCTATTTCTTTTCCAATATTTATGATTAAATATTTTTGAAACCCATTTCTTTTCATGGGTTATGATTTGATGTATTATTTATGATCTTGTGGAAAAAATATGTATGATTTTCATTATGTGATGGGTGTAACCTATATCTACCTCCAATGCATTAGGTAATGATAAATATTACATGAGCTCTGGTGGAACACGAGTGGTTACACTATTTTTGAAAGGGGGTACACAAGTGGTCATCCCAAGCTCAAATCAGGTACATGAGTGGTTAGCCCAAACCTAAATTATTTTGAATGTCCTATTTGGTACCCTTAATATAATATTTTCTATGCTTATGTGTATGCCAAAAATATATGTCTTATTATAATGTTATGATCTCATTGATCATGTTCTTTTATTACCATATGATTCATGTATTATGAACTACCAATATTTATTTCATGACTCAATATTATGATATTTGATATGCAAGGTATGGTTTTCAAATGTTTTGTTCATGTTATCATACCCTTATGTTAATGTTATGAATATATATCTCTCTTTTTAAACCTCACTAAGAATCTGAGATTTCCCTTTCTTATGTTTTGTTTCCTGATGTTATCAAGAAATGTATTAGGTATGATATGCATAAGTAGGGTTCCAGCTATGAAGGCCATAGTGCTAGATGATGTAGTTTACCTGTGGACCAATTGTTTGTGATTTCATGTTTCCAAAGACAATAAAATATTATAATACTCAGGCTTGTTCTTATGTAATATAATGAATATTCATAAAAAATAATGTAATATATATGTATGAAAATCATGGGTCTCTATATTTGGTATTAAAGTAAAGTTTTAGTTATCCATTGAAAAATATGATGATAAAAATTTAGTTATATCCATAAGGATATTTCTAAGGATATTTCTAAGGATATTTCTATTGAATTATTTAAAGATAAGTTTAAGGATGAGTAGAAGTACAAGAAAATGACATAGAATTTTGGTAAAGGATAGAGTGAGTGGTTTCTAAGAAATTACATAGCAGTTTGGATTATATAAGTGGATGTGTCTCTAGAACATAGTTACCTAGGGTTAGTAACTCCAAAAAGGGTGTATTGAGATGGACTTGATCATCACCTGGTGAATTATAATGGTCCTTACTACACACATGGATTGACACTCTTTGGAGATATGATTTGTAAATTCACAAACTATTTACAAACCATCATCAAGGATTTAATAGATGATGATCATGGATGACTTAGGTTGAACCTAAGGTATCATAGAATTTAATTAAATGGTATTTATTTAGATATAATAAACTTTTTTTTCAGACTATGTGGTTTTCCATTATGATTACTATTGATTCACTATGATTTTTTATTTTAGTCAATGGTGGGAACCAGAAAGGAATAGATTTACATTGAATTTGATGATGATAATTCAAATGGGATGATGACTGGAGTGAAAGATATTCTGATTATTCTAAATTAATTATCAGGATATATAATTAACAACATTCACATTAAACAACTCTCAGAATCACCAAATAAGAGATGGGTAGTGTTCATTGAGAGTTTCGTTAATGAAGACCATGGAGGAAAGATGATTAAATTTCCTATATGTCAAGAATGTAGGAAGAAGTAATCTGGGGAATGTATCAATGGAAAGAGAATATGTTTTATGTGGAGAGAAGAAAAACCCAAAGTTATTGATTATTGAGGAAATGTTAAAATTTTAGTTAACGCAATGAATAGAAATATTGGAATCCTTAAGGTAATATCAAGGGATGAATGTTTTAACTATGTGATATATGGTAACTATTCAAATCGATGTCATAGGGGGGAAATATCATGAAGAGAATCAACACGGTGGAATGAGTAATGGTTATACTGCTGATGGTGAAGAGACTATGAATGATATATGAAAGGGAAAACGTATTAATTAATAATATTATGGGGACCAGTTAATGGTTTGAGAAGGAAGTTGGATGATTAAAGTGTTTTGGTATTTTAATTAAAGAATTATGAAATATATAAGTATTGTTTAGTATAAGTTTTTTGTTAAGGATTTGAACGAATATGTTGAATTATTCTAATGACCTAGAAAAGTTATTTAATATAAATGTTATATTATATGGAAACAATGATAATGGGAAGGTAACCCTTAGTATTCCCATGATGTTAATAAAATGGTTTTTTAGTTTGGATGAAGAGTTGTTTGGTATAGATAAAGTAAATTTGTTAGTTCCAATTACCTTGGAACTAATTAATGATTTATTGAAAAAGTGGTTTATTATATCATTCATAGAGTTTACAACATTTTTGTATTTAAGGAATACATCCAATAACATGTGTTTTATAAATATAATGAGAAAGAATGTCTATTTTCAATAAGGTTTTATTCAAATTCATGTTACTAAAATGTTTCAAGAGAATACCTAATAAAGGTATTCACATGTTTAGTATGTGAAAATCAAGAGATACTTTATAATATATAGCGAATTATGTTATGTTGATTTTGATAAATTTATTTACAATCTTTATACACTTTTAATTTCATAAGAGTTATAAAGTTAAATATTTATGGAATGGTTTAGGTTGAAATTTGGATGAGGTTTTAGTGATTAACCTATTACTTCACCATATGAGTATTTTTCGATATTTGATAACCAGTGTTATCCTTTTTTTTACCTAGAGATAGAATTAATTCCTTATCATTCTTCTATGGATCTTATTTAGAAATTCATACATGGAAAATTCATCTCTTAGAGTGAGAGATTAAGTGGAAATTGTTCAAGAAACAACTAAAGGGTAATATTATGATTATTAAAAGTAATGAAATCATGTAAGTATATCTTCTAGTTAAAATTATTCAACTTTAGGAAAAATATGATGAAATAAAATTTTGTACCATTATCATCATTTTTGATTACATCAATGTCCCTTTTTCACACCTCTTTGGTTTATGGTTTTATGGTTTTTAAATTTAAATAGATCACCCCGATTTTTATGATTAATGGTCTCTATCACTCTCTATAATTGTTTTCGGTTTTCTCGATGCCAAGATTTTCACTTCCCATATGTGTTCTATCATTTGGAAACCTATTATGTGTTATTCTATATGGATTTCACAAATAAATTTATCTTTTAAAATAGGATGTTTTATTGATTAAAATTATTATGTGGGTTTATGTGAAGTAATTTTATAATGCTAAACCTTTGATTACTAAGATAAATTTCAAAGGTGAAATTCATTTTACGGGGGGTATAATGTAACACCCTGAGATTTTATGAAATGAATTTTTTTAAATGAATTTAATCTTTTTGAGATTTTACATTACAAGTAACACTAAGTTTGGATTGAATTATATGTTACAATGAGTTTATCTCACATTTCAGGAAACACTATATTTGTATTAAATTAAACACAATACTGATTTTAGCTTGTGTTAGATGTAACATCGAGTTTAAATGAAATGTGACATACAATAAAAATATTATTATTTAATATGATAGTTTTCTCTTAGACGTTGGAATTGCATGTATGAATATGATTAACTAAATTATGAAAATATATGGTTAACACATTTATATAATATGAAATATTTGGTGACCAATTAATTATAAATTAAAATAAAAACCTTTTGAAAAGAAAGGAAATAAGTTTTTGAAAAACAATTTTTATGCACATAAGAATGTTTTAACTCAATAAATTAAAAGATTCACTTTTGGTGAATTATTTTATACTAATTTATGAAAAATTATTTGTAAAAATAAAATTTATTTTTTAAATTATAATATAAAAATTATATTCTGGTATATTTTTGTGATTTTTTAGAAAGGTTTCATTTTTTGATGAATAGTAAAAAATACTAAATTTTAATTGAAAACAAACTTTTCGTTTAAATTTTTTATAAAGTTAAGTTAGATTTTAAATTGGTTTTAATGTATAATTAGATAAATTATATATCTATTAATCCAATTTATTTTTTTAATAATTTTCATATTGAATTTTGATAAAAAAAATTTGTAAAATTTTGAACATTTCCTCTTTGTAAACCTGTTTTCCAATCACGTTAGTAAGATTAATTTTAAATTAAAATTTTCCAATTTTATGAATGGAATTTATTAAAATGGATTATATATTTTTAATAATAATAATTTATATTATATAATATTTTAAAATTAATATTTTACTAAAATGAATAGTGAAAACATCAAAAATTAATTATCATGGTTAAGGTAAAAATGGGTTTATCAGGGGGTTAAAGTAAATAAAGAAGGGTAAAAAATAACTAAAAAATTTTAAAAAATATTAATTATGTTCTTATTTATACCCTATAATGTAAAAATCTTGATAATATTCTACTTTAGAGCCTTTTGTTAGAAAAAATGTGGGTACCCCCTTTTCTTTTCTAAAATTACAAGTGAGACACTCACCTCACTATTAAAAGGCCACCCATTTCTCTTCTCCCATTCACACCTTAATTTTTTTGGTTCAAAAAATACCTAACCAAATAAATTTTCAACTTCCATAATATCATCTTATAAGACATATTTGTATTTCATAAATCTATTCTTGGAACGACTTTGGTGCAATACTAATGAGGTTACCTAAAGAATAGGTAACATTCGACAGAGAGCACTTTTATTTTATTTCTTACTCCACATAAATAAATTATTATTAAAACATATTGATATAATAAAATAAATATCCTCAATATAAAAGATATTTTTTGTTAATTTTATGTCCTAAAACTCTGTACACTTACTTCAAATGGGTTACAAAATCATTGTTCGTGTGTACGACATACTAATGCCTCATGAACTAATGTCATTCATTTTTCCATTACAACCATTCAAAGTTGGGTATTACGATGGATATAATGTATATATATATATATATATATATGATATTTATAACATAATTATAAATATACTTTAATTTTATCATATATTACGTTATTTACATTCCATTTTTTATGGGATATGATAACATCACTCGTGTGTATGGAAGACTACTGCCTCATGAAGCGATGTGATTCAATTTTCACTAATACTTTACATAGAGGATAATATAGATAAATATATGTTATATAAGTGAAATAATTAAGATATTCAGGACATATTTATAATTCTTAATATATAATATAAAATTTTATTTCTTACCTTTTCACTCACTGAATGATGATAAGATGGTTTGTGTATGTTTGGACTACCGCCTTCATGAAGCGATGCAAATCTCTTTTCATCACCACACCACATGGATTATATGACTAATTTTATTTATATAAATTGTATGGTAATTATTAAATTATTTTAATTTTTTAAATATAAGATATTACTTTCCTCTTTTCTAGAATTATCGTCAAAAAATGGATACATTACTCATGAATTCATATGACTTACCATCTCTATGATCATAACATACTTAATTTATCAAAAAAAATATTGTATGATTGGTATTAAAAGTATAATTTATGCATAACTATGATAATTATATCATCATTATTATTTTTTAGATGATGGAACCATGAAAAAATTAAGAGGAACAAAAATAAAAAATCAAAACATATATGAAAAACAAATATGTTATTACTCAAAACATGACATTAACACGGAATTTTTAATAAGCGAGTAATAAATGGGCATAATTAAATAATATATGGCACTATATATATAATTATGGTCTTATAATAGACTTATAAAAATTATATATTTATTATATAATAGTTTCAAACATGTAAGATGTATTTTGAGACTTAAGGGAAGGGTTTTCTTGTCTCACTTTTCTTTCTGTGAGATATATGACATATTCACCACTAATTTTTGATGTGTGGTGTTTACAATTCCCATGAGAGTATTTTATAATTAAATTAATAAAAATTATTTGTATTTAAAAATACACATTAGTTTCTCTCTTTCATGGGGTCTTGATCCAAAGATTACTAATGTCTTAAGGGATTTCTAGTCTCCTTTTTATTTCTGGGAGACATTGTAACGACCCAAAGTTTCATTAATGGAAATACCTCTTGATCTAATTGAATGTCTCTTTATGTTTATATAAGGTGTAAACTTCAATGGTTTTATGTTAAGAATTTTGACCGTTGCTAATATAGCCGTTGAACAATGATCACAAGATTAGTATAAATATAGGACTTTAACAAATCCAATTTACTCAGACAAAAGAAGTGATGGCCTCGTCCAGTAGAATTGCTCCATACAAAGCCCATTTGTCGGAGCTCGGAAAAGAGGTGGCATCCTTGGGATTATCTCTTGACCAATCCTAATCTGAGATTCATCTTGTCAAGCTCTAACGTGACCGTCTTCGGGATGAGTGGAAGTTGATTGAAATTACCACTCGAGCGATGTCATCTGAGCCACCCCAAGAGTCTGTCACCATCGCACACCTTACCCTTAGGTCTTATGATTATGTCTTAAGGGGTTATGTAACAAATAAGTAGTACTATGTTCATGTACATTATTTTTTTAGATAATAATGAATATAATTTCTAGTGATATTTGATACATTGTAAATAGTTTTGAAAGTACAAATGGTGTTTTTAATTATTATTTAATTAAGAAATATATTTTATTAAATTAAGGTATTTTTGAATTAAATAATATTTTAATAAAATAATAATATTAATATTAAATTAAATTTTATTAAATAAAAATGATCTTATAATTTTATGAATGCAATTAAAATTTTTATTAAGGTTTGAAAGCCATTTCTGTCAAAACCCGTGAATTTTCGATAAATGTCGGTTTTTATTTTAAAAGTGAAAATTAACATATTTAGAAAATTATTTATATAAAATAAATGTTATTTCTGGAATCAGGACGTCGAAATTATCTAACGGTGAATTTTTCATAATTTTCTGAGACAGTCAAATTTTTGGGTAAAAATTAAATACTGTTTAAATATATAATGTGTTTTATGACATCATAATGACCCAATAGTGATGTAATAAAATACAATAAGCTTAATTTTCGGCCAATATATGTTTTACCATTAAAATAAAGTGATTTTGGTTTTGTTTGAATTATTTTTCAAACCATTAATGGACCCCTCAAGACTTATTCAACACTTTGCCTTTTTAAATTAATTTCCACGAGAGTGTGACTCACCTCCACATAAGCAGCCTTATTATTTTAAGAAGTTCGGAATTTGGCCTTATAAAATAATGTTTTCCTCTTCCCTTTTCCAAAAAACATGGGCAAAAACCATGGGATGGTTTGTGGTTTGGATTAATTTAATATAAGGTGTCCCAAACCTAAATAATAAAGAATTCCCTCACCTTTCTTATATAAACCCACCCAATATCCCACTTCCTCCTCACTCAAAGCCCTTTAAGTTCGTCCAACCTCTTCCCTACCCTCTCTATAATCCTCCCAAGGTTCCCCAAGCTCCCAAGAATCCTCTCACAAGCCTCTCTCTATCCTTTTGAAGCACACTTCCAAGTAAGGGTTTTTTCTTCCTTTCTCATTTTTGTCAATTTTCTTTAAGTTGTATTTCCCTTTTAATTTGAATTATGAATGTTGGGGTATGGTTTAAAACCTCCCCCATACTTCCCTATTATTTTTTGAATTATGGGAGACTCCTTTCTCTCTCATTAAATTCCTCCCATGTACACCCGTTACTATGCCAAAATTCCGAAAGGAACTTCTCTCTCTTCTTTTATATTCAAGCAATAATTTTGTATCATGAATCTAAATTCCATTACAATTGTTGGGAAATGTATCTATATGACATCCTTACTATCCATTACATGTAAATATGATGAGTAACCCCTTTCTCTCTCATCAACCATTTTTATGAATTCTTATGTCACGCCATTACGCTGCCGAAATCGCACCGATTTTCTAAGCCAATGCCATTGTGTAGTGGATACCATGACCATTTCTCCATCAAGGGTATCCACCTTTATGCACCTTTAAATATTGATTATAAAGTTTCATGTATGAATTCCACATTCCCTTATCGTGGAATAAATGATTATGTTTTATGAATCCATGTTTTATGATCCATGTGGCACACTTATGCATGAAATGAAATGTTTAAGAAGGGTGTGCCCTTATAGCGCTCCAATGCATTGGGTAAAGTATAGTATCATGATACGTCATGTGAAATGAGTGTTTACTCATGATAATTCAAGTTCAACTAGGGTTTACTCGTGCTTTATGCGCAGTGAGGATTTACTCATGCTCCATGTGCAATGGGATTTGGCTCATGCTAATTCCATGTTAAGTGTTGTTGCCACATTTCCATGTTATGATTATCATGCTTTATCATGCCTTTATGTTCACGTTTTTATTATGATCTATTGATATGCCTATTTTCTAACATGTATTGTAATCCTCATGTTATTCCATTGTAATCCCTTACTGGGCATTATAGCTCACCCTTTTCTTATGCATGTCCTCAGGTTATCCCATGCAATGCTAAGTACGAAGGAATGTAGTGGTCATGTATAGGATGTTTTCAATAAAGATAATGTATTTCATGTTTTAAGTTTTTATGTAATGATCCTATGCCCCAAAGACACTAAACCTCTCGATCTTATTTGTTGTATCAAGTGAAGTTTTATGTAATAAATCATGTTTAAGTTGTAATAAAAAGCAGGGTTTTCATAGTTGGTATAAGAGGATAGGTTTAGTTATTTTTGGGATTAGGAAACCCTAGTAAAGACCTAGAGACAAGACTAAGTATAATTAAAATATCCCTAAGTTTTGGTGAGTATTGAGTAAGTTGGTTATCAAGAAAATACATCCCTATCTGGATACGAGCAGGTAGAGGCGGCTCTGGCACCGATGTATCCTAGGGGTAAAACCCAAAAACACCGCTTTGAGCTAGACTCGAACGGGAACTGGTGCACGACAACTGGCCTTGCTTCACTCTTGGTTACGACACTCCCGGGGGATATGTTTTGATAAATTCAAAAGATTATTATGAACCCTTATTAAGGGAATTAATAAAATTCCCCTAAGAATATATGTTAGAAAGTAGATCATGAAAAGCCTAGATTGAAGCCTATAGACTCATGACTTAAGGAAATGAAATTTTATTTATAAGTCATCAACTTTTTTCTTTGGATTACCCTTTATATGTTACCCCTAACTTTCCTTTTATTCCAGCCAATGGCCAGTAATAGGAGGAGTCAGGCTAACAACCATTGTGAAGATCAGTGTGATGACTGTACTAATGAGATGCCAAATCCAATGGGAATGGGAATCACGAACTTTGTCACGCTTCTCTCTTAGATAACTCAAGTTTTGAATAGAAACACGGGTTAAGAGGAATGTTCAACCCCCACTAAGAAATAACAAGTCGCTATCGAGAGCTTCATGAGACAAAGGCCTCCTACTTTTAGTGGATCATCCGATCCCACGATCGCTGAACAATGGATCAACTCCATTGAAAAGATATTCTCCATCCTCCAATGTTCTGAACAAGAGAAGGTTCTCATAGCGGCTTATCGTATGGAGGGTGAAGCTGATCAATTGTGGAAGTTGATCAAAAATAAGAAGCCTGAGGAGGAGATCGAGGCGTTGGAATGGAAGGATTTCCGGAAGATGTTTTTCGATAAATATTTTCCGCGCACCCTCCGGCTTAAGATGGAAAGGGACTTCCTTTACCTCAAGCAAAAAGATGAAGAATATGTTGGAGAGTATGAGGAAAAATTCACAAGGCTTGCATGATACACTTCCGGATTTGTCGTTACCCCTGAATGCAAGGTTGACTGCTTCTTTGGTGGGCTGAAGCCTAGCTTGCAGAAAGCATTAGCGATCTGTTACTTCGAAAGCTACGAGGAAATTGTCCGATGTGCCCTCAAGGTCGAAATGGAGATCGGGGAATCACAGTGGTATCATGGGGACAAGAAGCGTAAGTTGGACTTCAATGCCGGTGGTCCAATGGATAAATCCAACGGTGCTAAGAAAATCTAGCACCCCACTTGCCAAAAGTGCGGAAAGAAGCACCCTGGAAATTGCCTTAAGGGGACGAAAAAATGATTTAGGTGTGGAAGAGAAGGGAACCTACCTGTTAACTCTCGGAAAGAAGGACCTGCGGCTGCGACAGAGGAGAGGAACACTCCATTCGAACCTCAATGCATTGTTCAATTCCACAAATGCAAAGAACCGGGTCATTTGAAAATCAGTGCCCTAATCCAAGGGTTATCGGAGGCAACCAACAAACTCCAAGATAGCAAGGAAGAGCTTTTTCCGTCACTTCTGCCGAAGTGAACCCCGACAACGAACGTACTCTAGTATGTTCAAGAATAGCGAACGTTATTTTTGATTTAGGTTCTACACATTCTTTTATATCTCGAAAGTTTAGTAGAACAATCCCAGCACCACCACACATCATGGAAGTAATGATGTTGGTGAGTACGGAAAATGGGGCAATCATTGCATCCCATGAATATAATTCCTCCCCTGTCATAATCTGTGGATTGAATTTCCTGGCGAACCTCATCATACTCCCTCTGGTGGAATTTGATGCAATTCATGGCATGGATTGGCTTTCCTTATATAGAGCCGACATAAATTGTCGGGAGAGGGAAATCACACTCCATATGGAGAATCGACCCCCGATTCTTTTCAAGTGTCAGGAGGAAGATGAATCTCCTTTAGCTCAATCATCTGAAGCATGGATATTACTGACTTATGAGCATGCGTATCTGGCTCAGATGATTGAGTCCAAGGAAGAAACCATCCTTGAATAAATGCATATTGTGAGGGAATTCATTGAAGTGTTTCCTGAGGAACTGCCTAGTATTCCTCCAAGAAGAGATGTTGAGTTCTCAATTGAACTTATACCTGGGGTGCTAAAAATATCCAAGACTCCATATATAATGGCTGTTGTAGAGATTGAAGAGCTGAAGAAACAACTACGGGAGAATCTGGATAAAGGGTTTATACGCCCAAGTGCTTCACTATGGGGTGCACCAGTCCTCTTCGTCAAGAAGAAGGATGGGTCAATGCGGCTTTGCATCGATTATCGTGAACTTAACAAAATCACGATAAAGAACAAGTATCCTCTCTCAAGAGTCGATGACTTGTTTGATCAGCTGCGTGGAGCACAATACTTCACCAAGGTTGATTTGTGGTCGGGATGTTATCAAGTAAGGGTGAAGAAGGAAGATGTCCCCAAGACTACTTTTCGTACAAGATATGGGCACTATGAATTCATAGTAATGACTTTCGGACTCACCAATGCTCCAGAAATATTCATGGACTTGATGAATAGAGTATTTAGAGATTACCTTGACAAATTTGTGGTAGTCTTTATAGATTATATTCTAATATACTCCAAAACCAAGGAGGATCATGAGGAGAATTTAAAAACTGTACTAGAGACTTTGCGCAAGGAGAAACTGTATGAAAAGTACAGTATGTGTGAGTTCTAGTTGAAGGAGGTCTCATTCTTGGGCCATATCATCACAAGCAATGGGATATCTGTGGACCCCTCTAAAACAGATGCAATTGAGGGATGGACGAGGCCAACATTGGTAACGGATATCCATAGCTTCTTGGGGTTAGCTGGATATTATCGACGATTTGTGAGGAATTTCTCACAATTTTCCAACCCTCTTACCAAGCTAACTCGGAAGGCAGTAAAGTTTTCTTGGAGTGATGAATGTAAAGAAATATTCAAGGAGTTGAAAAGGAGGCTTATCACTACGCCCATGCTCACTTTACCCAAAAGTGGGGAACTTTTTGTGGTATTCAGTGATGCTTCAAATAAAAGCTTAGGCTGTGTGCTGATGCAGATTGATAAAGTGATATCCTATTCCTCAAGGCAGTTGAAAATACATGAGCAAAACTATCCAACGCATGATCTGGAGTTGGCGGTAGTGATCTTTGCCTTGAAAATCTGGCGGCATTATCTCTATAGAGAGAAATGTGAGATATATACTGACCACAAGAGTCTTAAATATATATTCACATAGAAAGAGCTTAATATGCACCAGAGAAGATGGATAGAGCTCATAAAGGATTATGAATGTTCAATACATTACCACCTTGGGAATGCAAACAAGGTGGAAAATTCCCTAAGTAGAAAGGACCCAACAATTCTATCAATGATGAGAATTGAGAAGGATCCAATCTTCTTAGACTTGATGAAGATGGACGTGGGAATCATAAAGAAGGGAACATCATCAATCCTTTCACAAATGATTGCTCAACCATCTATTTTGGAAAGGTTAAAGGATGCTCAAAAGGATGATGTGGGAATTTAGGAAAAAGTGGAAGCTATCAAAAAAGGGAAATCCTCAGAGTTTAATGTTAATGAAGAAGTAATTGTGAGGTTTGGGAAAAGACTATGTGTTCCATCAAGTCTGGAGCTGAAGAAGGAACTTTTGGATGATGCACCTAGTAAAAATTTGTATATTCACCCAGGGATCACAAAGATGTATCGAGATCTCTGAGAAAACTTTTGGTGGGATAATATGAAGAAGGAGATCAATGAATATACATCAAAGTGCCTGGTGTGTCAGCAAGAGAAGGCAGAGAGGCAGAAGTCTAAGGGGATGATGCAACCATTGCCCATACCAGAATGGAAATGGGAAAACATCACCATGGACTTTGTCACTGAACTTCCAAGGACATCCAAAGGCAACAATGCAATCTGGGTTGTTGTGGATCATCTTAAAACGACTGCACACTTCATTGCTATTCGGGAGGATTTATCATTGGATCAACTGGAATAGATATATATCAGGGAAGTGGTAAGGTTGCATGGAGTACCACTATCTATTGTGTCTGACCGAGATCCAAGATTCAACTCTAAGTTTTGGAAGAGTCTTCAACATGATCTGAATACTGAACTGAACATCAGTACGGCCTATCATCCTCAAAATGATGGCCAATCCGAGCAGACTATCCAAACACTTGAGGATATGTTGAGAGCGTGCTCAATGGACTTTAAAGGAGTATGGGATCAACATCTTCCTCTGGTCGAGTTCTCTTATAATAATAGTTTCCACTCGAGCATCCAAATGGCACCATATGAAGCCCTGTATGGGAAAAGGTGCAGAACATCGACATGTTGGGATGAGGTCGGTGAACATAAGCTGCTTGGACCAGAAATGGTCAAAGAAATGGTGGAGAAGGTGAAAACCATTCAACAACATATAAAGGCAGCTCAGAGTCAACAGAAGGGTTATGCAGATAATCATCGACGAGACCTTGAGTTTAAAGTTGGAGACATGGTGCTTCTATGCATATCTCCGTGGAAGAAGGTCATGAGGTTTGGAAAGAAAGGGATGTTATGTCCAAGGTACATCAGCCCCTTTGAGATTCTTGATCGTGTCGGGGCTGTGACCTATCGACTAGAACTTCCACCTACTATGTCTAAAGTACATGATGTCTTTCATGTATCCCTCTTAAGAAAGTACATACCAGACCCTTCATATGTACTCTATTCTGAGGTGGTACAATTGGAAGATGATCTTTCTTATGAGGAGAAACCAGTGAAGATCTTAGATCGTAGAGAAAAAGTTCTACAAAATAAGACAATGCCCCTCGTCAAGGTGTTGTGGAGAAACAAAAAGTTTGAAGAAGCAACTTGGGAATCGGAGGATATGATGAAGCTGAGTTACCCACATTTGTTTTAGTGTGGGAAAAGGAAAATTTCGAGGGAGAAATTTCTTAAGGGGGGAATATTGTAACGACCCAAAGTTTCATTAATGGAAATCGCTCTTGATCTAATTGAATGTCTCTTTATGTTTATATAAAGTGTCAACTTCATTGGTTTTATGTTAAGAATTTTTACCGTTGCTAATATAGCCATTGAACAGTGATCACATGATTAGTATAAATATAGGACTTTACCAAATCCAATTTACTCAGACAAAAGAAGCGATGGCCTCGTCCAGTAGAATTGCTCCATATGAAGCCCATTTTTTGGAGCTCGGAAAAGAGGTGTCATCCTTGGGCTTCTCTCTTGACTAAGCCCAAGCTGAGCTTCATCATGTCAAGCTCGAACGTGACCGTCTATGGGAAAAGTGGAAGTTGATTGAAATTACCACTCGAGCGATGTTATCTGAGCCACCCCAAGAGTCTGTCACCATCACACACCTTACCCTTAGGTCTTATGCGGCTGTATTAAGGGGTTATGTAACAAATAAGTAGTACTATATTTATGTACATTATTTTTTTATATAATAATGAATATAATTTCTAGTCATTTTTGATACATTGTAAATAGTTTTTAAAGTACAAATGGTGTTTTTAGTTATTATTTAATTAAGAAATATATTTTATTAAATTAAGGGATTTTTGAATTAAATAATATTTTAATAAAATAATAATAATATTATTAAATTAATTTTTATTAAATAAAAATGATCTTATAATTTTATGAATGCAATTAAAATTTTTATTAGGGTTTGAAAACAATTTCTGTCAAAACCCGTGAATTTTCGATAAATGTCGGTTTTTATTTTAAAAGTGAAAATTAACATATTTAGAAAATTATTTAGATAAAATAAATGTTATTTCTGGAATCAGGTCGTCGAAATTATCCAACGGTGATGTTTTCATAATTTTCTGAGACAGTCAAATTTTTGGGTAAAAATTAAATACCATTTAAATATATAATGTGTTTTATGACATCATAATGACCCAATAGAGATGTAATAAAATACTATAAGCTTTATTTTCGGCCAATATATTTTTTACCATTAAAATAAAGTGATTTTGGGTTTGTTTGACTTATTTTTCAAAGCATTAATGGACCCCTCAAGACTTATTCAACACTTTTCCTTTTTAAATTAATTTCCATGGGAGTGTGACTGACCTCCACATAAGCAACCTTATTATTTTAAGAATTTCGGACTTTGGCCTTATAAAATAATGTTTTCCTCTTCCCTTTTCCAAAAAACATGGGCAAAAACCCTGGGATGGTTTGTGGTTTGGATTAATTTAATATAAGGGGTCCCAAACCTAAATAATAAAGAATTCCCTCACCTTTCCTATATAAACCCACCCAAGCTCCCACTTCCTCCTCACTCAAATACCTTTACGTTCGTCCAACCACTGCCCTACTCTCTCTAGAATCCTCCCATGGTGACCCAAGCTCCCAAGAAGCCTCTCACAAGCCTCTCTCTAGCCTTTGGAAGCACACTTCCAAGTAAGGGTTTTTTCTTCCTTTCTCATTTTTGTCAATTTTTTTTAAGTTGTATTGCCCTTTTAATTTCAATTATGAATGTTGGGGTATGGTTTCACACATCCCCCATACTACCCTCTTATTTTTTGAATTATGGACGACCCCTTAATCTCTCATTAAATGCCTCCCATGTACACCCGTTATTATGCCGAAATTCCGAAAGGAACTTCTCTCTCTTCTTTTATATTCAAGAAATAATTTTGTATCATGAATCTAAATTCCATTACAATTGTTGGGACATGTATCTATATGACCTTCTTACTTTCCATTACATGTAAATATTATGAGGAACCCCTTTCTCTCTCATAAACCATTTTTATGAATTCTTATGTCACGCCGTTACGCTGCCGAAATCGCACCGATTTTGTAAGCCAATGCCATTGTGTAGTGGATACCATGCCCATTTCTCCATCAAGGGTATCCACCTTTATGAACCTTTAAATATTGATTATAATGTTTCATGTATGAATTCCACATTCCTTTATCGAGGAATAAATGATTATGTTTTATGAATCCATGTTTTATGATCCATGTGGCACACTTATGCATGAAATGAAATGTTTAAGAAGGGTGCGCCCTTATAGCGCTCCAATGCATTGGGTAAAGTATAGTATCATGATACGTCATGTGAAATGAGTGTTTACTCATGCTAATTCAAGTGAAATTAGGGTTTAATCGTGCTTTATGTGCAATGAGGATTTACTCATGCTTCATGTGCAATGGGCTTTGGCTCATGCTAATTCCATGCTAAGTGTTGTTGCCACATTTCCATGTTATGATTATAATTATTTATCATGACTTTATATTCACGTTTTTCTTATTCTCTATTGATATTCCTATTTTCTAACATTTATTGTACTCCTCATTTTATTCCATGTGTAATCCCTTACTAGGCTTTATAGCTCACCCTTTTCTTATGCATGTTCTCAGGTTATCCCATGCAATGCTAAGTACGAAGGAATGTAGTGGTCATGTAAAGGAAGTTTTCAATAAAGATGCTGTATTTCATGTTTTAAGATTTTATGTAATGATCCTAATCCCCAAATACACTAAACCTATTGATCTTCTTTGTTGTATCAAGTGAAGTTTTATGTAATAAATCATGTTTAAGTTGTAATAAAAAGCAGGGTTGTCAGAGACATTTTCAAATTCACCATTAATTTATTTCTGTAGTGTATATAATAAAATGTTAACATGTTATATCATGAATAAAATTATTTTAATGATATTAAATGTTTCATTTTATGTTATTCTATATTTGTGATTATGATTCAAAATTTTACTAAAGTGGTAAGAGAATTGTTTTCTTAATTTTCCTTCCTGGATACATATGTTATGTTATGCACATATATTTTTTATGACATGTATATAAATCCAATTTTAAATTTAATATAATGAATTTATTAATCATTAGGATATTTTATGTTCCATTTTATTTTATTCCTTCAGAGGGATTGTATTCAATGTTTTCTAAGTGGTAAATATTTAATGTTGTAATCTCAACATTTATCTGGATTATTTATGATATGTTTCTGATGAAAAACTATTATGATCCATATCTCAATTTATTAATAAATTTTATTCTCTTATGGTTATTCATGATATTAATAGTACCATTTCCCCACTATTTGGTACTTAAAATATATGGGAATTGTTTTTATGAAAATCCAACATTGTTTCTCTCTTCAGACAGAAATCTATTTTCATCCAAAAAAATGTATTCTAAAAATGTTTTAATTTTTTTAATATCATCCTATGATCTTTAAATTAAAAATTTACCCATTTTTTATTTTTTTAATTTTTTTTAAGGAATATTATGTAATTTTTCAAACAATTCCTATTTGGATTTTACTAAAAATGTGAAATGAATATTTATTTTAACGTTAGTGGAATAAATAATGTTTTAATCTATCATGTCCTATAAATGATTTTAGTATTACCTTAGCATTTTTAAAAGTCATTTAAAAAATTAAAAAAATGTATTTTTTTAAAAAAAATTGTTTTTCAAGGGAAAATGATATTTTCCTCAATAATTGTTATAAAATGATATTTAAAGATTATTTTCAAAGAAAATGATTGTGAAAATGTTTTATGTTTTAAAAAGTTTTTTCAATTGGAAAGGATATTTTAATCAATAAACATTCCAACTGATCTTTCAAAATCATTATCCATCCATGATGACATCATTTGATATTACTTATACTTTATTAGGGATATGATCCAAGGAAACCATTCTTATCATTCTATAAATGGGTAATGTTTTTATGACAATGTTTTTGTGAAAAAATTTACTTTTATATGGGTTATGATATGATGAAATGATGAATGTATTATGAAACTCATTTATTTTTCATGGTTTAAGCTATAATGAAATGATTATGAAACCTGTTTCTTTTACACAAGTTTTGATGAAATGTTTATGAAACCTATTTCATTTCATGGGTTTTGAGATGATGAGTTTTTTATGATCTTTTGACACACATATGTATGATTATCATTACATGAAATTTGTGGCCTATATCTCTCTCAAATGAATTGGGTAATGATAAATGTTCTACGAGCTAAAGCCTGAAAAGAAGGGTAAATGAGTGGTTAGCCCAAGCCTATAATGTTAACAATTTCATGGTGGGTATACTTGAAATAATATTTTCTATCATTATATGTATTCCATAAATATATATCTTATGAAAATATTATACTCTCATGGCTAATGATCTTGGATTACCTTATGATTCATGTATTATAAACTGTGAATCTTTAATCCAAGACTCAATATTTTGATCTTTGGTATGCAGGTTATGGTTTTTAAATTTTTATGCTCATGTTATTATATAGTTTTGTATAGTTTTTTATATATATCTCCCTTTTTTACCATTATAGATCATATAATATCACCCTTTCTTAAGTTTCCTTTCCCCAAGTTATGAATAAATTTATTAGGTATGATATGTATAAGAAGGGTTCTACATATGATGGTCATAGTGGGAGATATTGTAATTTACCTAAGGACTAGTTGTTTTTGTTTTCATGTTTCTAAAGACACTAAACTATTATAGTCCATAAGAATTTTTTTTATATTTTAATTAACATTCATAAAACATGATGTAATATCTATGTTTGATAAACCTACATTACTATATTCAATGGGATTAATAGTGGATTATTTTAATTATGTGGGGTTGAGTCTTATGATATGACATTATAATGTTTCTGTCCACTTTTTATAGAGGTTTTAGGGATTCATTATTGAATAATTTTATTAATAATTTCTTCCAGATCTGTATTTTTCTGAAATAAGGAAGATTTTTATTATTCATCTGATGTTTATTTGAATTCTAGATATTTCCTATGGAATCTTCCATATATATATCCCTTATCAAAAATATACACTCACAAAACTATCAATGCACTAGGATTTTAAAGTCTCATATTTAAAAATAAAAAAAAGACGTTTCAATTCGACATTCATAAATCTATAAACTGAAGTCATTATATGAAATTTAGCTACTAAGAACCTTGAATAGTTGAGTTAATTTTAAAATTCCTTGATACCTTCGAAATAAAGGACTATTATTAAGTGTTTAAAAAAACTATGAATTCTAAACAAAAAATCATGATATATATAAAATAGTGTTAAATTTTTTTTCTTCCATTTTATTTTTTATCTTAGTACCTTAATTTTTTGTGCTTCATTATAAAGGTATAAAAAAATTTGGCTATAATTTATTATTATTTTCAAACTCTATTGATTGATGAAGTTTTGATGTTGGGAATCAATCATGTTCATTATGCTGATCAAAGATGCTCTGAGTATATGATCATAGACATTTTGATCTTCTTATCTAATAAATTCTCCATTAGAAACTTTCATTGAAAAATCATGAATTTTATAATCATAAAGAATTATATTAAAATAAAATTATTTCCTTGTATAGGAAAAAATATATCTATAAATAATAATATTTTCCATGGGACTTATGAATTCTAATAAAAAAATACATTTGTATTTTTTACTCTTTGTACTCTCCACTCTGTAAATTTTCATATTTTTTCTTATCTAGATTTAATTTAGATTTACTTAATATTACTAATTTTTTGTAAATAGATTTTGTGTTACATTACATTTTTTTTAATTTTAGTTCAGAGTAACGGGATTAGTTCAACCAAAATATTTTGTTTTAAGAGTTAATTATTTCATAATAATTTTAACATCATCAAATCACCCCATCCTAAAACTACCTATTTGGGACAAAATTCGTCTTCGATGTACTGATTAACTGATAAATCAATAGAGTGGAGATTAATTTTTATCTTATATGTAACTATGAAAAATATTGGGGGTTTTATGCGGATGATATTTCTATTAAACACTTTTATTTAGTTTTTTACATATTAATGCAGGATATAGAGATGAATATTTGATTTTATAGATTACATTTTACATAATTTTTGGAATATAATTTTAATTTTCAACCCAAAGGGAATAGAGTACATGTAATTTATTCTATATATAGCTTAGGAATTATCATTTGTGGGAGTTTTCAAATAATTCGTGTTCCATACCCAGTAGTCACCCTATATTATACAAATAAAGAGTTTAGATATTAAAATTTTGAGTCATCACCAACATGATATTTAATTTTAGTTAACTTCAAAAATATCGAGGATATATTAAATGGTTTAGATACTTTAATAGTTCTTGAACTCATGTTATTATAGGCTCCTTTAAATTGATCTGATCAGGGTAGATGGTAGGCATTCTTAGTTTAGTTCAAGAAGAAAAAGGTTTCCCTTATCCTGATTATCTATATTATGTCAAGACATTATGAGATGACCATAAAGATATTACATATATGGCATGAGATTTCATTAAAAATATAGAGTACTTTAAGGTTTAGCGTCATATATTTGTCGAAGTAGAGGTTCATTTATAAGCTTTATATTCTTATACATAAAATATCAAGTGATATAACAAAGATAATAGTGGAGGGATCTCCATTGAATTTTTAGTTCCATCCCCTACAAAATTTATGTCAATAAACCTTCCATTAGTATTGATATTTATTCTTTTATAAACTCTCATTATATTTTAATGTTTCTATGAGTCATATAGGTCATATTTTGTTTCATCTGGGATTTATTTCTAACCATAGGTTAAGATGCAGTAATGTCACTGAGGAGAAAGATATGGGTATTAAAACATTTTGTAGTATATGTTGGTGAAATTTATAGACATTAAATTGCTCAATATATGGTTTAATTATTTTCCGCACTATATTAGGATATGATTTATTTGTTGATTCATATCTTTATTTCAAATTCATTTGTTATGATTAACCCATATTTGAGTTATATCTTCAATTAGAGAAACATCAAAGGTTACTATAGTTATTTACTCAAAGTTAATATTGAATGAGATATACACAAGTATATTTTATACGAGATCCATTTATAGGACATGATCAATCTTCATATTATGTGATATTATTATATATATAACCGTATTATTTAATTATTTATTTGAAATTATTATATTCTATAGAATATTTTATATATTTTTATCATAAAATTATGTCTTTTATATCCTAGAAGGATATTGTGTTGAATTTTTTTGAGATAAAGATTTCAATTTGGGTCAATAACATACTATTCCAAAATATATTATATCTTAAATGGAAATAATGGTTCTTTTTTCACTTAAGGTAAATAATGAGATCTTTTTAGGAATATAATATTATTCACTAATGGTTTTCTATAGTATGTTATGATTCTTGCAACCTGATTAAGATTGAGTTTGTATTTACATAAACTTTGGTGTTACACTTATAATTATGGTAAAATTTAATTTGATACCTTTATATTTTTTGAATTTATTAATTCAATTTATGATATCTTTTAGAGAATATTTACTTAGTATATTACAAATCTTTTGAAATCTATAATGTAATTTCTCATGAATGTGGGTGGTATCATGAGGCTATTTTTAGATTATTAGCGAATAAAAAATGTAATGATGAAGAAATGTTCCTCACGTTATAGTATTGTTGATAAATTTTAATAAAGGACCTGAGAATTTATATTATCGTCAATTCAAGTATATTTGGACAAAAATTATATAAAACATAATGTCAAGGAAATCCACATATATTATATGAGACCTCTATATAGACATTCTAAATTCACTATTAGTCTATTTAGTTTCATTAAATTTTTATTGGATTATGGAGCCATCGAATTAAATATTATAACATTACATTAATAAGTTTTCTATGCTTTTCATATATAATAATTTATTTTTATGAATGTTAGAGGATAATCATATAGATAATCATATAGTGGTTCAATAATTTCTCAAGAAGTATTTATTTTTTGGTTATAATAAATCTATTGATTTTTGAAATGTGAAGTACACCTCTTTGGTCAGGTTATTTTATCACATTATAATATTGAAAAAAAATAAATGACTGAGGTAGTTATTTATTAGAGACTAGAAAAAAATATTTTTATGTTTTTGATTTTTTCATCTTGAATCGATATTATAGGAATTATATATATTAAATATCATAAATACAAAATGTTTATCTACTTTGATCAATATATTCGAGGCCCTAGTTTGTATATCATAATTTCAAGCATTTTTTAAAATCCTAAACAAGAAATTGATGTGATTTATTATTCTTTAATTATCTACATAATGGTTATTTATTATTTACATTGTGACTCATTATTATCTATTGGGTTGTGGTTTGATATGAGAGATATAAGTTATTAAATATGGGTTTATCCAAAAGTTTACTCATGTTAGTAACATTATTACTCAATATAAGAAACTTTTAGTAGTTTTTTATATATTTTTGTGGAAGATATTTTTCTTTCATGGTAATAATTTTTTATAGTAATCATATATTATAAATTTTTAAATATTTTATTATCATATAAGGACACAATTTTTTGAAAGAAAGTTGGTAGAATTTTTATAGGATTATTAAAGGGATATTATTTATCATCCTAAAAAATGAAACGTAGTTGTTGATACATTGTATAAGAGATCTTATAGTGATGTATTTTGAGTAGGGAGAAATTAATGTTAGATAATAGAGTATTTGATAGTTATTTAACATCATACGGGAGAAGTAAATAGTGGACCCTGCTTATATAAGATAATGATTCGATATTCCTTTATGAAATATTTTATGTACTCTCAACGTTGTGATCCTGGGTAAAGGGTACAAAGGAATTTCATTTCTCATTCCGATTCAGGTGATTATTGTTCTAAAAGTGAGGATCATAAGATAATTTTTGTAGGATTATTAAATTATATAGTGTGTTTTTGAAAACAATTATTCATTAACTACATGATGTACCAATGGTTGATCATTTAGGTGTTGGAAATATGGTTTTTACATTGAAGAGAAAGGTTTGATGTACTTAAATTTGAATTTCTATAGTTTATTTTATAGTGATATTTCTTACCCATTAGTGGGTAATGGATGAGTACTTGGTACTATCAAGTTTTTTGAAATATCAATGTATTTATATATATAAATAGGAGGATATATCAATGTATTGTTATTTTATATTTCCACACATACCTAGAGATTTTGATATAATTCATGTTTCTTTATATTCATTGACTAATACTCTCATTTCTTATCAAGTAATGATAATTGGTTAGTGGAATGTCTATAAAACATTATATAGGGTATAAGTGGTAAATTTTTACTAGCTTTCATAGATTATTTTATATAGTCATGATTTTTGATTCACTTCCAATATATATAGGGATTACATTATGAATTTAGAATCAAATTGTGCTTCATCACTAAATTTAATCCTCAGATGGATGATAAGATAGAGTGAATGATTCAAATAGAAAAAGATATATTAAGGGATTATGTTTTCAATTTTTATCGGTCATGTGTATATAATGTATCCCTAACCAAGTATTTATATAATAACACTTATCAATCATATATTTAAATGAAAACATAAGAGGTATTGTATGGTCTATATTTTCATTTCCTACTTTGTTTGGTAAACATGTATAAGTAATTTGAACCAAAATAGAGGAAGGTTATGATTGATTTTTTGAAGTAGATTCAAGAATATATATAAAACTCAAAGATTATATTAAAGTATTATATATACTTATATATGGGGATAGTGGAATTTATTATTGGTAATCATAGAATTTTGTGAGTATCTTCTCATTGTGGGAATTATAGGTTCACAAATTCTTGTAATAATATAACAGATAAAATTAGACCAATTTTGGTGATGGTGAAAATTAGATAGGTCTCATATCTATTGGTGATTCCTTCATAAATGAATTGGATGCATGATATGTTACATTTGTATTAATTTTTGATGTATATTTAAAATTTCTATCATGTAATAGATTATGAATATATTGATATAAAGTTTGATGTTAAATATGAAACATCCAAAATCCCCTATTGACTTATTAAAATTATGGTGGAAAGGGAGTGGTAAAAAAGGGAGGCTAAACCCAGACTGATGACTTCTAGATTATGAAATGATAATTTTTTTTGAATATAATGAGTTAATTCCTTTATTGATTTAACTTATACAGATAAAAAAGGTTAATTTTTTTATTGGGTGGATTGAAAATCATTATGTGGTTTGGTAAAATGAATTATATAATTATATATTAATGAAATGTTGTTTATTGTTTGCAGATTCCTTAAATAAAATGAAAATTATTCCGATGATCATTAAAATGATTTTTTATATAATTTATTCAATTATAAAGTTATGAAAAAGTTTTATTACACTATAATATAGATGGAAGATGTTTTGACTTACCCGATGAATTGTTATTTTAAACATGGTGGTAAGATATTTTCATAAACTCAGGAATTAATGCTTGTTTAATTATATGACATAAACCTCATGTTTATTAATTTTTTAATTTGGTATTTTTATATGGAATGAGTACCATTTATCTTGTTGGGTATTTACTTTTGATTTGTAATTACCTTGATTATGATATTATGCACACACATTAGGTCATGTTAGACATCACATGGGTCATTCCACATACTAGATTTGATGAAATTTCATCATGATACTCATTGAGTGTTTTTTAAATACAATATATTTTTCTTAAAATAAATTAATTTCATAAAAAAAATGTATTAATTATATTACCCATAGTATTTAAAAGTGTAGTATCGGGATAACATGGAAGGTATGTGGCCTACTAGTTATTAGAATATAAATATTATTTTTAAATGATATCGCCATTTGAGATTAAATTTTTTTCTTGGATGCTTTATTAATGACATGGAAATGGAGGAATAATAAAAAGTAGTGATTATAACGCCCCGACCCCAGCTACCCAGAGTCGGTGCATTACTTCGTAACATTGGCATGATCACAAAAGATCAAGTCTCGAAAGACCGATTAGTTTAGTAGCCTTGGAAACACTAGATACATTCATAAATGTTACATTACATCATAAAGCGAAAAATTAATAACAATGTCTTCATAGTCCACACTCATATCCTCTCTGACTATCCCTGCAGGTCATTCATAAAATACTTCTTCACATCCGAGAAAATATTAAAACATTGAAAGGGTTGAACTCAGATGCTCTGTAAGGATAATAATATTGCAGAAGCTTTCATAATTAAACATTAACATTTAAGGCAATGTATAACTAAAAAAAATCCTTTTAAACATGAACTTCAACATAATATGGAAAAAGTAAAATGAGATAATTCCATTTACGTATTCACATGGATATTCTACTGGTCGAATAATCACATGCAATATCAATAACCACTTTCATAATGATGGAATGCATAATGCCAGACTATCATAACCACGTAGCCAAGGCCTCGTGCCAAGACTACAAATAAGATTTTGTCAAGGCCTCGTGCCAAAACACTAGTTTGTCTCATGAGACATACCGATGCATCGAGGAGCTATAGTGGGCTCCACCCGTCACTTATTAAGTCCAATGCATTCCTTATATGAACAGGTTTAAACATATCATAAACCATAACATAATCGTATCACATAAAACATGCATAAATGAAACATAACATTTAGACATTTCAATCACAAGATATCAATAGAACACATTGATATAATAAAAACGCTTTCAAAACCATTTTCAATACCAAAACAAAAGAAAGTTAAAACATTGTATTTATTTTTCATTAAAAAAAGTGATGGCTTGTAGAAGAAGCCGAAACTCAAATAATGGTCACGGTGGTGAAGAAGTCATTGTCTCCGCATAAGTACGGAAAGAAAAACATTCCCTTTTTTTCGTTTAGTAAAACGCTTCGTATAAAAAATATTCCTTTTGAATAAACATAAAAGTCAAATGGGTTTATACACCGTATAAAAGAAAGTTGTGTATAAAACCAAATATGCCTCAATGAAAGGAGATTGAGACGAAGTCCTTAAAAATATCATTTTTAAAATAAAATAGATCTATTATGTGTATTCACTATAGGTACACATAAAGAAAGTAAAAATACAAAATAGGACATAATAATATCATGACATAATTTGAAAGTAGGAGATTAACCCAAAGAATAGAAATTGGGCTAAGAAGTTCCCTTACCATGTGTCCGACTTGATTCGACAGTTCTTTAACCTCCTGAATAATAAACCAGAGTTAATATCTATCATTTTCAATTTCATTATCCTTTTTATATCACTTATTACAATGTTATGAACATTATGTAATTATTTAAGTTAATAATGGTCGTTTTGTCGATTTTTGGTACTTGAGTCAACAATAAACTTCTTATAATTACAAGTTGTTTATGTGGTAGAATATCCATTATCTCCAGAATTATATTCATGATTTAGATGTCATATATATCATATATATCCATTATATACATTCATTCATAATATTACGTAACATTTAGAGGTAAGAAATGAAATGCACCGTTCATGGAGACGGTAAGCCGTACGTATGCATGAACGCTACTTTCATTTCTATTTCGTATTTAATGGAATGAAATAATAATTATATAAAGGTATAATATAGTTCCAGTATAATATCATATATAATATCATTTACTCCATCCTTTATACATCCCACATACAGCATTAACGATTCACATCACTTTGAGGGGGCGGTAGTCCGCACTTCCTAAAATGAAATTATCGCGTTTACCCATAATGGAAATCATAAAAGTATGCCATAAATGAAAAATACAGAAGCTTAAGTAAAACATAAACATATTATATATCATATATAAATATAGTGACATCTTAATGTCCACCTTTGAAGGTGTTATATGAGTGTTGAACAATCATCGTTTCGTGAGGCAGAAATTCGCCATCCACAGAAACAGTATGTTTTTTAACCATTGGATGTAGGTGTGTATAAGTGTATATCGAATCCTTCTTATAACAACATCCTAGTATATTGAGGATACATGTGTTGTTACAAAATAAATGAATAAAAAGATTTTATGGGGTTGGAGAAGCAAAATAAAACAAAATAACATAAGAGAAGACATTACCTTAAAATCGGGTAACTCTTTTGATTTGAGCCAAAGGCTTCCTTGGGAAGAGTTCTGCCCAAAGTGAGGCTTCTAGGAGTAAGAGGGGAAAGTTGGGAGAGTATTTGGGCAGAAGTTGGCCGAGCCAAATGGCTTGAAAGTGTGAATGTGGTGGAAGAGGTTGGGGCCTTTTATAAGAGGAGAGGAGGGGCACTCTTGGAAAGTAATGAAATATTACTTTATTACACAATGCTTTTCGGATTCCAAAGGTCCCACAATTATATAATTCGAGGATACGGTGATAAGGGTGATAAATCTACCTATCCAATAGGCTTTGGACAAGTGTAAGCCTTGGATTTTACATTATCTTCTCATTTTATTTAAATCGTTAAATAATGAGGTCATCGCTGCATCATCATGATGTCATAAATAATTTAATTTATTTAATGTCAAAAAATTATAAAAAAATTATATAATGTATGAAATAGTTTTATCTTTACAATGACTATTTGTAGTCAAAAATATGACTTGTATAACCTGATGTAAATTTTTTTTTAGTAAAACATTTCATGTTTGTGTTATTTTTTACTTTTAACATTAAATAAAAGGTATTTATGTCAATTTCCAACTAAAGTGGCTCCATGGGGTCCCCAAGTTGACCCATGGATTGTTTTGGTCGGCCATGGAACATCCAATGAGGGTAGGACATGTGTCAATCTCATCTCATATTATTAAAACCTTATTTTTACCTTAAACTACACTAATTACCTCTAATCGCGATTAAGAACTTAAAAGTTACTATTCACCAAAAATTATTTTAATCTCATTGAACCAAATTTTACTTCTTAATGAAAACCATTTATGTAGGATTTTCGAAATTCAAAACACAGAAGTGGTAAAATTTCATTTAAACGAAAAATTAGTTTTTATAAGTACCACTTAGTGGTTTCACTATTCATCAAAAATTGATGTTTTTCAGAAAAATCCCAAAAATTCACCCTAAGATATATTTGATATTACGATTTAAAAAAATGATGTTTATTTTAAAAAATTACAAACATATAAGTTGCATTAATTAACTTTATAATTAATTCCCGCTGTCACAACAAATAGCGTGTTTTTAAGAAACAATTTATATCAAAAGATTGACAATTGTTCATGCCCAATTTCAATGTTAAATTAATTATAATGACCACCATTGGATAAAATGGAAAAAATATATTCTAATTATACTTTTAAACAACTAAATAGTATAATTTATCACTATAAATTATTTTGATTAAAAAAGTTGTTTTAAGTATTTTTCACTATTCATAAAAATTTGGAAGTTCTCAGAAAATTACAAAAAATTCAACATAGGCTAATTTTGATATCACGAATATAAAAATGAAGTCCATTTTGAAATATAAAATTTCTATAATTTTAAAAAGTGGGTATTACTATTCATAATAGCTACTTTGATTAGTCGCGGTGTGTTAGAACTCGAAGTTGCGTACAATGCAAGCTATTGCATTATTGAATAAGAAGCGTATCATGGAAGCTCGGGGTGTTACATTCTCTCCTCCTTCAATAAATTGCGTCCTCGTAATTTGAAAATTTTCTTTGAAAATAAATGGTTGAAAATAGAAAATACCTTTGTGGAAAACCCACATCGGAAATAAGGTTAATAAAAATATAACATTAACAGAAAGAAAGAAAAGTACAAAGGTCACCTGAGATAGCCCATACTAGGATTCTATGAAAATATGGATATGGAGGAGAAACAAACCATCAAGGTCTGATGGATAGTTGTAGAAAACAGGATTCAGAGAAAGTTAACCATAAGAAAGTCACAAACTTGTGATTGGTTAAACGGTCATTGAATCCCCAGTTGGAAAAGTTAACCAACAACATTTTTGTTTTAAGTCACCTTTCATAAAGTTGAGGAATTTATTAAAGAGATTTACTAAGAACATATGGAAATAAACTTACTTGTCATGTAGGCTTTCATTCTTTAATAAATATTTACCACGAACCCATCTTTCACTCTAAAAGGTAATAGAACTCAAAAATATTCTATTTATCCTAATTTTATAAGGTTCCAAATATTAACACATACCATTTAGATTAGTAAAACTATTTTGTAATAACCAGGGACTTCCTGTAGGCTAGTGGTAGGTAATAAAGGCCTGTCGCACTATAGTTGTGGGTTTGATTCCTGCATCTTTGTCCGACGTGACAGGTTATGCCCCACCCTGGTGGTTGTCCTTTTTCTAAAACTATAGTATTATAATATTCCAAAAATAATCTTCATAAATGTTTTAACCTTAAATAATACTATCCAAAGTTATCCAAAATACCTCTGTCCAGACTTTTTCTAAAAGGTCTTTAAATTCCAAAATCAATTATAACATCAGATTCCCCAAACTAAGTCAAGTTTATCTTATTATCACATACTAAAAATATGATTACCTTCATCATATTAAATCCTTAATGAAAACAACAAGTACTGCAGTACAATAACATTATCCTTATAACCAGAATATAATCCTTGAGTCCAAAAGCACCAATACATTAATTATTCTGCTTCAACAGTAGTAACAGCATAAGATTGTCCTTGATCCCTTGGCCTTTTCTGAGGTAAGTTTCCCTGACGCTTAGGACATTCATTTGCATAATGACCCATTTCCCTACAATTGTAGCATTCAACATTGATAGCTTCTTTCTTTCCCTTGTAATCACGAGCCTGGTGACTCTTTTCTCCACATTTATAACAAACTCCCATTCCTTTTAGGCAAGCACCGAGGTGATTATTCCCACAATTATCACATAATGGAAATCCTTCTTTCCCTTTTTCCCTTTATCCGTCTCTTGTTCCACCATTCTCTTCTTTTCTTGCTTTGATTTAATGTCATGAGACTTAGAGAATTCCTTTTCCGTCTTGATAGCACATGAGACAATATCTTCGTATGACGAGAAGGTTTGTGAGGCTAATTCTCGACGGAGAAATGGTTTTAACCCATCAAAGAAACGATCAATATTACTACTAGGGTTATGTATATAATCTACAGAATACCTCACTAACCTTGTAAAGTTGGCCTCATACTTTGCGACATTCTCATCCTCCTTTTGTCTCAGACTCAGAAATTGTCTTTCCATATCTGCTCGATGGTCATGTGGAAAGTATTTTTCTAAGAAAAGATCTTTGAACTCTCTCCATTCCATAATCGATACTTCTTCATCTTCCTTTTTATTTTGAATCAATGACCCCCATTGATCGGCATCTCCAGTGAGGCGGTAAACTTCCATGATAACCTTCTCCCTTTCGCTACTCCCCAAGGCGTGGAATATTTTCTCTAAGGAGTTTATCCATTGCTCAGCTACTAATGGATTTGTACCCCCATTAAATGTTGGTGGTTGTTTCCTCATGAAGCGGTCTAACATTGATCCTCCATGTTGAGGATTAGGGTGCTCCATACGAGTAAGGTTATTATTCATAACCTGAGTGAGTTTTCCCAGTAAGGTAATAATTTGATCATCACCAGTTGTATCTCCAGATCCACAATAATTATCTTGAGCAGGAGGGAAATCCCTACATGGAGTGAGTGCATTGATACGATTTCCATTCTATCCACTAGGCCCCATTTCTAAAAAATGGCATAAACTAGATTAGTTTATGAATCAAAATACATAATTCCATACTTGTAAAACACTTAACACTAATTGAACTATTTATGGATATAATCCATAATAAAAAAAAGTTTTCTTTGAGGAAGTATATACTCATAATCCTTCATAGTGGTTTGTAAAGAAAATGAGAATTATCCTAAGCATATCCCCTGGGAGTGTCGTAACCAAGAGTGAAGCAAGGCCCGTTGTCATGCATCAGTTCCCATTCGAGTCTAGCTCAAAGCGGTGTTTTCAGGTTTTACCCCTCGGTACATCTGTTCCAGAGCCGTCTCTACCTGCTCGTATCCAGACAGGGATGTATTGCTCGGAAAAACTCACAAAAACTCTACAACAAAAAAATTATAGGAAGTTCTTATATACAAATCCTCAAGGTCTATCTTTGGGCTATGTGCTCTAATCAGAGATTTTCTAAATCTAGCTTCCAAGGTTAGTACTAAACTGCCTATGATACCAACTGTAATGCCCCGACCCCAGCTACCCAGAGTCGGTGCATTACTTCGTAACATCGGCATGATCACAAAAGATCAAGTCTCGAAAGACCGATTAGTTTAGTAGTCTTTGAAACACTAGATACATTCATAAATGTCACATTACAACATAAAGCGAAAAACTAATATCAAAGTCTTCATAGTCCACACTCATATCCTCTTCTGACTATCCCTACAGGTCATTCATAAAATACTTCTTCACATCCTGGAAAATATTAAAACATTTAAATGGGTGAGCTCAGATGCTTAGTAAGGATAATAATATTGCGGAAGCTTTCATAAATAAACATTAACATTTAAGGCAATGTATAACTAAAACAAAATCCTTTTAAACATGAACTTCAACATAATATGGCAAAAGTAAAATGAGATAATGCCATTTACTTATACACATGGATATTCTACTGGTCGAATAATCACATGCAATATCAATAACCACTTTCATAATGATGGAATGCATAATGCCAGACTATCATAACCACGTAGCCAAGGCCTCGTGCCAAGACTACAAATAAGATTTTTTCAAGGCCTCGTGCCAAGACACTATTTTGTCTCATGAGACCTACCGATGCATCGAGGAGCTATAGCGGGCTCCACCCATCACTTATTAAGTCCAATGCATTCCTCATATGAACAAGTTTAAATATATCATAAACCATAACATAATCGTATCACATAAAACATGCATAAAGGAAACATAAAATTTCGACATTTCAATCACAAGATATCAATACAACACATTGATATAATAAAAACGCTTTCAAAACCATTTTCAATACCAAAACAAAAGAAAGTTAAAACTTTGTATTTATTTTTCATTAAAAAAAGTGATAGCTTGTAGAGGAAGCCAAAACTCAAATAATGGTCACGGCGGCGAAGAAGTCATTGTCGCCGCATAAGTACGGAAAGAAAAACATTCCCTTTTTGTCATTTAGTAAAATGCTTCGTATAAAAAATATTCCTTTTGAATAAACATAAAAGTCAAAGGGGTTTATACACCGTATAAAAGAAAGTTGTGTATAAAACCAAATATGCCTCAATGAAAGGAGATTGAGAAGAAGTCCTTAAAAAGATCATTTTTAAAATAAAATAGATCTATTATGTGTATTCACTATAGGTACACAGAAAGAAAGTAAAAATACAAAATAGGACATAATAATATAATGACATAATTTGAAAGTAGGAGATTAACCCAAAGAATAGAAATTGGGTTAAGAAGTTCCCTTACCATGTGTCCGACTTGATTCGACCGTTCTTTAACCTCCTGAATAATAAGCTAGAGTTAATATCTACTATTTTCAATTTCATTATCCTTTTTATATCACTTATTACAATGTTATGATCATTATGTAATTATTTAAGTTAATAACGGTCGTTTTGTCGATTTTTGGTACTTGAGTCAACAATAAACTTCTTATAATTACAAGTTGTTTATGTGGTAGAATATCCATTATCTCTAGAATTATATTCATGATTTAGATGTCATATATATCATATATATCCAGTTTATACATTCATTCATAATATTATGTAACATTTAGAGGTAATAAATGAAATGCACCGTTCATGGAGACGGTAAGCCGTACGTACGCATGAACGCTACTTTCATTTCTATTTCGTATTTAATGGAATGAAATCATAATTATATAAAGGTATAATATAGTTCCAGTATAATATCATATATAATATCATTTACTCCATCCTTTATACATCCCACATATGGCATTAACGATTCACATCACTTTGAGGGGGCGGTAGTCCGCACTTTCTAAAATGAAATTATCACGTTTACCCATAATGGAAATCATAAAAGTATGCCATAAATAAAAAATACAGAAGATTAAGTAAAACATAAAAATATTATATATCATATATAAATATAGTGACATCTTAATGGCCACCTTTGAAGGTGTTATATGAGTTTTGAACAATCATCGTTTCGTGAAGCAGAAATTCGCCATCCACAGAAACAGTATGTTCTTTAACCATTGGATGTAGGTGTGTGTAAGTGTATACAGAATAATTCTTATAACAACAACCTAGTATATTTAGGATACTGGTGTTGTTACAAAAGAAATGAATAAAAAGATTTTATGGGGTTGGAGAAGCAAAATAAAACAAAATAACATAAGAGAAGACATTGTCTTAAAATCGGGTAACTCTTTTGATTTGAGCCAAAGGCTTCCTTGGGAAGAGTTCATACCAAAGTGAGGCTTCTAGGAGTAAGAGGGGGAAGTTGGGAGAGTATTTGGGCAGAGGTTGGCCGAGCCAAATGGCTTTAAAGTGTGAATGAGGTGGTAGAGGTGGGGGCCTTTTATAAGAGGAGAGGAGGGGCACTCTTGGAAAGTAATGAAATATTACTTTATTACACAATGATTTTCGGATTCCGAAGGTCCCACAATTATATAATTCGAGGATAAGGTGATAAGGGTTCCAAATCTACCCATCCAATAGGATTTGGAAAAGTGTAAGCCTTAGATTTTACATTATATTCTCATTTTATTTAAATCATTAAATAATGAGGTCATCGCTGCATCATCATGATGTCATAAATAATTTAATTTATTTAATGTCAAAAAATTATAAAAAAATTCTATGATGTAGTAAATCGTTTTATCTTTCCAATGACTATTTATAGTCAAAAATATGAATTGTATAACCCCATATAAGAATTGTTTTAGTAAAATATTTCATGTTTGTGTCATTTTTTACTTTAACATTAAATAAAAGGTATTTATGTCATTTTCTAAATAAAGTGTCTCCATGGGGTCCCCAAGTTGAACCTTGGATTTTATTGGTCGGAACTGGTACATCCAATGAGGGTAGGACATTTGTCAAGCTCATCTCATATTATTAAAACATTATTTTTACCTTAAACTACACTAATTACCTCTAATCGTGATTAAGAACTTAAAAGTTACTATTCACCAAAAATTATTTTAATCTCATTGAACCACATTTTACTTCTTAATGACAACCATGTATGTCGGATTTTTGAAATTCAAAACACAGAAGTGTTAAAATTTCATTTAAACGAAAAATCAGTTTTTATAAGTACCACTTAGTGGTTTCACTATTCATCAAAAATTGAAGTTTTTCAGAAAAATCCCAAATTTCACCCTAAGCTATATTTGATATTACGATTTCAAAAAATGATGTCTATTTTACAAAATTACAAACATATAAGTTTCATTAATTAATTTTATAATTAATTCCCGTTGTCACAACAAATAGCGTGTTTTTAAGAAACAATTTATATCAAAAGATTGACAATTGTTCATGCCCAATTTCAATGTTAAATTAATTCTAATGACCACCATTGGATAAAATTGTAAAAATATATTCTAATTATACTTTAAAACAACTAAATAGTATAATTTATCACTATAAATTATTTTGATTAAAAAAGTTGTTTTATGTATTTTTCACTATTCATAAAAATTTGGAAGTTCTCAGAAAATTACAAAAAATTCAACATAGGCTAATTTCGATATCACGAATACAAAAATGAAGTCCATTTTGAAATATAAAATTTCTATAATTTTAAAAAGTGGGTATTACTATTCATAACGGCTACTTTGATTAGTCACGGTGTGTTAGAACTCGAAGTTGCATACAATGCAAGCTATTGAATTATTGAATGAGAAGCGTATCATGGAAGCTCAGGGTGTTACATTCTCCCCTCCTTCAATAAATTGCATCCTCGAAATTTGAAAATTTTCTTTGAATATAAATTGTTGAAAATAGAAAATACCTTTGTGGAAAACCCACATTGGAAATAAGGTTAATAAAAATATAACATTAAAAGAAAGAAAGAGAAGTACAAATGTCACCTGAGATAGCCCATACTAGGATTCTATGAAAATATGGATATGGAGGAGAAAAAAACCATCAAGGACTGATGGACAGTTGTAGAAAACATGATTAGGAGAAAGTTAACCATTAGAAAGTCACAAACTTGTGATTGGTTAAACGGTCATTGAATCCCCAGTTGTAAAAGTTAACCAACAACATTTTTGTTTTAAGTTACCTTTCATAAAGTTGAGGAATTTATTTAAGAGATTTACTAAGAACATAAGGATATAAACTTACTTGTCATGTAGGCTTTCATTCTTTAATAAATATTTACCATGAACCCATCTTTCACTCTAAAAGGTAATAGAACTAAAAAATATTCTATTTATCCTAATTGTATAAGGTTCCAAATATTAAAACATACCATTTAGATTAGTAAAAATATTTTGTAATAACCAGGGACGTCTTGTAGGCTAGTGGTAGGTAATAAAGGCCTGTCGCACTATGGTTGTGGGTTCGATTCCTGCAGCTTTGTCCGACGTGACGGGTTATGCCCCACCCTGCAGGTTGTCCTTTTTCTAAAACTATTATTTTATAATATTCCAAAAATAATCTTCATAAATGTTTTAACCTTAAACAATACTATCCAAAGTTATCCAAAATACCTCTGTCCAGACTTTTTCTAAAAGGTCTTTAAATTCCAAAATCAATTATAACATCAGATTCCCCAAACTAAGTAAAGTTTATCTTATTGTCACATACTAAAAATATGATTACCTTCATCATATTAAATTCTTAATGAAAACAAGAAGTACTACAGTACAATCACATTATCCTTATAACCAGAATATAATCCTTGAGTCCAAAAGCACCAATACATTAATTATTCCGCTTCAACTGTAGTAACATCATAAGATTGTCCTTGATCCCTTGGCCTTTTCTGAGGTAAGTTTCCCTGACGCTTAGGACATTTATTTGCATAATGACCCATTTCCCTACAATTGTAGCATTCAACATTGATAGCTTCTTTCTTTCCCTTGCAATCACGAGCCTGGTGTCTTTTTTCTCCACATTTATAACAAACTCCCATTCCTTTTAGGCAAGCACCGAGGTGATTCTTTCCACAATTATCACATAATGGAAAATCCTTCTTTCCCTTTTTCCCTTTATCCGTCTCTTGTTCCACCGTTCTATTTTTTCTTTCTTTGCTTTAAAGTCACGAGACATAGAGAATTCCTTTTCCGTCTTGATAGCACATGAGACAATATCTTCGTATGACGAGAAGGATTGTGAGGCTAATGCTCGATGGAGAAATGGTTTTAACCCATCAATGAAACGATCAATCTTACTTATTGGGTTACGTATATAATCTGCAGAATACCTCGCTATCCTTGTAAAGTTGGCCTCATACTTTGCGACATTCTCATCCTCCTTTTGTCTCAGAATCAGAAATTGCCTTTCCATATCTGCTCGATGGTCATGTGGAAAGTATTTTTCTAAGAAAAGATCTTTGAACTCTCTCCATTCCATACCCGATACTTCTTAATCTTCCTTTTTATTTTGAATCAATGACCACCATTGATCGGCATCTCCAGTGAGGCAGTAAACTGTCATGACAACCTTCTCCCTTTTGCTACTCCCCAAGGCATGGAATATTTTTCTCTAAGGAGTTTATCCATTGCTCTGCTACTAATGGATTTGTACCCCCATTAAATGTTGGTGGTTGTTGCCTCATGAAGTGGTCTAACATTTATCCTTCATGTTGAGGATTAGGGTGCTCCATACGAGTAAGGTTATTATTCATAACCTGAGTGAGTTGTCCCAGTATGGTAATAAGTTGATCATCACCAGTTGTATCTCCAGATCCACATTAATTATCTTGAACAGGAGGGAAATCCCTACATGGAGTGCGTGCATTGATACGATTTCCATTCCTTCCACTAGGTTCCATTTCTAAACAATGGCATAAACTAGATTAGTTTATGAATCAAAATACATAATTCCATACTTGTAAAACACTTAACACTAATTGAACTATTTATGGATATAATCCATAATAAAAAAAAAGTTTTCTTTGAGGAAGTATATACTCATAATCCTTCATAGTGGTTTGTAAAAAAATGAGAATTATCCTAAGCATATCCCCCGAGAGTGTCGTAACCAGGAGTGCAGCAAGGCCCGTTGTCGTGCACCAGTTCCTGTTCGAGTGTAGCTCAACGTGGTGTTTTCAGGTTTTACCCCTAGGTACATCTGTTCCAGAGCCATCTCTACCTGCTCGTATCCAGACAGGGATGTATTGCTCGGAAAAACTCACAAAAACTCTACAACAACAAAATTCTAGGAAGTTCTTCTATACTAATCCTCAAGGTCTATCTTTGGGCTATGTGCTCTAATCAGAGTTTATCTAAATCTAGCTTCCAAGGTTAGTACTAAACTGCCTCTGATACCAACTGTAATGCCCCGACCCCATCTACCCAGAGTCGGTGCATTACTTCGTAACATTGGCATGATCACAAAAGATCAAGTCTCGAAAGACCGATTAGTTTAGTAGCCTTGGAAACACTAGATACATTCATAAATGTTACATTACATCATAAAGCGAAAAACTAATAAAAAATTCTTCATAGTCCACACTCATATCCTCTTCTGACTATCCCTGCAGGTCATTCATAAAATACTTCTCCACATCCTGGAAAATATTAAAACATTGAAAGGGGTGAGCTCAGATGCTCCGTAAGGATAATAATATTGTGGAAGCTTTCATAAATAAACATTAACATTTAAGGCAATGTATAACTAAAACAAAATCCATTTAAAAATGAACTTCAACATAATATGGCAAAAGTAAAATGAGATAATTCCATTTAATTATTCACATGGATATTCTACTGGTCGAATAATCACATGCAATATCAATAACCACTTTAATAATGATGGAATGCATAATGCCAGACTATCATAACCACATATCCAAGACCTCGTGCCAAGAATACAAATAAGATTTTGTCAAGGCCTCATGCCAAGAAACTAGTTTGTCTCATGAGACCTATCGATGCATCGAGGAGCTATAGCGGGCTCCACCCGTCACTTATTAAGTCCAATGCATTCCTCATATGAACAGGTTTAAACATATCATAAACCATAACATAATCGTATCACATAAAACATGCATAAAGGAAACATAACATTTCAACATTTCAATCACAAGATATCAATACAACACATTGATATAATAAAAATGCTTTCAAAACCATTTTCAATACCAAAACAAAAGAAAGTTAAAACATTGTATTTATTTTTCATTAAAAAATAGTGATGGCTTGTAGAGGAATCCGAAACCAAATAATGGTCACGACGGCGAAGAAGTCATTGTCGCCGCATAAGTATGGAAATAAAAACATTCCCTTTTTGTCGTTTAGTAAAACGCTTCATATAAAAAATATTCCTTTTGAATAAACATAAAAGTCAAAGGGGTTTATACACCGTATAAAAGAAAGTTGTGTATAAAACCAAATATGCCTCAGTGAAAGGAGATTGAGACGAAGTCCTTAAAAAGATCATTTTTAAAATAAAATAGATCTATTATTTGTATTCACTATAGGTACACATAAAGAAAGTAAAAATACAAAATAGGACATAATAATATCATGACATAATTTGAAAGTAGGAGATTAACCCAAAGAATAGAAATTGGGTTAAGAAGTTCCCTTACCATGTGTCCGACTTGATTCGACCGTTCTTTAACCTCCTGAATAATAAACTAGAGTTAATATCTACCATTTTCAATTTCATTATCCTTTTTATATCACTTATTACAATGTTATGAACATTATGTAATTATTTAAGTTAATAACGGTCGTTTTGTCGATTTTTGGTACTTGAGTCAACAATAAACTTCTTATAATTACAAGTTGTTTATGTGGTAGAATATACATTATCTCCAGAATTATATTCATGATTTAGATGTCATATATATCATATATATCCAGTATATACATTCATTCATAATATTACGTAACATTTAGAGGTAAGAAATGAAATGCACCGTTCATGGAGACGGTAAGCCGTATGTACGCATGAATGATACTTTCATTTCTATTTCATATTTAATGGAATGAAATCATAATTATATAAAGGTATAATATAGTTACAGTATAATATCATATATAATATCATTTAATCCATCCTTTATACATCCCACATATGGCATTAACGATTCACATCACTTTGAGGGGGCGGTAGTCCGCACTTCCTAAAATGAAATTATCGCGTTTACCCATAATGGAAATCAAAAAAGTATGACATAAATGAAAAATACAGAAGCTTAAGTAAAACATAAACATATTATATATCATATATAAATATAGTGACATATTAATGGCCACCTTTGAAGGTGTTATATGAGTGTTGAACAATCATCATTTCGTGAGGCAGAAATTCGCCATCCACAGAAACAATATGTTCTTTAACCATTAGATGTAGGTGTGTGTAAGTGTATCTCGAATCCTTCTTATAAAAAAATCCTAGTATATTTATGATACTGGTGTTGTTACAAAATAAATGAATAAAAAGAGTTTATGGGGTTGGATAAGCAAAATAAAACAAAATAACATAAGAGAAGACATTACCTTAAAATCGGGTAACTCTTTTGATTTGAGCCAAAGGCTTCCTTGGGAAGAGTTATGCCAAAATTGAGGCTTCTAGGAGTAATAGGGGGAAGTTTGAAGAGTATTTGGGAAGAGTTTGGACTATCCAAATGGCTTGAAAGTGTGAATGAGGTGGTAGAGGTGGGGGCCTTTTATAAGAGGAGAGGAGGGACACTATTGGAAAGTAATGAAATATTACTTTATTACACAATGATTTTCGGATTCCAAAGGTCCCACAATTATATAATTAGAGGATAAGGTGATAAGGGTTATAAATATACCCATCCAATAGGCTTTGTACAAGTTTAAGCCTTGGATTTTACATTATCTTCTCATTTTATTTAAATCGTTAAATAATGAGGTCATCGCTGCATCATCATGATGTCATAATTAATTTAATTTATTTAATGTCTAAAAATTATACAAAAAATTCTATAATGTAGGAAATCGTTTTATCTTTCCAATTACTATTTATAGTAAAAAATATGACTTGTATAACCGCATGTAAAAATTGTTTTAGTAAAACATTTAATGTTTGTGTCATTTTTTACTTTAACATTAAATAAAAGGTATTTATGTCATATTCCAACTAAAGTGGCTCCATGGGGTCCCCAAGTTGACCCATGGATTTTCTTGGTCGTCCATGGCACATCAAATGAGGGTAGGACATGTGTCAAGCACATCTCATATTATTAAAACATTATTTTTACCTTAAACTACACTAATTACCTCTAATCGCGATTGAGAACTTAAAAGTTACTATTCCCCAAAAATTATTTTAATCTCATTGAACCAAATTTTACTTCTTAATTTCAACCATGTATGTCGTATTTTTGAAATTCAAAACACATAAGTGGTAAAATTTCATTTAAACGAAAAATCAGTTTTTATAAGTACCACTTAGTGGTTTCACTATTCATCAAAAATTGAAGTTTTTCAGAAAAATCCAAAAAATTCACCCTAAGGTATATTTGATATTCCGATTTTAAAAAATGATGTATATTTTACAAAATTTCAAACATATAAGTTGCATTAATTAATTTTATAATTAATTCCTGCTGTCACAACAAATAGCGTGTTTTTAAGAAACAATTTATATCAAAAGATTGACAATTGTTCATGCCCAATTTCAATGTTAAATTAATTATAATGACCACCATTGGATAAAATGGTAAAAATATATTCTAATTGTACTTTAAAACCACTAAATAGTATAATTTATCACTATAAATTATTTTGATTAAAAAAGTTGTTTTAAGTATTTTTCACTATTCATAAAAATTTGGAAGTTCTCAGAAAATTACAAAAAATTCAACCTAGGATAATTTCGATATCACGAATACAAAAATAAAGTCCATTTTGAAATATAAAATTTCTATAATTTTAAAAAGTGGGTATTACTATTCATAACGGCTACTTTGATTAGTCGCAGTGTGTTAGAACTCGAAGTTGCGTACAATGCAAGCTATTGCATTATTGAATGAGAAGCGTATCATGGAAGCTCGGGGTGTTACAATGATTAATATGGAAAAATTTGAAAATAATAGTAATTGGAATATTATTGTGATTATAGATGATACTCCAAAATTCTAGTTAATTCATAGTAATAATTGAATTTACAATGCTGATAATAATATTGAACTATAAAAGGATGATGTAAATGGGTACAAAAATGGATATGGATATAGATATATATTTCTTCTAAGATTTGCTTGGATGATTTAAATATAGTTACTATAAGATTATTATGGTTGAAAATGATGCTAATATATTTTATTATCATATAAATATTATGATTATAGGAAATTATAATTATTTTTTATAATCAAAATTATAAATAGTTTTTTTGATTATATTAATAATTTAATTATCATAAAATGTACTAAGATTAATGAAATATGGACTATGGTGAGAGTATCATATTGTTTTATGATGTGACATTGAAGTGTAATAAGATATGATATAAGAAATAGGATGGGATATGTGAGTATACATTGAATGTTTGTCCTATTTAAGAAAAAAAGAATGTTTCTAACTTTTAGAATGTTGGGTGCATAGAATGGTGATTCGTAGGGTTCTATAAGAAACAAAATTCAGAATGGAATGTGGAACATGAAGCTATTATTTTCCTATTTATTTAAAATATTATACTTCCATGGGAGAAACATTCCCCAGTATCCCAACTTTTTTTTTCAAATAAAAAAATATCTAAATATCTAGAAGCCACCCAATAAAATAAATCTAAAGAAATAAAATATAAATAATGGAGGTACCTATACTTTTTTAAAAAGGAATTTGTCTATAAAAATTCCTAGTAAAAAATCAACATTTTTTTTAATTTTGATTTCAGATTATACTCTATAGTTTATTCATCAGTTAAAAAACTCAATAAACTTTCAGGATTTATGTTTTCCATTTGGATCATTATCTAGCATATGAAATAATAATTATTAAGAAATTATTAACCCAATTATTTAATGATTCAATGATTTCTATATCAAAAAATATAGGTTATATAAACATCTATGGATCTATAGAGTAAATAAGTACATATTATATCATTCAAAATTTATATTAATATTGATTATTATTGGAATAAAATAATGGATATTTCACTATGATATAAATTTTATTCATCATATAAAAACATTAGGTTGGATTGAAGTATTAAAATTTTAAACATGAAAAATTATAACTATTGATAAATTAAATAAAATGGTCTATCTAAACCAATAATGTGTATGATTTTTAAAAATATTTTTTTCAAAGGAAGAACAAGTTTAAAATATAATAATAAATAAATGGACAGAAAAAAAATATTGATATGATTTTAAAAAATATTAGTTTTTTTATTTTCATACCTAACATTATGTCAAATAGTAGAATGAAAATCATAATGTAATATAGAAGTAATGAATTAAATATAATTAACAGAATGTACTATAGTGATACTAAACATAAAAATTGATAAAGTGTTAAGTACAATCATTCCTATATCAACTATAATAATTCACTATAATAATTATAAATATAAAAACTACAACCCCATAAATTCTTTGATATTAAAGAAAAGTTACATGTTTGATATTATCACTAGATTTGGTTTGTTTATTACTGAATATGGGTAGTTCGCACTTTATAAGAATAAAATATTTATTATTTAAAATATTCCACTATAATTATTAATTTTTATTAAATATAAATTTTCATTCTTTTTTTTCCTTCTTTGATTTTCAAGAGCAACAAAGATTTATCCAAAATAAGGGCATCTAAGGAGCCATTTGACTAGTACAAGTGATTTTTTATGACTTCATCCAGAGAGTCAATGACTCCAAAATGATGATGAATTATGATTTGAAAAAACCATATGATAAATTAAAATGGATATTCATCATCAAAGTCATAAGAAAATTCAGATTCTCCAAGTAATCGTATGACCTATGTTTTCAATATTGTACCACTCTGTGGTTATCCATTTTTTATGGGATGCAGTTTCAGAATTTTGAAGGAACCAAAGGAAATCATCAATGTGATATTATTTATATTATATTACTTCACCTCACACATGGACTGCTTAGTATAATTAATCATCATGAAATCAATACTAGAGACATTATTCCCTTTAAAGTATGTTAAGGTTTGTCGAGAATTTCCCACTTATATTTGTAGATGAGATGTCATTTTTTATTACTGGTAGGGGTAGTTTCATCATGAGATTCAATGAATAATTGAATAGAAACTATAAGAGGATTGGGAAATTTTAAAATTTATCTAAAAGTAATGTAAATACTTTTAATAGTCTCTAGAGTGGGTGTGTTAAAAATATTGAGGATAGGATTGGTTTCCAGAGGAATTGTTTTCCCTTGGATTAACTTGGTTGCCAGTATATATAGGTAGAATTTGACTCTTCCATGATTAAATTTTCATTTAAAAAATATTATGTCACATTTAATATTTAAATAGAAATATCCTGTAATTCAACGGTAGAATGACACCGGTTAATAGTGTATTTTCATTAATCCCTAAGAATATCCACAAAGTTTTCAAAGATCCTAAAGAACTCATCATGAATAATTATAACTTTATAATTTCCATAATTTATCATTTATGTTAGGAAAGTAGGTTTCATTTTTATATATACAAACACTTATAAAAAAATTCAATGTAAGAGGAAAAAACATAAGTTAGTCACATATAAAACATGTGGATATAATGACATGAAAATATTCATTCAAAGGGGATACATGATGTGATCCCACATAGTCAATATTGTGTAATTTTCCTACCATAATGGGTTTTTTTCATATCTTCTTTCCCAAGACATGAATTTATCAAAATTAACAGTCAATACTGAGTGTATTTCAACATTGAAAAAATAGTACACAATTATCTAGATTCATAGATAAGTTATAAGGAAAATAAGGCAATTTAATCCTTTTCATTTCATAGGACCAATAATGGGGATTAAGTATGGTTACTAAAGAGTAAAAAGTGTTTAGAACTCCCTTAGTGACATGATTATGACAAGGCCCATATACACTATATGAATAATAGATTCAGGAACTCACCCATTTATGGGATATGGGTTCTCTATGTTTGTAGTTGAGTACTACCTCATCTAATAATATGTACTTGATGCGGTATGTGTCCTCTATTGGGGTTGGTTATTCCCTCTTCCAGTACCCAATTCTTGGCAAGGTGTGGGTCACCAAATATAGTTTCTAAGATGAGAAATTGGTTGAAATGTTTGGTAATTCAGATTCTTGATTTTTATTTTGGGGTTATATCTTCTATAAGTGGACTATGCAGAGTGATAATTTCTTCTATCCTAGGTTCTCTACCATTAAATCATATATATGGTTTTATTTCCTCCTTACCTTTGTGCTTCTTGAGTTGAATCCCTTTATATTTATTATTTAATTGTTTTTGGGGATACCCACTATGTATGCATATACTCACCCCTTCATGGGTCTTTAGTCAACAAGTTTTATGTCTTATTTAGATGACATATAATTTTTTAGTGACTTTGGTGGACATCCTATGGGTGAAGATGGAAAATAATAGTACACATAAGCTAAAGTATCAAATGACATTTATGTCTGATTGTAGTTTTTTATGTAGATTCATTAAAATCATTTACATTATCACTAATTCCCCTTGGGTTTATTGGGAAGGTATTTTTTCTCATTATAGTATGGATTATGCATTTTTACTCTATTGCAAATCTTATAATTTCTCACATGAATTACATATAGTAATTTATTTTTATTATTTAGCCTCTATTTTTATATCCTATATGAATATGTGAGTTGTGTTTAGAAGTGTTAAAGTATAACCCTCCATTATGTCTAATGTAAAAACTCAGTGTTAGTCACCAACCCCTGAACTGTTTGAGGGTGCTTGCGGTGGCACACCCAACTCATTACTAGACCAATTGGGGTCCCAATGGGCCGAGTCATGTTAATATCAAACAAAATCTTTGATAACTTATATTGTCCTAGAATTATCCTAAAATCATTTCTTATAATTTATATAGGACTCAATCATAACTGATGGTTACTTAGAATCAAATAATTCTTAGAGAAGAACCTATCTCACATTAATTGATCAAACATGTCATAAATATAAGGATGCTCAAATTATTTCTAGATCACCACTTTATTTAGCCATCGGTAATAAAGATATAAATGCAAATTGTTATATCCCTTATTAGAGAATAAAATTTTATTACATCAGGTAGAAGTTCTTAGATGAATAACTCCCTTTGACTCCATACCCTGTAATAAATTATTAAAGTATGTTATCTCTTTTATGAACTTATTATATGGTGAAAGGGATATAGACTCCATACTTGATACCATATCAATCATAAAATCAACCTCCCTCTCAGGTGGAAACCCTTAGATAACCCCATAAATGATATCCTAATAAAACTCTTCTATCGATGGAATTAAATTATATCATTTCTTCTCGTAATACATTATAATTATGTTACTAAAATAGATGGTGATCAAACCCAAAAATCGATAGTCATATCATGAATGGGTATCATTTTAATACCACTACTTAAAAAATTTATAAAAATTTCTGGATGGGGATGTGAAGGTAATTCCCAGCCATTAGGATTCAACAGGTTCCTTACAATGAGTTATATAACCCATATCAAAGATCATATGAAATCTAATAATATTTATCATATGGAACTTTCATGAATGATCATACTCAATCATTATAATAAAACACCCTATATATATTTTAATACATATAGACACTCTCCATAAAGTATTATCTATAGTCAATAGCATGAAAAGACACTTGAATAAAAAACCAAGATTCTATAATAACTAAGAATAAGTGAACGTATTTGTAACACTATAGTTATATTGATTTAATGGTCAGTTATATTACATGAGGATCATACATCATAATAGTGGTGAACACTCTTCATTTTCAATTGGAAACTACTAATATGATAAAGTTCCCATTCAGTTAGTACCACTTCACTAGCCACTCAATGGTTAACTACCATAGGAAGAAACATAGTATGTGATTAACTACCCAATCCATTGGGAACCATGTATTCCATTGCTTATAGTTTATCTAGAAAAAACATAACTATTTCTCTTATCTAAATTCAATGATCCCATATTAGATCCTTGAACATACCCATCACCTTAGCCTAATTATATTCAATGTGCACTTCCCTAGAACAGCAAAAAATGCCCAATTTCCCACATGAATGTAAATAAACTGATACTTGATGATTATGAATTCATAGGTACTATATTCTTCTAAAATAAAAACACACAAAATGATTCCTCATCTATTGGGTAATTGATGAACCTAAATCATCAGTAACCTATTTTTCATCATATAAGAAATAATCACAAAACACAATATTTCTAGTACATGAAGTTCAATTCATAGTACTAGTAACATAAATAGATTTATTAGATAAATTATTGAACCTTAAGTTCCCCTCATCCATGGGGGGACATTTTTCCATGACTCCAAAAAAATTATGTGAAAGATATTTACCTAAAAAAATATCAAGTATCTTAACCAATTCTTGAAGAACCGAACCTTGGATACCTTCTCTTAAAATACCTTCAAAGGAAATAAAATAATCTCCATGAAATGAGACACATAATATATTACTAAAATATCCCTTTGAGTGAGATGAATATATATCTGAACTCCTACCATCATCATGTTATTAAGGAAAGTATTCTTGAAAAACATGTGATGTATTCATTTTCAAGATAAGGCCTCCCGTAAGATAACTAATACCCACACATGTCACCAATTATTTTTTCTTCCATAAAGCATCTTGGTTTCATGCTTCACCCTCTAATTTGGTGGAATATCTATATGGTCAAAAAAAACCCTCTGTCAATTCCATCCAAAACTCAAAACCTTAAATACTATACTCGCATAGAAACATGGTGGATACTAAATAAAAAATTCCATCCTGATATTTGACATGTACGAATAAATTCTAAAATTACTAATTTTTTTCAATTAAATAACTATAAATAGATATTTTTTATCTACTCATACATAGGAGGTCTCATGGTTACAAGAGGTTCCATAACCACAACTAGTAGAAAATTGTTATCCCTACCCACCATGAACTCAATCAGAGTTCACTATGGAGGAATATCACTAAAATACAAAATAAAGGGTTAGAAAAATTATATATTTGGTCTTAATATGAAAATTAATAAAATAAATGTATCTATAGTGTTGGTCGAGTGGTAAGGAAATTGCGTCAGAATATATATTGTTGGAGGCTTAACCATAAATGAATGAAATTAGTGAGGGATTTTTAGTGGAGGGTTCATTTTATAGGAGTTGATTCTATTTGTGGGATAATGGGAATATAGTTGTGGATGTAGTAAATAATCATCATGGGTGTGATGGTAGTATATGGTTGTCAGCTAATCATGATGACTAACTAAAGGTGGAATGAGGGTTAAAAGATGTGACGATATGAACTGGTTGTTTAAAAACCATGACGACCAACCAAAGGAGGAAAGGGGGTTGGATAGTTAAATGGTAGGTTATGGAAATAGATATATAGTGATGAGTGACATAATTGGGATTCAATAGTGGCGACTGGTAGACTTTCTTAGATCCATCTAGTACGAGTGGATGGAGTACAAGACCCATGGCCCTAGGCATACAGGTCATGTTTGGAAGTTTGTGTGTCCCTGAACCTTTAGGGCCATGTAATGGGTTCCCTCTTCCCAAAAAATTGGTTCTTCATTATTTACAATATAAATAAGGGGATTCCCTTATAAATGGTTAAAAAAAATAATAAAATATGTAACAAGAATTATCTCTTAGTGGGTTATACACACCCTATAATATAAGGATCACAATTACATAGGAATTCTCATACATTATTGACCTACTATAAGGTTTAGGTATACAAAACATAAAAAATCCACATATTTAGTTATCAAGTAATAAAAAATAAAAATTAGAAACCCTGGGTTCAGTAATGTTCGAAAAAAAAATTATTGATGAGAAAAATTTATAAATAATTATTGAAACATTAATCTACCAATACATTTTCATAACTTGGGTATACATCCAATATAAGAAAATGAATGACATGGGGATCTTATAAAATTAATTTTATCCATTAACTACGTACCTATTTCGACCTAAAACTAAGAGTAAAACAACAATTCGTAAATCACAGGTAATATTCCTTGAAATATTTGAATCAGCACATAAAAATATTAATAAAGGTAATCTCATTCCATCCAAACATACAATAACTCCATATATATGTTATCTTAGTACAATAATATCATTTTTTTCATATCCTCCACAAAAATAAAAAATAATAATAATAATAAAACATTGTACAATCCATGGTTGAGTTGTCAAAAACCACTCCAATATGGGTATGCCACATTTAGTCAAGAAAACCCCCTTATGCTACTAACCATTATTTAGCAGTTAGGGTCTATAGATATAGTGGGTATATTATTCCCTATATTAGATAATAAAAAACAATGGAGTAATAATAGGGGACCACTATTCATAATATAAAATTTAGATATGTTAATTATAGTGATCAATAAATTATAACCAATCATATTAAATGCCATAAAAGAATGTAAAGGTAGAGTAAATATCATATATTTAGTCATTAATGTAAAAACATATGATAGGTTAATAATATAAAAAATATGATATAAAATAAAAAAAAGAGTTTAGATATAATAAAAACAAGTTCTCGAGATTTACTATATCTTGTATTCCACTATGTGATATATATTATCTGCTAATACATAAACCATAATGCTCTCGGACATAACTTCATGATAGCCCATGAATTTTATATGAAAACTATGGTGACTGTAAAATGTGGGAGAAATATAAAATTTTCCACCACTAGATACGATTTAAAATAAATATAAATATTTTTTATATCTTTGTGTGTGTTCACTAATAATTTGATATCTTATGAAAGAACAGTTAAAATACTATCATATTGCATCGAAAAGAGTAGAATGTGCCCCAAAATAGTTAATTATATGTACTTTTGAAATTTATAATATAGATTCTGATCATATAATATTCTTGTAAACACACCATATATATATATATATATTAATCGATCCATAGTTATAACTACAACCAATGAATATTTATTACTAAAATCACTTTTTTCATTACACACTAAATATTTTCTAAATTTAAATCAATATTGGAACTACATAAAACCTATATTGAAAATGAAATTTATTATCAAAATTACTCTTATCAAAATTAATAAAAAGGAATCAATGTTAGAATCATACTATACCTATATACACAAATAACATGGTTTGATGAACACCTAACTTATTTTCTGAAGAAGAGACATAATTGGTGTTATGTGTAGCCTATTATTGGAAATGAAAATTGTATGCCACACACCATTACATGAAATCCATGATACGGGCCTCAATCAGATGAAAAAATTAATAGGAAGGTTGAAAAGTATATCTCTACATAAAGGCGATTCAAATGGAATTTTCATGTGCCATGTGGTTTCTCACTCACATTATAATTGAATTCCTTGAAATTTTTTTGGATCTATAGAAATGATGGCAATACCTTACCACTTTTAGTATGATATGTATTACATAAATTTATAAAAAAATGACATTAAACCATAATACTTATTTTAGAGTGTCTTAAAGACACATTTGGGCCATGAAAGATATATGGTACAAGGAATTATTGTATGTATAGAAGTAGTTATTTTTTGAAATTTTATTTTACTACTCATTAAACCAAATAGACTTTCAAATCAAATGATTTAGTTTTTTTTATATTTATATCCAATTTATAATGAATTAAAAATACATATAAAAATTTATCATGAAGTAATCAACCCTTCATAAAAACCCCTTTCTTGATGTCGCATAATAGTTTTTTTGACAAATGGGATATGTTCATGAATCAAGATTAGAATCCTTCATGAACAGGTGATTTATTAGTGAAAAAGAAAATATATTTGCTGGGTTGATGATAATATTTTTTGGATACATTAATCTTTGTGGCAAACATTCTATTACGAAGATGGGATAATAATCATTCAAAACTAGGCATCACATTATAGAGGAAAGACAATGAACCTTAACGGTCTCATAACACTTTATTACCACAAACATCATATGAGAACACATGTTATAGGAAGGAAGTTTCATGGTGTTACCTATAAACACCCAAAAAGTCAATTAAATAATATAATTAGATGATATATCCTTGTAGGAAATATGTTTGTCTATGGTATGAAAATAAGGAGAGAAATATTTTTTATGAAGCTCTTTATTTTTGTGAATTTAAAATAAATACCCCAGGAAAGTACATTTTATAAGATTGGATAAATTGGAGGGATCAATGTTAAAAAACTTCACAATAAATATTCTCTAATATAAAACCTTCACTATGAATCCCTCATAATGACCTTAAAGTATGACTTTTATAATGCTACTTCATGGATAACTCTCATTATGCTATTTTATGAATGTCTTACATGAACACACTTCATGGATGAATCCCATATATTTCCTTCATAGATGACTCCTAAAAACCCACTTGATATATTTATCCCTAAAAGATCCTTTATAGAGAGATGATTTCATAAATCCTTCATGAACTAACAAAATTAATCCTTATAGATTTAGTGTACTTTGACCACTCATAAAAAACACCAATATTATGAAACAAATTTGGTTCCTAAATTACATTTATTTATATTTTTAATGGAAAACTTCCACATATGATTTTATAAAGTAAAGAACAATTCCTATAAGATTATATATAACGGTTTTTAGAACTATTTGTATAAAAAAACCAATCTTTCTCATGAACCTAGATATTTCACATGAATTTATAATCACAAAACACATGTTTACCCATTTTAAAATGGAAACCATCAGATTAGATTAGGTGTAGGGTAACCTATTAAATGAAATATTTTTACATTAATGTATCTTCTTTATAAGCCCAAAATTAATGAATTGTGTCATGATACTGCCAACGAGCCCATACCCAATTAGTAAGGGATCCTGCTTGGCATCCAAGAGACCCAGGTTCAAAACTAGGTGGAGGTGAATTTCCAGGTACTGTAGTAGTATTATAGCAGTACTGTACCATGCACTGTAGCAGTACTGTAGTAGTACTATAGTAGGCACTCTAGCAGAGACTGTTTGGTACTGTAGCAGCCGGACTATTCACCTGATTTGGGCTTTCGGGCCACCATTTTGGGCCTAGGAGTTTGAGGGCCTTCGGGCCATCAAAGGCCTTCAGGCCATAGGGCATTCAGGCCACTGAAGACCATGAAGTAGCCCAGTTCAAATAGAGAAGGCCCCAGATGAGGATCATAGCACCAGTAACAGTCACCAGAAGCAGAGCTAACTGGATTGGAAGAATGAGAGGGTAAGGAAACCGCCATCGGGACCAGGCACCATACAGATTTTAATGAGGAAATTCTAGTTGATCAGCAATTTAGGTTGGGAGATAAAGGAAATCAATGATGCAGAATCTAGGGAGGGGTAGTTATAGTGGGCCAGGCATATGAGTCATGTATTGGGAATGGTATGCCTCTAGGCCTTCAGGTTATGTATTACGGGTCATGTCGGGCCTTATGCCTTGGGCATACGGGTCATGTACGGGTTCCCCTTCAACCCTTAAAAGGGGGATTATCTATAATAAAAATAAAAAGAAGGCCTTTGTGCCATTCGGATGTCAGGATACTTCTCATAGTTTCCTTAAATGACTTGAGTTCAGATACTATTCTTGTTTTTATAAAACACATTTAATCGATATATTCCTCTTATTTTCGCCATATACCATAAGTTAATATATGACTATTTCTATCCTCATAACACATTTTATCTTTTTAGGAAGCCCCATTTAGAAATGTTAAGGACAGAAAAAACTTGAACCCAACAATTTTAGTAATTAAGATCGGGGGACCATATAAAATAGATTACATTACATTACTATACCATAACATTTCACATGTCACTACCTACACCTTATAAAACATTGATTTTATATTAACCTCCTAGTTTATTTAAATTCTTTATGTTTATATATTCTACCTTATTTCCCAAAAAATATCATTTTCTCATATTCCAAAATAAACCAAAGTGATATGCTAATGAATATACACCACACTATCCCATTTATAGGTACATTTAATATAGTATTCCTCCAAACATGACATAAAACTAAATATTATATAATCCCAGATAGAATAATTTAAAATATATAGCACATAATCCTTACCACATGATGATAATATGCGTGGAACTATCCAAACATATGACAATAAACTGTATAACTAAATCTATGTGGGTTTCAAATATTATTCTAATGGGGTTTATAGAAAACATCCATGATGTTAAATCATAACATCCTAGAACAATTATTGTCCTACCACTCCGTCAATAGGTGGTATCACACAAAGAAGGAAAACCTTCTTGTTTGATACACATAAGAAACCAAACACCATAGGTGACGAGCATAATATACCCTATGTAATATGAAAAGTATAACCCATTCTTCTTTAAGTGATGAGCATAATATGTTATATCTGACGATAATTGGTTGAATCATAATTCCTAATATGATAGGTATAAGGTTCCCCCAATCCCTAATATGAAGATGATATGACAAAATTGAAATACATTAGTTTGTATTTCATGACTTTAAACTTCATGGAAGTTATCCAAAATGTAATACAATAATATGAATTGTAATGCTCCTTTTCAAATGAACTTAAATGGTTTACATGTCTCAATAAATGGAATTGGACAATGTGGTTTATGATTCAATTTACAATGATATGTAGGAATCCCCTTTCATAGGACATAACTAAAATCCAAAACAGCACTTGAATCCATTGGAACAAGTTTAAAATGTTCCTTGATGGAGATAAATTCTGGAGTGTCTGCCAATATAGATCCAAAATGTGGATAAACTCTATAAATTGATCAAATTAGAAATAGAATAATCTACACCTGTATTTTCATCTAAAAAAATACTTCTAGTCAAATAATTTGATATGTTTGACTTTTATTATTAGTATGAAGAATTAATTAATATTTTATAAATATATAAAAGAGTTTGGGAATGAGCATCAAAACCCCTTGATGGATGATCCAACCTTTCATCCTATCAAAAAATGTGAAACCCAAAGTTTTGTAATTTCATAATAGCTACCTTACCTTAAAAGGTAGGTCCACAATGAATCAAAACACATGAGCATATGGGAATGTTAAAAACAACTATATATCATGAAAAAAATATGGTTATCATTACAAAAAACTCATATACCAAATGAGATATATGGTTGTAATTAAACCCAAAATATATACAAAACAAGAAATGTGGTTGGCTTTATATAAAACCTATTTATGCATTTTTAATCTTAGATTGAATTACACCAGACCCATTTTTATTGAAAAGAATTTATATATTTTTCACACCTAACCATAATATGAAAACTAATTATGGTTGGAATGACACCCAACCGAAAACTACTTCCCTTTACTTATTTCACACTCAGTCGTTTATGCACACTATGATACATTTTCAGGTACAAGCACTTTCATCATTAATAAAATCCTTAGGATAATTCTCATGAACTATAAAATCACATAACTTAATTAAAGAACCCATTATAGTTAACATTTTATAGTTCATAACCACTTACCTTGAGAATCTGGACTATATTGAAAATCTATATATCCCAGAGGACCTAACACAACCCATGAAAAACCCACTCATCTCACATCATTTAAATAAAAATCAATTATTTTCTATCTTGATCCATTCACACAAACTCACTAACACCCTCATATCCTATGATGCATAAAACACATACACAACATGGAAAACCTATGTTTCAACTACCTTATTGTTTTATAAGAATACTAATAAAATATATCTTGGTGACTTATCCCCAATCTGTGTAAATTCTTAATTTAGATAGAGACCCCAAAATTTAGGGTTTTAGAACAATTGGAAAAAAATTATTTGATATATCAATAACAACGGTATGGAAAGGTGATTCATATATCAAGAAATTAAATGGGGCATATATAATTAAATTGGAGATTGTAAAATAAATAAATCACTTTTGGAAGAATGGAAATTAATCGATAAGGGGAGATGGTTTTTTCACACGATCTAAGATAATTTCTAGGTGGCTATATCATTTTACATTATAAAATAATAAATTAAATTATTTTTCTAAAAAAATATATATAGTGGAAATAGGGTACCCAGTGCACCCCCATTTGTAATCAGTAGCTACCTAGTCACAATATAGGGTCCACTAGATAGATTATAGTCCACCTAGGGTTTCAGTATTTCTATTTCATCCATTGTGAACCTAGTATCATGCCACTAGGTACCTAATGAAATTAGTCATCTATGATAGATTTTATATCCATACTCATATACTAAAATTCCATCCCTCAACCTATTTCAACCCCTATAAATTTCATAACCCACCAAAATACACTTGGAGTGATTGAAATTAAATAAAATTGATACCTTGTTATGAATGGGTCATTAATCCAAGGACACCAATGTAGAATATGACATGAATCCATTTATAAGATATTAGAATAAAATATATCATGACATTTTCCTAATAATAATTGAAAAAATGTTATTTTAAATTTCTCTTCTCAATGGTTGTTAGCTAAACTATCATATGTGTATTTAAAGTTTTATTAATATGATGTTACAATTTATCAACCAATTCCATTCTATCCCTATTTTCATAACTCTCCATATAAATAATCATGTAAAATATCCTTCCACCAATTATATATTAGATATGAAATAATTTATTTTATTTGAAATTATCTACTTCTATTGGTGCTAGTTTCAATTTATTGATTATATATATATTCAGTTAACATATTAATTTTCAAACTCATAATCCTAAATATTCCAATTTAGTTTACAAATTTCGTATTCTTTATCCCATTATATAATAATCACACTATTTATACATTGGAATTCATAAAATTTATTACCCAATATATTAAAGTGGTAACACTAATCTAAGATAGGCTTATCATGTTTATTAATAAATTTTGTAACATATTTCATCCATAATAGGTATCTTTAATTCCACGTTATCACCTCTATTTTCCTTATCTATCCATGTTTCTATTTAATTACTATTTTTACCAATAAATCATTTACTATTATAATATACCCTTGTACTATAATTTAATCTATAAAAATAAAAATGTAAAGTTATATATTTCATTATAAACTCATTCTTTAGATGCATATACATTGAGTAATTCAATTTCTTAAATAGATTTATTTTTTTCAAAATGAATTATATTATTATATCTATGGTAATATTAAACATAAAAATTTGGGTCTAGGATTAAAATAGACCATCCTGTATCATGGTTATAGCCATAAAATATATGAAAAATGAGAAACTAGAGCATTCTACCATAAAATAAAATCTTTCCATTAGTATTTTACAATAGAGTAGGAAATATAAATTAGTAAAAAATAAATTCAAGTAATTATATATTTGGATTTTCTAAGACTCCCAATTTTTAATTCTTTATCGATGATCCTATCAAATACATTCATTAAAAACCATCCCTTGAAACATTATTTCCTGAAAATAAGAGTGATTCTACTAACCCATGGGCTCGACATCTCGAACCATCTACCATCAAGTAATATTTTTTCATTAATTATTCTTGAACTCAAGTGTACCCCAAAACCACAAAGATGCATCCTACTTCGATGAAAAATCAGTTCAAAAAAATCTTACACAAAAAAATATATATCCAAACATGGATCTAAAGTAAGTTACTAATTAAAATTAGAGTACCTAAAACATAATAATATTGATTCCCATAAATCATTGGATATTAAAATCATTTTCAATTTGAAATCCTTGTAACAAACTCAACCAAACTGTCAATTTTATTAGTGTATTTTTTTGGTGACCATAAACTAGTTTATCCATTGTCAATTATAAAATATCAATCACCACTTAAAGGATCACTATATTGGATGTTTTTAAATAATATTCACAATTTAAGAGAACATATCATATGTCATTCTCTAATACTATATTATATTATCACTATGAAATTTGGTTATAAATTTTAAATATATGTATAATTCCTAAAAAATAAGTAAATTTTGACCTTAGTTATGATTTATTGTTCCAACTTTAAATAAATAGAAAGCCTAGAGTTAAGGTATTATAAATCAGTGACACACTTATCTAAAAAAATATCATTTATCAATTCTTATATAAAAAAAATCTATTGAAACTATCCTCTTTATAATATATAAAATATATAATATGAATTGAGAATTTTGAGAATATATTAAATAAAAATACATTATCTAGTAATCATTAGAAGATTAGTAAATAATAAACTCAATAATTATATAATATAGAGAGATAATGGATACTAAAAATGTAATTATACACTCATTTCAATGACTAAATTACATAATGGTAATAAATCAAAAAATAAGAAACGTAAATCAAGAGAATCTCACCCATGTCCGAAATATATCATGTACTAAAATATAAGTTATAAAAACCCCATTAATAGTATTAAATAACCCGCAAAAACATATAATCTATCTATGTTTATCTAAAAGTTTCATTGGAAATTGATTTTTTTAGGGGAACAAAATAAGTTGTTATCTTATTTATTTAAAAATTATTTCACCTACAATTAGCTCAAAATAAAAAAGGCCCTTACTAATCTACTTTATAAGTCCATTAAACACCCAAGTAATATCATTCTTAAGAGGAATTATTAATAACAAATATTTTAATATAATAATATTAAACTCACTTCACTAATATAGATAATTTTAATAAGACATAATTAAAAATTTCATGATCATAATTATTTTTTAGCAATAAAACTTTATTTGATTCCAAGGCCACATTTTTAGTGGGTTATCCTACTTTATTCCATGAAATATGTATTTTTCTTAACTTATCCTTACATTATTAAATAAACCTATTATAGAAAGAATTTTTCATTATCAAAATAGTATTTGGAAATGTAATGATATGAACCATATATGAAAAATCAAGTGTAATATATATTTTGAAAATATAAATCTACCTTCATAATTCGATAATACCATGAAAGAATATGAAAATATATTTTCATAACCAAGGAAAAAATAAATTCAATTGGTAATGTCATAGATGATTGGGGACATCCTAAAATTTAACAATTTATCTTCCTGATTTGATTTTCATTTTCTAGTGTATGATATTTTGAATAAACTGAAAAAATATAATAATGATAATATTAACCTTTCTATCATTTTTATAATAAATTTATTCCTTAACAAACTTACATAACTTTCAAGAAATATTTTTTTGAATAAAGGTTATCTATCATAAATTTAATCAGATAATATAAAAACATAACTTTGGAGATTCTATGAAACCCCTATATTTTTTAATTTTTTTTTAAAAATAAATTTAATATTTAAGATATTTTTCATTACACACAACACTCAGTTTATCTTTCCTTACACGTGACACCGATTTTTGACAAAACATAAAATACTATTAATATATTATTGTTTAAAATGATAGTGATCACCTAACCATTATAATGGAGAATATGAATATTAATAACTAAATTATGAAAATATATGGCTTACACATGTATATAAATTTAATTATTTAGATAATAATTAATTATAATTGAATATAAAAACAATGTGAAAATCAAGGAATTCCTTTTGTTAAAAACTATTTTTATGAACAAAAACATGTTTTACCTAAATAAATTTTAAAAAATTACTTTTAGGGGATTATTGTAATTAGATATATAAATATATTTTATTTAATCAAATGTTCACCATTCATCTTATATGTCTTCTATACAACAGATAAGAATAAATCCAATTTTATGCATAAAAAATATATTTTTCTAAAAAGATGTTTTGTATCCTTTTAAATAAATATTTTAAAATTAATTTCTGAATATTAGAGAAAATATATTTTTGAAAATGAAATTAATTTTTTAAATCATAATGAAAAATTAATCTTAGGGTGATTTTTTTTAATATTTTTGAGAAGATAAAATTTTCAATGAATAGTGAAAAATGCTGGTTTTCATTAAGAATTTTAATTTATTTTACAGAATTCAAAAACATATAAATTATTTTCATATTGTTTCAATGTTAAAATTAGATTAATTATATTTCTATTAATACAATTTTGTTAATAGTAATCAATTTAATATTGAGGTTTTATATAAAGACTTTTTAATTTTGTGAACATTTTCTTATTGGAAAACCACTTTCTCATCGTATATGTAGGTTTAATTTTAAATTAAAAATTTAAAAATTACATGACTTTAATTTTTTAAAATGGATTCTATATTTGGAATCCAGAAAATTTATTTTATTTAATATGTTCAAATTATTTTTTTACCATAATGAATAGTAAAAATAATAAAGTTTATTTAACATAGTTAAGGTAAAATTGGGTTTACAGGAGGGATAAAATAAAAAGAAAAGGTATAAAAATGATAAAAAATAGTCTGAAACTATTTTTATGGACATATTTAGAGCTTATATATTCTATTAAAGATAATGGACCATTTTAGAGCCTTTTGGAATTTGAAAAACATGGTGACACCTTTTTAATTTGAAAAATTTCAAGTGTGCCACTCACCACACTTATAAATTAACACCCCTTTTCTCTCCTCTTAACAGTACATAGAAAAATTGGTTTGTCCGATAACTAAAAATATTAATTCATCAATCAAATAATATCATCCTTGAAGCCTTATTTTTTTCATAAATTAATCCTAAAAATCCTTCCACTGCAAACCAAAATAATTTCTCCAAAAAAGAGGCAATGTCCCAAATTAAGCATTTTATTTTATTTATTACTTTACATCCTTCAGTTATCATTAAAAACTGATGATATAATCACCTAAGTATAATATATATACTGAAATATTATTATGATAATGTCACAACTTAAATCCTTTTCCTCTTCCATCAAATGGGTTATGAAATCATCATTCGTGTGTACGACAGACCACCTCCTCGCGAACCGATGTTATTTTTTCTCCATCAACACCTCTAAAGGATTGATATAATAATGAATTTATTGTTTATACATGATATTTATGATATAATTATTCTTATTTAATAATTATATCACATATTACTTATTATGTTCTATTTCATGGGAATACGATAACTTCATTCGTGTGTACGGGGGACTACTGCCTCTTGAAGTGATGTGATTCATTAATGCTTTACATGTAAGGTAATAAAGATTATTTTAATGAAAATATGTGAAATATATTTTAGAGAAATTATTATTTAATGGTAATATATTATTTAAATTTATATATTTTAATACATCAATAAAATGGAAACAACATTCATGCATACTTACGACCTACCGTCTCCATGAACCATGTATTTCATTTTCTATATCTATTTTTTATAGAATACTATAAATACAAATATAATGAATATATATGTTATTTATATCATGGTTCAAATTATTTTTTAATTATGGAACCATTATTAAATTGAGAGTACAAAAAACAAAAAATCAAAACATATAGGATAAAAAACAGTTATTACCCGAAACATGACTTGAAAATGGAATTGTTTATAAATAGGTAATAAAATGTAATATGTAAATAATATATGGTATTATATTTATAATTATTGTTATATAATATATTTTTAATAAACTTATATTTATAATATATGTGTTTTTAACGTTTATGAAGGAAGTCAATACTTAAGGTAATGGATTTTCATCTCACTTCTTACTTTTTTAACACACATTCCATATTCACCACCTATTTATTTTATGTGGTTTATATAAAACCCATGAATTAATTTTATAATTATTCACCTAAAAATTATTGTTATTTATATATCTATTTGATGATATATATTTTATGAGTCTTATGGTTCAATGTTACCAAAGTGGTAAGGGTTTTATGATACAATCACATTGTTTATCAGGATTGTTTATGTCAATGATTCTGATGATGAAATATTGTGACCCATATCTCAATAAACTCATGAATTTAATAATCATATGGTAATTTCATGAGTATAAATTTTTTAACTTTATTTTCTTCTCTTTTTTGTAGTTTAGAGTTCAAATGAATGTTTTTTTAAGAAAAATCATATTTAGTTTTCTCTTCGATTAAAAACCCCTTTTTCTTATTGAAACATGTTTTCTAAAAAAAATTTAAATAATGTTATTAAAATTCAATAAATGATTTATTGAATTTTTTTACACATTTTTAGATTTTTAAAATATTTTTAAAAGGAATCTTCATGTCATTTTCAAAACAATTCTTGTTTGGATTTTACTAAAAATGTGAAAGGAATGTTTTTTGATATGTACGTCATGAATCGTATTTTATAACATTGTAAAAAAATCATAATTTTTTAAATATTCCTCTATAATATTAAAATTTTATTTTAAAATAAAATGATTTATATTTTTTTTTGATTTTTTGTAATTTTAAAAAGTTATTTTGAAAGAAAAGTTATTTACCTCTCAAAATGTTCCATGTTTCTTCTCAAAATAATTTATGTTACTTTTAATTTACTGGGGATATGATCCAAGGATGACATTATTATTATTTCTATAAATGGTTTATATTAAGGTTGATAAGATTTTTATGAAACCTATTTATTTTCCATGTGTTTTACCATGATTAAATCATTATGAAACTCGCTTATTTTTTAATGGGTTGTGCTCTGATAAAATGATGAAATTCAGATGGAAGTAATTTATTTTAATGAGTTCAAATATAAGGGATATTTTATTATCTTTTGGAGCACACATGTATTATTTTCATTATCTTATGGTGTTTATGTTATAACCATGTATGGTTGTTATGTTATAACCAAGGGCGTTGGTTATGTTATAACCAATACAATTGTGACATATATCTCCCTACAATTTATTGGGTAATGATTAATGATATATGAACTCAAAGCGTACAGATGAGGTTATCTTAATTACAAAATGGGGTATAGGGGAGGTTATCCCAAGCCCAAAAAGGATAAACAAGAGGATATCCCAATCCCAAAAAGGGTACATGGGAGGTTATCCAAATCCCAATGATGGTATATGGGTGGTTATACCAAGTGTAAAAAGTTATGAATGTATTGGTGGGTATCCCTGACATAAGGTTTTATATACTTTTGTATAAACAAAAAAACTATGTCTTATTTCAATTTATTTTCTCATGGATCATGTTATTTGATTCCATTATGATTCATGTCATATGAACAACCAAAATTTATTCCATAACATAAGTTTATGATCTATGATATACAAGGTATGGTATTTAAATGTTATTATTTTTTCTCATACCCTCATGATCATGTTATGTTGATATATCCCTCATTTACCCTTACTGAGCATCTAAGCTCACCATTACTTACGCTTACTTTCCCCAAGATATGATGAACAATATTATGTATATTATGTCTAAAAAGGGTTCTAGCTATGAATAACTTAGTTGGAGATGGAATATCTAACTTATAGACCAGTTCCTTATATGTCCATGTTTCCAAAGGAACTAGGACTAAATGATTCTGGTATGAATCATTATGGTTTTTAAAGAATATTCTTCTATTAAGATGTAATAATTATATATGATAATTCTGGGTCTCTATATTTGGTATCTGATTGAGGTTTAGCTAACCTTTGTAAACTAGGATAATAAATCATTAGTTGTACCCATAAGAATATATCTAGATAAGTACAAGGACGATACAATGTATAGGAAAATGTCCTAGAATTTTGGTAAATGATAGAGTGAGCGGTTTTTAAGAAATTACATCCTTGCCTAGATACTATAAGTGTATGTGGCTCAAGAATATATGTACCTAGGGGTAATAACTATGAACAATGAACACTGGGTTTGACTTGAGAGTTACCCAGTATATGAAAATGGGCCTTGTTGCTCACCTAGTTTGATTTTCCCATAGGATTTGATTCCAAAATTCACAAAATCTTTAAGAACCATCATGAAGGATATGAATAATGACCATGAATGGACTAGGATAAGAATACGGTGTCATATATTGAAAATTGTGTGTCCTAAGTTTGACATATTATAAATGATTTATCCTGACTATGTAGATATTCACCATGATTAGTGTTTCCCATACTATGATTTCAGGTTTTAGTTAATGAATAGAACCTAAAGTAACCATGTTAATGCTAAATCCAATAAAAAATTAAAAAATTATCCTCTTGTGACAGCAAATTTCATAGGAGATGAAATGAAAAACCTAATTTATATGCTCACAATTTTTTTAAAGCTATGAATCATGTAGAACATCCAAATGGGAAAAGGAGGGACCAATTTTTTATTGATTACCTCAAAAGGCAACATCCACCCTATTTTAGTGGGTCCACTGATTCACTAATCATTGAGTAGTGGATCAATACCACTTAGAAGATATTTTCCATTCTCCATTATTAGGATCATGAAAAATCCATTTTTTTTGTCTATCATTTGGAAGTAGAATAACATCAATGGTGGATCCTTCTTAATAATATGAGACAAGATGATGTAATTGACTCCATGGAATAGGATGAGTTTAAAGGGATATTTTTTATTAATTAGTTCCCCCATATTCTATGTGAAAGGATGACTAAAGACTTTATCAGGCTGAAATAGAATTATGGTGAATCTATTTGTACTAAGAATACAATTTTAAAAGACATTTATGGGAAACTTATGGTTTAATCATTAGACTAGAAATACAAATTGATCAATTCTTTGGTGGATAAAGAACAATTCTTCGAAAGGAATTAGATATTAGAGACTTTGGTATCCTTGAAGAAGACATTAAATGTCCACTAAAAGTATAAATGTAAAGTAGAGGTTACAACCATTCACAAGGTTTTGATAAGAAAAGGAAGATGAAGTATCACGAGAATTCAAATAAATCACATAGTGTAAAGAAATATCAATTACCTAAATTTTATAAATGTGAGAAGAATTACTCAGTTGAATTCCTAAAAGTAAAAATAAGGTTTTAAAAGTGTGGGAAGCCTGACCATCGATTTAAATAATAAAAAAGTGATGCAAATTCGATCATAAATGAAATGAATGGAGAGAGATCTCTACAGAATGAACCATCCACACTCTAGTGTTTCATGTTCAAGGAGTTTGGGTATTATGAGAATCAATTCCCTAAAACATTGGATAATATAGATGATAAGACACAACAACCCACACAGATTGAGGAAAAAGGGAAATCTTATACAGTCACAATAAATAAAGTCAATCATGATAATTAGGGAAAACTTATACTCACCTAATTAGTTGGGAATTTCATGTTTCATTTTGTATGAGTGAGCCATATGAAAATATTATTTTTAATCCTTTGGTTAAATTTCATGTGATTATCTCCATATACACGGATTCTGAAAAAATAAAATCACATTTAACATTATATTGGTAGAATGATGAACGAAAACTTCCAATGAAAATATTTTTATATAAGATAAGAGATTATATAAGGAATAAATGGTGAATTAAATTTTGGAAGATTATATATCTCCATGTAAGATTAAATTATGAGTTATGAATACCATTATGGGTTTATGGGATTAAGGTTGATCATAATCTCAAAGTCATTGAATCCCATTTTGATGTTTCATATGGTTGGAGTTTATCAAGATTAAATATATTTTAAGAGGAATTTATGGCAAAACAAGTCTTTTGTTTTTTATATTTTTTAGTAACAAAGTAATTTTTGGAGTATTTCCATTATAATTAATATAAGTATGATTAAATGTACCATTAAAAATTATGGTTTATATTATCTTTTATGTTTAGGTAATTATGGGTTGTATTAAATCAACTTAAAAAAACAACACACATCATTACTATCAGAGAAGATTTATATCTAGATCCACTTTCTAGATTAAACATTAATGAAGTGGTGAGGTTTCAGGGAGTACCACATTTAATTGTATATTATCAGGATATGATGTTTAACTTGAAGTTTTTGTAAAGTCCTTAGCAATATCTTGATATAGAGTTGAGTTTCAACACTTTGAATTATCCTTAGAAAGATGTCCATTTTGATAGAAAAATTAAAACCATAGAGAATATTATAAGATATTTTTCTCTAGATTTCATATGTGTTTCAAATCAATACCTTCTTATAGTTGAGTTCTCTTGAAACAATATCTTTCACTTGAGCATTCAAATGGATCCTTATGAAACCCTTTATGGAAAAAAGTGTTGAACTCCAATAAACTAAAATGAAGTTGAGGAAATAAATCTTTTGTGACATGAGATAGATAATGAAAAGGAATAGAAGTTTATATCCATTCATAAGAACATACATGTTAGAAAAGGTTGAAGTTTTTTATGGTGATTATCCTAGACATGATCTAGAATTTGATGTTAGTGAGAAGGTGTTTCTATAGATTTCTCCATAGAAGAAAGAATAGAAAAATAATTCCTAGGTATATCAGTCCCTTTGAAATTCATGAACATATCAGGTTCATAACATATCTATTAACATTTCCACTAAACCTCTATTAGGTTCACAATGTCTTCCATGTATATCTATTGAGGAAGTACATAGATAATATATCACATGTACTGAACATAGAGGTTATACTATTGGACCATGATCTTTCTTATAAGAAACAACCAATGGACATTCTATATCAAATAGATAATTTTCTACAAAACAATATCACTCACTCGATCAATTTTTTGTGGTGAAACAATTGTCTTTAGGATGCTATGTGGGACATGAGGATGTAATGTGAAAAAATTATCCTTAGTTGTTAGTACTAATGTGATGAAATTTTAGGTTGAAATTCATTTTAATGGGTGTAGAATGTAAAACCCCTAGATTTTGTGATTTCTTTAAATAAATTTAATCCATTTGTTTTTTTTGTGTTATACATAACACTGATTTTAGATTGAATTACATGCAACATCGAGTTTTAATGAAATTATAAATATTATTAAAATATTTTTATTTAATATGTTAGTAATCACTCAACTATTTGAATGGTGGATTTGAATGTGATTAACTAAATTATGAAAACATATTATCAAGAAATGTATATAAAATGATTTTTTGGAAACCATTTCATTAGAAATGAAAATATAAATTGTTTGAAAATAAATGATATCTTTTTCTAAATAACTATTTTTATTAAAATAAATGAGTTTTTGTGAAATAAATTTAAAAAATTATTTTTATGAACGATTTTAATGAATTTTATATATTACATATTCAGTATAATGTTTTACATTCATCTTATGTGTTTTTTATATAATATAAAAGAATAAATCCACTATTATGCTTAAAATGGTATCTTTCTAAAAAGAAGCTTTCTCAACTTTGAGAACTTATTTTAAAATTTATATTTTTCAAAACTCAGAAAATATATTTGAAAAAATTAAATTAATTTTTTAAATCATCATTTAAAAATTATATTAGGTTGAATTCTTGATAATTTTCTAAGAAGATAATTTTTTTTGATGAATAGTGAAAATACTGGTTTTTATAAAGAATTATAATTTCTTTTAAATCATTTAAAAATGTAAAAATATTTGAAAGATGGATTTAAAGGTAAAATTAGTTCAATAATATATCTATTAATCCAACATAGTTTATTTTAATCAATATAATGTTGAATTATTCTATAAAAATATTTTAAACTTTTGAACATTTTCTATTTGGAAAACTGATTTCTCATCGCGTCTAAGGGATTAATTTTATATTAAATTTTTAAAATTATATTAATGGAAGTTGGGAAAAATTATTTCATATTTTTAATTTGAATAATTTGTATTACGTAATAATTTCAACTATATTCTTGACCCTAATGAATAGTAAAAAAAGTAACAATTATTTATCATAGTAAAGGTAAAAATCAATTTACTCGAGTGTTAAACTAAAATATTAAGGGTTATAAATGACCCAATACTTGTAAATAAACTATTGGATGTAAATATTTAGATATTATATATTATAGGATATATAATTTACTATTTGTTATCATTTTTTCATGTGAAAAATTTGGGTACACATTTTTCTGTTCAAACATTAAAGGTGTTCCACTCACCTCATCTATAAAAGGCCACCCCCTCTACTCTCATTTTCAAATTAAAAAACTCATTATTTAAGACAATAACTTAAAAAATATGTTCCTCAATTCCTTAATATCATCCAATAATAATTATTTTGGTCAAAAACCCAACCTAATAATAAATTTGGTGTGATCCAATATAAGTTTTCTGAAGAAGACACAACATCACTAATAAAGCGTTTTATTTTATTTCTTCTTCCATATCCAAAAAATGTTATAAAAAATGATAATATGAAGTAATTTAAATATAATTATATAATATTATGTTAATTAAATAACCAAAATAATTATCATCTTTCATTAAATGGGATACAAAATCATCATTTGTGGGTACACCGAACTACCTCCTTGTGAACCAATGTTATTCATTTTCCATCAGCACCTCTCACAGCTGGATATAATTATGAATTTATTTTTTATATTTGATATTTATGATAATATTATTCTTTTTTAATCATGGTATCAGATATTAATTCTTACATTCCCTTATTTTGGAAAATGATAACATCGTTCGTGTGTATGGTGGACTACCACCTCCTGAAGAGATGTGATTCATTCATGCATTACATGGTAGGTAATAAGGATGGATTTAATGAAAATATGTGATATATATATATAATAAAAATTATTATTTAATGGTAATATATTATTTATCTTTATTTATTTAAAACCATTGATAAAATGGAAACAACATTCATGCGTACATATGACCTACCGTCTCCATGAATAACATATTTAATTTTATATCTCTAACTATTATGGACTAATATAAATAAATATATAATAAATATATATGATATTAATATCATGTTTCAAATTATGGTAATTATTGATCCATGATAAAATTAATAGGATTTAAAACAAAAAATGAAAACATACATGAAGAAACAAAGAAGTTATTGCCCGAAATGTGACTTTAACATGGAATTTTTAATCAATGGGTAATAAAAGGTCATAAGTAAACAATATATAGAATGAAATATATAATTACGGTCCTGTAATAGATATATAATAAAATTATATTTATTTTAATTTATTTTTCAACTTTTACAAAGGAATTCAAGACTTAAGGTAAGGGATTTTCATCTCACTTTTTACTTTTTGAGGCACATGCCATATTCACCACCTATTTATTTTATGTGGTGTATATACTCCACATGAATATATTTTATGATTATAAATATAAAAATTATTCATATTTACATATCCATTTTATGATATCTCTTCAATTTTACAAAAGTGGTAATGGTTTTATGATACGATCTCATCATTTATCAGGGTTATTTATGTTTATGCTTCCGATAATGAAATCTTGTAACCCATATCTCAATAAAAACATAAAATTTATTCTCTTCTGGTTATGTCATGATAATAGATGTTTTCACTTCATTTTTTATCTCCTTATGTACTCAAGATTTCAAAATAATGTTTTTTAAGAAAAATATTCTTTAGTTTTCTTTTTAGTTGAAAATTCTTTTTTTTTCAATTTTTTTTTCAAAAAATGTTTCCAAAAATATTTTTAACATTATATAAATGATTTATTATAATTTTTTTTACCCATATTTAAATTTATAAAAATTTGTTTGAAATAAATATTCATATCTTTTTCAAAATAATGGTCTTTTGGATTTTACAAAAAATGTGAAAGGAATCATTACTTTAATGTGTAAAAAATGAATGGTATTTTATAACTTCATGACAAACTAATTGTATTTAAATATTACTTTATAAATTTCAAATTTAAATTAAAAAAAAATGGATTTAAAATTTTTTTTATGATTTTTTTGTTTTAAAAAGTTATTTTTTAAGAAAAGTTATTTTCCTTAGGAAATATTCCAAGTGTCTTTTAAAAATCATTTTCCATCTAAGATGACATCCTTCGGTGTTACTAATTATTTAATAGAGATATGATCCATGAATAAATTTTTTATTATTTATCTAAATGGTTTATGTTTATGATGAAAATATGTTTATGAAACCTGTTTCCATTCCACAGGTTGTACCATGAAAAAATACTTATGAAACCCAATTCTTATTCCTTGAGTTATGCCATTATGAATAGATGATATATATATAAACCATTTATTTTCATAGGTTATGATATGATGGATGTTTTATGATATATTTTCACACATTTATGATTTTAATTATGTGATGGTGGTTACGTTATAACCAAGGATAATGGTTATATTATAAACAATGAAAGTGGTTATGTTATGACCTATATGGTGTTACCTACATCTCCCCACAATTTATTGGGTAATGATTAATGTTATATGAGATAAAAGTGTATAGAATAGGTTCTCCTAAGCCCAAAGTGGGTACATGTGACATTATCCCAATCTCAAAAGAGGGTACATTGGATGTTATCCCAAGCCCAAAAAAGGGTACACCGAAGGTTATCCCATTCTCGAAGTAAGTACACAGGTGGTAAGCCCAACCATAATGTGTTATGAATATCTTGGTGGGTAGAATTGATATATGATATTATATTCTTATTTATATGAAAAAAATATATTCCTTATACCAATGTTATGTTGTCATGGATCATGTTGTTTGATTCCATTATGATTCACATCTTATGAACTACCAAGATTTTTTCTATGACTCAAGATTATGTTTTTTATATGTAGGTTATGGTATTAAAATATTATTCTCATTTTATCATAATCTTATTCTTATGATATGTTGATATCACCCTAATTTACCCTTATTGAGAATCTAAGATCATCATTTCTTATCTTTCCTTTCCCTAGGTTATCATGAATGGAATTATGTATGATATGTCTAAAAAGGGTAATAGATGTAAATAACTTAGTGGAAGATGACATAGCTCACTTAGGGACCACTTGTTTCCATGTCCATGTTTCCAAAGGCACTAGTCCTAAATTACTATGGTGTGGATCATTATGTTATGTAATGAATATTCTTCTATGAAGATTTAATATTTATTATGAGAAGTTTGGGCTCTATAGATTATTAGTTGGTGGAATTTTGTATGAAAACAAAACATCATTATTAAAATATCCTTTATAATATTAAAAAATATTCCATGATTAAAGTAAAATCGAAATTGGAATACTGGGGTTACCTTACTAAAACTTTTCGTACCTCAAAGATACACTCATATTCCCCATTGATCATATAACAATAAAATACTGATTAAGAATAATAGAAAATCCATTATATAAATCTTAAATGAAAAATATTTTATTTGGTGGTCCTTTCTATTAAATATCATGATATGGAGTCACAATCCAATATAATGGAAATTATTCACTACACATCAAGGACTATTATTCCTTATTTCATAATTTTCATAAGTACATAAAATAGAAAAATATTAATCCAAATAATCTATCCTCTCAAAACAACCCCTTGCTCTTAAAAATTAATAACAAAAAAATTCTTAATATAATTTTATATAATGTGAGATAAAAACTTATAAATTATATTAAAACAATAGATGGTATATGAATATAATGTTCTCTATAAGATAAAAAAACTTGTAAATGGGAAAATATAGTACCATTTAAAGAAAAAGGTAAATATTTATCCTTGTAAAAAATCATGACACATTTTATAATACTTATACCAATAATATCTGTTGTTACTAAAATGAAATAAAAGGAAAAGCCATCAGAACTATGATATTTATTATTAATTAATATAAACTTTCCTCACAAATATCCTTTCTATATACTTCTATACAATGTATAAAATATTCTACAAATTCTACTACATAAATTTCTACACACAATTATTCATTTATCTCTATTTTGGCCAAGGGTATATAATATTCATGAGATATAATTAAGAAAATAAAAAAAATAAAGTTCTCAAGAGTCTAAAACCCATGTTAATGTTCATTTTTAATCTTTCCAATGAGAATTATTTATTTTCTTAATTTTATACAAGATTTTTTTTTGAATTTTTGAAACACTCATTCAACCAATGAATCTTTGATCAAAATTGTAAATAAAAGTTCTCTGATTACTATATTTTATTTTCAATAAATAAAAACTCATGGTTTATAATTTTCAACTTTTTTATACAAAAATTATATATATCAATATTATTATAGTTCATGTATGACTTCCTTAAATTTTTAATGAATAATGGGATTTTTTAAATGAGTTATTTATTACTTTTAAAGAGACGTTAAGGAAAGGAAACTAAAAATTATTGATAGTTTTTATATTTTTATTCATAAAACTATGATTAACTTGAATATAAAATCCATAAACTTTACAAAAAATCCCAAATCATAATGGGAATATTACCTCTAACTACCTACATAAAAGTAACATCACAATTTCACTGATCAAAGAATCCCATGGGATGAAAACTGAATAAAAGATTATAAATTATATAGTGATAATTATAATAATATAGTACACTAAACAATCTATTTTTTTAAATTTTCATCATTCTAATTCATAGAAAATATTAGAAACATGAATTATGATTTATGATCAAAAACATTAAAAGTATATTTAATTTTATTTAATTATTTAACTCTTTAAAAATTATCATTATCATATAAAGTTGATCATTTATATAGGATTAATAATTAATGGTCACTAAAAAAATCCAAGGATTTTAAATGATATAATGATTTTCCTAAAGTACTTCTATAATTATTATCGGTTTCCTATCATCGAAATCCTATACAATGAAATATACAATAGATTTACCAAAAAAAATTATTTTACTATAAATAGGATTTGAAAAGAATAAAAAGATCCCAAAATATTATTTATTACGATTGATATGATATAATATATTATTATTCTAAGAATAACTAAAATTATTATTCAACTTCCACATCATTTCACACACTGTCAAAAGTAGGAAACAAGAGTAGGATTTTCTAGTATCTGGTGAGAGTAGAAGTTTATGAGATTATTCCATGAGTGGTGGATTGATGTTTCCAAAGGATAAGAGGACATGTGATTTTAAACTCAGGTTATTACATCCACATTTTTTGATCAGGTAAAGGTTAGACATGAGCCATATTGAAATTTCATTTTCATGTGAGACTGACTCAAAGGAAATGACCCAGTTCTAGGATGGTCACAAATAGAGGATGGATTTTTGTATGTCCAAGGCAGGGAAGTGGTACTTAATTCCATGAAAGTGAATACGATGAGGGAGTCTCATCCCCCATAATGGGTGAATCGCCTAAGAAAACCATGATGTATCATAGTATTTGATTCCACTTCTAGTGTCCTGTTATGATGAATGATATAACCTAATTTTTTTACCATTACCTTACATTCCATAGGATGATTAAGGTGCCTTAGAGACCAATTTGGTTGCTTCAAACCATTCTATTTAATATATAGAAATGAAACAAATTGACTATAGAAATCATTATAGGATAAACCAAGACCCTAAGGGGATATGATGCAGTGTGAATTGTTATAGAATAAATGAAAAATGTTATGAAACTCTTTCCTATTTGAGAAAATTAGTTAATGGATGATAGTGGAAATCTATTTTTGTGTGATATAGTGAAATGGAACGAGGTACCAATGATCATTTAATGGTTTTGAGATACATATTTAATGTAAATCTTTATGAAATACCTATATAATTCCATTGGTTCCCAGTTTAGGATGAGTATAAATTATTAGTCACATATAGGTGAAAATACTTAGTGGATGATTCAGAAACATGAATATATTATCATCACATGAGTATAAATTTTTTATGAGCATGGGATAACCATACATACATGTAAGAGTGTTCATATAAAATAATATTTTTGGATGAACTCTAGATAAAACCCTTTATGTATTTATATGATAGATAATTTTTCTCACTAATGTATTGGTTATAATCAGGTGTGTTAGTCGTGGTTGGGCTGTGCATGTATTGGTTATAACTGTGTTAAACCAATTGATCCAATAAAAATTGGTTTTTTATTGGAGGAATTAGTACTCTTATTCCAGTTAAAGGTGATCTCCCATAGTGTTATCCATGGGTGATTAGTTATTTATATGAGTATTTTCTATATTAGGGAATTAATATGTAATGAGGAAGGGTATACAAGTTCTATAGTTTTTTCGATTTGTGCGATATCATAGAAAAAATAAGTGCAATGACTTACCAACTAGATATTACTTCATGAAATCTCTGAATGAATGACTCATTTCATTTGTAAATGATCTATAAATACATGATAGACTCAAAACATTTAATTGAGAGAGGTGATTTTAATTTTATGTAGTTGAATAATTTGAGGAACGATGGGTGTGTACCATGAACATGAGTGAGAATCTGTTTTGTAGGAAGAAAATGCCTCTTATCTGGGTATTGGGGATGCATGGTCTTGTCTTATGTGAAACCTATAACTAGGATTCAAATGTGCATGTCTAGGGTCCATACCAATTTGGTGAGGGTACCAAAAGATTATTCATATAGATTTAATCCCCTTAGAGTGTGAGTTTATAATGTTAGAAAAATTTATTCATGAATTGAAGGATCATTTTTACTTCTATGAAGTTATTCATGGATTATTTGAGATATTTTAATGGGGAGTTAGTCTAAATATGTGTTTGAAAAAGTCTACTAGGGTCACCAAATACTTATTTTTAAGTATAGGGGACTAGGAACCCCTGGAAGGCCATTTATTACTAGGTGGACATGAAAGTTCTTTTATTGATCCTAGGTTCCCATATTCCACCCGTTGAGGGTGAATTTATTGGTTGGTGAAGCATTGTGTACCCAGTACATTCTGACTAGGTACCTAGTGTATTTTAGGATGGTTTTGTATTAATATAACTTTTTAAATATCCCCTAAAACACCCACATCATGCCTTCCCCTCTCCACCTAGACCCATACTTCAATTATTCATGATTCTTCCTCCTTTATTTTCTTCTTATGATCATAAATGATTCTTCAAACTCTATGTGTAATTTCATTTGTTATCTTTTATTTTTTATGGTATGGCTAAGCCCATATATGTCTTATGTGCAGCCATTAGTATTTGTTTCCATTTATCCCATGGTAAATACCTAACTTTAAGTGTTTATTTCTAGAATAATGAATTTATAGGGTTAGTATTAAATCCAATGATATGTTTTCGAAAGGGGGACATATTAATAATGTTATTGAAATTCAATTCTATATTAAAATATTTATTAACAGTTCTATGGTATATCATGCACACAGGCATGTTTGTTGGGAAAATATGTCATGTTTTTTTCTCAACAATTCTGAATGAGTATGAACCAATATAATGGACCCCATAGTGGGGTGTTATTTATAAAATGACTCAGGTATGGTAAAATACCTTTTTATTCCAAGCCATGAGGTAGGGTTGCCTACTCAAATTAATTAATCCTAGTGTTAGCTATTCTGGAATAGATGAGTCTTGGGTCATATTATGGATTGTTTCATGAGGATAAGTAATGAATTCCTTCAAATTTTAATGTTTTGGGGTAATTAAAAATGTTTATTATTAGTGAACTAGAGTGGTAAAATTGGGATAAACCAAATGATTATCTTTATGGCATCCTTTTTTCTCTGATGTCTAGTTGGGTGTAAGGGTTCATAATTGGGAAATACATGATTTATTGATGTTTAGATTTAATTTTACATTTTGAGTTAGGACTAGTAAAGTTTTGAAATAACACTGAGTGAGAATATGGTTTCATGTGATGTGATGGAATAGAATTTTGGGTGTTGAGACTTACATGAGTGGCATGTTTGAGAGCCAATATGATGATTTATGGAATCCCATTAGTGAGTGGGTGTAGTTTGGGGATTCATATCAGACTTTATGAGTGAACTCCCATTAGTGAGTGGGTTTTCCTAGGACTCAATGTGGGAATCAATGTGATACTTAATACTGGACTATGAATTCATTTAAAAGGAATAAGTCATGTTTTTTGAGGTATTTGGGCCATGAGATGATTCTTCCATCTGAAATGGAGACAAAGCAAATGTGGTTGGTGTTTATGGTGGCCTCGTTGGCATAAGATGATCCAATAGATATGTATGCCATTTTCATATCTATTATTTCTATAAATAACTCTTGTACAATTAATTCCATTATTCTAAGGATGTTTTTGTAATGTCAAACTATTTTTATTAATCATACCCTATATGAGTGTAACGTCTCAGACCTGGTTCACTCTTGAGTAACTATACCTAGTTGGACACAATACCTCAATCACGCCTCCACATACACCAATTGAAACTAATTAGAAGAAAGGGCCTAGCTTGTGTCTTTGGGGAGACTATTCCCTCTGGCTAGAGGGGATAACAACGGTGAAAAAGTGGAACAATTAAGGAAATCATAGTAATACTGAATAAGGAAGTAGAAACAAGCATATGCATCAAATCAATAAATACTCACCAAATGTTTTAAAGTATATAATATATAAAAGTTGATGGAATTTTCCAATAAAAATGGTAAAATATGCATACATCGGAGAAAGAAGATGGTACAATACATGATATACAATGGAATCAGAAATGGGAAAAACTATCCAATAATCCCATGTACTGAATAACTCATATGATACCAAGATCCCATCCTATTTCAAGAAGTTAGGTTTCCAAAGAGGGAAAATTCCCCTTTTCCACACCTGAAATCATATAATATGCCCAGGTGCAAACATCGGTCTTGATTGGGTGTGAGATAAATATCTGTAGGCCACCACCAATGGTGTCTATACAAAAATAGTGTATGTAGATAAATTGTAACATTGTGCTTGTATATTAAAAGTAAATAAATTTGAATGCAAAAAATCTACACCAGCTTCAGCCTCAGCTGGTGTCTCTAAACAATAATTTATATAAATAATTACGTTTCAATTTATAATAAGAAGAGAAATATAAAGGTGTCAGCAGTAATGTAAATGGGAATGATAATAACAAAGTATCCACAATGAAACCATGTAATACTTGACCATAGAAGGTTTATCCAACTCATGGTATACAACTAAGAAACCTACTATAAGAAAATAAGTGTAATATAAGTGGTAACCCTAATATATTCCATTATATGTGTTTATAATTGAGTCTATGGAGAATTTCTATAATAAACTTGTGCTCAGAGTGACTGGACCCAAGGAGAATTATATAAGTAATCTCATGTCAGTAGAAGTAGTGCTAAATCCAAGGAGTGTATCCAATGAATTATAATATTCAAAAAAGAGTCAAGTGAATGTTTTATACAATACCTAGTCATTCATGTTATAAGATAAAGACTAGATTTGTTAGTGGTTATATCCCATCAAAATCAACTCAATGAGCCAGGATGGAATCATTTGAGTGTTCAAGGCATTCCTTTAGGAATCAAAGGAGGGATCAAATTACACCATTCATATGAAGAAAAAAATAAATATATGAAATAATAACCTTATATATTTAGTATATCATAAATTATTTTAGGCCATGTAAAACTAATTGAAAATACAATTAATTTGGTTCATTCTATTACCTTTCATCATACGTGACAAGGTTAAATAATGATATGTAATCAATTACCAATCCAATTACATTTTACAAAGACAAGTGATATATATATACATACTTTTTATGTAATGATTTAAAGATTTATTTCCTAATATGAATACTTATCTTGATAAAGGTCAAGTCAAGTGCACCCGAATGGTGTCTCATGAAATTATAATATAGGTAACTAATGACATAATAAATAAATCACCCTAAAATGTGTGGTTGGAATTGAGGTCGCAACCTCCAAGGATATACATAGGTATAAAAAGAGATATAAAATAATATGTAGACAAATTAAATTAAATAATATTAATTTTAAGGAGAAATACCCTGAGAGACTAGAAATCACACAATAATGAATATTTATAAATGGTGAAACTTTAAGTGAAAAATCATTGACCCCCTATCTTACCATTTTAGAAGATTCCTTGTCCCGTATCCTCCCTTGGTTCATATTGGAATAAGAGAAAATAGAAGAATAAATGAACACCCTAAAAAAGGGCATATGACCCCACACCAAAATAACACCAAAGATGGTGAGATAAATAAAGGAAATAACGAAATAGATTAAATCTCTTATCAAGAATGATCCGAGGAAAATGTTGGATCGATCAGTAATCAGATGGATAAGATCCCCCACGTCCTAGGTTAGGAATGGGAGAATAGATAAATGGGAGAAGAGAGGGTATGTTTCTATGTCTGGGAGTGAAAATAAAAAGAGGGGTGAGTTATAAATAGAGATGGGAAAATGTCATTTTCACTAAAAAAATATTGATTCACACAGTTTTTCTACACAGTTGTCCAATCTAAGATCCAACTATGCACCGAACTCTACCCAAAGACACCCCTATCACAAGATTGGTTAATAGTTAGAATAACATATTGTATATCATGAGAAACCCCTTTATCTCATTTCTATGATGAGTTGCACTGTCATATAGCATAGGTCACATAGTTAGGGAAAATCGTGTGGTAATAAGTTTTACTAAAAAAACAACCTGCATTATTTAATGAAACTATATGGACTAGGCTACACAGTTTCTACTAACCATGTGGCACAACTATTTTCACTAAAAACTGGGCCTCCAAGGCTATTGGCTCTAAACAAGACATGGACACCCCTATTTCCTCTATAACCTCATTAAGAATTTCCATTAAAAAGGAATTTAAACATAATAATAAAGGTTCAGTACCTCGAAGAAACACTGTGTTATTATAGTATACCCCCTAAAAATAACTTATCCCCAAGTTTCCCTTCCAAGGGCAGTAAAACTTCATCTGAGAATAATTTCAGCCACTGAGCACATACATACGCTTCATCCTCCCAAGTCTCATCCTATACATGCATGTACTTCCATAACACCCATACAAAATATATAAATCTTCCCCAGAGATCCTTTTTTCTCTGATCAGTGATGCGAATGGGATAATCAAAAAAAGAATCATCAACATCCAATTCCATATCCTCGATATCAAAAGTATGAGAGTGGTCAGAATGGTAATGAAAAAACTATGAAACATGGAAGATATCATGAATAGAAAAATAACTCTAAGGTAACAACAAAAAATAGGCTCCCAAATAAATTCACTCAGAGATCTCAAAAGTCCTGAAAAAAATGAAGTGGTGGATTCCCTCACCTATGTATCAATTTATGACTAAGCCTGGGTGATACCTGAAAGAAAACATAGTCCTTGACCTTGAACATTAGAGGTCATTTATGATTATGGACATATGATTTCTGTCTAGACTGAGGAGTATCTATCCACTTTCTAATTTTCTTCATCTGCTCAAAATTCTAAAGCACAATATGAGGACCGAGTAACCCTACCTACCTTTACTATAGCCATAAAAAGGGGAACTACATGGCTTACCATATAATTCCTCATATAAATCCATCTAAATTATACCATAAAATATATTATTGTTGGAAAAATAGATGAGGGACATATATTTAGCCCAATAACCACCAAAATCAGGGACACATACTCAGAGCAAGTCCTCTAACACCCATATAGACCATTTTGACTGGCCATTAGTCTGAGGGTAAATATATGTTCTCAATAGCATCTGTGTACCCAACTATTTTGTTAACCCTATGAAAAAATTAATGTTAAATGAGCATCCTAATCAAGATTAATAGTACATGGGACACCATGTAAGAGTATAATCTCACAGATGTACAATCATCCAAGATTGCAACACCATGAGTTTTTCATGAACCTTTTTTTTGAATAAATTAAATTTCTTTGATGACTTGTGTTATATGTTATTGCATGTTAATCTTTCACTACACATGACACCCACTCAGACTTGTTTACATGAATCTTTGAGTTTCTATAAAATATCATTTTATTATTATACTTATTTAAAAAAGAAAATGTAACCTATCCATTACAATGTAAGGTATGAACAATATTAACTAAATTAAGAAATTAAGTTTTACACATAATTCTTTGAGCAATTAATTATAAATTAATGTAAAACCCTTTTTAAAATAAATGGAAACTTGTTCATGAAATATTATATAAATGTGCATGAGTGTGTTTTATAATAATAAATAATTAAAAAATAAATATTTATGAATTATATTAATGAGAATAATATATAATATATTCAATCTATTGTTTAATATTCATCTTTTGTTTTTTATTGACAATATATAAGAACAAGACCAATTTTACACATAAAAGAAGTATTTTTTTTAAAAGGTGTTTTGATACCTTTTGATAGAACAATTATTTTAAATATAGTTTTTAACACTTTTATAAATTCTATTTTAAAATGTAAATTTCATATTTTTACGTGGGATACAAAAATTTATGTTGGTTTAATTTTTGGTATTTTTTTGATAAGTTTCATTTTTTGATGAATACTAAAAATACTGATTTTTAATTGATGTTTTTTAATAAAAATAACTAATAGTGTTAATTTATATATTTGATTGGTTTTAAAGTATAATTAGATCAAATTTTTGTTATTAAATCCAAATTAGGTCATTGGAATCAATTTTACATTGAATTTGGATATAAAAACAATTCAATTTTTGGGCTTTTTCACTTTAAAAACCAATTTTATCATTTCATCAATGAGATTAAATTTAAACTAATTTTATCCAATTATATGTTTTGACTTGTGAAAAATTTATTCCATATTTTTAATCATAAGGTCCAATTTAGTAATTAGGACCCTTTTTTATACAATATGAATCGTAACTTTGGTAATTTTTATTGCCCCGACTAAAGGTAAAATCAAGTAATTAAGGGTAAAAATAATATTATAAAGATTATAATAATACCCTAACACTTGATAAAATATTATTGGTTGAATTTAATTATAACCATATCACGTAATTATTTTAAATTAAATTTTTTTATAGGCACTTGTCCATGAAAATGATTTAGATATTATTGAAATCAAAGAGAGTGACAAAACGTCACACTCTTAAATTTAATATGTATAATATTTTTAATATGGGGATAAATAGAATATATTATTGACTATATATATGATTATTAAATATAAATTGTATATCTATTTCATAAAAAATTATTTTTAATTTTTAGTAAATAAATATTTGTCTTAAATAATTACAAAATGATGATTCAATAATTATTCAATTAATGAAACAATCAATGAAATAATATTATAAATATTAAAATGAATATAATTTTACATAATTTGGGTGATAAAATAATTTTTTTGGTGAATATTACATGTTATAATTATATTAAATGAATTTTATCTAAGTTATATTTCTCTATTGATATTATTAAAGTCAACTTAAAGAATAGTGTCAAAATTGACACTTAGGATATTTTATAAAAATAATATTTTATTAAATTAATTAAAAATAATAAAACATATTTATAAATATAGATAAATTATAATATTGAATAAAATGTTATAAATCATTCATTTATTATTTAATTACCATCAAATAAGTAAAAATTACAACCTTTTAATATAGAATAATTTTTTACCTTTGTTGAAATTAAAATAGGATACGTAAGGTTTAAAAAACTATTAGGTTTAAAATAACACCAAAACAATTTCGAAAAATATTTGTTGATGATATTAAAACAATATATCATCTTATATTCTAATACAAAGACTTTTGGAGGTATTTTTTATTAAAATTGAATTTATTATAAATTAATATTTTGTGGAAATTACAAAAGTTCCCCTCACATATCTTATTAAAGGGAACATTTTATTCTCTTTTCTTCACACATAAAAACCTATTTTTTTTCTAAAAAAATATGTCCTAATATCCTCCCAAAATACTTACCTTAATCTTAGAAGCCTACCATTGGGCATAAATCCAACTAATAAATCCCTTTGGTGAAAACCAAGAGGAGTCACCCAAAGAAGAGGTAACATCCTTTCACAAGATCTTTTGTTTTATTTTCATTATCCTCCCCCACAAATACTCTTATTACATGATCATATAATATCATAAGTATCCTCAATATAATTATATGTTTTTATTTTAATGCTTTAACCTACACTGACACACACTTTCATCAAATTGGTAAAGAACTTATCATTCTTGTGTACAAAGAGATGTTGTTGTTCTCTCCAGGCACTCTCGCACTCCCTCAGCTAGGGTTTTTCCACCCGATCTCGCTGTTAGCGACATTGGTTTATTTTACTTTGTTTTTATTTGTTGTATTGTGCTTTGTCCCTGGATCATTGCTTCATTTCTGGTTTCTTTTCAGTTTGAGTCCTTTTCATCATCATATTCCTTCCCACTTTCCATTTTGACACAATCCCCATGTGTTTTTCTTCCTCTGTTCCCTCATGAATAAGCAATTCAGCCTTCCTACATCTACCAGCTTCGTTATACGTGTCCTGTTTCAGACCTAAAGGAAATATCTTTGTGGAGGCCTCATTTCTAGGTATTTTAGGTGACGTTTCCGGTGGTCCTCTCATGACTGGGTGTCGGTCCTTCCAGCCCGTAGCGGCATTGGTCTGGTCCCCTGGCCTGTGCATTGATAAGATTATTTGTTTTGATCATAGCTTCGATAAGTAAAAGTGGTTGTGAGTGATTATGGGTTTTGTTCGTTAGGATGTCTATGGTTCTCTTTTGGATTTTCTTTGTGTTTTCTATGGCTGTTCGGTTGTAGATTGTGGTGTTTCGACTCTCATGGTGATGTCTCTTGGAGTTTAATGTCTATGGTGGTATTGCGATGTCTGGATCTCTACTTCATGATGGTTTCATACTCCTTCGCATCAATGTTGAGATGAAGTCACTAACAGCAGTGCCCGCGGTGGTTCCGATGGCTGATTTTTCTGGTAATGACCATGATTGTTGCTGGGTGTCGATGCTTTTACTCTACTGGCGAATCAAGATCCCAAAACTCTTATCTCGGTCAGATTTGAGTGGTGGTTTTCATGGTGTTTTGGGATGTGTATTTCGAGTGATTGTTTTCATTTCAGAAATTGTCGCTAGCGATGGCTTCATCACTGAATTTGGATTCATGCCACGATTGATCCTTGTGGTATTGGTGGAGGTAATTTTGGACCTACTTTGACTAGTTTGTTGTGTTCTTGTTCTAACATGGTGTAGTTTAGATGGAAATTATGATGGATTGTGATAGGTAGTGATGGAGATGATGATGGATAGTAGTATAAAGTGACGGGGAACATGAAGCGGGCTGGCACATTGCCTGAGATTGGTGTTGTTTCGGTATGAAATTTGGTATTTGAAATCTAAAAAAATGGGTGCGGTTATTTGGTTTTCACAATGGCAGGTTATGACTTTTCATCATGTTGGATTTGTGCTGTGTTTAAACTTATCTTTAAATGTGTCATTTGAAAATATAAAAATATGGATTGTGTGGGTGTTGTGTACAACAAACAACCGCCTCACGAAATGATGTTGCTCATTTTTCCTTCAACACATCTTAGGGTTATGAACTATGATAAAAAAATTTATTTTATATATATGATATTTATGATATATTTATTCTTCTATAATTTTTATATAAAACATAATTTATTTATTTCCACAGTTTTTAAGTATGATAACTTTGTTTGTTGACTTATGGACTACCACCTCATCAAAGCAACGTGATTCATTCACATTTCACATGGAATGTATTAAGGATGAGTTAGGAAAATGTTTACGATATATAAGGAATAATAAATCTATTGCAATTATTATATATATACATATATTTCATTTAATTTATTTCTTTCAAAATGATTATTAAAGGGAAACAACAATCATGTGTACGTACGACCTAAAATCTCCTTGAATGTTGAATTCCATTTCAAATTTATATTTTATTATATTATTATAAATATATTATTTATATCATGATTTAGAATTTTTAAATAAGTAAATCATGATCTAAATAAGAGGATCAAGAATAACATGCCAAAACAAGTGGATATTACTTGAAACATAACATTAAAATGGAATGGTTAATAAACATTTAATATAAGGACATAAGTAAAACATATTTGGTATGATGTAATTGAATAATGTTATATAATATATGTATGATAAAATTATATTAATTATAGAATAGATTTTAATGAATATGAATAGAGTCAAGACATAAGGTAAGGGATTTTTATCACTTTTATTTCCGTGGGACACATGACTTATACACTACTTGTTTCTCCTACGTGGAGTATATAATGCCCATGAATTTATTTTATAATTATTATGTATAGGATTATGGTATTTTATTATCTATATAAATTTCAATTTTCTTAGGGCATACAATTCTTTTAATTATAACATGATGATAATTTATTTCTCAATATCAACAATATTTGGGGTTATTTCATTTTAAATCTCTATTTGAGAATATTTATCTTACATATCCTTGTTTTCTATAAATATTTTATTTTTTCTAATAATCTCTTGTTTAGTTTTAACGTAATTTTAAAAAAAATTTTTTGACTTTTTACTACATGATTTGAAAGAAAACATTTTTTTCATTTTCCTAATGAGGTACTTTGTGACTTTTCCAACAAAGGTATGAAAGGAATGTTTGGTTTAACTTATATTACCTGAACATAATTTTCCTCCATAATGAAACATGAATTTTTTAATATTCCCTTAAATTCTTATAAAGTAATTTTTAAAGATAATTTTTTATTTTAAAATTGTGTGTCATTTTTAGAAAACAAAACATTTTCAATTAAGAAATGATATTTTCCTCAAGAGTTGTTTTCAAGTGATCTAAAAAATTTATTTTCCATATAAGATAAAATTATTTGATGTTACTTTTATTTTATTGGGGATATTTTTCAATAATACCATTATTATTATTTCTGTTAATGTTTTATTTTTATTATGGAATGATATTTATTAAACCCATTTCTTTTTTAGTGTTATATTATGATTAAATGATGTTTATGAAGTTGATTTCATTCTATGGGCTCTAATATGATGAATGGTTTATGTTCTTGTGGAACATATATGTTTGTTTTTGCATTATGTGATGGGTGGAACCTATGTATCCCTCCAATTCATTAGGTAAATATTTATATCTCATGAGATAGTTATGAGAATCAAGTTGAATGGTATGATACACTCTGGATGATGGGGAAACCGAATACACTATTTAAGATTGGGAAACCCAATCCACTATGAATAGACGGGGAAACTAACCACTTAAATGGAAAGGAATACGATGAGGGATGTTGGTGTTTCCTATACATTAGGTGTAGTCCCCATGAAATAGCATATTATGTTTTGAAAATGTGCCTTGACTTATAAAGAATGATATTAGATCTTTATGTGTCTCCCATAAATTCCATGTCATAATCTTATGTTATACTTTCATGGATTTGGATATGGATTCCCTTATGATTCATGTGTTATGAACTGCCAATAGTTATGGAATGACTCCTATTTATCCTCTTTGATATGCAGGGTATGATCTTCTATTTTCACAATCATGTTCTCATACCATTATCATCAGGATATGATTACACATATCCCTTGTTTACCCTTACTGAACATCTGATATCAACCATTTTTATGGTTCCTTTCCCTAGTTTATAAAGATATGTATTATGTATGATGTGTATAGAAGGGTTCTAGTCATAAATAATCTAGTGGGAGATAATTTAGCCCCTTTTGTACTAGTGTTTTTTCTATGTTTCCAAATAAACTAAAATAATACAGTCTTTGGGCGTTTATTTGTGTAATGTATTAAGTATTCTGCAAAAATGTTGAAATGTTAATGCATGTAAATTAAGGGTTTCCAAAATTAGTTTCAGAAAAAAAGTATAGTTTACCTTTGGAAACTAGGATGATAATACTTTGGTGATATACTTAGATATATTTTCACGGATATGTCTAAGGAGTCATAGATTAATGAAGGTGTCATAATTTAGACATCATATAAGTGGTTTTAATGATTATGTGGTTCCTCAATTTAAAAAATGTTTCTTCCTATATGATTTATTGGTTTTATTCAATGGATTAAACCCAAAGGAACCATATTAATAGAGATTTAAATGGACAATGCAACGATTTCCCTCTAGAGGAATTTCATTCTATAGGAGATGGAGTGAAAAATCTTATTACTATGATCACAAAATTTTTACAAGAAATGAACGATGATGGAATTAAAATGAGTGAAGGATGGAACAATATTCTATTGAGTCCTTCACAAGGAAGCACCCACCTTTTATCTATGGTTCTTATGAACCAATTTTTACTGAATAATGACTCAATACCAATGAAAAGATATTCTCTATTATATATTGTTTATAACATGAGAAATTCATTCTGGCTATTTATTGATTAGGAGAAGCAGGAAAGTGGTGCACGCTAATCAAGAATAAAAGTAAAATATTTGAAATTGAATCCATGGATTGGGATGAGTTCATGAAACTATTCTTCAATAAATAATTTTCTCATGTTCTTCATATGAATATGGAAAATGTGTTCCTTGAGTTGAAGCAAAAGGATGACGAATCCATCAGTACCTATGAGGATAATTTTAAAAGACATGATAGGTACACTTATGAAATTATCATCCCACATTAAAGTAAGGTTGAATCATTCTTCAATGGGTTAAATACATGTCTTATAAAGTTTTTATACATAAGATATTCTAGGAGCTATGAAGAGATTCTGCGTTGTGAAATCATGGATGAAATAGATGTTTGAGTTACATATCAATCTCATGGTTTTAACAATAAAAGAAAGATGGGGTTAAAAGGAGAATCTAAAAACCATGGATAAAAGAAGATGAGACTTCCATTATGCTCTATGTGTGGAAATAATCATGGAGTAAATTTTATTATGGGGTTTAATAAATGCTTTATGTGTGAATGGGAAGGCCATCTAACAATTTATTATTGATCCCATGGGAAAAAGTTGGCCAATGATGACAATGGAAGAAAATTTTCAAAAAATACACCTCCCACACTTCAGTGCTTCATGTTTTATGAGAATGGGAATTATTATAACCAGTGCCCAAACCCGAGGGTTAGTGATGATGATCGGCATCAGAAACCTCTTAAGCCATGGTAAAAAAAATCATGCTATCAATATTTATGATGAGGGGAGAGAGAGCAATGTGGTGAAAGGTACACTTACCATCCATTAGAAAACTTCTAATGTCTTGTTTGATTTTAGATCTACCCACTCTTTCATATCTAAAGAATTTTCTAAGTATGTTAAGACTCCACCAAAAAAATTATATGATGAATTAATAAGGAAAATATCAAATGGTATTATGAATTTATCTAAATTCTATGATTCCTCTCTGGTGTAAATTTGTGGGAATGTGTTTCCTGCAAATATTGTCATTCTTCCTCAGCTTTAATTTCATGTCATCTTAGGCATGGATTTAATTTATCTTATAATTCCACACATCAATTGTCAAGGAAAGGATACTACATTTGATGTTTCAATCCAACGTGTGATTTTAAATCAATATGATTATACATATGATCTTCCAATAGAGATTTCATGTAGTTTATGGGTATGAATTCCCATTTAGAAGGCTGTCTATCTGAAATGATTGGGGGGAAATTAAAAAACATGATATTCATATTGTTCTGGAATTTGTGGAAGTATTTTTATAATATTTTCCTAGTATTTTACATAAATGGGATGTTTAGTTCTTGATATAAACTCATATCTAGTTCGACACCAACTTCAAAGACTCACTCTTGAATAACACTCATTGAGTTGTAGGAATTGAAGAATAAACTCCAAGAAAAACTTGAAAAGGAATTAATTTGTCCAAGTGTTTCACATTGTCACTGATTATTTTTTTGAAAAATAATGATGGATCAATGTAACTTTGTATTTATTATTAGGATATGAACAATTTCACAATCAAGAACAAGTATCCTCTTCCCCATAATGGTGAGTTTTTTGATCATCTGTGTAGAGCTCAATACTTTTCCAGGATTGACCTTCATTTTGGATATCATCAATTGAGGGTTAAGAAAGGGGATATACCCAAGACAACATTCCATACAAGGTATGACATCTATGAATATATAGTGATGACTTTTGGTATTTCTAATTCCACTACCATCTTTATATAATTCGTGAATAGAGTCTTTAGGTATTACCTCGATCCGTTTTTTGGTTGTCTTTATATATGATATTATTATTTATTCAAAGAGAAATAAAGAGGATTAAAAACACTTGAAAATTGTTCAAAAGACCCAAATGAAGGAAAAACTATATGAAAATTTTAAAAATTGAGAATTTTGGATGAAATATATTTTGTTTTTGGGTTAGATAATCTCAATAGATGGTATAATAGTAGATCCATCAAATACGGAGGCTATTGAATGCTGGACTAGACCAATCACAGTGACTGATATTAATAGTTTTCTAGGTTTAGTTGAATATTATCAACAGTTTGTGGAGAATTTATGATGAATATATAATTATTTGACCATGTTAACTCAAAAGGGAGTAATTTTCCTCTGGAAATATGAATGTGAAGAAAATTTCAAGGAACTGAAGTGAATATTAGTCAATGCACCTGTGCTAAAATTACCCTATAATGGAGAAGGGTTTTGTAATCTATAATGATGAATCTAATAAGAGATTGAGATTTCCCCTTTTTTCAGAATAAAAAGGTTATTACTTATGACTCATTATAGTTATATATTCATGAGAAAAATTATCCAACTCATGATTTGGAGTTAGATATGGTATTTTTTTCATTAAATATATGGAGGGATTATCTTTATGGACAAAAGTGTGATATATATACAGACCATAAAATTCTGAAATACATATTCACACATGAGGAGTTGAACATGCACTGAGGATATAATTAGAGCTAATAATGGATTATGACTACTCATTACATTATCACAATTGTAAAGTGAACAGGGTGTCCTATACTTTGAGTTTAATGGATCATTCTAGATTATCCATGAAGAGCACCGAAAAAGATCCTATATTTATATATTTTCAATAGATGGATATAGAAATCATAAAATAAGGGGAAAATATTATCTTTCTCAACTGAATGTTCAACCCTCCTTCCAAGTAAAGATTAAAGAGATTCATAATGGAGATGTTGAGTTATAATGGAAGGTTAGAAATGCTCTTGAATTTAACCTTGATCAATATTGAATGATAAGGTCCAAGAATCCTATATGTGTTACATCATTAATATATTTAAAAAAGAATATATTAGAGGAATATCATAGTTCTTAATTCTGTTTTCATCCTGGAAGTATGAAGATGTATAGATATTTGTTGGGATACTTTTTGTTGGATGGAATAAAGATAAATATCTTAGAGTTTATATATATATTCTTGGTATTCCATCATGTTAAGTCTAAGATACAAAAAATAAAAGGGGATATTGCATTAGTTACACATACAAGAATGTAAATGAGAGAACATCACTATGTATCTTGTCATTGGAATCCCCAAAACTTCTAATGGGTTTAAGGCTATATGGGTGTTAGTCGATCTTATTACTAAGAATGAAAACTTCATTATTATCAGAGCAGGACATACATTAAAGAAGTGGTAAGCTTGGATGGATTACCAAATTCTATTGTATATGATCAAGACATAAGGTTTACCTCAAAATTAATTTGAATTATTCATCAAGCACTTGATAAGAAATTGAGTTTAAGAACTGATTATAATAATTAGACTGATGGTCTGTCTAAATGGATAATTCAAACCATATCGGATATGTTGAGATATTGTTCTCTGGATTTCAAAGGTGGTTGGGATCAACACCTTCCTCTAGTTTAGTTTTCTTACAACAATATCTTTCACTCAATCATTTAGATGGATCCTTATTAATCCCTCTATGGGTAGAAATATAGATCTACAATATGTTGTGATGAAGTTATAGAAAGAAATCTATTGGGATATAAGATCTCTAAAAAGATGGATGAGAAGGTTAAAACCATTTAACATTATATAAAAGTATCACAAAGTCAGTGGAAATGGTATCCTAATAACCGAATACATGATCTAGAATTTGATGTTAGTGAGACGGTGTTTCTATGATTTTTTTCCATGGAAGAAGGTTATATGGTTTGGGAAGAACAAGAAACTAAGACCTAGGTATATCAGTACAATTGAGACTCTTGATCATATAAGGACAGTTGACTATCACTTGGAACGTCCTATAAATCTATCTCAATTCCATGATTTATTCCATGTATATCTCATGAAAAAGTACATACATGACGCTTCACATGTACTGAACATAGAGATCATAGTACTAGAGTAGGATCTCTCTTATGAAGAACTACTAGTTAGGATTTTGGATCATACAAAGAATGTTCTATGAAACGAGAAAACTCATCTGGTCATTTTTTTAGAAACTACCCATTAAAGTAAGCTACATTGGAAGTTGAGGATATTATGAGGCAGATGTATCCTCATTTATTTGTATTATAAAGAAGAATTTTGAGGTTGAAATTCCTTTTAAGGGGAGTAGAATGTAACAAATTGTATTTTTTATGAACTCTTTTTAAAAAATAGATCAAATTTCTTTGATTTCTTGTGTTATACTCCACAATAAGAAAATATTTCACTATATACAACACCATCATAAATTTCATTACACACAACACTGAGTTTCTACGAAACATCATTCTATTATTATATTTATTTAAAAAGTAAAATTATAACCTTGCTATTAGAATGATATATATGAATAGTATTAAATGAAATATGAAATTATGGTTTATGTATAATTCTTTTAAAAATTAATCATAAATTAATGTAAAACCCTTTTTAAAATAAAAAGAAATGTTTTTTTGAAAAAAATATTTAAATGTGCACAATTGTGTTTTATCCCAATAAATAGACACAAAAAATCTTACTAAATTATATTAATGATATATATATATATATATAATATTCAATATAATTTTTTACATTCATCTTATGTGTTTTTTATACATGGAATAAGAACAAATCCAATTTTACCCATAAATGAAATATTTTTCTAAAAGGCGGTTTTTCTACCTTTTAATGAAACATTTGTTTTAAATGTTGTTTTTGATACTTTTAAAAATTATATTTGAAATAATTAATTTATTCTTTGAAATCGGGATATCAATATTTACATTGTTTTAATTTTGGTTTTTTTTGATAAGTTTCATGTTTTGATGAATTGTGAAAAATACTGAATTTTAATTGAAAACAAATTTTTCATCGAAATAATTTATATTGTTAAATTATATATTGGATTGGTTTTAAAATATAAATAGTTCAATTTTTTTTATCATTTAATCAAATTTAGGTCATTGGAATCAATTTCACATTGAATTTAGACATAAAAACAATTTAATGTTTTGGACATTTTCACTTTAAAAACACGTTTCTCATTTTATCAACAAGATTAATTTTAAATTAATTTTATCTAATTATGTGTATTGAATTGTGAAAAATGGATTCCATACTTTGTATTATAATCTCATAATTTAGTAATTAGGACCCTTTTTTGGACTATATGAATAGTACATATAGTAATTTTTTTACCACACTTGTGGGTAAAATCAGGTAATTAAGAGTAAAAATAATATTATGAATACTAGAAAATACCATAAAAATTGCTAAAATATTATTTTAGAAATTTAATTTCACCCATATCAACTCAGTATTTTTAATATATTTATTTAATGGAAACTTTTTCATGAATATTATTTAGATATTATTAAAATCAAAGGGAAAGAAAAAAATGTCACACTCTTACAGTTAATAAGTAAAATAGTTTTAATATGGGAATAGATAGAAGATATGATTGAATATATATATATTATTATTAAAGATAAAATGTTTATCTACATTATGTAAGTTTTTTTTAATTTTTATTAAATATATAATTATCATAAATAATTACAAAATGATGATTGCGTAACTATTTAATTAATGAAATGGTCAATTAAATGATATTAAAAATATTAAAAGAAATATAATTTAGATTAAATAATTCTATAAATTAATTTTATAAGTGAATATTAAATTTTCGGGGTGAATTAAATACATTTTTTAAGTTATATTGCTTTATTTAGTTTTTTAAAGTCAAATTCATGAATAGTGTCAAAATTAACACTTATGATATTTTATGAAAATAATAAATTCTTAAATTAATTAAAAAATTTAAAACATCTTTAAAAATAAAAAAAATTATAACATGTTCTAAAATTTTATAAATAATTCATTTATAATTTAACTAACATCACATAAGTTAAACTTATATCCTTTTAATATAGAAATATATTTTACCTTAGTTAAAATTAAAATAGGATAACTAGGGGTCCAAAAAAATGACGAGGTTTAAAATAAGTGCAAAATTTTTATAAAATATATATTTTTGATTATATTAAAACCCTATATAATATTATATTCTAATTAATGTCATTTTTGAATTGATTTTATTGAGATTGAATTTAGTATAGATTAATATTTTGAGGAAATTCTTAACGGTCCCCTCACCTCACTTATAAAATGGGATCTATTCATCTCTTTTATTCACCCTTCGGAACCTATTTGGTTCCACCAAAATCAATCCAAATATCCTCCAAAAATCATTCCATTAATCCTATAACCATACCTTTGGGAAGAATCCAACCATGGAAACCCATTGGTGAAAACCAAGAGGGGTTACCCAAAGAAGAGGTAACATCCTTTCACAAGATCTTCTGTTTAATTTGCATTCAACACCACAAAAGGTATTATTATTACATGATTATATAATAAATTTAGTATCCTAAATATACTTATCTTTTTATATTATATGGTTTCTACCAACACTCTCACACAATTCCATCAAATGGATAACAACTTACCATTCTTGTGTACGGTGAGTACCTCATCATGAAAGATATTGTTCGTTTTTTACTTTACCAACTATGGTGGTTGGGAATTATTATGTAAAATATATTTTTATATGATATATATGATATATTTATGGTCATGGAATTATTATATAACACATACCTTCATGTTATCCATTTTTTGTAAATATGATAACTTTGTTTGTGGACTTTTTGGACCACCGCATCCTCAAAGCAATGTGATTCATTCACACTCTACATGGAATATATTAAGGATGAGTTTAGAAAAATTTTAAGATAAATATGAAATAATAATTATAATGTAATTAATATATATATATATAATGATATGTCATTTACTTACATTCATTCAAAATGATATTTAAATGGAAATAATGTTCATGCATACACACAACCTACCGTCTCCACGAACGGTGAATTATATTTCATATTTATATTGTTTATAGATTAATATAAATGTTTTATTTATATCTTTTTTTCATTTTTAAAATAATTAAATCTTTATCTATGTAAGAGGATCAATAATATAATGTCAAAACAACCAGATATTACCAGAAACATAACACCAACATTGAATGGTTAATAAATGGGTAACAGAAGGACATAAGTAAATTATATCTGGAATGATGTAATTGAATATGATTCTATAATATATTTACAATAACTTATATTTATTATATAGGAGTTTTTAACGAATATGAAGATAGTCAATATGTAAGGTAATTGATTTTTGTCTCACATTTATTTTTGTGGAACACATGCCTTATACGCTACTTATTTCTTCTATGTGGTGTACATACTATCCATTAAGGTATTTTATGAGTCTTATCCAGAATATTATGGTATTTTAATATCCATATAACTTTATCTATTTTTATGGCATACAATTATACTAATTATAAAGTGATGATTATTTATTTCACAATATCATCATTATTTGGGGTTGTTTCATTTTATGTCTCCATTGGGGAATATTTATCATTCATGTATATTTCTTTAAAAAAAGTTTTTACTATTCTACTATTGAGGTTTAAAGTTATTTTTACCCATTTTTACTTTTTTTACATGGTTTGAATGGAATATTTTAATCATTTTCAAAACAAGGTACTTTGTGACTTTTCTAGAAAAAGTATAAATGAAATTTTTGTTTTAACTTATATAGCATGAAAAAAATTTCTGGCATCATGAAGACTTCATGTTTTTAAGGTTCCTATACAATATTACAAATTTATTTTCATGTAAAATGTTTTCTTTTAAAATTAAATTTGATTTTATGAAAATAATTTTTTTAAAGTAGAAAGGATATTTTCCACAAAAATTGTTTTCAAGTGATATTTTAAAATTATTGTACATCTAAGATAATAATATTTAACATTAATTTTGTTTTAATACAGATATGATTCAATTATAAAAATATTATTATTTACAGTAAGGGTTAATTTTTATGATGGAATTATATTTATGAAATCCAATTCTTTTGGATGGGTTATGTTAGGATTTAATGATGTTTATGAAACACATTTCATTCTGTGGGTTCTGATATGATGAATGATTAATATACCTCTGTATGAAATATGTATAGTTTTCCATATGTGATAGGTGCATCCTATATCCCTATAAAATAGATTAGGTAAATACTTATATCTCAAGATATAATTATGGGAATCAAGTTGACAGGCTTGATCCACTATAGAATATGGGGAAACCCGATCCACTATAGAAGATGGGGAAAGCTGATCCACTATGGGATGATTTTGAAACTCAATCCCTTAAAAGTATGGGAATACAACTGGGGATGGTGGAATGTCCCTTTAAATAGGTGTAGTCCCCAATAAGTTCCCTATTATGTTTTTTCAATGTGCCTCGACTTAAAGGTAATGATATGAAATGTTTATTTGTCTTCCACAAATTCCATGTCATATTATTATGTTATAATTTCATGGCTTATGATCGTGATTCTCTTATGATTCACGTCCTATGAACTACCGATATTTATTCCATGAATTGTTTTTGTAATATTTAATATATAGTGTATGATCTTTTATTTTCATGATAATGTTATCATACCCTTATTCTTGTGATATTCTTAGATATGTCCCTAGTTTACCCTTGCTGAGCATATGAGATCACCCCATTTTATGTTATCTTTTCCAAGGTTATTAATATATATATTATGTATGATGTGTCTAAGAAGGGTTATTTTTATGAAGAATATAGTAAATGATAATGTAGCTCACTTATGTACCATTGTTTATTTATGTTTCCAAAGGAACTTAACTAATACAGTCTTTGAGCATCTGTTTGCATAATATATTAAGTATTCCTAAAAAATGATAAAATGTTAATGTAAAAAAAATTAGTTTCACTATAAATATAATCCACTGAGAAGGTCCCCCTATTATAAAGGAACTGGGATACCCTCATTATCCCATCTATAACTACGCAAACCATGACATTACCTCAAAGAAACCTTGGTAAACCAGTCACAAAATCCATCATGACATCTTTCCATTTACATTTTGGGTCTGATAAGTTTAGTAAAATCTTATAGGATGTTGTTTTTTCACCTTCACCTACTAAAGGGTGGAACACCTAGTGATAGAACCCATGATCTGGCACTTCTTCCTAGGACACCAATACTGGTTGCACATATCACAATACATACTGAAGATGCCTGGGTTCACTACCCACTAAGATGCATAGGATAATCATATCAACTCCTCCAATATGTATTTTTGAACCTAGATACTTCCATGAAATGTAATATCTCATCACAATCAATAGATCAATCTGGAGGTGGGTGCTAATCTGAAATACTTTCCCATATAACCAAACCTTTAGGGATGAAAGACTACCATCTCTTTATCATATACAGGATTGAAGAGGTAACAATTAAGGTTGAATGAAAAGTATTCTCATGAATTTCATGAAAATCCAAATTCATCTGATAGAATAGGTCCATCAACTTCCATTCTTCACTAGCTTCTTGGATGGCTTGTGCTCAATTTTTCTAGCTCAGGGCCTCAACTACCATATTTAAATTTTTAGGCATATAAGAAAGTTCAAAGTTAAAATATTGAAGCTATTTGACCCATATTCACTATCTGAGATTAAAATCATGCTGTGTAAAGATATATTTGAGCCTCTTGTGTTCAGTAATAACCACAAAGTGTTCTCCAATATGATAATTTATCCAACAATGCAATGCATGAATGGCTGATATAGCCTTGAGGTCCTGTGTTGTATCATTTTTCCCATGACGTCTCAATCGACATAACCCATATAAAGTTAATCAATCCGACTACATCAATATTTTTCCTAAACTAATAACTGATGCATCAAAAAAAAATTATATATACTATTATAGGATCTATAAAAATAGGATCAGTGCTGAAGTAAGTCTTCCTTTCAACTCTTGAAAGGACTTCTTTCACGGTTTCGACCACAATAACTTCACACCTTTCTTAGTAAAACTAGAAAGATGTCCCATAAAGAATGATATGTTCTATATTAAACACCAGTGAAATCATTATATTCCCAAAAACTCTATATATAGAATAAGTTCTTGGGATTCTATGAGGAAACAATAACATTGACCTTCTTTGCGTTAATTGATACTTTATCTTCTATGATAATATGTCCCATGATGTGAACCTTGTAGATACAGAAGTGAAACATTGGGAGATTAGCATATAAATAATGATCTCATGGTGTATTCAATGTGATCTTGAGATGTTTGGCATGGTCACTTTGAGTATGAGAATACACCAATATGTCTTCCACAAAAACCATGATGAAGGAATCCAAGTCGGGGTGGAAGACCCTATTCATCAAGGCCATGAAAACATAAGGAATGATCATAAGACCAAACTACATAAACAGTTACTCATATAAACTGTATCGACTTTGTAAGGCCATAGATGGTGTTTTTTAAGGAATTACTCACAACTAATGATATTATGATTTGGGGTCGATCTCCAAGAATACTATAGCTGTTCTTATCTTGTGAAATAGATCATTTATTTTGAGGAAAATAAAACTAGTTCTTAACTATAATTTAGTCCAACCATCAGTAATCCATGTACTATTAGAAGGTTACATATTCATTCTTATTTAAAAGGATAGTAAAATTCCATGGAGAAGTACTGGGTCTTATAAAACCCTTAGATTCTAAATCCTCTAACTATCTATGGAGCTCCTGGAACTTAGTAGGTGACATCATGTATAGAGTAATAGATACTGGTGATGATCCTAGAATGAGAATCATTATAAAATATACCTATCTCTCGATAGGTATTCTATATAAGTATTCCAATAAAGCATCCCTAAAACGATCCACCACTAGAGAAAAATATTTTAGATGCACTAACAAATCATCCTTGAAAAGGATGGGTATCTTGGGTGTCACTATTCCTAGCCTTCTATTCTATGGTTTGGAAATACTAATCTAGATATCCCATTCCCCCTTATGCACCTATCTACCACCCTCGAGTGATTTTAATTTCACCCTTTAGTGATAAAAGTAAATGTGGTCAAGATAAAGTATGATCCAATCCATCCCAAGTATGACATAAAACCCCATTCAACCTGAGATAAAAAAATTCCACAAGAAGCAGTAACCACCAATATCAAGAAGATAATACTTGAATTGGTGTATACACTCTAACCATGCACCAAGCACTGCATCTAAGTTCATCACCACAAAAAAGTATATAATCTCAATACCAAGACATTACATGATTGATATAAAGATAATGGAGTGTGATACACCTATATCAGACAAAGCATATACGACAGTAAAGGCTAGTAGAATAATACCTCATAAAAGAGATTTTTCTACACTATATTTCTAAACTATCTAATATAATGTGAAAAACTATACTAATCCATGGAATTAAGCTACAATTGAACTACCCTGAGCATGTCCACTCTACTAGTGCTAAAAATCAGATGTATGGATTCCTCGACCATGACCCCCTCTACAGCTGGTTCAGACGATGATACTCTATATTCCTGCCTAACGTGTTGTTATTGATCTTACACCTAAATGTGGAGTTGGTGCATGTCATATTCTTCAAGAAACATGTGGAATTTTATGGGAAAACCTTAGAAGATTACTCATATGTTCATAAGAACGACACTCCAGAAGATCTATAAGACATTGTGGCTTCATATACCTTGGAATCCAAAATGATGAAATACAATAGAGTTACTAGTGAATATACTCTGGACGCCGTTGCTCTGAAGAGAATCCTGAAGGAGATACTTCTTTCCACTGGAAGAAATTTCTCCCTGTCTCGACACTGACCCTCTGTGCCTAGTACTATCATCTCTCATCATTCTATGCTTGGTGATAGAATCTTGGTTCATGATATCATAATTGGTAGATAGGTGGAAAACATTCACCTGAGTGATGATGGAATAGATACACCCATCCTCAGAGATTCATTCTCATGATATCTTATCACCTATAAGAATCAATGTAAAGAATTAATGATCGTTGAATCATGATGAAGTGTATATCATAGACATAGTACCTTGCTTCAGATGTATGTAATCTTGGCCTCGATCAACTATCAATATCTTTGGGAAAAGGTAATCATAGAAGATAGTTTGGGAGTCCGCCCAAACCATGCCTTGACGATGAGAAGTCCAAGTAACCACATACCACTAGTGATTGGAAGAATTACATTTCATGTAGGTGGTGAGCCTGACCCTCCTTTTTGTATGCATTTCTATAATCTTAAATATATATAAAATAGATTCTATTCATGACTCAACAACTTGATGAACATAGTCTCCTAAGAATATGGGAGTATGTTTCTTCCGGAACTCATAGGTAAGATCTGGCATCGTAGGTGTAGGCTAAGGATCACCCTATATATACTTCATTAAGCATAGGATTATCTCTTGAATTTGAGAATAAATTCCTTATTTGGGAGTAGAAGGTTGTTCCATAGGTGGCACTACAAGTGGTAACTCAGGTGGATCAGAACCCACTCCCTTTAGATCATGATCTTCTCCATCCTCTTAGTGTGGGACATGAGGTCATCATAGTGTCATGGATCTTCAAATTCAAAGAACATTTCATAGAACAAGATTCTTTAAAACTATGGAGAGGGATCTCAATCAGAACATGAAACGAATCAAAGACCAACAACCAAATTTCACATATATTAGAAAGATAAACATAAGGGCTCACTACCCAAGGGATACTATCCAAAATTCTTGGGCATAAGTTTAGGGTATTTGTAAGTATTTATGTTTTCAACCACTGGGGTTTCGATATATGGGAGGGTTCAATTGAAATCTAAGTAGGAAAACACTCCTTAAGTTTCAATTTCCCTTCCCGTTTAATGAAAAACATTTTATTTATAATTGAAAATTTACTTTTTAATTCTGTATGTGTGTATATACATAATACAAGTTTTAATAAAATGAACTACCATCCCTAGGTTTTAAAAGACCATACACATTACAAACTGGGATTGACATCCATGTAATTGAAACCATCAACCGTTACATTTGATGTCATAATGTTCAGGTTAAATGCAATAGATCAACTTGATGAATTCCACTTCTAATATATAAATACCTATAGTCATTATAAATTAAAGTAGGTAATCATATAATCATATCCACAACTTATCTCATGTAACCAGGGGTACATAACTTGCATTGATTTAAATTGGATATTTAAAATTCCATCATCAAGTTTTATGGGAAAACAACATTTAGGTTAATACTGAAAATTTATATAACCAATTTTCCCTTTCCTAGAAAAGATTTCAGTGGAACACATATATATCATAACCAAATCACACTCAATAATCTTAGGAAACACATGCAATGTAATAAATGAAATGCACTTATAAAGAATGGAATATTCATGGCATATGAATCCAATGGTTCATGTGAAGATGAATGTATAAATTATCCTTTCCATACTATTCCATGGAAGAATATCCATAAAACATACAAATACGACAGTTCATGTGCATCAACCAAAAATAAAAATATATCAACCATAATAGGTGTAATGTAAAAAAAGAATTTCCCATTCCTAGGAAACCTAGGTTTTACCCTGAACATGGGTTAATTACTTCCAGGCATGTATTATGACGAAGTTTAAACATATTACTAATCTCATGTATAATTTTCCCAAATAATAAGACAAGAATAGAAAAATCCTCTAATACAACATTATGACGTCCCAGGCCTGGTTCAATCATGAGTAACTAAAACCATTTAGCCATATAATCTTAAGGGAACCTACTCATACACCAAAGGATTCCAACTAGTAGTGAGGGACTAGGGTATGCCTATGGGGATACTATGACCTATGGTTAGAGTGTATCCAATTGGTGAAAGAGTTAAATAAACAATTGAAGCATAGTAATAACAAATAATTTTGTAGAAACAGAAATAAGCATCAATGCAATAAATACTCATCAAAATTTGTGAAATGTATTTTATAAAAAGTATTATCGAATGTCTATAAAAAATTGGAATTTTGGAAAACATGGTAATATGAAGATAGTATAATACATTATATAAAAAATAATCAAAAAAGATAAAAAAAACTATCCAAGAATCCCGAGCACCAACTCACTCTTCTGCTCCAAGATCCCATCCTAAAGCTAGAATTCAGGTGTCCAAAGCTGGACACTTTCCTTTTTCAAAACCTATAATCATATATTCTGGTTAGGTTCCAATGGTTTCTTGGATAATGTGTGAGATAAATATCAGTAGGCCATGAAAAATGTCATCTATACAAAACCAATCTCTGTGTATAAACTATAACAGTGTGTAGGTATATCAAAAGTTAATAACTACAAATGTAAATAATCCATACCTACTTCAGCATTAGCTAGTGTCTTTAAACATGCATTGATTTAAATAACTGGGATTTAATCTATATTAAGAATATAAATATAAAGGTTCTAGTAGTGCTTTAAAAGGTAATGATAATAACAGATTTTCCAAGGTGAAACTAAGGTATCCTTGACCTTAGAAAGTCAATCTTTCTCACGGTATATAAACATGTAGCCTAAAATAAGGGACTATGTGTAATCCAAGATGCAACCCCATTCCACTAGAAATGTTTCTAACCAATTATATAGATCACATCCGTAATAAATCCCATGCTAAGCCTGACTGGACCCAAGGAGAATGATCCAATTCATCACATTTCCTTAAAAGTCAAGCTGAATCCAAAGAGTGTATCCACATAATTATAATATCCAAAAATGATTCATGTGAATCATTATTACAACACTAAGGCATTTAGGTAATAAGACAAGGAACTGATTCTATGGTGGGTATCTCCCACGACAACCAGCTCTATGAATTGGGATGGAATCCTCTGAGTGATCAACGCATTTCCTCATGAATCCAAGGCATAATAAAGTCTGAACACTCTTATAAAGATGAAATGGTCCATATGAAATTGTAACCTTATAAAATTATTATATCATATTTCATTTTAGTCAATGTAATACTCAAGAAAAATAAAATTCATTATGTTAATTCCATTACCTTTCATTATACGTGACATTGTGAAATTAGTACATGTAACCAATTATCAACCAAATTAAATTTTACAAGTCCAAGTGATATATATATATACATATATTCCAATTAAATATTTAAGGATTCATTTATCAAGATGAACACTTATATTTAAAGAGGTCAAGACAAGAGAACCTGAACAATGCCTCATGTAATTACAATATTGGTAACTAAAAGCATAATAAAGAGAACACCCTAAAATGGGTAGTCAACATTGAGGTGAATGTAACACCCCAAGCTTCTACGGTACGTTTCCCTTCGAATAATGCGATAGCGTGTGTTGTACGCAACCTCGAGTTCTAACACACACCACAACTAATTAAACTAGCCGTTGTGAATAGTAATACCTACTTTTTGAAATCATATATATTCTATATTTCAAAATGGACTTCATTTTTGGATTCGGAATATCAAAATTAGCCTAGGGTGAAATTTTGGTACATTTCGGATAACTTTCATATTTTGATGAATAGTGAAAATTTCTAAATTTTAATTAAAAACAACTTTTTTAATCAAAATAATTAATAGTGATAAATTATGAATTTGAGTGGTTTTAAAGTATATTTAGAATATATTTTTACCATTCAATTTAATGTTTATCATTGGACATAATTTTACAATTAAACCGAACATAAACAAGTGTCAATCTTTTGATAGTTATTATCTCTTAAAAACACGCTTTTTGTTTTGACAGCGGAAATTAATTTTAAATTAATTTCTGCCACTTCTGTGTTTTGAATTTAGGAAAATGGATTCCATATTTGGAATCAGGATGTTCAAATTGTGTAAATAGGTAACTTTTATTTTTAGACATTTTGAATAGTTACTGTGGTAAATATTTTATTTACCATGGTTAAAGGGTAAATCCGGTAAATAAGGGTTAAAAAAATAATATTATAATATAAAACAATTACCCTAAAACGTGTCCTAACCTTATTGGTGGACACATACCCGACCATGGGCATCCTTTGGTCAATTTGGGGACCCCTTGGAGCCACTTGTATGTGGTAGGGACACTTTATATTAATAAAGTTAAAATAAAAATAAAAATGGCATAAGCTTACATCTTTTAGAAGAACAATTTTTACATAGGGTTATACATGTTGGATTTTCGATTATAAATATTAATTAGAAAGCTAAAAAGATTTCCTACATAATTATATTTTATTTATAATTTTTAGACATTATATAATTTATTTTATTTATGACACAATGATGATGCAGTAATTACTAAAATAGTGAAAAATAAAAATAATTGATCTTATAAATACCCAAATAATTATAATATGAAACTTTTAATGAATTAAACTAATTTTATATGATAATATGATATATTAGGATTGATTTAATTGACTTTGTTCGAAGTAATCAATCTGTTAGGAGTTTCACAAAAATCAACTATTGAATAGTGTCAAAATTGACATAAAAGAGTTCTTAAAACAAATATTATATTATTAATTGATATTAAATTCCTAAAAATCTAAGGTTAGGCCAAGAGACTTATATTATGATAGGTTCCTCATTAATGGACCACTTGGGGGTCGATTGGATGTATATAGTAAGTTTATTAATCATATTATATAAAAATACAAAGAGACATTGTAAAAGTGAAACTAATTAACTTAGAGTTAATACTTAAAGATAAGGTTAATATAAGTACCCAAACCTGTCTAAATTCTATTGGATGAGTTGTTTTCGACCTATCCACACCTCATCCTTTGAATAGTCAACTTTGGAGCCTTTGTAAACCGAATATGAATTTATTATAAATTAATATTTCTAACTTTTCCAAAGGTGCCCCTCACCCCTCTTATAAAAGGGCACTCCTCCTTCTCATTTCTTCACACCTTCCAAGCCTTTTGGTTCGGCCAAACTCTGCCCAAATACTCTCCCAACATCCCTCAATACATCCTAGAGGCCTTAGTTTGATCAGAAAGCCAACCTAAGGAGCCCTTTTGATCAAATCAAAAGGAAGAACCCGAAGAAGAGGTAATGATTTCACCACCCTTTTCTAAGTTCATTTCTTCTTCCACTTCTTCTTCCTTTGTTCTTACCATTCTGAAATAATAACTCCAGTATCTCACATATACTGTGATGTTATTATAAATATGGTACAATCATATTCAGTATTCTATCCACCCTTTGAATAACATGTCACCATACGTGCGTACGTACGGCTTACCGTCTCCACGTCGTGGTGTAATTGTTATTCAATATAATATTATTTGGATGGGTATAATAATGATGTGTAACTCATGTAAATAATAAATATAACATGTTAATGATTCTGTATATATGATATACCATCCATTTATATATTATTTTAATATCAAAAGAATGATATTGTCGCTCGTGCGTACGTACGGACTACCGTCTCCACGAACGCGATGAGATTCATTCTCCATCGTATCCATTCAAGTATAATTATCATTTGATGATTTAAAAATGATGTTTAAGGACTGTATATCATTCTGGATATGAATAAGATACAACAACCATGGCTTATGTAACAAAACATATAAAAGAAAATGAGTAAGTTAACTCCCGAAACGACGATAATTCTAAGATATTATTAACAAATCAATGTTAAAAGATCATATATGATATCATATTAATATATATGATTCTTGTATAATTTAATAACAACTATTTCACCATTATACAGGAGGTTAACCTACCCCAACCAAGGAAAAGTACAAGGTAAGGGTTATTTCACAATCTCTTCATTATCCGAGGTTGTTTATACGTAATAATCTACTGGGATTTCTTTATCATCCACATCCATGTTTCTTCGAATGTATTTCAAAACATATTTATTATTTACAAGAATATGGGTTAAATTCATTTATACCGTTGTTTGACTTTTTGTAAGAGGTTTATAAAGGAATCTTTCCATCGTTTTCAAAACAAGGTCCTTTTTAACCTTTTCGACAAAATTAAGATAAGAATGTTTTTTTTACTTATACGGCGGGTGCGGTTATTTTCCGCCATTATAAAATCGTCAAAGCTTTCCTTACAAGCTTACAAGAATATTTTCAAGAAAATGTTTTATTTTATATGGATCTTAAATGATTTCAAAAATAGAAAGAGGTATTTCTCTAAAAAGTGTTTTGATTTCATCTATGTCAACATCCTTTAATGGATTTTACGCTTATTTGAAGTTGATTTATTATAATACAAAACTTCTATATTGTATTGAAGGTTTTGTGATATGTTTGACTGTGGATGTGCTATTTTTATACCATTCATAGTTTATTGTGAAAGTATTGACATTTCGTATGCTAGTTTTAATACGAATGTTTATGTTATGTTTAAACCTTTTCATATGGGAATGCATTGGACTTAATAAGTGACGGGTGGAGCCCGCTATAGCTCCTCGATGCATCGGTAGGTCTCATGAGACAAACTAGTGTCTTGGCACAAGGCCTTGACAAAATCTTATTTGTAGTCTTGGCACGAGGCCTTGGCTATGTGGTTATGATAGTCTGGCATTATGCATTCCAACATTATGAAAGTGGTTATTTATTTTTTCATGTGATTATTCGATTAGTGGAATATCCATGTGAATAAGTAAATGGCATTATTTCATTTTATTTATGCCATACCATGTTGAAAGTTCATGTTTAAAAGGCTTTTGTTTTAGTTATACATTGCCTTAAATGTTTATTCTTATTGATGAAAGTTTCCGCTATATTGTTATCCTTACTGGGCATTTGAGCTCACCCCTTTTCTATGTTTTATTTTTCCCAGGAAGTGAAGATGTAAGTTATGAATGACCTGCAGGGATATTATGAGGGGATTGTAGTGTGGACTGTGGAAACATTATGTTGTTGTAGTAGTTTTTGATTTTATGATGTAATGTAAAACTTATGAATATATCTAGTGTTTCCAAGGCTACTAAACCAATCGGTCTTTCGAGATTTGATCTTTCTTGTGATCATGCCAATGTTATGTAATAATGCACCGACTCTAGGAAACTAGGGTCGGGGCGTTACAGTTGGTATCAGAGGAAGTTTAGTACAAACCTTGGAAGCTAGATTTAGATAAACTCTGATTAGAGCACGTAGACCTAAGATGAACTTTGAGGATTAGTATAGAAGAACTTCCTAGAATTTTGGTATTGTAGAGACTTTGTGAGTTTTGCGAGCAATACATCCCTGTCTGGATACGAGCAGGTAGAGGCGGCTCTGGCACAGATGTACCTAGGGGTAAAACCCGAAAACACCGCTTTGAGCTAGACTCGAACGGGAACTGGTGCACGACAACGGGCCTTGCTGCACTCTTGGTTACGACACTCCCGGGGGATATGCTTAGGATAACTCTCACTTTCTTTACAAATCATTATGAAGGGTTTATGAGTATATACTTCCTCAAAGAAAACATATTTATGATTATGGATTATATCCATAGATAGTTCAATTTATGTTAAGTGTTTTATAAGTATGGGATTATGTATTTTGATTCATAAACTGATCTAGTTTATGCCATTGTTTAGAAATGGCGCCTAGTGGAAGAAATGGAAACCGTATCAATGCACGCACTCCATGTAGGGATTGCCCTCCTGCTCAAGATAATTATAGTGGGGCTGGTGATGCAACTGGTGCTGATCAGCTAATCACCGTACTGGGACAACTTACTCAGGTTATGAATAATAACCTTACCCGTATGGAGCACCCTGATCCGCAGCATGGAGGATCAATGTTAGATCGATTCATGAGACAACAACCACCAACGTTCAATGGAAGTACAAATCCCTTAGTAGCTGAGCAATGGATATTTTCCCTAGAGAAAATATTTCAGGCTTTGGGGAGTAGTGAAAGGGAAAAAGTTACCATGGCAGTTTACCGCCTCACTGGAGATGCTGATCAATGGTGGTCATTGATTCAAAACATGAAGGAAGATGATGAAGTATCAAACATGGAATGGAGGGAGTTCAAAGATCTGTTTTTAGAAAAATACTTTCCTCGCGACCATCGAGCAGATATGGAAAGGCAATTTCTGAGTCTGAGACAAAAGGAGGATGAGAATGTCACAAAGTATGAGGCTAACTTTACAAGGTTAGCGAGGTATGCTGGAGATTACATTCGCAACCCAAGAAGTAAGATTGATCGTTTCTTTGATGGGTTAAAACCATTTCTCCGTCGAGCATTAGTCTCACAATCCTTTTCATCGTACGAAGACATTGTCTCATGTGCTATCAAGACCGAAAAGGAATTCTCTAAGTCTTATGACTTTAAAGCAAAGCAAGAGAAGAAGAGACCTGCTGATCAATCTGGGAATGGAAATAAGGGGAAGAAGGGAAAGGTTGAATATCCATCTTGTGGTAAGTGCGGGAAGAAACACCCCGGTGCTTGCCTGAAGGGAATGGGAGTCTGTTACAAGTGTGGTGAAAAAGGCCACCAAGCTCATGATTGCAAGGGGAAGAAGGAAGCTACCAACGTTCAGTGCTACAATTGCAGGGAGATGGGGCATTATGCAAATGCATGTCCTAAGCGTCAGGAGAACTTACCTCAGAAAAGGCCAAGGGATCAAGGCCAGGCTTATGCTATCACTACTGCTGAGGTAGAAACTCCGAAAGACGTGGTGGCAGGTAATTTAATGGTTTCCTCAAGTTTAGCAAATGCATTATTTGATTCTGGATCATCGCATTGTTTCATATCTTCCCAGTTTGCTAAGAAAATTAGATATTTCCAATTTGATTTAATAAGGGAGTTGTCAGTTAAAACTCCTAAGGGAAGTATCGTTGCAACAATGTTTTGTGAATCAGTCCCCATTAGAGCACATAAATTTTCTTTATCTGCTGATTTCATCGTCATACCTATGATTGAGTTTGATATAATCCTCGGTATGGACTGGCTTTCGGACTATGATGCGAAGATTTATTGTAAGAAGAAAGAGGTTACGATTCTTGATGATAATGATAAGGAACACCTTATTTTTAGAGCAGAATCGTCACCACCTAATTCTTATTTAGACCCACCCCCAGTAGCTCAACTTAATTCAATTATTGGGGAGGAAGAGAATGAAATAACTGTCGGTGAGGAAAGTAATGTTCAAATAGAGGATGTACCTATTGTGAAAGAATTTGTAGATGTATTTCCGGAAGATTTACCTGGACATCCTCCAGAACGAGAAGTTGAGTTTTCTATTGATTTGATTCCTGGATCAAGGCCTATATCGAAGACCCCTTATAGAATGGCCACTGTAGAGTTAGTCGAACTAAAGAAACAACTAGAGGAATTGAGTAATAAGGGATTTATTCGCCCTAGTGTTTCTCTATGGGGAGCCCCTGTTCTTTTTGTTAAAAAGAAAGATGGATCTATGAGGTTATGTATCGACTACAGGGAGATCAATGCTATAACGATAAAGAACAAGTATCCCCTACCTCGTATTGATGATTTATTTGACCAACTGCATGGAGCTCAATACTTTTCAAAGATTGACCTTCGATCTGGATACCATCAGTTGTGTGTAAAGAAGGAAGACATTCCGAAGACAGCATTTCGAACCAGGTACGGGCATTACGAGTTTACTGTAATGCCGTTTGGATTGACTAATGCACCCTCTGTATTCATGGATCTGATGAATAGAGTTTTCAAGGAGTATCTCGATGAATTTGTGGTGGTATTTATTGATGATATCTTGGTATACTCCAAAACCTACGAAGATCATGAAAATCACTTGCGCATTATCTTGAAGACTCTGAAGAGGCATGAATTATATGGAAAGTTTAGCAAGTGTGAATTCTGGCTTCAGGAGATTTCTTTTCTTGGCCATATTGTCTCTAAAGATGGAATCTCTGTTGATCCTTCTAAGACCAAGGCAATCCAAGAATGGCCAGCACCTACGAGTATAACTGAGGTACGTAGTTTTATTGGCTTGGCAGGTTATTATCGACGTTTCGTCCAGAATTTTGCCCGATTGGCTAACCCATTAACGAAGCTCACACGTAAAGGGGTTAAATTTGTTTGGACAAAAGAGTGTGAAGAATGTTTCGAAGAACTGAAGAGAAGATTAGTCAATGCTCCTATATTGACTCTACCATCGGGGAATGATGGGTTCGTTATTTATAGTGATGCATCAAAGAAAGGACTTGGCTGTGTCCTTATGCAGAATGATAGAGTTATTGCCTATGCATCACGACAGTTGAAAATTCATGAACAAAACTATCCTACTCATGATCTTGAGTTAGCAGCTGTGATCTTTGCTTTGAAGATATGGAGGCACTACCTCTATGGTGAAAAATGTGAGATTTATACTGATCACAAGAGTTTGAAGTATATTTTCTCACAAAAAGAACTCAACATGAGGCAAAGGAGATGGCTTGAATTACTCAAGGATTATGATTGTACGATACACTACCACCCGGGGAAGGCAAACAAGGTGGCAGATGCTTTGAGTAGAAAAGACCATGGAGTTTTGAACAATATGAGAATTGAAAGGGATCCAATTTTCATGGATCTAGTGAAAATGGACATGGGAATAACCAGGGAAGGTGAAACATCAATGCTTTTTCAAATGGTTGCCAAACCATCTTTACTAGAAAGGATTAAGAGTTCTCAGACCGATGATGACGAATTCCAAAAGAAGATTAAAGCTGTGAATGATGGGAGATTGAGAGACTTTGTGTATGAAGATGGAATTTTGAAATTCGGGAAGAGACTTTGTGTTCCCAATATACCTGATCTAAAAAGGGAATTGCTGGATGATGCTCATAGTTCCAATTTCTCTATACACCCTGGGAGCACCAAAATGTATAGAGATTTGAAGGAACATTTTTGGTGGGACAACATGAAGAGGGAGATTGCTGATTTTGTGTCAAGGTGTATGGTTTGTCAACAAGTGAAAGCTGGAAGGCAACAGCCTGGAGGAGTCATGCAACCTCTTCCCATACCGGAGTGGAAATGGGACAATATTACGATGGACTTTGTCATGGGGCTACGAAAGACTCCTAGAAGGAATGATGCAATATGGGTTATTGTTGATCGTCTTACCAAGTCAGCACATTTTCTTGCTATAAGAGAAGATCTACCCCTGGAACGTCTAGCAAGACTATACATTAATGAAGTTGTGAGACTTCATGGAGTTCCCCTATCGATTGTTTCTGATCGTGATCCCCGTTTTACTTCAAGATTTTGGAAAAGTCTTCAGAAATCCCTGGATACTGAACTTCATTTGAGCACTGCTTACCACCCTCAGACAGACGGACAATCAGAACGGACTATTCAGACCTTAGAAGACATGTTGAGATCTTGCTCACTTGATTTTCAGGGTATGTGGGATCAATATTTACCTCTGGTAGAATTTTCCTATAACAATAGCTTCCATTCGAGTATACAAATGGCACCATATGAAGCGTTATACGGAAAGAGATGTCGTACACCAACCTTTTGGGATGACGTTGGTGAAAGAAAACTTGTAGGCCCAGAACTGGTGGAGGAAACGGTGGAAAAGGTGAAGGTAATCCAAAATCACATCAAAGCAGCTCAAAGTAGGCAGAAGAGCTATGCCGATAATCGAAGGAAGGATTTGGAATTTCAAGTCGGTGATCATGTTTTCCTAAAGGTATCTCCGTGGAAGGGAGTCATACGTTTTGGTAAGAAAGGTAAATTGAGTCCCAGGTACATCGGACCTTTCGAAATTCTAGAACGAATTGGGGCTGTAGCTTACCGATTGGCAATGCCGCCAAGTCTCTCCAAAGTTCACGATGTGTTCCACGTATCTCTGTTGAGAAAATACATGCCTGACCCAACGCATGTACTCACCTATGAGGAATTAGAACTGGAACCCGATCTGTCTTATTGCGAAGAGCCCGTCAGGATTCTTGATACAAGAGAACAAGTACTGAGAAACCGGACGACGCGTCTGGTAAAAGTTTTGTGGAGAAATCATAAAATGGAAGAGGCAACGTGGGAACCCGAGGAACTTATGATGAAGAACCACCCGAGTCTTTTTATGCAGTAATACCCTAGAAATTGCGAGGACGCAATTATTTGAAGGAGGGGAGAATGTAACACCCCAAGCTTCTACGGTACGTTTCCCTTCGAATAATGCGATAGCGTGTGTTGTACGCAACCTCGAGTTCTAACACACACCACAACTAATTAAACTAGCCGTTGTGAATAGTAATACCTACTTTTTGAAATCATATATATTCTATATTTCAAAATGGACTTCATTTTTGGATTCGGAATATCAAAATTAGCCTAGGGTGAAATTTTGGTACATTTCGGATAACTTTCATATTTTGATGAATAGTGAAAATTTCTAAATTTTAATTAAAAACAACTTTTTTAATCAAAATAATTAATAGTGATAAATTATGAATTTGAGTGGTTTTAAAGTATATTTAGAATATATTTTTACCATTCAATTTAATGTTTATCATTGGACATAATTTCACAATTAAACCGAACATAAACAAGTGTCAATCTTTTGATAGTTATTATCTCTTAAAAACACGCTTTTTGTTTTGACAGCGGGAATTAATTTTAAATTAATTTCTGCCACTTCTGTGTTTTGAATTTAGGAAAATGGATTCCATATTTGGAATCAGGATGTTCAAATTGTGTAAATAGGTAACTTTTATTTTTAGACATTTTGAATAGTTACTGTGGTAAATATTTTATTTACCATGGTTAAAGGGTAAATCCGGTAAATAAGGGTTAAAAAAATAATATTATAATAATAAAAAATTACCCTAAAACGTGTCCTAACCTTATTGGTGGACACATACCCGACCATGGGCATACTTTGGTCAATTTGGGGACCCCTTGGAGCCACTTGTATGTGGTAGGGACACTTTATATTAATAAAGTTAAAATAAAAATAAAAATGGCATAAGCTTACATCTTTTAAAAGAACAATTTTTACATAGGGTTATACATGTTGGATTTTCGATTATAAATATTCATTAGAAAGCTAAAACGATTTCCTACATAATGATATTTTATTTATAATTTTTAGACATTATATAATTTATTTTATTTATGACACAATGATGATGCAGTAATTACTAAAATAGTGAAAAATAAAAATAATTGATCTTATAAATACCCAAATAATTATAATATGAAACTTTTAATGAATTAAACTAATTTTCTATGATAATATGATATATTAGGATTGATTTAATTGACTTTGTTCGAAGTAATCAATCTGTTAGGAGTTTCACAAAAATCAACTATTGAATAGTGTCAAAATTGACATAAAAGAGTTCTTAAAACAAATATTATATTATTAATTGATATTAAATTCCTAAAAATCTAAGGTTCGGGCAAGAGACTTATATTATGATAGGTTCCTCATTAATGGACCACTTGGGGGTCGCTTGGATGTATATAGTATGTTTATTAATCATATTATATAAAAATACAAAGAGACATTGTAAAAGTGAAACTAATTAACTTAGAGTTAATACTTAAAGATAAGGTTAATATAAGTACCCAAACCTGTCTAAATTCTATTGGATGAGTTTTTTTCGACCTATCCACACCTCATCCTTTGAATAGTCAACTTTGGAGCCTTTGTAAACCGAATATGAATTTATTATAAATTAATATTTCTAACTTTTCCAAAGGTGCCCCTCACCCCTCTTATAAAAGGGCACTCCTCCTTCTCATTTCTTCACACCTTCAAAGCCTTTTGGTTCGGCCAAACTCTGCCCAAATACTCTCCCAACATCCCTCAATACAACCTAGAGGCCTTAGTTTGATCAGAAAGCCAACTTAAGGAGCCCTTTTGATCAAATCAAAAGGAAGAACCCGAAGAAGAGGTAATGATTTCACCACCCTTTTCTAAGTTCATTTCTTCTTCCACTTCTTCTTCCTTTGTTCTTACCATTCTGAAATAATAACTCCAGTATCTCACATATACTGTGATGTTATTATAAATATGGTACAATCATATTCAGTATTCTATCCACCCTTTGAATAACATGTCACCATACGTGCGTACGTACGGCTTACCGTCTCCACGTCGTGGTGTAATTGTTATTCAATATAATATTATTTGGATGGGTATAATAATGATGTGTAACTCATGTAAATAATAAATATAACATGTTAATGATTCTGTATATATGATATACCATCCATTTATATATTATTTTAATATCAAAAGAATGATATTGTCGCTCGTGCGTACGTACGGACTACCGTCTCCACGAACGCGATGAGATTCATTCTCCATCGTATCCATTCAAGTATAATTATCATTTGATGATTTAAAAATGATGTTTAAGGACTGTATATCATTCTGGATATGAATAAGATACAACAACCATGGCTTATGTAACAAAACATATAAAAGAAAATGAGTAAGTTAACTCCCGAAACGACGATAATTCTAAGATATTATTAACAAATCAATGTTAAAAGATCATATATGATATCATATTAATATATATGATTCTTGTATAATTTAATAACAACTATTTCACCATTATACAGGAGGTTAACCTACCCCAACCAAGGAAAATTACAAGGTAAGGGTTATTTCACAATCTCTTCATTATCCGAGGTTGTTTATACGTAATAATCTACTGGGATTTCTTTATCATCCACATCCATGTTTCTTCGAATGTATTTCAAAACATATTTATTATTTACAATAATATGGGTTAAATTCATTTATACCGTTGTTTGACTTTTTGTAAGAGGTTTATAAAGGAATCTTTCCGTCGTTTTCAAAACAAGGTCCTTTTTAACCTTTTCGACAGAATTAAGATAAGAATGTTTTTTTTACTTATACGGCGGGTGCGGTTATTTTCCGCCATTATAAAATCGTCAAAGCTTTCCTTACAAGCTTACAAGAATATTTTCAATAAAATGTTTTATTTTATATGGATCTTAAATGATTTCAAAAATAGAAAGAGGTATTTCTCTAAAAAGTGTTTTGATTTCATCTATGTCAACATCCTTTAATGGATTTTACGCTTATTTGAAGTTGATTTATTATAATACAAAACTTCTATATTGTATTGAAGGTTTTGTGATATGTTTGACTGTGGATGTGCTATTTTTATACCATTCATAGTTTATTGTGAAAGTATTGACATTTCGTATGCTAGTTTTAATACGAATGTTTATGTTATGTTTAAACCCTTTCATATGGGAATGCATTGGACTTAATAAGTGACGGGTGGAGCCCGCTATAGCTCCTCGATGCATCGGTAGGTCTCATGAGACAAACTAGTGTCTTGGCACAAGGCCTTGACAAAATCTTATTTGTAGTCTTGGCACGAGGCCTTGGCTATGTGGTTATGATAGTCTGGCATTATGCATTCCAACATTATGAAAGTGGTTATTTATTTTTGCATGTGATTATTCGATTAGTGGAATATCCATGTGAATAAGTAAATGGCATTATTTCATTTTATTTATGCCATACCATGTTGAAAGTTCATGTTTAAAAGGCATTTGTTTTAGTTATACATTGCCTTAAATGTTTATTCTTATTGATGAAAGTTTCCGCTATATTGTTATCCTTACTGGGCATTTGAGCTCACCCCTTTTCTATGTTTTATTTTTCCCAGGAAGTGAAGATGTAAGTTATGAATGACCTGCAGGGATATTATGAGGGGATTGTAGTGTGGACTTTGGAAACATTATGTTGTTGTAGTAGTTTTTGATTTTATGATGTAATGTAAAACTTATGAATATATCTAGTGTTTCCAAGGCTACTAAACCAATCGGTCTTTCGAGATTTGATCTTTCTTGTGATCATGCCAATGTTATGTAATAATGCACCGACTCTAGGAAACTAGGGTCGGGGCGTTACAGTGAAAACCTCAAATGATTTACATAAGTCTAAAAAGGAATCCATAATATTATTTAGACAAATTAAATTAATGAATATGAATTTTAAGTAGTAACACATGGTGAGAATATTAGTGCACAACTATGACAATTTATAAATAAAGAAAATTTGAGGGAAAAGTCATAGACCACCTACTTTATACATGTAGAAGATTCATCAACCAGTATCGTCCCTTGGTTTGGCCTGGAATGAGAGAAAAAATAAGAATATATGAACACACAAAAAATAGGTTATATAAGATCGCAAAAAAATAACATTAAATAATGAAAGATAAATGAAGGAAATAAGGGAACAAATCAAAGATCTTATCAAGAGGGATCCAATGAGAATAATAATGGATCTATCAGATTCTATATGGAGAAGATCTCCCAAATCACAGGTTTGGCATGTGAGAAGATATCAACAAGGAAGGGGGTTATTGTAGTGCATGGGAATGAAAATAAAAATAGGAGTGAGTTATAAAATGATAGGGGAAATGTAATTTTATCCCAAAAATAAAGAGTATAATGCTTTGGACGCATGGTTGGTTAAATTGTACGTCGACCATACAACCACCTACATCAAGACACCCCTCGCATGATCTAGGTGAATGGTTAGAAAAACCATGCATAGCCCATTAAAAACTATATATCATTTCTGATATGAGTCACCCATCCATGCACCCTGGGTCACATAGTTAAGGAAAAAATTGAGGCCCTCTATTTTTCACTAAAACACTTTTCATGGTTTAATCAAACTGTGTGGATTAGGATGCATGGTTTCTACAAATAGTTTGGCTTGACTATTTTCTCCAAAAAATCATGGCTCTGGGCTCAAAAAAATCCCAAGACACCCTTCTTTTCTCTATAGCATAATTAGGCATTTCCACTAAGGAAAAACCAAGGAATTTAAACTGAAAATTAGAAGTTTCATTCCTTGAAGAAAAACATGGTTCTTATTTTGAGTTCCATGGTGCATAAAATTTTGTTGTTGTGAGGGATCCATCAAAGTGATATGGATCTATGTCATTTTTCTAATAAGGTGGAACTAATAATGGATAGAGGTGATTCCAGGACTGATTGGGGTTTTTTAGTAATGACTCATTAATATTTTTTCTTTTTTGTATATCACATGTATTAAACTAAAAACCATATTGATCATTTGAACTATTTATTAATGAGTAGCAAAAATCCAATTTTATATAGTATGAGAGGTATTAAAATGGTTAGATTTTTTTGGGTTTCTCTTTACTATCAATTTTTATTTATTTATCATCTACATTTACATTATAGTTATTTATTAATATTTAAAGAATTGCCTCCTCAATGTATGGATAAGGACCTTACTAACAATTGAAATACTCTTATATGTATGAGTCCTTATAGTGTAATAATTCATTCCTAATAAACTAGGTTGGGTACTAACATATATTCACTTTCATACATTCATCACATGTTTTTGACATTGGTATATAAAAACATGCCTATAATTGTTTTTCACATTCTTCTTATAAATTTACCAAATATTATTTGATATTAATGACCTAGTCATAAATTGTAATATTTTCATATTCTATGGTTGGAAAACAAGTATTTCTATTGATTTATACCATGCATAGACTATCATCATTTTTTATTCCTTACATTAAAGGCTATATATTATTAATTTTAACAGTTCCTTTCACGTTGAATGTAATCTCATTTTCTGAGTCACAATATTGAATCCCACATAATATATTATGCGTAAAAAAATATAAAAATATTATTTTATAATTCTATAAATTTTTTTCCATCTATCTTTGTTCTTACAATACCGTTAATATTAAACATTGTATCATTTCCAAATCAAATCATTACCTTACCATTATTTTTTTACTATGTTTATATTTATTTTTGTAATGTCCCAGAAATTCGGTATATTTTTTATTCTCAATGATGATGGCCAAACAAACATGGCCATTGATCTTCACATATACCATGATCTTTTTATTTTGTTCTTCACGCATTCTTCATGAGTTATTCAACACCTAATATTTATTAGTGCTAGAAACATGGAGTTTTGATGAGCGCGATATATGGACGCGAAGCCCTTGACGCAAGGATCGAAAATACGTGATCGTTTAATTTTTCGGGCATGGATAAAATACGTAATGGAAAGCGGAAGGAGGCGGCCATATATTTATTATAACTGGAAACACAATTTTCCATTGAGCGAGACATATGGATGTGGAGCCCTCGACCCGAGGATCGCGAATATGAAATCATTTTATTTTTCGGGTTTAGAACAAAGATGAAGTGGGTTGCGGATGGGAAACATGACGGTGCTATTCTGGTGAGTCTTCAGGGTGAAACTCCAGGAGAGGAAGATAGTGCGACGTGCAATGACGAGGTGAGAGGGAGGCCGGAATAGCTGTAGGCCGAAGGGGTGTGGCTCCCGAGCGGTGTGGCGTCTAGGCGGACAATGGGGTGTGGTTTCTCTAGTGCGTGTATAGGGTTGTATGAGAAGGGCCATTTTCATTGGAGAAGAAGCGTGATTGACGGCTGGGAGTTGAGAGTTCACATTGCTGAGCATGTGCAGCAGGGCATGAAGTTGGAAAAAAATCGTGAAACATGTTAATTGAAGAAAGAAAGTGTTGAAAAAAGATTAGTTAAAAATTTAAAGCAATTAAATACGAAATCTGTTGAATAAGGGGATGCACACCAAATAGGATATGTGTGGGTTTGTGCATGGAATATGGGAATTGAATTAAATGAATTGTAAATAATAACAATAATATTGTAATGATATTATTATTTTTTGTTTTAAAACCATATTTCATCCGTAACTTATCCGTGTGACCTCGATTTCACGAAACTCCAGCTGCAGTGTGACCTTGACTTAGAAACAGAAATTACGTGTCCAATACTTGTTGTCTTTTTTAGGTTTTTGGATTGGGCACCTGAAACACTCAAATAATAATATATTATTATTATTAAATCTTCGACCCTCCATAACTCCTGCCTATGACGTCCGATTGACTTACTGTCTTTGGCACTGGAATCCTTGGATCAAGATGGTCCTTTTGGTATAACCCACTTAAGTATTGGATAAATTTGGTGTAAGGTTGGGTTGGATCAAACACGAATCCAACCAGGACTTCGGGACTAAAAGGATAATAACTTATAGACCGGGCGTCCGATTGATGCACCGTTTGTCGTTTTGAGACCCCTTTTATGTAAAGGTCCTTTGAAATACTTCTTCATGGGTCTTTGTGATAGTTGGAGTATCGAAATGTTTCCTATGAAGTGGATCCTCCCAGATTCAAGTGAGCTTAGTGCGGGAACCCTATAGTAGGATGTAACATGAGAAAGGGATCCTTCGTGGGTCTGTGATTGAGGATCCCACATGGATCCTCTCTAATAATCAATGTGGGACTACTCTAGGATCCTATGTGGGTTTGTTGTACTAGGATCCTATGTGTGTCTGATGATGTACTAGGATCATGTGTGGGTCTGCTGTACTAGGATCCTGTGTGGGTCTGATGATGTACTAGGATCCTATGTGGGTCTGCTCTACTAGGATCCTATGTGGGTCTGATGATGTATATGATCCTATGTGGGTCTTCTGTACTAGGATCCTATGTGGGTCTGACGATGTACTAGGATCCTGTGTGGGTCTGATGATTTAGGATCCTACGTGGGTCTGCCTCTTAACAGAGTAAAATGATTCAGTAGTTACATCTAATCATCTTTACTATTGTACCTTTGTTATACCTAGTGTGAGATGATTCCTTACATTCATGGTGATACCTTTGTGGTATTATTTTATGTGGCGTACCTATGTGGTACTTTCCTTCGTGGTGATACCTTGGTGGTATTATTCTGTGTGGAATACCTGTGTGGTACTTACCTTCGTGGTGATACCTTTGTGGTATTCTTCTATGTGGCATACATGTGTGGTACTTTCCTTTGAGGTGATACCTTGGTGGTATTATTTTGTGTGGTGTATCTATGTAGTACTTACCTTCATGGTGATAACATTGTGGTATTCTTCTATGTGGCGTACTTTTGTGGTACTTTCCTTCACGGTGAAACCTTTGTGGTATTCTTCTGTGTGGCATTACCTTTTCAGTACTTATCATTGTCATGTTACCTTAGTGGTATTCATTCCATTGTGGAACATTTGATACTTGTGATATGGATTTGGGCCTTGTGTTTCCTCCTGAATGAGATAGGTATACTTGATAACTTAGGTATATGTATGGGCATATACCTAGGTACGGTTGACAATTGTTTTTATGCTTTTTGGTTTATCCTTTGTGGATTTTGTGAGACTTTTGAGGGTCTCGGGGTCCCTACTGAGTATCGTCATACTCAACCCTGCACGGGCTACGCCCGCACCTTGTTGTGTTTGGTGGAGATGATGGAAAATTCTGACTCAGAATGAGAGTACTAGGACTGAAGGTAGCTTGGAGGTGGACCTTATACGAGGCATACCACAGATATGACTATTCGACAACTATACCTAACCTTAAGGTAGGATCCTTGGAGGGTGTTCAAAAGAGATGTTCAGTTTACTTTTAATTTACATTTTTCTTTTACTTTTTAGTTAGGATTGTATTCTGGTCCCTTCTACTTAATACACACACTCTTTTTACTATTCAGTTTACATGTGTTCATATTGTGTTGTGTTCTTGGTTGCGTGAGTTAAAGCTTATAAAGAAAATTCCTTCCCAGATTTAGGGAATACGCCTTCGGTGCTAGTCGCTAGCCCCTGGCCTATGGAAGGTGGGCTTGGGGTAGTCAAATCATGGGCCCCGAGGGACGGGTCGTGAAAAATTGGTATCAAAGGATTCGGTTCTACCATAGAACATCGGACTCTGATATCTTTATTGGAAATAGTGTTAATTTTAGTGAGTGTTTTTATCGGTTTAGGGAATCCAGTGTTGGTGCAACAACCGAAGATCAGTGATTCAGGGCTTGGAATCGATGAATACGATATGATCAATGCTTTGGGGCTCATACTTTCAAGCATTGTGTGTTTAAGGACATCCGAGCTAGCACCATTCCTCTTTGAATTCCTACTTATGTTGGGGTTCAAGAGTGTACCATTGAGGCTGAATGTTCCTTGGATTAGCGGAAACAGCCAATGAATGTTAGTAGTGGGAAAACAAGAAACTGGCACCAGTCTCAGAGACTTGGGCATCTAAAAATGTTTCAGGAAGAATAAGTGTTAGGGATATATGAATCTGAAGGGTTACAGACGTGGAAGTAGATCTAGGAGAGTAGTATGATGTGGTGTACATTTTGACATGTTACAACCACCCCCTATGTGGTCCTAACCAACCTCAGGGAGCTGGAGGACATGGGAAGAGAGTAGCTCCATGCGGTCAAGGAGTGCGACCCAAGGGCTCTAGGAATGATTCGAGGTACGGTTTGTGTCTACTACAAGCTATCGTATCAATAGAAATAGGTACCAATCATTACTTCTTTCCACGAATCATTTTCAATACCTAGAGTTTCCGGTTAAGTCGTTGAATTGACCCTCACATTTGGAGATTCCTTTGAGAGGAGACTCGATAATCACACTTACGCCGACGATGTGATCTGACCCGTGAGGCGAGAGTTTCAGTTGGAACCTCTTGGTGGCAGTGTCGAGGCCTTATGATGTTAGTTTGGGTATGGAATGGACATCCATAGTTCATTATAATATTGAATGTATTAGTAAAAAAGTTTTTGGTTTCTCTACAATGTTGGAATGGGGTGTTCCTTGTTCGGTGAAAAGGAAACCCAGGCAACACAAGATAGACTCATGCATAAGAGGGTGCAGCCGATCACTCCTGAGTCGGCCATACATACCCTTGTAGCAGCAACAATTTTGAGTTTTCAGTTCCAAATAGGAGTGGAAGAGCATGGGGAGATATTTTCAAAATATGTTTCCTAGATTACCTCCCCAAAGGGAGAGGGTCGTCTGCTTTGGCTAGGTACTACCAGAGATTTGTACCTGACTTCCCCAGGGTAACGACACCCTTTTCATCTTTTACTAAAAAGGGGGAATCCTTCCTGTGGATGGAGAATTTTCATCAGAGATTTCAATAGCTGAGATAGAGGCTGAAAAGTAGAAATACACTACCCATGACCTATAGTTAGGAATAGTGGTCTTTGAGACGAAGGTGTGGTGGAATTACTTGTTAGGCAAACATTTTACAGTCTACTCAGACCATAAGCGTCTCGGGTATATCATCTCTCAGTAGGACCTGAACCTAAGAAAAACGACGTTGGCTCAAGTTCCTCCAAGAATATGACTTCGAGAGAGTCTATACTCCTAGGAAGGGGAATTTTGTAGCAGATGCACGCAGTAGGATATCTAGCATACAACTGCTAGTTGAGGCGATGGATAAGTTGGCTAATTTATGGATATCCTTTGTGGAATGTGAAGGAGCAGTTTTTCTTTAGTCTCTCACAGTCACTCCTCCACTTCTTAAGAGATTCAGGGTGTAACACCACGACCCTAGTTACCCAGAGTCGGTGCATTATTACATAACATTGGCATGGTACAAAGAAATAATGTCCTGAAAGACCAATCAGTTTAGTATCCTTGGAAATACTAGATACATTCATAAGGTCAACATTATAACCTGAAAAGAAAAACAACAGTGAATTATTCCATTGGAAACATCCAAGCTTCCTAGATTATGCCTGCAAGTCACTCATAACTAACATCTTCAAATCCTGGGAAAAATAAAACATAGAAAGGGGTGAGCTCAAATTCTCAGTAAGGATAAAAATATTGTAGAAACTTTCATAAATAATAATAAACATTTAAGATAATGCATAACTAAAACAAAATCCTTTTAAACTTGAACTTTAGCATAATATGGAAAAAAATAAAATTAAGTAATGCCATTTAATTATCCACATGGATTTTCTACTAGTCGAATAATCACATGAAATATCAATAACCACTTTCATAATGATGGAATACATAATTCCAGACAATCATAACCACATAGTCAAGGCCTCGTGCCAAGACTACAAATAAGATTTTGTCAAGGCCTTATGCCAAGACACTAGTTTGTCTCATGAGACCTACCGATGCATTGAGGAGAATTAGTGGGCTCCACCCGTCACTTACTAAGTCCAATTCATTCCTCATATGAAAAGTTTGAAACATAACATAAACATTCATATTAAAACTAACATACGAAATGTCAATACTTTAACCACAAACCATGAATGGTATAAAAATAGCACATCCACAGTCAAAAAAAAACTTATTCGATACAATATGGAATATTGTATTATATCAGATTAACCTCAATCGAGAATAATTAAGGATATTGACATAGATTAAAATAATCATTAAACTATTGATAGAAATATCCCCCCCTTTTCTTGAAAACATTTAAAAGTCACACTATTTTTCAAGAAGCCATTTAAAATAGATTTTTGAATAAAAGTGTCCCATATAACTTTGAAACTTTTAAAAGGAATTTTGATTTGAAAACTTTAATTTCTATATAAAAAAAATCCTTAAAACCATTTTTAAAACATGGACATTAATCAGAAAGATTTATAATAATAAATCTTTAAAACAATTTAAAACGATATTTTAGTTAGAGTTCCTAACCAAAAAAGAGACACTTGAAAAATAATAATTGAGGTAATAAAAACTTTTTAATATCATGAGAATAAAGGGATTCATGATATACTATGTAAAAGTACAATATATACACCATATAAAAGTGATTTGTTGTATAACAATAAAGGTGTCTCAATGGAATGTAAATTGAGATGAAATATATCATAAAGGCTATATCCTTAGGTTAAGGATAAATCAATGACATAATTATGTGTGAAAAATATAAATACACTCAATATGATTGGATATTCAGTGTAAAACAATCAAAGGACATTCACAGATATTCTTGTAAAAAAACACCAATGAATTGGATGTTTAACTCAACAAATCGAGAATGAGTAAAAATTAATCTTATCAAGTTCATACCGATGACTTGAGAATTTATCAATGGAGTGATTTTGTGTATAAAAAGTATATCCATAGAAAGGGTAGTGGAAATTATGACATAATCAAATGAATAGTGAGTCCACACATAATCTTGGAGTAAAATAATCAATGAAGTATGCGTAAAGCCGAATGAGTGGAAATTGAAATTTCAAATTCCCTTATTGATTTGGTAACTTACGAAACATACAGCCATGAAAGAAGGATCATACAATGATGATGTAAATATAAATGAATTAAAGTATATTAAACAATTAATACAAACATGGGCAGTACACACACCACCTGCAATAAATAAGTGGTGAACAATGTAAATCTCACGGAATTAAAAGTGAGATAAGAAACCCCATACCTCAAGTCTGAATTGTCTTGTGTGTTCCTTGTTCTTCCTGAATAATAAACTTTAGTTAATTTATAATTGATTAAGAACAATTTTTAATTTTATTATTCTTTTTATATCACTTATTTCCATTCCATAATAATTAGTTAATTATTTGAGTTCATATTGGATATTTTATTGATGTTCGGAACTTGAGTAAAAAATGAACTTGTTATAATTACAATTTGTCCATGTGTTCAAAATTCCATTATCTCCAGAATGATATAAATGATTTATATATAATATATATAATATATATCCAGTATGTATATGTATTTATAACAGTACATAACATTTGGAGATAAGAAATGAAAAGCACATTTCATGGAGACTGTAAGTCGTACGTACACATGAACGCTACTTTCATTTATATTGTTTTTTATTTTAATGGAATTAAAACATAATGATACATAGGTATACTATAATTCTAGTATAATATCATATGATTTATGTTTTATATAATTTAATTAACTCAATACTTTATATGTTCCATGAATTTCATGAACGAATCATATCATCTTGAGGGGGCGGTAGTCCGCAGTTCCTAAAATAAATTATCGTGGTCAGACATATTGGAAAGCATATTGGTGTGTTTTTAAATGAAAATTACAGAAGAATAGAGAAAAACTAAACATGATATACATAATATATAAATATTGTGCCATTATAATGGCCACCATAAGAGGCGGTAGGAGATAATCGAACAATCATCGTTTCGTGAGGCGTTAGTTTTCCATCCACAGAAACATTATGTTCTTCACCCATTAGATGGAGGTGTGTGTAAGTGTAGCTCAAATAATTCTTATAAAAAAATCCAAGTATATTTCAGATACTGGTTTTATTACAAAATAAAGGAATAAAAAGAGTTCATGGGTTTGTAGAAGTAAAATAAAAGAAATGAATTTAAGAGAAACTATTACCTTTAATTTGGGTAATTCCCTTTGGTTTGAACCAAAATGACTTCTTGAAGTGCCTTCTTCCTATGGTAAGGCTTATAGGTAGAGGAGAGGTATGTAGGAATCTTAATTGAGTAGTGTTTTGACGAGACAAAATGCTTTAGAGGCTTGAAGACTTGGTTATAAGTGGTCTCCTTTTATAAGGGAGAAGAGGGGCTCTTTAGGAAAGTGTGAAACTATTATTTTATTATAAACTTATATTCGGTTTAAAAAGGTCCAAAACACATTAAAATAGAATATAAAATGACTAATATTCGAAATAAAATCATCCAATCAGAATTGGACATGTTTTGGATAATATTTTAATCATTATAATCTTATTTATTTAAACCATTTATTAATGAGGTAAACACTGCATCATTATTGTGTCATAAATAATTTATTTTGTTTGAAGTCTAAAAATTATAAAAAATACCATAATTTAGGAAATCGTTTTAGATATATAATGAATATTTATAGTCTAAAATATAACTTATATAACCCCGTGTAAAAATTAATTTACTAAAAGATATCTGTTTGTGTTATTTTTGTATTTACATTAAATTAATTAATCTAAAGAGTCATTATAACTCTCAAGTGGCTCCATGGGGTCCCAAAATAGACCCAAAGATTCCCACCGTCAGAAATGTATCAAAAAATAGGGTTAGGATATGTTTCAGGGTAATTAATATTATTATAATATTATTTTGTATCCTTATTTTCCGGATTTACCCTTTAACCATGGTAAATAAAATATTTTACGAAGTAATTATTCAAAATATCTCAAAATAAAAGTTACATATTAAGAAGATTTTGAACTCATGATTCTAAATATGGAATCAATTTTTCTAAATTCAAAACACAGAAGTGGCAGAAATTAATTTAAAATTAATTCCCTTCGTCGAAACAAAAAGCGTGTTTTCAACAAATAATAATTATCATAAGATTGACACTTTCTTATGTCCAGTTTAAATATGAAATTATGTCCAACGACCAACATTGAATTAAATTATAAAATTATAATCTAATTATACTTTAAAATCACTCAAATTCATAATTTATCACTATTAGTTATTTCGATTAAAAAAGTTGTTTTGAATTATAATTTAGTAATTTTCACTATTCATCAAAATATGAAAGTTATCAGAAAAGTACCAAAATTTAACCCTAATCTAATTTAAATATTTAAAATCCAAAAATTAAGTCTATTTAACAAAATTCAAAACATAAAAGTTTCATTTATTAATTTAAAATTAATTCCTGCTGTCAAAACCAAAAGGCATATTTTTAAGAAATAATAACTATCAAAAGTTTGACCCTTATTTATGTCCAATTTTAAAGTGAAATTACTTACAATGACCATCATTGGATTAAATGGTAAAAATATAATCTATTTATACTTAAAAACCAATAAAATGTATTATTTAACCATATAAATTATTTTGATTAAAAAAGTTTTTTTTAGTTAAAATATAGTATTTTTCACTATTCAACCAAATATAAAAGTTATCATAAAAACACCAAAACTTTATTGAAACTAAATTCTTATGTCCTGATTATAAATAAGAAGTTTATTTTGTCAAATTTAATATATAAAAGTTTCAAATATTGTATTTAAAAAGGCTTCTCCATTAAAAGGCGGTAAAATTGCATTTTTATTGAAAAATACTTCTTTTATTTGAAAAAATGTATTTGTTCATACATTATGTCTAATAAAATCATAATATGAATTCTAAAATTATAAGGATTATATAAAGTTCAAAATTCAGTTAATACTATTCATAACCATTTTTAACGACTTTTTTGGTAAGTCACGGTGTGCTAGAACTCGGTGTTGCGTGTAGTGAAAGTTATTGAATTAATTTGAAGAAATAACGTACTACGAAATATTGGGGTGTTACATTCTTCCATCCTTCTGGGAATTGCATCCTCACAATTTTTAAATTGAGGTCCAAAACTTCATTGAAATCCCCACATCGGAATAAGAGTCAATAAAACTATCACTTTAAAATAAATTAAGAGAAGTAAAAAGGTTACCCGAGACAACCGATACTAGGATTCCAGGAAAACATGGATATGGAGGAGAAAATAAAGTGTCAAGTTCTAATGGATAGGGATAGAAAACATGATTAGAATAATGTTAACAATAAGAAAATCACAAACTTTTGATGGGATAAATGGTCATTAGTTTCCCAGTAGGAAAAGTAAACTGATAACATTTTTTTTGTTTTATGTTCCATTTAATAAAGTTGAGGAATTTATTTATGAGATTGACTAAGAAAATAAAGAGATATACATAATTTTTACGTAGAGTTTCATTCTTTAATAAATTTCTACCACCAACTCAACTTTTTTATTTTCAAATGATGAGTATTGAAGATGACTTGGTCACACCGGAAGAGCTAGAATCAACTCCTATAGAATCACATGATCCACAAAAGATAAATAATATATTTACCTTGTATTTAGAGATTAACCACCACCAAAATGGTTAGTACAAGATCAGATGATCCCCAAAAAGGATAATCCTTTAGAGAAAGAAACACTAATCTTAATTTCTAAAATTAAACCAACAATACGCAAAGTTCAATAAATACCATTCAATAAACAATTGTCCCTAAAATACATCAATATAATCTAAACTAATTTTGAAACCCAAAACATAAAATAATTTTATTACACAGTCTTCCATGCTAAATTGTATCTCCAAATGACATCAACTACTCTTTAAAGTCACATACTTAAAAGTAATTAACCTAATCACATATTCCCTATTATAGGTTAATCATTTCCATAAATAACCCAAATCACTATAAATTCACAATAAAAACATAGATATAAATCCAACTTTACTCCTCACATGAAACCCCATAGTAACCTATTTTCCTTGGACATATAGTGTTCCCAATAAAGTGAACATCATCCATTTAACACTTAATCACCAAATAATTTTCCTATACTAAGGGTATTAATTTGATAAGACATAAGAACCAAAATAAACTTATTATTGATCAATAAAATCATTTAACTAAAAAAAATTTCACACTAACCATGGACTTCAGGTAGTCCGGTGGTAGGCGATAAATCCCAATCGCACTTTGGTTGTGGGTTAAATTCCCATAGCTTTGTCCGACGTGATGGGTTTTCACACGGTATGTCTATTGTCCTTTTTCAAAAACAATATTTTATAAAATTACCAAAATAAGATAAATTCCACAAAATAACCATAACATAATTTAACCACAAATTTTATCTCATACCTTTAATTTTCATCCGAAAATATAATAACTTGTAATTGCCTCAAACCCAATGATCATATAAAACCAAATGTATATTTAGAACTATATACTCAAGAGAAAAGATAATTCTTCCTCAAATATCATTTTCACATGAAAAACTACTGGGTTACAAATACAAGAGAAAATTATTCCAAAGTAATCCCATCAACAAGGAGAACTAATAATTTTAAAAAATTTCTCCAACCATTTATTTCCACACAGCTTCTTCTTTGACCAAGAAAATATCCTATAGAATAGGGAATTCAATTGGGTAATGGCCAGGTCCCCTACATTTACGGAAAATGACTGTGAATGGATTCTTGGGACCATTTTTATTTTCTTCAACAGTACTCTTCATTTTTCCTCGGCAATTATTCAATTTATGTCCTTTTTTACCACACGTAAAGCATTTATTTGTTTCATTGAGACACTTTCCTGTGTGTCTCCTTCCACATTTCCTGCATGATGGAAATTGAGGATTCATTTCTCTGTGGTCTCCACTGCCGGATCTCTTATCATTCATCACCTTTCTCTTCTTTGTTGATTCCGGGAGTTGGTTAATATATATGTTGTTGATCATATTTTTGGAAAACTAATTTGGCATGAACAAGATATCTTTTACGCCTATCAAAATTACATTTTTTTGCTCATTTCCACCATCGTTCCCATCTTTCACATCATTCTCAAAGTTACTATGACTTTTTTGGAATCCATCCATTGACTAAAACCAGAAAACATTGTGTGAGTAAGAATAGTCATAAAATTATTTAGAAAATATCATCACACCTTATTTTCAATCAAAAAAATCCTAGTATTAACCAAGGTTATTTATTCTCATATTATATTAATATCCCTAAAATTGGTTTGTAAATAAAATGTAAATTATCCTAAGCATATCCCCTAGGAGTGTCGTAACCAAGAGTACAGTAAGGCCTATTTTCGTGCACCAGTTCCCATTCAAGTCTAGCTCAAAGCGGTGTTTCCAGGTTTTACCCCTAAGTACATCTGTTCCAGAGCTGCCTCTACCTGCTCGTATCCAGACAGGGATGTATTGCTCGAAAAACTCACAAAATCACTACAATACCAAAATTTTAGGAAGTTCTTCTATACAAATCCTCAATGTCCATCTTAGGTATATGTGCTCTAATCAGAGATTATCTAAATCTAGTTTCCAAGGTTGGTAATAATATTCCTATGATACGAACTGTAATGCCCCGACCCCAGTTACCCAGAGTCGGTGCATTATTACATAACATTGTCATGATGCAAATAAAATCATGTCCCAAAAGACCGATCATTTTAGTAGCCTTGGAAATAATAGATACATTCATAAGGTCAACATTACAACTTGAAAAGAAAAGCAACACTAAATTATTCCATTGGAAACATCCAAGATTCCTAGATTATGCCTGCTAGTCACTCATAACTATCTTCTTTACATCCTGGGAAAAATAAAACATAGAAAGGGGTGAGCTCAAATGCTCAGTAAGGATAACAATATGGAGGAAACTTTCATAAATAATTATAAACATTTAAGTCAATGTATAAATAAAACAAAAGACTTTTAAACTTGAACATTAGCATAATATGAAAAAAATAAAGTAATGCCATTTACATATTCACATGGATGTTATACTAGTCGAATAATCACATGCAATATCAATAACCACTTTCATAATGATGGAATGCATAATGCCAGACTATCATAACCACATAGTCAAGGCCTCATGCCAAGACTACAAATAAGATTTTGTCAAGGCCTTGTGCCAAGATACAAGTTTTTCTCATGAGACCTACCGATGCATATAAGAGATATAGTGGGCTCCACCCGTCACTTACTGAGTCCAATGCATTCCTCATATGAAAAGTTTGAAACATAACATAAATATTCATATTAAAACTAGAATACGAAATGTCAATACTTTAACCACAAACCATGAATGGTATAAAAATAGAACATCCATAGTCAAACATAACTCATTCAATATAATATGGAAGATTTTATTATATTATATTAACCTCAATCTATAATAATGAAGGATATCGACATAGATTAAAATAATCATCAAACTATTGAGAGAAATATCACCCTTTTTCTTGAAAACATTTAAAAGTCACACTATTTGTCAAGAAGCCATCTAAAATAGATTTTTGAATCAAAGTGTCCCATACCACTTTGAAACTTATAAAATGAACTTTGATTTGAAAAATTTAATGTCCATATAAATAAATCCTTAGAACCATTTTTAAAACATGGACATTAATGAGAAATATTTAGAATAATAAATCTTTAAAACATTTCAAAATGATATTTTAGTTAGATTTCCTAACCAAAATAGAGACACTTGAGTACAAATAATTGAGGTGATAAAAACTTTTTAATATCATGAAAATAAAGGGAGTCATGATATACTCTGTCAAAGTACATTATATACACCATATAAAAGTGATTTGGTGTATAACAACAGTGGAGTCTCAATGGAATGTAAATTGAGATGAAATCTCTCATAAAGGTTGTATCCTTAGGTTATGAATAAATCAACGACATAATTATGTGTGACAAATATAAATGCACTCAATATGATCAGATATTCAGTTTAAAACAATCAATGGACATTCACACATATTCTTGTAAAAACAACACCAATGAATTGGATGTTTAACTCAACAAATCGAGATTGAGTAAAAATTACTCTTATCAAGTTCATACCGATGACTTGAGAATTTATCAATGGAGTGATTATGTGTGTCAAAAGTATATCCACAGAAAGGTGAGTGTAAATTATGACATAATAAAATTAATAGTGATTCCACACATAATCTCGGAGTAAAACAATCAATGAAGTATGCGTAAATCCAAATGAGTGGAAATTGAAATTTCAAATTCCCTTATTGATTTGGTAACTTACGAAACATGCACCCATGAAAGAAGGATCATACAATGATCATGTAAATGTACATGAATTAAAGTATATTACACAATGAATACAAACACTGGTAGTACACACACCACATGCAATAAATAAGAGGTGAACAATGGAAATCTCATGGAATTAAAAGTGAGATAAGAAACCCCTTACCTCAAGTCCGAATTGTCTTGTGTGTTACTTGTTCTTCCTGAATAATAAACTTTAGTTAATTTATACTTTATTAAGAACACTTTTTAATTTTATTATTCCTTTGATATAACTTATTACCTTTCCATAATAATTAGTTAATTATTTGAGTTCATATTGGATATTTTATTGATGTTCGGAACTTGAGTAAAAAATAAACTTGTTATAATTACAATTTTTCCATGTCGTAAAAAGTCCATTATCTCCAGAATGATATAAATGATTTAGATATCATATATATAATATATATCCAGTATATATATGTATTTATAACAGTACATAACATTTGGAGATAAGAAATGAAAACACATTTCATGGAGACGGTAAGCCGTAAGTACGCATGAGCGCTACTTTCATTTATATTTTTTTATTTTAACAGAATGAAGACATAATGATACATAGGTATATTCCAGTATAATATCATATGATATATGTTTTGTATAATTTAATTAACTCAATCCATTATATGTTCCATGAATGTCATGAACGAATCATATCACCTTGAGGGGGCGGTAGTCCGCACTTCCTCAAATGAAATTATCATGGGCACACATATTGGAAAGAATATTGGTGTGTTTTTAAATGAAAATTACAAAATAATAGAGAAAAAATAAACATAATACACATAATATATAAATTTATTGCCATCATAATGGCCACCATAAGAGGAGGCATGAGATAATCGAACAATCATCGTTTCATGAGGCGTTAGTTTTCCATCCACAGAAACATTATGTTATTCCCATATTAGATGGAGGTGTGTGTAAGTGTAGATAAAATAATTTTTATAAAAACATCCTAGTATATTTAATATACAGGTTTTGTTACAAAATAAAGGAATAAAAAGAGTTCATGGGGTTGGAGAAGTAAAATAAAAGAAATGAATTTAAGAGAAACCGTTACCTTTAATTTGGGTAACTCCCTTTGGTCTGAACCAAAAAGACTTCTTGAAGTGCCTTATTGATAAGGTAAGGCTTTTAGGTGGAGGATAGGGATGTAGGAATATTAATTGTTCTGAGTTTGGATGAGCCAAAAGTCTTGAGAGGTGTGAATAACTGGTTAGAAGTTGTCTCCTTTTATAAGGGAGGGGAGGAGCTCTTTAGGAAAGTGTGAAAGTATTATTTTATTATAAACTTATCTTCGGTTTAAAAAGGTCCAAAACACATTAAAGTAGAATATAAGATGAGTAATATTATAAATAAAATAATCCAATAATAATTGGACATGTTTTGGATAATATTTTAATCATTATAATCTTTTTTATTTAAATCATTTATTAATGAGGTAAACACTGCATCATTATTGTGTCATATATAATTTAATTTATTTGATGTCTAAAAATTATAAAAAAAATAACATGATGTATGAAATATTTTTATATTTCCAATGAATATTTATAGTCGAAAATATAACTTAAATAACCCCATGTAAAATTTTTTCACTAAAAGATATCTGTTTGTGTCATTTTTGTCTTTACTTTAAATTAATTAATCTAAAGAGTCATTATCACTCTGAAGTGGCTCCATAGGGTCCCAAAATAGACCCAAAGATGACCATGGTCGGAAATGTATCCAAAAGTAGTGTTAGGACATGTTTTAGGGTAATTTAGTATTATTATAATATTATTTTGTACCCTTATTTATCGGATTTACCCTTTAACCATGGTAAATAAAATATTTACCGAAGTAATTATTCAAAATGTCTAAAAATAAAAGTTACCTATTTACACAATATGGACCTCCTGATTCTAAATATGGAATCCATTTATCTAAATTCAAAATATAGAAGTGGAAGAAATTAATTTAAAATTAATTCCCGTCGTCGAAACAAAAAGCGTGTTTTTAACAAATAATAATTATCAAAATATTGATACTTTCTTATGTCCAGTTTAAATATGAAATTATGTCCAACGACCAAAATTGGATTAAATAGAAAAATTATAGTCTAATTATTATTTAAAATCACTCAAATTCATAATTTATGACTATTAGTTATTTCGATTTAAAAAGTTGTTTTAAATTAAAATTTAGTAATTTTCACTATTCATCAAAATATGAATGTTATCAGAAAAGTACCAAAATTTCACCCTAAGCTAATTTAGATATTCCAAATCCAAAAATGAACTCTATTTTACCAAATTAAAAATATAAATGTTGAATTTATTAATTAAAAATTAATTCCCACTGTCAAAACCAAAAGGCATATTTTTAAGAAATAATCACTATCCAAAGTTTGACACTTGTTAATGTCCAATTTCAAAGTGAAATTACTTAAAATGACCATCATTGGATTAAATTTTAAAAATATAATATATTTATACTTCCAATCCATTACAATTTATAATTTAACCATATAAATTATTTAGATTAAAAAAGTTGTTTTCAGTTAAAATATATTATTTTTCACTATTCACCCAAATATGAAAGTTATCAGGAAAACACCAAGACTTTATTGAAACTAAATTATTATGTCCCAATTATAAAGAAGAATTTTATTTTGTAAAATTGAATATATAAAAGTTTCAAATATTGTATTTAAAAAGGCTTTGCCATTAAAAGGCTGTAAAATTTCATTTTTTTGAAAAATACTTCTTTTATTTGAAAAAAATGTATTTGTTCTTACATTATGTCTAAGAAACTAATAATATGGATTATAAAATTATAAGGATTATATAATGTTTAAAATTTAGTTAATACTATTCATAACCGTTTTTGAATGGATTGTTTAGTAAGTCACGATGCCCTAGAACTCAGTGTTGCTTGTAGTGAAAGTTATTGAATTAATTTGAAGAAATAACGTAATATGAAATCTTGGGGTGTTACATTTGGAGGCACAATGTGGGGACACTGACTGTGAGGCTCGACGTGTTCAGATATCCTCTTGGCAGGCACCTGATGGATTTTCTGAAGGTGGGGAACACGTCGACCTCTTCAGAGGATATACCATGGTACTATGACCTTTGGACTCAGTACTAGTGGCCATGGATGAAGAAAGAAGTGTCATATTTTGTATCACGATGCCTCACTTGTTAGAAAGTGAAAACTAGTCAGAGTCGGCAGAAGTCTTATACTGACAGGAGAGGGAGACCTATGGAGTTCGAGGATGGTGACCACACCTTTCTACAGGTCTCACATCGACGAGGTTTGCAGAGATTTGGCCGGGGCATCAAGTTATCTTCGAAGTTCATTGGACCCTTCCAGGTCCTCAGTAGAGTTGGTGAGGTTTCTTACCACCTAGAACATTCCCCTAAGTGGCACCAGGTGCATGACGTCTTCCACGTATTCCAGCTGAGGAGATACGTGCATGACCCATCTCATGTCATCGACCACTATGAGCTAGACATCGAGGATGGGGCGATGCTTTTGGAGGTTCTAGTGGAGATTGAGGATCGACAAGAGAGAGTCTTTTTTGGGTGATCGATACCTTTGGGGAGTGTGCGTTGGTAGCATGGGAACCTCCAGGAGAGCATATGGGAGTGAGAGGCTCAGATTCGTGCTCAGTACCCCTACTTGTTTTCCTAGTTTTGGTAATGTGGATTTTGAAGATGTAAATACCTAAGGTGGGGAGAATGTAATGTCCTGGAAATTCCTTATATATATATTTTAATTATATGGAATTATTAAGAGACCGTGAAATCTGATGGCACACAATTCTGAGGCTCGGAGTGCCCAGATTGATCTATCAAAGTTTTTGTTACGCTTAAATTAGCGTGCATAAGCAATTTTCTTGAAAAACTACAATTAATATTAAATGGTTGACCAGATAAAAAATCTAATGGAACTGTTGCATTCATAATGGCGGGTTTTCCCTTGGTGCGACTTAAGTTTGGTCAGTGGGCCTCCTGTGAGAAAACCCAAACATGGCATAATCGTAAATAAAATAATTAAATAAATTATTTTATTTTTCAAATTCTTATAACTCACAAACGGTAACTCAGATTGAAAATATGAGACAAATGATGAAATCATGAGGGTATGATTTATTTAGTATGGTACTAACTTTGGCTGGCGGGGGCCACCAGTGAAAGTTATTTTTTGTCCGTAAATAAAATAATTAAATGAAAATTATTTTACTGTAAAATCCATAACTTTTAAATGGTAACTCGGATTGGAAATCCAAAAGTACTGATGGGGTTTTTGGGGGAATTTTCCACTTAGGCAGAGGCTAACCTCGATCGGTGGGAGTCGACGGTGACTAATAATAATTTTACAAAATTTCTTTCAGGTATGTTCAGTAAACGCGTGAGCGGCGTTTTCTAACTTTTGAACCGGTGCTCGGATTAAAAATCTGATGACACCATTGAACTCACAATATCAGGATTATTTTAAGGGTGGTTTAACCTTTACTTTAGTGGGGTGAGAGAAGAAGTTAGTTTTTTCATTTTTTGTGGAGGATTAAATAAAATAAATATATTTTATTTTAAATATCCTGCCACCTATCCTTTTAAATTCTTGGTGGTGGGGACCACCCGATCTCACCTTTAATGTGAGGAAAACCTTGGAATTCTCCCATGTTAATGATCCAACAATTTACTAATCTACTATATAATTAAGTGGCTCCTCACGTCTTAGTTGGAGGGATAGTTGGCAAAGGGGAGATTTTGGGGAGAGCCTTTGGGAGAGCCTTTGGGAGAGCTTTTGGGAGATTTTGTTAAGTGGAAGAACATCCCCCAATGAATAATGTTTTCTGGATCAAGAACAAGGAAGATTCACGAGCTCAGATCGGGAGCATGGTGTGGGAGTAACAAACATCGACGTCTTTATCTCCTTCCTCTCGACATCTCCAACGAACATCAAGGTAGGGGGTTTAGTTTGAAGTATGATAAATATATATTTATTGATTCCCCATATTATTGATTCTCAACGATGATGGCAAAACAAACATGGCCATCGATCCGCACATATACCATGGTCTTTTTATTTTGTTATTCACACATTATTTGTGAATTCTTCAACGCCAAATATTTATTGGTGCTAGAAACACGGAGTTTTGGTGAGCGTGATATATGGATCTCAATCCCTTGACACAAGTATTGAAAATATGTGATCTTTTAATTTTTCAGGCCTGGAACGAAGCCTCAATTGCTCGCAGAAGGAAGTGGAAAAATATTTATTAGTGATGGAATAAAATTTTCTGTTGATCATAACCCATGGACGTGGAGACATCAACCCGAGGATCACGAATATGCGATCATTTTATTTTTCAGGTTTAGAATGAAGATGCAGTGGGAAACGGAAGGGGAAACGTGATGGTGTGATTCCAGAGAGTCTTCAGGGCGCGACTCTGGGAGAGGTAGATAGTGCGATGTGCTACGGTGGGGCGAGAGGAAGGTCGGAATAGCGGTAGGCAAAAGGGGTGTGGCTTCCGAGTGGTGCGGCGGCCAGGCAGACAACGGGGTGCTATTTTTGTAGTGCACATACAGGGTGGTGCGAGCAGGGAAATGTTCGTTGGAGTGGAAGTGTGATCGATGGATGGGAGGTGAGATTTTACAATGATGAGCGTGTGCAGCAGGGCTTGAAACTGGAAAAAATCGTGAAATAGGTTAATTGAATAGAGAAAGTTTTGACAAAAGATAAGTTAAAAATTTAAAGCAATTAAAGATTAAATCCATTGAGTAAGGGGATGTGAAAAAAATTGGAGAGGTGTGGATTTGTGCGTGGAATTTGAGAATTGAAGTAAATGAATTGTAAATAATAATAATAATATAATAATGATATTATTATTTTTGGTTGTAAAACCATATTCTGTCTGTAACTTAATTGTACGACCTCAGTTTCACGAACCGTCAGCGGTAGTGTAACCCTGACTTCAAAACAGAAATTATGATTCAAACATTGGATTTCTTTTTCTGGTTTTTGGATCGGGTACCCGAAACGCTCAAATAAAAATAATATATTATTGTTATTAAATCTGTGACCCTCCATAACTTCCGTGTGTGATGTTTGATTGACTTACCATCTCTGGCACCAGAAACCTAGGATCGAGACGGTCCTTTTGGTATACACCACTTGAGTTTTGGATAAAGATGGGGTATGGCTGGGCTAGATCGAACACGAATCCAATCGGGCCCTCAGGACTAAAAGAACAAAAACTTATAGACTAGGCGTCTGATTGACGCACCATCTATCTAGTGGATACCCCTTTTATATGGCGGTCCTTTGGGATACATCTTCATGGAACTTCATGGAAGTTGGAGTATCGAACTGTGGCTTGAGGATCGGATCCATCCGGAATCAAGAGAGATTAGTGGGGGAACCCTATAGTTGGTTGTAACATGAGAAAGTGATCCTTCATGGGTCTGTTCTTGAGGGTCCCACATGGATCCGCTCTAGGAATCCATGTGGGACTACTCTAGAATCATGTGTGGGTCTACTGTACTAGGATCATGTGTGGGTCTGATGATGTACTAGGATCCGGTGTGGGTTTGCTATACTAGGATCTTGGGTGGGTCTGAAGATGTACTAGGATTCTGTGTGGGTCTGTTGTACTAGGATCCTGTGCGGGTTTGAGGATATACTAGGATCCTGTGTGGGTCTGCTGTACTAGGATCATGTGTGGGTCTGACGATGTGCTAGGATCCTGTGTTGGTCTGATGATTTAGGATCTTACATGGGTCTTCCTCTTAAGAGAGTAAGATGATTCAGTAGTTACATCTAATCATCTCTAATACTGTACCTAAGTTATACCTAGTGTGATCTGAGTCCTTACCTTTGTGGTGATACCTTGGTGGTATTCTTCTATGTGGCGTAACTGTGTGGTACTTACATTCGTGGTGACAGCTTTTTGGTATTCTTCTTGTGTGGCATACATTTGTGGTACTTTCCTTCGTGGTGATACCATGGTGGTATTCTTCTATGTGGCATACCTGTGTGGTATTTACCTTAGTGGTGATAACTTTTGGGTATTTTTCTATGTGGCATAACTGTGTGGTACTTTTCTTCATAGTGAAACCTTTGTGGTATTCTTATTAGTGTCATTACCTTTGTGGTACTTACCTTTGTGGTGTTACCTTCATGGTATTCCTTCCTTTGTGTAATAGTTGGGCCTTGGGATATGGATTTGGGCCTTGTGTTTCCTCATAAATGAGATGGGTATACATGATAACCTAGGTATATGTATGGTCATATAACTAAGTAGGGTTGACAATTGTTTTTATGCAATGTGGTTTATCTTTTGTGGATTTTGTGTGACCTTTAAGGGTATTGGGATCCCTACTATGTATCATTATACTCACCCCTGCACGAGCTATGCCTGCAACTTATTGTGTTCGGTGGAGAAAACAGACAAGGCTTACGGAGCATAAGAGTACTAGGACTAAAGGTAGCTTGGAGGTGGAACTTAGACGAGGCGTACTGCAGAGACAACTGTTCGAGAGCAGTACCTACCCTTCAGGTAGGATCCTTGGAGGGTGTTCACAAGAGCTATTCAGTTTACTTGTACTTTCCAGTTTTGTTGTACTTTTTAATTGGGAATGTATTCAAGACCCTTTTACTTATTGTACACACTCTTTTTACTATTCGGTTTACTTGTGTTTGTATCGTGTTGTGTTCTTGGTTTCATGAGTTACAGGTTATAAAGGAAATGCCTTCCCATTTTTAGGGAATATGCTTTCGATGCTAGTTGCCAGCCCTTGGCCTATGGAAGGCGGGCTTGGGGTAGTCACAACACAGGCCCTAGGGGACATGTCCTGACATTTTTCATGTGTTATAACCACTCATGATCAAGAATATCTCTATTAGAGAGTTTTTATTCATTTAATTAAACTTCAATTGAATTTAATATCCCATTATTAATTTTTAAATTTCCATGATAGATCATAATCTAGTATTTCTGTCATATTACACAACATAAAATATGTCACCCCCTTCTTCCCCTAAAATATATAATGTATTCCTCAATGATATATTATATATGGATTCTATTTTAATTTTCCTTGAAGTATGTTCACTTTTAGTTATAATTTTTATCATCCTTTAATTACATGTGTTATGGACATATTAATAATGATAAAATCAATATCCAATTTTTTTCCATTTATACATAGGATTGATAGTTAATATTATTTCTGTCATAAACAAACCACATCTCATTGTCACATTTCAACTTTATTACATTATTTTATTATATGTAATCAGTTTCCAAAATTTTGAGACATCAATTACAAAAAATGGAATATTGACCTTCTTTTGATTAACATTAAAAAAATTATTTATTTTTTAGATACTTTTAGGAATTTATTTTGAGAGTTCACTTGAATCTTTTAAATTCCATTTACTTCTAAAAAAATTGGATTAATCATTAATGTATCATATTTTGTTGAATTTATAGTGTATTGAGGTCATTTATTGGATTTAAGAAAGTATGTTTTCATCCTAATCAATTTTTACCATGTTGTATAGATATTTAATAATTTTCATAGTTTATATCACTATTGTTTCATCTAGATATAAATATTAATAAATATTTTTATAATTTAATTCTTGATAAAGTTATTTTTATATATTAAAAACATCTTTTTTAATATAATGAATATTCTTTATTTTTTTTCAACACAATCATTGGGAAAAGTTTTTTAAAATTTAATTCTTCATAAAGTTAGTTTTATATAGTAAAAAATTCAATTTTAATAAACTGAATCTTCTTTCTTTAATTTTTTTCAGTAAAATATTTGTATGATTCATTTTGGAATTCACATATAGTGATGTTATTGTTTATTTTAACATCATTATCATTAAAAAACATATTTTTTATGTTATCAATGTAAAAAAATCTATAAAACTAAAATATTCATTGAAATATAACATTTCATTTTTCAAATTTTATTTAAATATTTTATCCATTAATAATTTAAAAACTATTTATGGAATAAATAAAATGTATAAATAGTTATATTATTGTAATTTTTAATAATTTATATTTTACCAGTTTGATGGAAATATTTTTTTTCTTTTTCTATGTTATTGATTTTTTCACTTGTATATATTGATATTGTTTATTTTATATTTTTAAAAATGATTATATATATAGATATATTAATTCACTCATGTTTAGGTATTAAAGTGGGATAGGTACCTAAGAAAACATAGGTGGCTAAAGATCAACAAATTTAATAATATTGAAAAACAAACTCATTTAATATTTTAAACCACTTCATGAACCATACATGGATAAAAAAATTCAAACTCACTATAAAATAAAATCCTTAAACCATTTATTAATAATTTGAAATATTTTATTCATTATTATTACTATAATTACATCATCATATATATAATAAATTTTTTTATTTTAAGATGAGTCTCAAGAGAACAATGCTTGGAGATCAAAATAGATAATATTGGGTTTTAGATTTTTATATAGTTTCCAATATTACACCAGTTCTGTCTGAACAATTTTCACTCTTGATTTAGTACTAGAGAATTATCATAAGGTGTTTAAGTTTTGTTAGATAGAAAATTATTATAATAAAAGGAACATCTTATCTTGATTCTTTAATGAAAAAATGACATCATAGGAACTGAAGATTCAGTTCCCAATATCTAGGGTTATTTTAGTGGAATCCAAATCTTATAGTGGGATTTTTTTGTGGTTTAAAACCTTAATGTTCTCAATAATAAGTTATATATTAGTAAATAAATACCTTTTTGTAGATTTATCTTGGTAAAAATGAAAAACCATCGATTATTGAGGAATTAAAGAAAAATATTTTGTAAATTTGGTGGATCTGGGATTGAAAAATTATCTAGATATAAAAAAGAAATCTATTTTGTAATAATTATATGATATGATTCTAGAATAAAAATATTTTAATATTAATGTATTAGCAGGTTCTTTTAATTTTTATCAATGGGATATTGGTTTGAATCCCTGTAAAAAAAGTAATAAAAATTCATAAATCTAGGTTTGATTACATTGTCATGCCTAGGTAATATAATACCCACAAATATATAATGATATCACCACATGTACATGGTTTCTCATGAATATGGATGATAAAATGGATGAGGGTAATCATGAATATTATTTATAAATCTAGGTTGATTCATATATGAATTATAAATTACCTAATTCAATTACACTAAATGGGAAAAGATTTAAAATGAACATTGATGTTAGGAATGAATAGTTTTCACAATTCTCTGGAAATTTGGATTTTTTGAGTTACATTATATTTAATTAATGGATTGTTCGATTTGTATAGCTAAAGAAAAAAACCAATATATTGGATTGATTTATATTTAGAAAACAGGAGTCGTGAAACCCTATAACTCAAGTAAATAAGAATTTTTTATAGGTATTGTCATCTAAATATTCATAAAATATAAATAAAACAAGATAAACTCTAATATATATTTTTAAATTAAATATAAAGATAAAAATTACATGAATATAAAATTAATTGATTTAAATGATAGGAGATTTTTAATTATCATCATAAATTAGGTAAATAATTAAAATTCAGTTATAAATATGTTAATATTAAAAGAGATAGAGAGGTATTATTTTCATTAAATAGTTGAAGAATTTAAATATGTGAATAAGAATAATGAATGTACCATGTTTTTGGGGACTAAAAGTTATAGTAATGAGTAGAATAGTATAATTATTAAATTAGTATAATAATATGATATTATGGTACATAAAGAAACAATTTAATGAATAATTCAATGAAGGTTAATGAAGAAATCCAAGAGTAATAAAATCTATTGGAAAATGAATATATAAGGCTTACTAGTGAGTATAATAAAAAACCATAGCGGACGAACATTTTAAGTTAAATGAAAAACATTGGGGGATGAGTAGTAAAGAGAACCAAAAAATTATATATAAATGGTGATTATATGTTGAAAAAGAGGAAATGAAAATCATATAACTTAATTATAAGGGTATGGTAAATATATACATAGATAAAAAATCAATTCATTTTATTTTTAATAATAATTCTCTATTGATAGGGATTTATGATCTAATAGTAAAATTTTAGAAATTTATTATATTTTATTTTAATAAGATTTGATACTACTGGGTTAGTAGAAATTATATTTATTATTTTATATAAACCCTTTAGGATCATGGTTTAATGAAATAGAAAAATGTATATTTGTTTCATACAATTCATTAAATAGTTACATGAATGTTTAATCTTGATGACCAAAATATGTTTTTTTTCTATTATAGTAATTAGATTCAATATAGAAGGAATATATTTGTGAAAGTTTATTATTTAGAGTAACTAACAGATAGTTGTTAGATCAACTCTTGTTATTTTAATTCAGTCATAGAGATATAAGAGAAGATAAGGTCTTATAATATTCTTATCAACTCCAATGAGTTAATGGATTTCACTGAAAAAATAATCTCAATGAGGATATAATTTTAAGTAAAAAATATTCACTTTTCAAGAGAATATCATTTAATATAGATGTAAGTTAACTATACGGAACTTTTTTAAATAATACATTTCTTATGAAATAGGAAATTTTCTGTCAAAAGGAACATAGAAAATTGACTTCAAATCACTTTCCATTTTTCAAATTCACAAAAATTTATTTGTATAAATTTACGATTTTATTTTTTATTAGTAATAAATTGATTAATAAAATATAATTTTATTTAAAAATTAGGAATGTTTGTATATCTTCTAGATTTTAGCACAACCTTTAGACTTTTTGTGCAATGCTTAAAATTCATAAGTCTAGGCTTAAAGATTGTTGAAAAATAAAATTTGTGGAAATGGACTTATAAATTGGATGTCATCAATATGTTCCCCATGATATTAATTATGCTCATAAAAATTAAAATTTTGATGATTTAAAAATTAATAAGGAGATTAATGTTTTATAAAATATTATTTCTCTTTCTAAACTGATGGAACAAATTAAAATAATGAATTGTAGAGTTAAATATATTAGGTAAGGTGATAGAAAAATATATTTCTTCAACATGTTTATTAAATTGAGAAAACCGTAGAATCCAAAATCACATTTAAGGTAAGAATATTCCATTATTTTGTATATAGATAATTTGTTGGATATTTTTTTTCAATTTTATAAATTTTGTTTTAAATCAGTTGATGTGGACCGTGATAATTTCTTTTATGATGTATTTTTTAGTGTATTAATATTTTTTGATAATGATATTCTTGTTAAGAACCCTAATTTAATATAGATTGTAATATCTTTTTTATATAAATATAGATTGTGAAACGTGCATGAATGGTTATTCAACTGGATATTGCAATAATTTTCAAATCATTCATTTATAATGATATGATGTCTCATGATCTTAAATAAAAATTCATTTTTTAATAACTAAGAGTGAAAATACTGATGTTATTATAAAATTTATACATATTTATATGGATAACTCCCAATAAAATTTTCTTATCATGCTTTTTTAAATATTATTTCTTCAATTATAGGGAATTTTTTCACCTAACATGCTTTTATAGGTAAAAAAAAGAGAATATAGTTCTATTTAGAGACTTCATTGGAATTTGTAAATATTTATAAAAAGATAACTAGATAGGGTAATATTTTTATTAAATTTAGTTATCAAATAATATTTTTATAAATTAGGATAAAAGTTTATATTTGAAATTTCTGAAATATTTGGTTTCCAGCAGACTTGTAATTACTATGTGGGGGCCTTTATTATGTCTAAAAAAATCACAGGGATAATGTATGGCACTATAGTGGTGTGAGGTATTGAAATCCTTTCTCAACTATTATTTTTACCATTGAAGAGGTTTAAATGAGTATACTACATTTAAAAATTGTTAATAGGGGGTTTCCGAACAATATTCGAAGTAGGATGGAAATATTTTATCCTTATCATAAATTATATGTTGATGAAAAAAATATTATTCTTTCAAGGTAGAAATAAGATCCTTGATACCCCAAAACATATTTGTATCATTTTGAATACATTTCCTAGAAAGACATTAGTTACTTTGTAACTCTCATTTTATTTTGTGAATGTTTCAATCCCGTTAGGAAAATAAGATGGCCAGATCTACACAACATGAAATAAGGTAATGTAAATTTTAGATACATGGTATCTCCACTCTTTTAGATTAGATCAATTTTTTCACATTAATGAAAATTTGAATTGAATTAAAATATTGTATGTAGCATGAAAATGGTAGTTAATATCGAAGGATGGAAGAGTCTCCTTGGTTATTACAATGATTTTGTTAAATTTTTTTTTATTATTTTACTACATATCAATTATCATAATCAATTATTTTATTTCTAACAAATTTCATTGAATTATTCATTATATTGGTTTTATCATTATAAAAGGTTAATTATTTCTTTAAAAATGTGTTAAAAACCACATTTTTAATGAGTAATTGGCATAAAAACCTAAAGTTTTTAAATAAGACCCTATAGACTCACTTTACATTGAAACTCAATACATTTTGTTCTGATGGTACATGGATTGCGAAGATCATAAAGATAACTAGGGTTAAACTGGGTAACAAATTTTATAAAAATTCTTATTATCTATATGTAAATAAAAATTTATTATAAACATGTTACATTGAATATAAGATAGATGGATGTAAATGAATAGTTTTTAAAACTTAGGCATCAAAACTACACTACTCAACTGTTTAGAAATTATATAAAAATTCCTTTCATGAAGGTTTATATTGATATATATATATAGGGTAAAAAACATTATTTTTATATATATAAATTAAGAAAATTTAAATGTTTTTTGAAAAGATTCCATCCAAATCATTAGATATTAGTGATTATTTCCATTTTTTACAATATAAGGATCTCATTGTTGATGAACTAATAAAAAATGTTATTGTTTCATGTAAAATATTTTATCACTTTTTTTGGTAATCATTTTATTGATTTTTAAAAGAGTATAAATTTTATGAGGTTATGTATTCATCCATATAAATAATTATTTATCTAAAAATTTTTGTATAACAGATGTCTTATTAATAGAAAATACATTCAATAAGGCATATAGTTGTGTACTACCAATTTATTTTCCTAATTAGGATAGGAAATAATGGAGCTCATTTTTACTCATTTTCCTTTTTATATGATCTATATATTTTTATATTTATAATGTATGGAATATTTTCTATGATTTTAAAATTTATTATCACATAGATTTTTAAATTTCTGTGTTTTTATCATTCAGTGTAAATTCATTCACTTTTCAATATTGTTACTTTATATATTATTTACTTGAAATTATGGAATTAAAATTAAATTAAATTTGAGGGAATGATGTTTTTTTCAAGTAAAAATGTCTTATATTATTACTTTCATTAGGTATGTACATTTTAGTTATTTTTGAAATGTTACAAATATCTTAAAACAATTTTTATTAGATGATTTCATTGCATTGACCATGGTTGTAAAAAATATAGAGGATGATTAAATATTGTTTAATAGACACTAAATTTAGGATCAATGGATATCAACCTTGATAGAAGAATGAAATGGATTCTAATGGATGGGGTCATTGACAATATCTTCAAAATATCATCTAGTTATGTCATCGGGAGATTAATTAAGGGTTGTTGGAAAGACACTACTATTGAAGAATAAATTATGGGTATAATTAAAGATACAGAAATCTCTTCGTAGTTAGCACGAAACCATATATATATCCAACTAGTTTCTATTTATATCATTTAATATTCTAAAAGGAGCTACATAACTTTCTTCTAATATTACTTTTGATTGGATTTATTTTATCACTTTTTTATTGAATGTGTAGTATTCTATGTTTTTAAGGTGTAAAATTATATAAAACCCATTGTTTGAGATAATTTCCTTGTTAAATTATGGATTTAATGAATTTTATGGTTTTATTTGGGATCATGGAGCTTTGGTAGGTTTCATAGAGATGTTTGGAGTGTTTTAGATTTTTTGGGTGCACCACGGGCCATAACACATTGTGGTAAAGGGAGCGGTATGTAGGGAGTGTTCTTGTGAAACAAGAGAAAACCAAAACACCCAATGGAAGGTGTGGTCAATGGGAGACCTTAATCAAGGTGTGATGGGGTATTAATATGATACAAGGCCAAGGGAGATCTCACCATGTGGGGGTCCATGGTGTGGTGGGTCCAATATAACTTGGGTTTTTTTATCATGCCATATCGGTGAGTCCATATATTTGATGAGATCACATTAGAATAGTTTTAATCCTCATAACATAGTGATCCGTGTTGATTCAAGGAACACCCTGACCCATTAGATAATACAACCTCTATAGGGAAGCATTAAACAAGGTGGGGTGAGTATGTAGTTGTATGGTGTTGAAAAGATGATAAAAAAGGATCAATTAGGTAATTTTACTATATGAGCTACTATTTTACTTAAATCACCTCTTATATAGGTTCTTTTTGGTACTAGTGTTTCCCAATATTTTATTTCATCATTTTTTAATCAAATGAGGTTGCATATCGAGTCGATGCTACATGTAATGAGTATATAGACACCTCTTGGATAGAGTTAGTGTAGATGCTATCATTATGAAGCTTATTAAATAATAATTTATGAATTATAATTTTCTGGGAACTCTATATTATGAAAATGGATACCTTTTGATTATACAGAGTAATATATTTATTAGTTTTTTTCAAGGCACATATCGATTGTTATAAATGATGAGTGAATTTTACATATCTGGAGGGAATGTTACATCCCTTAAATGTAGAGTAAGATGTGAATATTGTAAGTGAAGAACTAATAATACCGATGGTTAGAAAAACCTCTTATTAATTAGCAATTGTCCCTTGGGGGACTAATTACATAATTTAACCTAAAACTTTTCTAACTATTAATGATGGATATCCTAATTTATTTTCTAAACTTTTTCCTGTATTATGGCCTGAAAGGGAACTAGAATTTTCTATTGATCTTATCCTATAAGAACATACCATTTCACATCTATAAAATAGAATGAAACCCATGGAATTCTGAGAATTCAAGATCCAATTAAAGGACTTGTAAAGTAATTGTTTTATAAGACCAAGAAAATCACCATGGGATGCTTCAGTTCACTTTTTCAAGAATACATATGGTTTTCTGTGATTCTATTTTCATTATCATTAACTAAATCTGGTTTTGATAATGAATAGATATCCTCTACCATGAATTGATAATTAGTTTGAATAATTTAAAGGATCCCAATGGTTCTTTAATATCTATCTATGGTTGGGGTATCACCAATTCTAGGTTAAGAAATTGGATATTCCAAACTCATATTTCAGGACTGTTTACAATCATTATGGATATCTAGTCATTCACTTTTTTCTTATAAATTCACTATATATTTTCATGGAAATGATGAATCAAATATTATAATGGTATCTATTCTAATTTGTAGCAGTATTTTTGGATGAAATTATTATATATTATTAACATCAAAATTCCCTTAAAAACATCTAGAGATGGATTTGAGAACCTTATGAGAGAAATAGTTTTTTGAAAAATTCTATAAATATGATTTAGGGATACAAGAAATTTATTTACTTGGGGTGTTCATTTCTATGATTGATATGTCAAAAGACCCTGAAAATATTGAGTATGTCATATCATGGAAGCCACTGATGAATTTATTTTATATATGAAACATTTTAGGTTTAGAATCTTACTATTGATAATTCATTTGGGTCTTCTCCTGCATCACATATCCTATGATGGAACTGAAGAGAATGGAAACTTCATTCTACTAGAGAGATTATTTTTAGAAATTAATTTTTGGATTTGAAGTCCAGGATAAATTTAGAAAAAATTATTATATTTCAAAAAATAGGGAATGTTTATGTGGTTTTTTATAATGCATTGGGGTCTAGAATCAATTTTGTTAACATGTAAAAATACCATGTCATATCTTGTGGATCATGGAAATTTTGAAGTTAAGAAATTAATTTTCTAACTCATGACATGTAATTTCCTATGTTGGTTAATTATATGAAGAAATTTTGTCATTATCACTTTCGTAAGAAGTCCACTGTGTTCATGGATCATTAAATCTTGAAACCCAACTTTTCCAAATGGGATTTTAACCTAAGACAAAGATGATGGATGAAATATATCATGATATTCCACTTTGACTCGATTTATACACCAAGAAAATGATATTTTATGGATGAGACTTTATGAATAATGTTGAATAACCAACTGGTAAGAAAAGATTGTAATCAGTTGAAATTTATGAGTATGATTACTGATATGCAATTGGATTTCACTAAGAATAAAGAAGAAAAAGTCTTATTTTTGGTGAATCTTATTTATAATTTGGTTAGAGAAGTCATAGATGCTCAATGATCTGATCTTAATTTCTTTACCGTTACATCAAAACTAAATGGTTGGTCTAACATTGATGAATGTAAATGATATGTAAATTCTGGGTTGATTTTTTGAGATTGGATAGTCATTCATTCATCTTATTTGGAAAAAATTATTTCTGTTTATAATTATCATATGTGATATATTTATCCAAACATCAAAAAATATACAAGGAACTTAGACCCCATTTTTAGTGATTAGGTAAGAAATAAATTTGTTTTGATTATGTTATTAAATGCTTCAGATGTTAACATATATAGAATAAGCATTAATGACCAGATGGTATGTTGAAATCATTAACTATATGTATATGAAAATGGGAAAAAGTGTCTATGGATTTTTTCATGGGTTTACCAAGAAGTATTCAAATTCAGGATTCCATTTGGATGATTGTATACCAACAAAAAAGTCAAAACAATCATTCTATTCCATCAAACTAATATGGTATATGACTTAGAAAAACTATATATTTTGGACGTGGTAAAATTTAATCAAATACCCATTTGGATCATCTCTGATCAATATCTTTGATTTACCTCTCATATTTGGTGGTCCGTTAAATAAAATTTTGGTGTACAATTAAACATGATAACAATATATCATCCTCAAATGAATGGGAAATAAGAACAAATGATTCAGACACAATAAGACATTCTTAAATCCTGTGTTATGGATTTCAGTTGCTTATGGGGGGACCGTTTTACCATTTTGGTGTATTATTATAACAATAGTTATCATGATATGATACTTATGGATCCATTGAATGAATTATATATTCATATTTAACATTATCCACTTTTTGGTTTTAAACGAGAGAAACACCACTAACTAGACTTAAACATATCCAAGAGACTACATACCAAATTAAAATTCTTAGGAAGTAAATGGCTAGGATATGTAACTGAAAAAAATTTATATATCATTGGAATTAGCCAATATATTTGAATATAGGTGATAATGTTTTTTTGAATATATCATCACATTTGGGTAATGAGGGGAAATTTTCTCCTTATTATATTTGGCCTTTTGATAAAATTGAATAGTTTTGTGATATTTCTTATCAGTTTTATTTAATTTCATTTTAGTTTGGTACATAATTTCGTTTATTTATAAATATTGAATATATACCAACTAGATTATAGTCTTGTGATTAGCTGGTCCATCTTACCCTTGAACTAGATGTGATGGTTATCTGAGATCCAATTACGACTATAGAACAAAAATATAAATACTTTTATGGAAAAATTATTTCACTGGTTTAGGTATTTTGGTAGCATGGTTATATTTGATATGAAATAAGGGAAATCTAGAAATATATGATGGATCAATGTCTACAAATCATCGAAAATACTGTTAACCAGGAGCTTCCTAATGATGGAAATCTTAATAGTGGATATAATTTAAAACCCCCAATTTGAGGTACCTTATATGATTTATTAACTATTATAAAGTATTTTTATGGTTTTATTTATGTTCGAGGAGATTTGGATGATTACAAAGAGAGGATGGAAGTGTTTGGGATTTTATAGGTGCACCATGGACAGTAATATTCCATGTTATTGGGAGTGGTGTACTTGGAGTGAACCTATGAAACACGAACACACTAAAATCCTCAAGGGAGTTTGTGGCCACTGGGTGGCCTTGGCCATCGAGCATTAATGTTTTTCATTGAAATAAATCTAGAGGAGAACACACCATGTTTTGGTTTATGGTGTAGGAGTTCCAAAATGGTACAGGTTTTTTCAACACACTATAGTGTCTCTATGGTAAGATCATATGCATGGTGCGACTGAAGGAACCATTATCATGGAGGACACTATTACTTCATGGTGTTTGATGGACTAGTTTTTTTTGAATTTACGATTCAAGTGTTACTTTGTGTTGATGGAGTCATTTACTTTAAAGAGAGATAGAATGTGAGAGTGTGGGGGTATTAAATATTATTTTAAATATATTTTACCATTAATTAGTTTTAATTATTATAATCCATGACATGGATCTCCATGAAGGGATTTTTGGATTTGATTTCAGATAAACATTTCCCCTCTAATGTAACATCTTCATTCTAACTATGTTGTGTGGTCGGTTCCACGTACAAGACTTCTTTCTTGGTAATTGTTGTTAATTACAAGATGAAGGTGTATTCTCACTTCTTTTGATTCATTATATTGCTTTATTTCTTATATATTAAAATATTTTCATGTTCTTTTCATGAAAACACATTATGATTTATTGATACAAAACCCTCTAGGTTTAAAGATTTTGAGAACCTTATATTTTATTTTAATTGTTGTTTTAAAATATCCTCTTGGTTTAAGAAATTTAAACTATGAATTATGAATTATTTTTCAAAAAACTGTTTCTTATTTCATGGTTTTAAGTTTTGGATTTGGTTTAACACATGGAAAACATTTAGTTAAATGTTTTAAAAAATTATTTGATTTGAGTAAATGAACTAGTGTGAGACCTTGGAATTCACATGAATTTCATGGATTCATAATGAAATGGAAGAATACATTCTTGGTTCACACATGGGGTCAGTGCCTTTGGGGATCCTTGAATTCATATACAAGTGATGACTTGACAAGTAGGATAGGATTGTACACATGAGTTAGTATTTCTCCTAGTTTATTCATGCATGTGTGGGTGTGTGATGTGGGATGGAAATTCCATGTTGAATAAATGAGTATACTAATTCTTATGCTTATGTTTAATTGATTTAAATCAGAAAATTAAATTTTATTCCTCTCCTTTAATTAATATATATTTTTAAATGTGGGATAACTTGTTATTATCGTAGTTGTATGATTTGAGATATCTTATGGGGATTGCCTACTGATTTGTATACTCACCCCTGCATATGTGCCATGATTCATATGAAAATGATTATTTTCATAAAAAAAGTAAACAAAAAGTCTCATATTTATCTACTATATTATCATGATGTTATAGTCTTGGGATGGTGTTTGTATCATTTTGTTTTTTATGTGGAATGTTTGGAGAGATTCCACACTGTTGTTTTTGTTTCAGGGTGTCCATTAGTTTTTGGTTTGGGTCTTTTTTAACATTCTTTTTCTATTCTGATATTTTTTATTTGTTGGATTTTGAATTATATTTTTTAAATTTCAGGCATCATATTGTTTTGTTTTTGTTGTTTTATTTATTTTGTTTACTGGTTTTGTGTGTTTGAAGGGGAAAATAACCCCTAATTTTTTAGTCGTCCCTTGGAATTTTATGGTCAGCCTTTAGTTTCTGTGGTATGTAACCTAAGGTTAGTCACACATAGAATCTTTCCAATACAATGGTTATGGTTAGTTTTTAATAAATACTCTAGTATATAACCATGGAAAAAAGTTACCAGGGGTTAATTTTTTGTTTCATTTGAAAATATACCGTAATATTTAAATAAAATTATACTGAGTGATTAGGGGAAAAGGACCACTCTTGGATCCTTTAATTCCTATTTTTATTCTATGTTATTATATCCTTTTAGATTTTGATCCCTTCAACCTTCCATATTTTTTATGATGATGATGATGATTATTATTATTATTATTATTATTATACACCCTGTATTATCCTGGAAGGTTTGGGTGGGGTGTGGCTTGAGCGTACATATCGAGATAAAAATTGGAGTTGGATGTATTTTTTCCTATTACATGCATTGTAAAAATATTTTTTATTCTTGTTGTTATTATTATTATTATTATATATTTCATGGTTTTCCTTGGGTTTATATAAAGGGAAGGTCATATTTTAAATACATTTAGGATAGAATTTTCAAAATATAATAGTTACATTATAATAGTGTTGTTTTATTTATGTAGTAGGTAATGTATTAGGATCTATGTAATGGCTTAGACCCCTCCAATCCATTAATTTTTGAAAATATAGTGTTTGAAGTTTTTTGGGAGGCCCAGATGACTTATTTCAGTACTTCTCAAATTTTCTGTTTTTTAGGTTCTCCAACAGTAGGTTGCTAATGGTAGGTCTCGATGGCAGGTTGCGATAGTGAGTTTGGGCAGTGAGTCTGGACGGTGAGATGAGATAGTGAGTCAGAATGGTGGGTCAAAACCGTTGAGTTAGAATGGTTAATATCAATGGTAGCTCTCAATAGTGAGTTAGGACAATGAGTCAGAATGGTGAGTTCAGACCAGTGAGTTATAATGGTGACTCACTCTAGTAGCTCGTGACGATGACTCGTAATAGTGACTCGCAATGGTCACTCGCCATTAGTGACTTACAATGGTGGATCTCTCTAGTGACTCGTACTGGTCACCCACACTAGTGAATCACAATAGTGACTCACACCGGTAGCTCACCACAAGTGACTTGCAATGGGAACTCACCTAATAGCATAATTCATTCCAACACTTTTCCTTTTTCTATCTTTTCCACCTTCTCCCCTTTTACATTTTCTTTAATGTAAAATGAATGTAATAAAAAATTTAACAGATTGTGAAGCTTTTTCAAGGACTATGAGTAATATTCTTAATTTTATAAAATTATTGGAGCCTTTTAATTTGTCAAACCACAATATTTTGTTGAGATACATCCTTTATGGAAATTCAAAACTGTTTTGTATCTCGCGAGTCTTAAATCTACTATTTTAAAGACAAGGGACTTCCCTTAGGCCATTCCTTCTCCATTCTCTTGGTGTGAGATGCCCTGAACCTCTCCTAAGGAGACATGCAATGTGATACAGCTTTTAGATCATGTTTTACCTAGAGGGTTTTTTTCTTACTACAAGCACACGCCCTACCTTGGCACACTAAAGAAGTTCCAATCGCTTCTTCTTCCAAGTATGGATCCCTTCATATATCTTAATTATGTATCATGCAAGGTGGATATACAGACTTTATCCTTAATATGGATGTTGAATTTGGATTTATAATGATAATTGAAGCATCTTTAAATCAATAAATATGGCCTGGGGAAAAGTGACATATGATCTACTTGTTATTTGTTTTTAGTTTTTGTTTTGAATTTTTTGGGATAAATGCGCTGCTGAAAATTATAGACATTAGTGGTCCTTGGTTGCAAGAAGAATTTTTGTAAATACTTGTTTTTATTCATCTCATTAAACAAATACATGGAACTTTTTAACCATGTATATTCACCTAAAATGACTGAATGCCACATGATCAAACTATTTTTGTGATAACCCATGAATTAACAAGTGAAAATTGATTGAGGAATGCCTTGTAAAATATGAATATTCCTTTACTTGGTTCATGTGGTGGTGTGTTGTGTTTGGGATTGTTTTGACTTGTGCTATAGTAGGTTTTTGGAAACGGTTGTGTGATGTGGGGTGGTTTAGGTGGTGTAATGGAATCTTAGGTTGAGAGATTGATTGATTATAAAATGGATGGGATGTGTTGTAAAATAGGGCTTTGATCAAGTTGAATATTTATGTGTTGTTGGGTGCGGCTGGGAGTTGGGGGGTTTTCCCTTTTGGGAGGATGAATAGGCAATATTTACTTTAACTAATAATGATGGAGGTGGTTGTCATGGGAGTTAAATGGAGAGCAATGTGATGTGGGTTAATTTACCATGGCTCTTCTTCCTCTTTTTTACTTTTTCTTTGTTGATTTTTGTGTGCTATGCTTAGTCGTTTCCCAGGTAGTGATGTAATAGATAATGGAATTTTTAAAAAGTAATGTAATTGGTTAAATGAATTTGGTTGGTGTATGGTTTGAGTCTGTGTCATGTTGTGTGGTAGTGCATTTAGAGGTTGCAACAAATGCATTATTGTGAGTTTTTTGTTGGTTGAAAACCCATAGGTTATACATAAGTGTTTGGTATCATATATGCAATACATGTGTTTTCCATGTGATTTCTATATTCACCCCACCCTCATTGAGAACTATGTTCCAAACACCTCCATCATCATGGGGGAGGGTGTCTTTCCCAAACATCTAGGTGGGGTGATGAATGTATGGCCACCTACTCATCCATGCTCCTTCCAGGATGTGGTAGCCAAAGATTCTTCTGGAAGATTATAATTTGTGAGGCCTAGGTGTGTACGGGAAAGTTGTGATTTACAAGGTGTCTTTGGGATGATATGGGTTGTTCTTTATAAGGTGTGTTCAGGATGATATGAGGTGCACATTCCCAAGTGCTTTTGAGATATGAAGTGATTGTGGCCCAGGTGTCTGCCAGAAGGATATGATATTGTTGGTGATGACCCAGGTGTGTACATGAAGGATGTAATGCAGTTGTGGCCCATGTGTCTGTGGGTTGGATGTGATGTGCTTAATTTTCATAGGTGTCAAGCCTAGTTGTGAGGACTATGTGTCTGTGGGTGGGATGTGATGTGCTTCATTTTACCCGGTGACAGGACTAGCTGCCAGGCCCAGGTGTGCATGGGTGGGCTGTGAAATGGTTCTTTCAGAAGAGGTCAGAGAATGAGGATATTTTCTATTAGGAAATAGCATCTAAACTAGTGGTAAGTGCTGTAGGGTACCCAAATCATCAATGTTCTAAATTATTACTTTACATGACATGTGTTACTTGGTGAGCATTCCCTCATGAGTTGGGGATGGTTAGTATGCCTTCTTAGGTGATGTTGGTTCTACTATTTTCTCATGGGAGCGTTAGTATGCTTTCCTCACTTGTGTTTGAGAGACTTTGATTTTCCTACTGAGTATACATGTATGCTCACCCAATATATATATACATATAATATTTTCAGGTTTACAGGAGGATTACATGGACCATGTTGGACCATACTATCTCGCACATTGGCATAGTTTTTGTGTCTCTGCTTAGAATTATTTTTGTATTTACTTTGATTTTTTCATTTTATTTGTAATGGTTTTATTTTAAACATGAATGTGGTATGAATTTGGGTTTATTATATATATATATATATTGGATTTGTTTTAGGATAAAACATATTATCCCCTGATCTTGTTTCCTTAAAAAGAATAATGCCTCCCATTTTGTGAGATCTATATACCCTTGTTGTTGGTCACAACCCCAGGGCCTGTTACAGGAGGGACTCAGGGATCATTATCAATCTTCCTTCATTGCCATCTCATGTGGGGCATATTTGGAGGGAGGGGGTCATGAAATAATGTTATTAGAGGTGATGGTTAAGTGAAAAGTTAGAGTTTGGAGTTAGGCATACTATGTATTTCATGGTTTGGTAGGGAAATGGTGTCAAGTGACCTCATTGCATAACATAGTCTAGGGAAGAATGGCTAGGAAATGGAATTTTAGGGGCCCCCATGATCTGATGCAAGGACTTTGATCATACCGAATGACCAGGTGAGGCTACACCATTTACAGGTTATAGACCATATGAAAGGTACATGCATTATAATGACTTGTGTTATTGTCTAATTTGGTTCGTTTTTGGGAATTTGAAAAGTATAACGAAATGAGTTAAATGATTTAAAATAAATCCTAAATAATATTCCATACTACTTGGACTTAGTAATTCCTTTTTTAACTTTTTCAGTTATTGCTCCCAGTATTCGTCTGTATGTGGTTAGTGCAGTTGATGATCAACATGCCGATCTAGTTGATTGGTGGAGGGTTGATCTAGTGGAGGAGGAAGACCAGTTGTAGAGAACATTACATGATTTCTAGCAAAAGGTCTTACGAGAATGAGTTTTTAGCGTAATTTCATTCATTGACCATGAAGGTTTAGAAGAGGAATGAGTTACCATTCCTCCATTATGAGAGTATGTCGGTATGAGAGTTGGAGATTAATTTCAAGGATCTCCCTTATTTTCCCCAAAATATCTTTCCATATGAGAAGTCGTGTGCAAGTCACCTATAAGAGACATTTCACCCTTCTATATAATACATGATTAATAACTTTACATTTTTGAAATACATGGAGGTTTATAAGTGTAACACACCAAGATTTCAGAGTACGTTATCTCATTAAAGTAATTAACTAGCTTGCACTACACGCAACACCGAGTTCGAGCTCACCACAACTTACTAAGCCAACCGTTCCAAAAGCTGTTATGAATAATATTAACTTAATTTTGAATCTTATATACTCTATATAATTTTAACATCAATATTATGTGTTTCATAGACATAATATAATAAAAAATTCATTTTTTCGGATAAAATAAGTAATTTTAAAAAAATGCAATTTTACCGCCTTTTAATGGCGAACCATTTTTAAAAGTAATATTTGACACTTTTATATATTAAATTTAATGAAATTAATTTTTTATTTAGAATTGGGACATACAAATTTAGTTTAGATAAAGTTTTGGTACTTTTCTGGTAAATTTCATATTTTGATGAATAGTGAAAAATACTATGTTTTAATGGAAAACAAATTTTTTAATCGAAATAATTTATAGTGATAAATTAGGCATTCGAATGGTTTGGAAGTATAATTAGATTATATTTTTATTATTTAATACAATGTGGGTTTTTATAAATAATTTTACATTTCAATTTGACATAAACACATGTCAATCTTTTGAAAGCTTTTACTTTTTAAAAACCTGTTTTTTGGTTTTGACAACTGGAATTAATATTAAATTAATAAATGAAACTTCTATGTTTTTAATTTGGTATAATAGACTTCACTTTTTAATTATTAATATCAAAATTACCTTAGGGTATTTTTTTTCTACAAACTTTCAATGTTTGATGAATAGTGAAAAAACTGCGTTATTATATAAAACTGACTTTTTATTTAAATAATTTGTTATTTTATTTTAATTTATTATTGGTCAAAATAGATACATAATACCTATATATTTTCAATTTAATTTATTGGATTCATTTTATAATAAGTTTATATATATAAAATTTTATTGAACATTTTACCGTCTTTTACCCACCTTCTAGGAGAATTTACAAATTTACATATAACATAATTTTACTGCTTCTATTAGTTAAATTTCAAAACTCTGAGAGACACGGTTGAAATCAGTAATTAAAATGTGTTTCAATAAGATGAAAATATTTTTTTTGGTGAATAGTAACTTTTGACTTTTATTTACCGCAGTTAAAAGTAAATATGGCAATTAACGGTAAAAATGATATTATAATTACCCTAAAAAATGTCACAATTCTATTGGATAAGTATAATTCGAACAAGAATCCTTAGGAAAAAAATATGACCCCCTTTGGTCCACTTGGATACGATTATGACATTTATTATTATTTTATTTAAAGAAGAGTTAAAAGAGTTAAATTCAATATTTAATTACTAAACCATTTTTAATATAGGGTTATATAGAAGATAAATTCTACTATAAATATTAATTAGAAATATTAAAAAAATTTCTATAGAATGGTATTTTATTTATAACTTTTAGACATCAAATAATTTAATTTATTTATAACAAAGTGATGATGTCGTAATAACCTTATTATTGAAAGATTTCAATAATTGATTTTATAAATATCCAAATAAATGTAATTTTAGACTTTTGATGAATTAAAATAATTTTCTAGGTTAATATTACATGTTAGGGTTGGTTAAATAAATTTTATTCGAAGTGATAATGTCTCTATGGCTTTCAAAAAAATCAAATACTAAATAGTGTCAAAATTGACATAATTGAGTTTTTAAAACAAATATTATATTATTAATTGATATAATATTTTTAAAAATCTATTGTTTAGCCAAAGGACTTATATAAGATTATATATATTAATAATGAAACACATGGGGTTCTCTTGGCATGTTATAGAATGTTTATTAACTATATAATATAAAAATACAAAGATACATGGTAAATGACAAACTATTTAACTAAGAGTTAAATCTAAAAGATAAGGTCAATATCATGACCTAAACATGTATAAAAGTTAATGGTTGAGAGGTTATCGACCCATCCCCACCATATCCTTTAAATAAAACACTTTGGAGCCATTAGAAACTGAAAATTGTTTTATTATAAAATAATATTTCAAGGTTTTCCTAAAGTGACCCTCACCTCTCTTATAAAAGGGAACTTCCCCTTATCATAATTTCACACTTCCAAAAACATTTAGTTCGGCCAAACCCTACCCAAATATCCTCTAAACTGTCCTACGTTCACCAAAGAGGCCTCAATATAGTCATAAATCTGACCTAAATAACCATTTTGATCAAATCAAAAGGAAGAACCCGAATAAGAGGTAAATATTTCATCACCTCTTTCAAGTTATTTTCTTCTTCCGCTTCTTATTTCTTTGTTGTTTCCATTATAAAATACTAAATCCAGTATCTTCTATATACTGTGATTTTATTATAAAAATTTCACAACCATATTCATTATTTTATCCATCCTATAAATGACAATGTCACCATCCATGCGTACGTATGGATTACCATCTCCACATCGTGGTGTAGTTTGTTATTGAAACACTTCATCAGTTGGATGGGTATAAAAATGAGTATAAATGATGTAAATAATAAATATAAAATGATAATGATTTTGTATATATGATATACCATCCAATGATATATGATTTTAATATCAAAAGAATGATATTGTCACTCGTGCGTACGTACGGATTACCGTCTCCATGAACGTGATGAGAATCATTCCCCATCGTATCCATTTAAGAATAATTTTTATTTGATGATTAAAAAAATAATGTTTAAAGATTTAATATAATTATGAATATGAATAATATATATCATATTCATAACAATAATTTCTTACGTAACAAATCATATACCAGAAAACGAATCAGTTAACACCCAAAATGATGATACTACTGAAATATCGTTAACAAAGAAATATTAGAAGATCATATATGATATCATATTAATGTATATGGTTCTTGTATAATTTAATAACATTTATTTTACCATTATACAAGAGTTTAACCTACCCTCAACCAAGGATAAGTACAAGGTAAGGGTTAATTTCACAATCTCTTTATTATCTGAGGTTGTTTTATACGTGAGTGTCTACTGAGACCTCTTTATCATCCACATCCATGTTTTCTTAAAAATGTATTTCCAAATATTTTTACTATTTACTATAAAATGGGTTAAAGTCATTTATACCTTTATTTGAACTTATATGTTTTGAAAGGAATCTTTCCTTCATTTTCCAAACAAAGTACCTTATGAACTTTTCGAAAAAATTAAGGTAAGAATGTTTTTTTAACTTATATGGAGGGTGCAGCTATTTTCCACCGTTATAACGTCGTCTAAGATTCCCTTAAAAGCTTATAAAAATATTTTTAAAATAAATGTTTTCTTTTATAATTATATGACATTTAATTGATTTCAAATAGAATGAGATATTTATCTAAAAAAAGTTCTGATTTCCTCTATGTCAACATCCTTTGATTTATTGTAAGCTGATTTGAAGTTGATTTATTATGATATAAAACTTCCATATTTTACAGAAGGTTTTGTGATATGTTTGACTATGGATGTGTTATTTTTACACCATTCATGGTTTATGGATGAATTATTTACATTTATTATTCTAGTTTTAATATGAATGTTTATGTTATGTTTAAACCTTTTCATATAAATAAGGCATTGGACTTAGTAAGTGACAGGTGGAGCCCGCTATAACTCCTCGATGAATTGGTAGGTCTTATAAGATAAACTAGTGTCCTGGAACAAGGACTTGAAGTTATCTTATTTGTTGTCTTGGCACAAGGCCTTTACTATGTGGTTATGAAGTCTAGAATTATGCATTCAATCATTACAAAAGTGGCTATTGATATTGTATTTGATTATTCAACTAGTAGAATATCCATGTGAATAAGTAAATGGAATTATTTGATTTTATCATTTCCATATTATGTTGAAGTTCAAGTTTAAAAGGATTTTGATTTAGTCTTACATTTATTTAAATGTTTATGCTTATTGATGAATGTTTCCTTTATATTGTTTTCCTTACTGAGCATCTGAGCTCACCCCTTTCTATGTTTTATTTTTACCAGGATGTGAAGAAGTATATTATGACTAACCTGTAGGGATATTCTAAGGGATATGAATGTGGCCTATGAAGACTATGTTGTTGTAGTTTTTCATTTTATCATGTAATGTAGAACTTATGAATGTATCTTGTATTTCCAAGGATAATAAACTATTCAGTCTTTCAAGACTTGATCTTTTGCGATCATGCCAATGTTATGTAATAATGCACCAACTATAAGTAACTAGTTTCAGGGCGTTATAGTTGGTATCAGAGGAAGTTTAGTACAAACCTTGGAAGTTAGATTTATAAAAACTCTGATCAGAGAGCACTACCCTAAGATAGACTTTTAGGATTAGTATATAAGAACTTCCTAGAATTTTGGTAATGTAGATATTTTGTGTGTTTTCCAACCAATAAATCCCAATATGGATACAAGCAGGTAGATGCGGCTCTGGAACAGATGTACCTAGCGTTAAAACTCAAAAACACCGCTTTGAGCTAGACTCGAATGGGAACTGGTGCACGACAATTGGCCTTGCTGCACTCTTGTTTACGACACTCCTAGGGGATATGCTTAGGTTAATTCTCCTTTTCGTTACAAACAACTATGAAGGGTTTATGAGTATATAATTCCTCAAAGAAAACATTTTTATGGTTATGGATTATATCCATGAACTGTTCAATTTATGTTAACTGTTTTACAAGTTTGGAATTATGCATTGAGATTCATAAACTAACCTAGTGAATGCCATTGTTTAGAAATGGATCCCTGTAGGTGGAATTAGACCTCCAACAATACACATGATCCAAAGAGTAAAAAGGATCATATATTTCATGGTATTAAGTCAACATTTAGAAATGAAATAGACTCCCACATATTATCATCATATAAATAAATAATATCATGTGCTTATAAGATAAGTTAAGAATTTTCTAAGCCCTATGACTTTGAAGGGAATCCATAGAAGAAAATGATGGTAGAGAGAATGATGGATAAAGGAAATAAGGGAAAGAAGGAATTTCCCATATGTGATTACTGTGGAAAGAGTCACGTTGGTAAATTCTGGAAGGGAATGAGAGTTTATTATAAGTGTGGTGAAAAAGGACACCAATTATGTGATGACAAGGGTGAGAAAAAGTTTCAAATGTATAATGCTTTATCTGTAAGGAGTTGGGACACTACGTGAATCAATGTCTAAATCAACAGAGTATACCCCAAATGATTATATTGGATAATAATAAATTTATGATACTGCCTAAGATTAAGTGGAATGATTTAGATTTTTTTTAATAAATTATTGTGTCATTTTAGTGTTGTATTAATGATGTACATGTTATAAGAATTATAGAGTATACAAGGATTGTACTACAGTACTATTTCATTAAGGACATGAGATTGTGTGGAACCAAGAAAAGTGACTCTATGAAAAGTTAATATTTTTGGAAAATACATGCTTGAAGGAAAGAAAAAATATTAATATGGTCCTAATACAGAGGTATTGATTTTTTAATAAGAGATGATTGATTTGGATAAATTATATTGGATCTTATTAACATCCTTGGAACTGGTTAAGGGTTTTTTTATTCCATCATTGATGGAGTTGACAACATTTTTGGATATAAGGAGTATATAAAATATTCTATAAGAAATAAGGGAACATGAATGTAATCAATATGGTTATATGATAATTTATGGTGTTACTGTGTTTTAAAAGAATACATGATGAAGGTATTCACATGTTATTACGTGGAAAAAAGGATATTCATTGTGTTTACCTTGCTTATAAAATTTGGACCTTGAGTTTGGAAAAGAGTATTTTGGATAAGTCTGAGGTTTAGAATCGATTATGTTTGAAATTTGATACTATTGTTAAGGTTAAATAATTTCTTGAAATTATTTTTTGGATTATTATAAAAAGGACAACCGAGTGGTCAGACGATAACCCGTCGCGTCCGGAAAGGCCGTGAGACTTGAACCTGCAACTGAAGGGTTACAAGGGTTAATCACCTACCACTAGCCTACGTGATGGACTAGCTTGTATAATGTAGTTTTTTAAATAGCCTGACAAATGAATTATAAATTCATTATTTTTGGAACCCCATAGGATTTGGATAAATAGAATACTATTGAATTATATTATCTTTTAGAGTGAACGATGAGTTTGTGGTAGGATTTAGTTGAAGGATGAAACTCTACATGCCAAGTATATTTTTTACTCATATTATATGAATAAATTAATTCTTAAACTTTACGAAATGGATCTTAAAACCGAAAATGTTTTATCCTAACACCTTATCTTTTGTTGAACCAATGATATTTTACATCATCTTATATTGATGGCTTTGAGGCCCTCAATTTTACACTTGTTTGTGATTGATGACCTCAATCGCTCCCAATAAATATTTACGTTTTTCCTCCAATTATGTGTCTCTAATTTCCACCAATTTTCTTTTAATCAATATCATAATTTGGTGGTGACTTTTTCATTTCTCTTTCACTCTTATTAAGAGTAAATTTTATTAAACAATTTCCGATGTGGTATTCCAAAAATGTATTTTTCTATTTTTAACCTTTTTTGAAGAACAATTTCAAATTGTGAGGATAAAATTTATTTAAGGAGGGGAGAATTTAACACCCCAATATTTCATAGTATGTTATCTCATTAAAGAAATTCAATAGCTTGCGCTACAAACAACACTGAGTTCAAGTGAACCACAACTTACTAAACAAACCGTTCAAAAAGCTGTTATGAATAGTATTAACTAAATTTTGAATCTTATATACTCTATATAATTTTAACATCCATATTATGTGTTTCTTAGGCATAATATAAGAACAAATTCATTTTTTTCAGATAAAATAATTATTTTTCAAAAAATGCAATTTTACCGCCTTTTAATGGCGAACCTTTTTTTAAAACCAATATTTGAAAATTTTATATATTAAATTTAATTAAATTAAACATTTATTTAGAATTGGGACAAAAAATTTAGTTTAGATAAATTTTTGGTACTTTTCTGATAACTTTCATATTTTTATGAACAATGAAAAATACTATGTTTTAATTGAAAACAACTTTTTTAATAGAAATAATTTACAGTTATAAATTATGAATTTGAATGGTTTGGATGTATAATTAGATTATATTTTTATCTTTTAATACAATTTAGGTCATTATAAGTAATTTCACAATTAAATTTGACATAAACACATGTCAATCTTTAGATAATTTTTACTTTTTAAAAACACGTTTTTTGGTTTTGAATATGGGAATTAATTTTAAATTAATAAATGAAACTTCTATGTTTTTAATTTGGTAAAATAGAATTCATTTTTTAATTCATAATATCAAAATTATCTTAGGGTATTTTTTTTTATTTTTCTGAAAACTTTCAATTTTTGATGAATAGTGAAAACACTGCGTTATTATATAAAACAGACTTTTTATTTTAATTTATTTTAACTCAGAATAGATATATAATAAATATATATGTTCAAAGTAATTCATTGGAGTCATTTTATAATAATTTTATATATATATAATTTAATCAAACATTTTATCGTCTTTTACCCACCTTCTAAGAGAATTTACAAATTTGCATAAAACATAATTTTACCGCTTCTGTAAGTTAAATTTCAAAAATATGAGAAACACGATTGACATCAGTAAGTAAAATGTGGTTTAATAAGATAAAAATAATTTTTTGGTGAATAATAACATTTGAATTTTATTTACCACTTTTAAAAGTAAATATGGTCATTAAGGGTAAAAATGATATTATAATTACCCTAATACATGTCCTAATTCTGTTGGATAAGCATAATTCGACCAAAAAAAACTTAAAAATAAAATACAACCCCCTTTGGTCCATTTGGATATGATTTGGTCATTTATTATTATTTTATTTATAAAAGAGTTAAAAGAGTTAAATTCAATGTTTAATAACCAATCAATTTTTAATATAGGGTTATACATAAGATAAATTCAATTATTAATATTTATTAGAAAGAGAAAAAAATTTCATACATAATGGTATTCTATTTATAATTTTTAGACATTAAATAATTTGATTTATTTATGACCCAATGTTGATTCAGAAATTACATTATTAATGAAAGATTAAAATAATTAATACTATAAATATCCAAATAAATTTAATTTGAGACTTCTGATGAATTCCAATAATTTTATAGATTACTATTACATTTCAAGGATTGTTAAATAAATTTTACTATAGGTGATAAATTTTTTATTGTTTTTAAAAAAATCAAATACTAAATAGTGTCAAAATTGACATAACTGGGTTTTTTTAAAAACAATTATATTATTAATTGATATAATATTTTTAAAATTATAAGGATTAGAAAAAGGACTTATATAATGTTATATATATTAATAATGAACCACATGGGGTTCTTTTGGCATGTTATGATATGTTTATTAACCAAAGTATATAAAAATACAAAGAGACATGGTAAATGAAAAAATATTTAACTAAGAGTTAATTCTAAAACATTAGGTTAATATGATGACCTGAACCTATATAAAACCTATTTGTTGAGAATATTTCGACCCATCCACACCTTAGATTTTAAATAATTAATTTTGGATCCATTATAAACCTAAAATGATTTTATTATAAAATAATATTTCAAGATTTTCCTAAAGTGACCCTCACCTCTCTTATAAAAGGGCACTTCCCCTTCTCTTAATTTCACTCCTCCAAAGCCTTTTGGCTAGACCAAACCCTACCAAAATATCCTCCAAAATATACTACCTTCATCGTGGAGGTCTTCCTTTAAACAGAAATCCAACCTATGGATCCCTTTTGATCAAATCAAAATGAAGAACCTGAAGAAGAGGTAAATATTTCCTCATATCTTTCAAGTTCTTTTCTTCTTCCACTTCCCCTTTCTTTGTTGTTTCCATTCTAAAATAATAAATCTAGTATCTTCTATATACTATAATGTTACAATAAAAATGGTACAACCATATTCATTATTTTATCCATCCTATAAATGACAAAGTCACCATACGTGCCTACGTACAGATTACCTTCTCCACGTCGTGGTTTAGATTGTTATTCAAACATTTCATCATTTGGATGGGTATAATAATGAGTATAGAAGAGGTAAATAATAAATATAACACGATAATGACTCTGTATATATGATATACCATCCAATTATATACTATTTTAATATCAAAATAATGATATTGTCACTCGTGTGTACGTACGGATTATCGTCTCCACGAACGCGATGAGATTCATTATCTATCGTATCCATTCAAGAATAATTTTAATTTGATGACTAAAAAAAGAAATTTTAAAGACTTAATATAATTTTGAATATGAATATGATACATCCTATCCATAAAAAACATTACTTATGTAACAAGGCATATATAGGAAAACGAATCAGTTAACACCCGAAACAATGATACTACTGAAATATCATTAACAAAGCAATATTAGAGGATCATATATGATATCATATTAATATATATAGTTCTTGTATAATTTAATAACAATTATTTCACTATAATACAGGAGGTTAACCTACCCTCAACTAAGTAGAATTACAAGGTAAGGGTTAATTTCACAATCTCTTTATTAACTGAGGTTGTTTTATACATGAGTATCTACTGGGACCTCTTTATCATCCACATCCATGTTTTCATAAAAATATATTTCAAAACATTTTTTACTATTTAAAAGATAATGGGATAATGTCCTTTATACCCTTATTTGAATTTATATGTTTTGAAATCAATCTTTTTGTCATTTTACAAACAAAGTACCTTATGACCTTTTTGACAAAATTAAGGAATGAATGTTTTTTAACTTATACAGCGGGTGCGGCTATTTTCCACCATTATAACATCGTCAAAGCTTCCCCAAAAGGCTTATAATAATATTTTAAAAATAAATGTTTTTTTTATAATTATATTACTTTTAAATGATCTCAAATAGAAAGAGATATTTCTCTAAAAAAAGTTTTGATTTCATCTATGTCACCATCCTTTGATGGATTGTAAGCTTATTTGATGTTGATTTATTATGATAAAAAAAATCCATATTGTATTGAAGGTTTTGTGATATGTATGACCATGGATGTGTTATTTTTACACCATTAAGGGTTTATGGATAATGTATTAACATTTTTTATGCTAGTTTTAATATGAAGGTTTATGTTATGTTTAAATCTTTTCATATGAGGAATGTATTGGACTTAGTAAGTGACAGGTAGAGCCCATTATAGCTCCTCGATGAATCAGTTGGTCTCATGAGACAAAATAGTTTCTTGGAACAAGTACTTGAAAAAAAATCCTATTTTTAGTCTTGGCACAAGGCCTTGACTATGTGGTTATGAAGCCAAGCATTATGCATTCCATCATTATGAAAGTGGATATTGATATTTAATGTGATTGTCCGACTAGAAGAATATCCATGTTAATAAGTAAATGGAATTATTTGATTTTATATTTTCCATATTATGCTTAAGTTCATGTTTAAATGGATTTTGTTTTAGTGTTACATTTCATTAAATGTTTATGATTATTTATGAAAGTATTCGCTATATTGTTATCCTTACTGAGCACCTCAACTCACCCCTTTCTATGTTTTATTTTTCCCAGGACGTGAAGAAGTATATTATGACTGAACTGCATGGATAGTATAAGGGATATGAGTGTGTCTTATAGAGACTCTATTGTTTTAGTTTTTCATTTTATAATGTAATGTAAAAATTATGAATGTATCTAGTATTTTCGAGGCAACTAAACTAATCGGTATTTCGAGACATGATCTTTTCGAATCATGCCAATGTTATGTAATAATTCAATGACTCTGGGTAACTAGGGTTGGGGCTTTACAGTTGAAATCAGTGGAAGTTTAGTATAATCCTTGGAAGCTAGATATAGAAAAACACTGATTAGAGAACACTACCCTAAGATAGACTTTGTGGATTAGTATATAATAACTTCCTAGAATTTTTGTACTGTAGTGATTTTGTGAGTTTTCCAAGAAATACATCCCCATCAGGATACGAGCAGGTAGAGGCGGATCTGGAATAGTTGTACCTAGGTTTAAAACCTGAAAACACCACTTTGAGCTAGACTCTAATGGGAACTGGTGCACGACAACGGTCCTTGCTGAACTCTTGGTTACGACTCTCCCAGGAGACATGCTTAGGATAATTCTCGGTTTCTTTACAAACCACTGTGAATGGTTTACGAGTATATATTTCCTCAAAGAAAACATTTTTATGATTATGAATTATATCTGTGAATAGTTCAATTTATGTTAACTATTTTTCATGTTTATAATTATGCATTGCGATTCATAAACTAACCTAGTGTATGCCATTATTTAGAAATGGAACCCAGTAGATGGAATGAGACCTCCATCAATACACATGATCTAAAGAGTAAGAAGGATCATATATTTCATGGTATTAAGAAAAAATTTAGAAAGGAAATAGTGTCCCACGTATTATCATCATATATAGAAATATTATCATGTGTTAATAAGATAAGTAATGAATTTTCTTTGTCTAATGGCTTTGAAGGGAAGCCAGAGAAGAAAAGGATAGTAGAGGGAAAGATGTATAAAGGTAATAAGGGAAAGAAGGATTTTCCCATATGTGATAACTATGGAAAGAATAACCTTGGTAAATTCTCGAAGGGAATGGGAGTTTATTATAAGTGTGGATAAAAAGGACACAAAGTACATAATTGCAAGGGTGAGAAAAAGGTTTCAAATATAAAATGTTTCATCTGCAAGGAGTTGGGACACTAGGCGAATCATTGTCCAAATCATCAGAGTATACCCCAAATGATGATATTGGATAATAATCATGTTATGATACTACTGAAGATGAAGAGTAATGATGAAGAGTTATTATGTTATTATTAAAGTATAATGTCATTGGAGTATTGTATTAATGATGTACATGTTATAAGAATTTAAAGTATATAAGGATTGTATTGCAGTACTATTTCGTTAAAAACATTAGATTGTGTGGAACCAAGAAAAGTGACTCTGTTGCAAGTTAAACTTTTTGGAAAATACATGGTTTAAGGAAAGAAAAAACTTTAATATGGTTCGGATACTTAGGTATTTATTTTGGAATAAGAGTTGATTGATTTGGATAAATTCTATTGAATATTATTGACATCCTTAGATTTGGTTAATGGTTTGTTTATTTCATCATTGTTGGAGTTTACCACATTTTTGGATATAAGGATTATATCCAGTATTATATAAGGAATAAGGGAGCATGAATGTAATAAATATGATTATATTATAATTTAGGGTGTTATAGTGTTTTAAAATAATACATGATAATGGTATTTTCATGTTATTACGTGTCAAAAAGGAACTTTATTGTGTTTACCTTCCTTATAAATTTTGGATTGTGAGTTTAGATAGAAGTATTTAGGATAAGTATAAAGGTTGGAATTGATTATATTTGACATTGGATACTATTGTTAAGGTTAAATCATTTCTTGAGATTATTTTTGGATTGTCATAAAAAGGAAAACCCGGAGGTCGGACGACAACCCGTCACGTTCGACAAGGTTGTGACACATGAACCTGCAACCGAAGGGTGACAAGGGTGCATCACCTACCACTAGCCTATGTGATGTACTAGCTTTTATAATGTAGTTTTTTAAATAGTCTGACAAATGAATTATAAATTCATTATTTTTGGAACCCTATATGATTATGATAAATTAAATACTTTTGAATTATATTATCTTTTGGAGTGAATGATGATTTTGTGGTTGGAGTTAGTCGAAGGATGGAACTCTACTTTTGAAGTATATGTTTTTTCCTCTTATTCTATGAATAAATTAATTCTAAAATAATAAGGAATTTATATTAAAACCAAAAATGTGTTATCCTAACTCCTTATGTTTTGTTGAACCGATGATATTTTACATCATCTTAGATTGATGGCTTTGAGGCCCTCAATTTTACAATTGTTTGTGATTGATGAACTCAATCACTCCCTATAAATATTTACGTTTTTTCTCCAATTATGTGTCTCTAATTACCTCCAATGTTCTCCTAATCGAGATCATAATTTGATGCTGAATTTTTCATTTCCCTTTCCCTCTTATTAAGGGTAAATTTTATTAAACCAATTTCCGGTGTGATCTTTCCAAAAAGGTATTTTTATATTTTTATCCTTTTAGAAGAACAATTTCAAATTGAGAGGATGAAAATTATTGAAGGAGTGAATTTAACACCCCAATATTTCATAGTATATTATCTCATTAGAGTAATTCAATAGCTTGCACTACACACAACACCGGGTTCGAGAGCACCACAACTTACTAAACTAACCGTTCAAAAAAGCGGTTATGAATAGTATTAATTGAATTTTGAATCTTATATTCTATATATAATTTTAACATACATATTATGTGTTTCTTATACATAATATAAGAACAAATTCATTTTTTCAGAAAAAATAAGTATTTTTCAAAAAATGCAATTTGACCACATTTTAATGGTGAACCCTTTTTGAAACAAATATTTGACACATTTATATATTCAATTTAATGATATTAAAATTTTCTTTATAAGTGGGAAATAAAAATTTAGTTTAGATAAAATTTTGGTACTTTTCTGATAACTTTCATATTTTGATGAATAGTGAGAAATACTATGTTTTAATTGAAAAAACATTTTTAATTGAAATAATTTATAGTGATAAATTATGAATTTTAATGGTTTGGAAGTATAATTAGATTATATTTTTATCATTTAATAAATTTTATGTCATTATAAGTAATTTCACATTTAAATTTGACATAAACACATGTCAATCTTTTGATAGTTTTTACTTTTTTAAAAACCGTTTTCAGTTTTGACAAAGGGAATTAATTTTAAATTAATAAATGAAACTTATATGTTTGGAATTTGGTGAAATAGACTTTATTTTTGAATTTGGAATAAAAAAATCAGCTTAGATTAATGTTTTGGTATTTTTTTTGAAAACTTTCAAATTTTGATGAATAGTGAAAACACAACATTATTATATAAAACAGAATTTTTATTTAAATAATTAGTTATTTAATTTTAATTTATTTTATTTCAAAATAGAAACATAATAACTATATAATTTCAATGTAATTCATTGGAGTAATTTTATAATAAGTTTATATATAAAAAATCTTATTGAACATTTTACCGTCTTTTACCCACCTTCTAGGGGTATTTACAAATTTGCATAAAACTTATTTTTACCACTTCTGTGAGTTGAATTTAAAAAAATGAGAATTTTTTTTGACATAATTAAGTAAAATTTGGTTCAATAGGATTAAAATAATTTTTGGTTAATAGTATCTTTTGACTTTTATTTACCATTGTTAAAAGTAAATAGGGTAATTAACAGTAAAAATGATATTATAATTAACATAACAAATGTTCTAATTATATTGGAAAAGTATAATTCGACCAAAAAAAACCTTAAGAATAAAATACGTCCCACTTTGGACCGCTTGGATAAAATTAGGAAATTTATTATTATTTTATTTAAAGAAGAGTTAAAAGAGTTAAATTCAATGTTTAATAACTATACCATTTTTAATATATGGTTATATATAAGATAAATTCGACTATAAAATTTAATTATAAAGATAAAAAAATATCCTACATAATTGTATTTTATTTATAATTTTTATACATTAAATAATGTAATTTATTTATGGCACAATAATGATGCAGTAATTACCTTATTAATGAATGATTAAAATAACTAATACTATAAATTTACAAATAAATGTAATTTTAGACTTTTGATGAATTAAAATAATTTCATAGGTTAATATTACATTTCATGGTTGGTTAATGAAATTTTATTCATAGTGATAACGTTTTTATGGCTTTCAAAATAATCAAATACTAAATAGTGTCATAATTGACATAATTGAGTTTTTAAAACAAATATTATATTATTAATTGATATAATATTTTTTACAATATAAGGTTAGGACAAACGACTTATATAATTATATATATATTGATAATGAACCACATGTGGTTCTCTTGGCATGTTATAGTAAGTTTATTAACCATATAATATAAAAATACAAAGAGACATGGTAAATGACAAACTATTTATCTAAGAGTTAAATATAAAAGATAAGGTTAATATGATGACCTAAACCTATATAAAACCTATTTTTTGAGAGGTTTTAGACCCATAACCACATTATGCATTAAACATTTCATTTTTGAGCCATTAGAAACCGAAAATGATTTCATTATAAAATAATATGTCAAGCTTTTCCTAAAGTGACCCTCACCTCTCTTATAACAGGGCACTTCCCCTTCTCTTAAATTCACACCTCCAAAGCATTTTGGATCATCCAACCCCTACCCAAATATCCTCCCAAATTTCCTTCCTTAATCCTACAGGCCTTCCTTTAGTCCTAAAGCCAACCTAAAGAAGCCCTTTTGATCAAATCGAAAGGAAGAACCTGAAGAAGAGGTAAATATTTCATCACCTCTTTCAAGTTATTTTCTTCTTACACTACCTCTTTCTTTGTTGTTTTAATTATAAAATAATAAATCCAGTATCTTATATATATTGTGAGGATATTATAGAAATTTTACAGCCTTATTCATTATTTTATCTATCATATAAATGACAAAGTCACCATACGTGCGTACGTACGGATTACCATCTCCACGTCGTGGTTTAGTTTGTTATTCAAAGACTTCATCGTTTAGATGAGTGTAATAATGAATATAAATGATGTAAATAAAAATATAACATGATAATTATTATGTATATATGATATACCATCCAATTATATGAAATTTTAATATCAAAAGAATGATATTTTTGCTCGTGCGTACTTACGGATTACCATCTCCACGAACGTGATGAGATTCTTTCCCCACTATATCCATTCAAGACTAATTTTCATTTGATGATTAAAAAATATTGTTAAAATATTTAATATCATTATGAATACGAATAATATACATCCAATCCATAACAAAAATTACTTACGTAACAAAGCATATAAAGGAAAATGAATCAGTTAAAACCCAAAACGATGATACTACTGAAATATCATTAACAAAGCAATATTAGAAGATCATATATGATATCATATTAATGTATATGGTTCTTGTATAATTTAATAAAAATTATTTTACCATTATATAGGAGGTTAACCTACCCTCTACCAAGGATAATTTCAAGTAAAGGATTAATTTCACAATGTCTTTATTATCTGAGGTAGTTTTATACGTGAGTATCTACTGGGACACCATTATCATCCACATCCGTGTTTTCTTAAAAATGTATTTCAAAACATTTTTTGACTATTTACTAGACAATGGTTTAATGTCATTTATACTCTTATTTGAACTTATATGTTTTGTATGGAATCTTTCCGTCATTTTCCCAACAAGGTACCTTATGACCTTTTCGAAAAAATTAAGGTAAGAATGTTTTTCTAACTTATACGGCGGGTTCAGCTATTTTCCTGCGTTATAACATCATCGAAGATTCCCTTACTAGTTTATAAGAATATTTTCAAAATAAATGTTTTCTTATATAATTATATGAATTTTAAATTATTTCAAATAGAATGAGATATTTCTCTAAAAAATGTTTTGATTTCATCTATGTCAACATCCTTTGAGGGATTGTAGGATTATTTGAAGTTGATTTATTATGATAAAAAACATCCATATTATATTTAAGGTTATGGGATATGTTTGACTGTGGATGTGTAATTTTTACACCATTCGGGGTTTATGGATAAAGTATTGACATTTCATACGCTAGTTTTAATATAAATGTTTGTGTTATGTTTAAAACTTTTCATATGTGGAAAGCATTGGACTTAGTAAGTGATGAGTGGAGCCCGCTATAGCTCCTCGATGCATCGGTAGGACTCATGAGACAAACTAGTGTCTTGTCACAAGACCTTGAAAAATTATTATTTGTATTCTTGGAACAAGGCCTTGACTATGTGGTTATGAAGTTTCGCATTATGCATTCTATAACTATGAAATTGACTATTGATATTGCTTGTGATTAATCGAATAGTAGAATATCCATGTGAATAAGTAAATGACATTATTTGATATTATCTTTTCCATAATATCATTAAGTTAAAGTTTAAAATGTTTTTTTAGTCTTACATTTCCTTAAATTTTTATGCTTATTTATAAAAGTTTTTGCTATATTGTTATCCTTACTGAGAATCTGAGCTCACCCCTTTCTATGTTTTATTTTTCCCAGGATGTGTAGAACTATATTATGACTGACCTGTAGGGATAGTCTATGGGATATGGGTGTGGCCTATGGAGGCTATGTAGTTTTTTTTTTCATTCTATAATGTAATATAAAAATTATGAATTTATATAGTATTTCCAAGGATACTAAACTACTCAGTTTTTGAGACTTGATATTTTGTGATCATGCCAATGTTTTGTAATAATGCACCAACTCTGAGTTACTAGGGTCCGGGAATTACCTTAAGAAGGTGGAGGTGATCGAGTGGGTGCACTCGTGATGAGGTCTACCATGAGAGGGGATCCAATAGGTTTCTTGAAGAGGCGGGGTTACTACCAGTAGATCTCAGGAGCTAAGGCCTTTGAGGTTTCTAATGGAGGGAAGTCGACCTCTATAGATTCCATTTGACCTTCTAGTTCTAGTGCCTTTACCATGAACTAGAGACTTAGGTATTTCATCTATGGAGTCTATGGACATCATCAGAAGTAGTACCCATCGGCTGTTAGAGATCAATACAGTGGAGGTGGAAAAGTTCAATGCCAGCCTCGGTAATAGGTGTTAGCTAGGCTGTTTCAATAGCAAGGACCAAAAGCTCATGCTCCACCGAGGGGAGATGGAGCAGGAAGAGGAAAAACTCAAGGTTGTTCCTTATGGACCTTGAACCATGCATGGTTCTGGAGGTTTTCATTAATATAGGGGTAGGGGATATGGATGTAATTAGTTCCACACCAAAAATGTAATAGTTCCAGCAGGTCCATAGATCTTCAGAGTTAAGATCAATTTGTTCATTAACCTTTCATTCACTTTTTTTGATTTTGGAGCTTCAGACTATTTATTTCACCATCTATAGACCATACTTATGGAATATAAATAGAGAGGATTCCCATTACCGTGGTTTTGAATATTCTAGTCGAAGGATAGAATAACTTGTTTTATGTGTACCGGGGAGGTAGATTAATGTTGATGCTACATCAGTCCCATGGGGATCTATTCTTACTATAGATTGAAATATACAATGTCATTCTTGGCATAGAATTATTTTATTCCATGCATTCTATTATTGATTTCTTCTGAATCAGATTCATGTTTTCAGACAAGGATGGCCAGCCTATGGCTTTCATTGGTGAGTAGAGTTGTCAAGTGGGCAGTCAGTGTGTGGATCCACTTCCCTCCTTTTGGGATAAGATATTAGTGGAATCAATGGATGCTAAGATGGTGGAGACTCCAATGGTGGTTAAGGAATTATTGGATGTTTTCCCCGAGGTGGTCGTTACTCTACCCCCTCAATGTGACATTGAGTTCAGGATAGACATTCAGCCCGATTCTTCTCCAATTTTGATGGATCATTATTGAATGACACCTTCTAAGTTACAGGAGTTGGGTAATTAGATATTTGATAAGATGAAGAATAGATTTATCTGGTTTAGTGTGTCGCTAGGGGGTTCTCTAGTGTTGTTAAAAAATAATGGATATTGTAGTTTGAGGTTTTACGTAGACTACTAGAGGTTGAATTAAGTGATGGAAAAGAACTGATACCCTCTTTCGAGGATATATGATATTTTCAACCACCTGGGAGGGGAAATTTGGTTTTCTATGATCGATCTGTGGTATAGATGTCTCCAGTTAATATAGAAGGAGGGAGATACCTTGAAGACTAATTTCATATGTAGGTATGGGAAATTCTAGTTTGTAGTCATTTTGTTTAGTGTTATGAATGAACTAGTCATGTACATGAATATCATTAACTCCATTTTACATGAGTCCCTAGAATGGTTTTTTTGTAGTGTTTATCGATGATATCCTGATCTTATAGAAGTCATTAGAGAAACATACTTAGCATAGAAGGACCACCATGTAGGTTATTCGATGCCAAAAGCTCTATGGAATTTTGTCCAAGTGTATGATATAGACATAAGAGGAATATTTCCTCAAAAATGTGGTGTCTTAGCTGGGTGTAGTGGTGGAACCATCAAAGTTTAAAGTAGTTGTTTCTTGGGTAGCACCCAAGAGTGTGGCAAATGTTCACAGTTTTCTTGGTATGACAGATTATTATCAAATTTTTGTATCCAATGTATCTCAATTTGAAACTCCCTTGATAACCTTGACCAGGAAGGATCAAAATTTTGTGTGGGGTGATATATGTAAACAAACATTTGTCTATCTGAAGTGGAAGTAGTTTAGTGCTCCAGTTCTCTAGTTTCCAGAAGAAAGGGCGATGTTTGAGGTGTTTTTTGATGCTTCATATCTGGGATTGGGATGTCTTCTAATGAAACAACAAGAATTGATCTATTATGTGTCCAGGAAGTTATTCCCCAATGAGCGTAACTTTTCCACCCCTGATCTAGAGTTATAAGCGATCATGTTTTCAATGAAGTTGTGGAAGAAATACCTTTTTGGGGAGCACGTTTTGGTCTTCACAGATCACAAGAGTTTGAGGTATAATTTTTCCTAGCATGATCTGAACCTATGGAATCAGAGGTGGATGGAGATTATTTAGGACTATGATTTTGAGATCTCATATACATTAGGATATGGGAATTTCATGGCCAATTCATTGAGCAGAAAGTAACAGAAAGAGGCTGTTTGAGAATCTGCAGACACATGGAATGCAATAAGGGAATTAGAAGCCTTGCACATGGGCATAAGGGAAGAAAATGGTAGGGGATGATTTATTTAAATGACGGTGAAGTATTCCCTAATGCAGTAGGTGTAGGAGTCTCATTGGGGAGACTTAGAGGAATAGGTGTTGTGAGATCATGTTGGCCATGGTGATACTCCAAAGGGATGGTTGGAGGATGGTTGGAACCATATGTTATTCTGTAGAAAGTATTTTTTATGGTAGAAATTTAAGAGGGAGTCCTATGTGATTTTCATAGATCACCCTTAATGGTACATCCAAGAATTCATAAGATGTACCATGGCTTGATGATGTAGTTTTGGTGTCCCAAGATGGATGAAGAAGTGGTGGAGTTTGTTGAAAGATGCTTGGTCTGCTAGTAGGTAAAGGCCAATAACCATGTTCCTGGTGGTTTTTTGTAGCCCTTGGATGTCCCTGAGTAGATGTGGGATTACATCTATACTAATTTCATCATAGGGTTACCAGGGGTTCAGGGAGGCTACAATACATGTTAAATGAAAAACTATTTAACTAAGTGTTAAATCTAAAAGATAAGGTTAATATGATGACCTAAAACTATCTGAAACCTATTGGTTGGGACGTTTTCAACCCATCCCCACCTTAGCCTTTAAATATATCATTTTTGATCCATTAGAAACTGAAAATGACTTTATTATAAAATAATATTTCAAGCTTTTTCTAAAGTGACCCTCACCTCTCTTATAAAGAGGAACTTCTCCTTATCTTAATTTCACACCCCAAAGCCTTTTGGCTCAGCCAACCCTTACCCAAATATCCTCTCAACTATCCTCCCTTCATCCTAGAGGCCTTACTTTAGTCATAAATCCAACATTAAGAGCCCTTTGGGTGAAATCAAAAGGAATAACCTGAAGAAGAGGTAAATATTTCATCACCTCTTTCAAGTTCATTTCTTTTTCCACTTCCTCTTTATTTGTTTATTCAATTATAAAATAATAACTCCAGTATATTATATATACTATTATGTTATTATAAAAATGGTATAACCATATTAATTATTTTATCCATCCTATAAATGGAAAAGTCACCACACATGCATACATACAGATTACTGCCTCCACGGCGTGGTGTAGTTTGTTACTCAAACACTTATTTCATTTGGACGGGTATAATAATGAGTATAAATGATGTAAATAATAAATATAACATGATAATGATTCTGTATATATGATATACCATCCAATTATATATGGTTTTAATATCAAAATAATGATATTGTTTCTCGTGCGTACGTGAGGATTACCGTCTCGACGAATGCGATTAGATTCATTCCCCATCATATCCATTCAAGAGAAATTTTTATTTGATGATTAAAAAAATAATTTTTAAAGACTTAATATCATTATGAATATGAATAAGATACGTAATATTCTTAACAAACATTACTTACATAACAAATCATATAAAGGAAAATGAATCAGTTAACACCCGAAACGATGATATTACTGAAATATCATTAAAAAAGAAATATTAAAAGATCATATATGATATCATATTAATTTATATGGTTCTTGTATAATTTAACAAAATTATTTCACCATTATATTGGCGGTTAACCTACCAACATCCTAGGAGAAGTATAAGTTTAGGGTTAATTTCACAATTTCATTATTATCGGAGTTTGTTTTATACGTGAGTATCTACTGAGACCTCTTTATCATCCACGTCCATGTTTTCTTAAAAATGTATTTATAAAAATTTTATAATATTTACTAGATAACGGTTTAATGTCATGTATACCCTTATTTGACCTTATATGTTTTGAAAGGAATGTTTCTGTCATTTTACAAAAAAGGTACGTTATGATGTTTTCGACTAAATTATGGTAAGAATGTTTTTTTAACTTATACAGCAGGTGAAACTATTTTCCACCATTATAACATCATCGAGTCTTACCTTACAAGATTATAAAAATATTTTTAAAATAAATATTTTCTTTTATAATTATATTAATTTTAATTCATTTCAAATAAAATGAGATATTTCTCTAAAAAAAGTTTTGATTTCTTCTATGTCAATATACTTTGATGGATTGTAAGCTTATTTGAAGTTGATTTATTATGATACAAAACATCCATATTGTACTAAAGGTTTTGTGATATGTTTGACTATGGATGGGTTATTTTTTCACCATTCATGGTTTATGGAAAAAGTATTGACATTTAGTATGCTAGTTTTAATATGAATGTTTATGTTATGTTTAAACCTTTTCATATAAGGAATGCATTGGACTAAATAAGTGATGGGTGGAGCCTGCTATAGCTCCTCAATGAATCAGTAGGTCTCATGAGACAAACTAGTTTCTTGGCACAAGGCCTTGAAAAAATCTTATTTTCATTTTTGGAACAAGGATTTGACTATGTGGTTATAAAGTCTGACATTATGCATTCCATCATTATGAAAGTGGCTATTGATATTGCATGTGATTATTCCACTAATAGAACATTCATGTGAATAATTAAGTGGAATTATTTAATTTTATTTTTTCCCTATTATGCTGAAGTTAACGTTTAAAAGTCTTTTATTTTTTACTTACATTTCCTTAAATTTTTATGCTTATTTATGAAAGATTCTGCTATATTGTTATCCTTAGTGATCATCTGAGCTCACCCCTTTCTATGTTTTATTTTTACCAGGATGGAAAGAACTGTATTATGACTGACCTGTAGGTATAGCCTAAGGGATATGAGTGTGGCCTATGATGACTTTGTTGTTTTAGTTTTTCATTTTATAATGTAATGTAAAACTTATGAATGTATCTAGTATTTCAAAGGCTACTAAACTAATCGGTCATTCGAGACATGATCTTTTTTGATCATGGAAATGTTATGTAATAATGCACCGACTCTGGGTAACTAGTTTTGGGGTGTTACAGTTGGTATCAAAGGAAGTTTAGTACAAACCTTGGAAGATAGATTTAGAAAAACTCTAATTAGATAACACTACCCTAATATAGACTTTGAGGATTAGTATAGAATAACTTCCTAGAATTTTGGTAATGTAGAGATTTTGCGCGTTTTCCAAGAAATACACCCCTATCTGGATACGAGTATGCAGAGGCGGCTCTAGGACAGATGTACGTAGGGTTAGAACCCTATACGTTTAGGATAAATTGAATACTTTTTAATTATATTATCATTTGGAGTGAAAGGTGAGTTTGTGGTATGAATAAGTTGAAGGACGAAACTCTACTTTTCAAGTATATTTTTGTCCTCTTATTCTATAAATAAATAAATTAATAAACTTTAAGGAATGGATCATAAAACCAAAAATGTGTTATCCTAACACCTTATGTTTTGTTGAACCAATGATATTTTATATCATCTTAGATTGATGGCTTTGAGGCCCTCAATTTTACACTTGTTTGTGATTTATGACCTCAATCGCTCCCTATAAATATTAACATTTTCCTCCAATTATGTGTCTCTAATTTCCACCAATGTTCTCCTAATTGAGATCATAATTTGGTGGTGAATATTTTATTTTTCTTTCCCTCTTATTAAGAGTAAATTTTATTAAACCAATTTCTGATGTGAGTTTTCTACAAAGGTATTTTTCTATTTTTAACCTTTTTGAAGAATAATTTAACATTAAAAGGATGAAATTTTTTTAAGGAGCAGTTAATTTAACACCCCATGATTTCATAGTATTTTATCTCATTAAAGTAATTCAATTTCTTGCGCTACACGTAACACCGAGTTTGAGTGAACCACAACTTACTAAACTAACCGATCAAAAAGAGGTTATGAATAGTATTAACTGCATTTTGAATCTTATATACTATATATAATTTTAACATCAATATTATGTGTTTCTTAGAGAAAATATAAGAACAAATTCATTTATTCAGATAAAATAAGTATTTTTCAAAAAATGCAATTTTACTACCTTTTAATGGAGAACCCTTTTTAAAACCAATATTTGAAAATTTTATATATTCAATTTAATGAAATTAAATTTTTCTTTAGAATAGGGACATTAAAATTTATTTTAGATAAATTTTTGGTACTTTTCTATTAACTTGCATATTTTGATGAATAGTAAATATACTATGTCTTAATTGAAAACAACTTTCTTAATCAAAATAATTTATAGTTATAAATTATTAATTTTAAAGGTTTGGAAGTATTAGTAGATTATATTTTTTTCATTTAATACCATTTAGTTCATTATATGTAATTTCACATTTTAATTTGACATAAACGCTTATCAATCTTCTAAGAGTTTTTACTTTTTAAAAACCAGATTTTTGGTTTTGACAAAAGGGATTAATTTTAAATTAATAAATGAAACTTCTATGTTTTGAATTTGGTAAAATAGACATCATTTTTTAATTCATTATATCAAAATTATCTGAGGGTAAATTTTTGGTATTTTTCTAAAAACTTTAAATTTTTGATGAATTGTGAAAAACACTACGTTATTATATAAAACCAAATTTTTATTTAAATAATTAGTTATTTTATTTTAGGTAAAAATAGATACATAATACATATATATGTTCAACTTAATTAATTGGAGTCATTTTATAATATGTTAGTATATATATATATCATTTTATCGAACATTTTACCATCTTTTACCCACCTACTAGGAGCATTTACAGATTTTCATAAAACGTAAGTTTACCACTTCTATGAGTTTAATTTCAAAAGTCTGAGAAACACAGTTGACCTCAGTAAGTAAAATGTTATTTAATAAGATGAAAATAATTTTGGGTGAATAACAACTTTTGACTTTTATTTACCACGGTTTAAAGTAAATAGGGTAATTAAGGGTAAAAATGATATTATAATTACCCTAACACAAGTTCTAATTATATTGGATAAGTATAATTCGACCAAAAAACCATAAGAAGAAAATATGACCCATTTGGTCCATTTGGATAACATTTTCACTTTTATTATTATTTTATTTATAGAAGAGTTGAAAGAGTTAAATTCAATGTTTAATAACTAAATCAATATTAATATAGGGTTATACATAAGATAAATTCGACTATAAATATTCATTATAAATATAACAAAATTTACTACTTAATGGTATTTTAATTATAAATTTTATACATTAAATAATTTTATTTATTTATGACACAATGTTGATGTTGTAATTATCTTATTAATGAATGATTAAAATAATTGATATTATAAATATCCAAATAAATTTAATTTGAGAATTATTATTAAATCCACTAATTTTATTGATTAATATTACATGTCATGGTTGGTTAAATAAAATTTATTATAAGTGATAAATATTTTATGGTTTTAAAAAAAATCAAATACTAAATAGTGTCAAAATTGACATAACTGAGTTTTTAAAACAGATATTATATTATTAATTGATATAATATTTTTAAAAATAAAAGGATAAGACAAAGGACTTAGATAATTATATATATATTAATATTGAACCACATGGTGTTCTCTTGTCATGTTATTGTAAGTTTATTAACCATATAATATAAAAATACAAAGAGACATGGTAAATGACAAACTATTTAACTAAGATTTAAATCTAAAAGATAACGTTAATATTATGACATAAACCTGTCTAAAACCTATTGGTTGAGAGGTTTTCAACCAATACCCACCTTAGCCTTTAAATAATTCATTTCAATGCCATTATAAACTGAAAATTATTTTATTATAAAATAATATTTCTAGCTTCTCTTAAAGTGACCCTCACCTCTCTTATAAAAGGGCACTTCCCCTTCTCTTAATTTCACCCCTCCAAAGCCATTTGGAACAAAAAAACCCTACCCCAATATCCTCCCAACTATCCTAAATTCATCTTGGAGGCCTTACTATAGTCATAAAGCCAACCTAAGGACCCCTTTTGATCAAATCAAAATGAAGAACACGAAGAAGAGGTAAATATTTCATCACCTCTTTCAAGTTCTTTTCTTCTTCCACTTCCTATTTCTTTGTTGTTTCCATTATAAAATAATAACTATAGTATATTTTATATACTGTGATGTTATAATAAAAATGGTACAATTTTATTAATTATTTTATCCATCCTATAAATGACAAAGTCACCATACGTGCGTACAAACAGATTACCGTCTTCACATCGTGGTGTAGTTTGTTATTCAAACACTTCATCATTTGGATGGGTATAATAATGAGTATAAAAGTTGTAAATAATAAATATAACATGATAATTGTAACATCCCAGGTAAATAAAGAATAAATAATTTTCATATTTATTAATATTTACGAATAAAATATTAATTTTAATTAAAAGGGGTTTCTACGTTCGATAGCGTACTCGGTACGCAGCGATGAGTTTCTTTGAAAACTTACGTTGCACACAAGTAATAAAATAATATTATTTTAAATGTTAGTTAATGAGTAGCCATTGTACTGGCGGGAATGGATAGAAATAACTAAAATATGATTATATATGTTTTTAAATGTTTTTACATTTACCCAATAGAAGATTAATGCTTAAAATACGGAAAGAGTTCAATTTTAGGCATTTATACCCTAATTTTCACGAAAGGTCCACTTATCACCTTTTGACAGAGAACCGTCATTAAATATAGTTTTGATCGATCTTATAAATTCTATTGGACCAAATATAACTCTTCTTTAGAATCGGGACATCAAAATTTACTTTGTGTAAATTTTTGGTACCTTTCTGATAAAGTTCATTTTTTTAATGAATAGTGTAAAATGTTGTATTTTAATTCAAAATCTATTTTTAATATAATTTATTTATATGATTAGATTATCTTTTGAATTGGTTTTAAAGTGAAATTAGAAAATATTTTTACCATTAAATCCAATAGTGGTCGTTGGAATCAATTTCACTTTGAAATTAGGCTTAAACTGGTGTCAATCTTTTGATACTTATTGTTTTGTAAAAACACGCTATTTTCTCTGGCAGTGGGAATTAATTATTAAATTAATTAATTTGACTTATATGTTTTTAATTTTGTAAAATTGACTTCATTTTTGAATTCGGAATATCAAATATAGCTTAGGGTGAATATTTGGTAATTTTCTGAAAAACTTCAATTTTTGATGAATAGTTAAACCACTAAGTGGTACTTATAAAGACTGATCTTCTGTTTAAATGAAATTTTTCCATCATTGTGTTTTGAATTTCAAAAATCCGACATACATGGTTGTCATTAAGAAGTAAAATGTGGTTCAATGAGATTATAATAATTTTTTGGTGAATAGTAACTTATTAAGTTCTTAATCGCGATTAGAGGTAATTAGTGTAATTTAAGGTAAAAATGATATTATAAGAATGTGAAAACACCATGAAACTTGTACTAAACCTATTGGGAGAGTCATTTAAGACCAAGACAATACATGAGCCAACTTGGGGACCCCATGGAGCCACTTTAGTTGGAAAATGACAATAATATATTTTTATTTAATGTTAAAATTAAATTGACACAAACATGAGTTGTTTTACTAAAACAATTTTTAAATAGGCTTAAACACGCCCAAATTTTGATTATAAATAGTCATTGGAAAGCTAAAACGATTTCCTACATCATAGTATTTTGTTTATAATTTTTAGACATTAAATAAATTAAATTATTTATGACATAATAATGATGCAGCGATGACATCATTATTTGACAATTTAAATAAAATGGAAAGTTAATGTGAAATCTATGAACTAAACATGTCCAAAACCAATTGGATGAGTGGATTTAGAACCCTTATCACCTTATCCACTAAGTATATCAATGTGGGACCTTTTAAAACCGAAACACATTTTCAAATAAAGTAATATTCCTTTACTTTCCAAAAGTGCCCCTCCTCTCCTCTTATAAAAGGCCCCCACCTCTACCTCATTTCACACACTCCTCAAGCCTTTGGCTCGGCCAAACCCTGACCATTTACTCTCTCCACATACCTCTACTCATCCTAGAGGATTTCCTTTGGGAATAATCCTTTCAAAGGAATCCTTTAAGCTCAAATCAAAAGGAGTCACACTTTTAAAGGTAATTCATTCTCTCTTGTTCATTTGTTTTATTTTGCTTCTCCAACCCTCTAAACTCTTTTTATTTACTTCTTTTGTAACAACACCAGAATCTTCAATATACTAGGATGTTGTTATAAGATTTATTTGAGCTACACTCTCACACAACTACATCAAATGGTTAAAGAACATACGGTTTCCGTGGATGGAGAAATTCTGCCTCCCGAAACGATGATTGTTCAATACTCATTTAACACATTCAAGGGTGGCCATTATGATGTCACTATTTTTATATATGATATATAATATGTTTATTGTTTCTTTAATCTTCTTTATTTTTCATTTTGGGCACACCTTTATGGTTTCCATTATGGGTAAACATGATATCTTCATTTAAGGAAGTGCGGACTACCGCCCCCTCAAAGTGATGTGATTCGTTAATGCCATATGTGGGACGTGTAAAGGATGGATTTAAAGTTATTATATATGATGTTATACTGGAATTATAATATACCTCTATATAATTATTATTTCTTTCCATTAAAGTATGAGATAGAAATGAAAGTAGCGTTCATGCGTACGTACGGCTTACCGTCTCCATGAACGATGCATTTCATTTCTTATCCCCAAATGTAATGTACTATTAAAAGTACATGTATATAATGGATATATATAATTAATGATATATCTAAATGATGAATATAATTCTGGAATTAAAATATACATACCTCTCATTTAGTTTTAATTCCATTAATATGACAAAGAAATGAAAGTAGCGTTCATGCGTACGTACGGCTTACCGTCTCCATGAACGGTGCATTTCATTTCTTACCTCTAAATGATTATGTAATATTATAAATACATGTATATGCTGGATATATATGATATATATGATATCCAAATCAGGAATTTCATTCTGGATATAATGAACCTTTGACCACATGAACAACAAGTAATTGTAAGAAGTCAACTTTCGACTTAAGAACCAAATATTGACAAAACAAACATTATTAACTTAAATGGTTACATAATGTTTAAAACATGGAAATAAGTGATATAAAAGGAATAATGAACTTTAGAAAGGTTCTTAATCAAGTATAAATTAACTCAAGTTTATTATTCAGGACGTTAAAGAACGATCGAGTCAAGTCGGACCCGAGGTAAGGGACTTCGTCTCAATCTCCTTTCATTGAGGCATATTTCGTTTTATACACAACTTTCTTTTATACGGTGTATAAACCCCTTTGACTTTTACTTTTATACAAAAGGAATCTTTTTCTACGAAGCGTTTTACTAAACGACAAAAAGGAATTTTTTTTAACGTACGTGGTGAAAACGACTTTTTCCGCCGCCGTGAGTATTATTTGGTCTTTGGCTTCCTCAACAAGCCGTAATGTTTTTAAAATAAAATAAATAACATATAATCTTTTATGTATTTTGGTATTGAAAATGGTTTTGATAAAGGATTCTATTATGTCAATATATTTATGATATATTGTGATTGAAATGTGGAAATGTTATCTTTCCTTTATATTGGTTTTATGTTTTATGATTTTATATTGGTACTTGGACATTTTAACAGGTGGTTACGTTATAAACCATATGACGGGTGGTGCCGTGAATACCAGGACGGGTGGTTACGTTATAACCTCCAATGCATTGGGTATGGAAGTCGGCCGTATGGCTATTCCATTAAGTATGTATGGAAATTGGCCGTATGGCTATTCCATTAAGTGATATGTGTGGAAGTCGACCATATGGTTATTCCACTTAAGTATGTTTATGTCCCAAGTTACCTTTATATATGTTATGTGTTCTTTATATGGGTTTTATGGTAATACTTTGGTTACAAAAAGGCAAGTAATGATACTTTATTCAGTGAAGAGTTTTTACTACTTCATGAAGGTGAAGGTATTACTTTGATAGAGTATACATGGTTTACTTGATTTTGAAAAAACTAACAGTTTTCATTCTTTGTGTATCCCTTACTGAGCTTTTTATGCTCACCCCAAGTTTTTTTGAAATGTTTTTCATAGGACTTAATGTGGAATAAGGTCAAGGATGGGATCAATGGAATGTTATGCTATATAAAACATGGAACTAGACATGTTTCTTTTAAGAGTTATTTTTATTATGGAAACATAGTAGAAGTGACTACTTTGTAATCTTTTGAGATGTAATAGTTATGTTCTAATTCTCTAAAACTCTAAACCTGAAAAGATCCTCAACGTGAATTATTCTTTTAATTCAATATTAAGTAAGGTTTAAGGCCGGGGCCTTATAGTTGGTATCAAAGGTCGGTTTAGATAACTTTAGGAGTTAGAAAAGTGTTAAATTATAATATGATTGAAATGATATAGCATTTACGGATTACCATGTTGCTTCGCCTAAGATATTTATGTGTTCAGAATGGTTTTCCGCAGAGGAAACAAAGCAGCTATGTTGGGACGACATCAGGAGGAAGATAACCTTCCAAATCAGCAACCTGAGATGGTCGGAATCGGAACTGAATAGTTTGTTGCAGTGATGGCACAGTTGACTCAGGCTATAAATGGTGGTGGTATCCATGCACGAGATCAGCCGGATCAACCGCAGAGGAACATGTCAGTGGTGGAACATTTCACGAGGCAACATCCCCCATCATTCAGAGGATCATCTGACCCTGTGCAAGTTGAAGGGTGGATTAAAGAACTGGAGAAGATTTTTGATGTCATGGGGTGTTTAGAACATCAAAAGGTTAGTCTTGCTGTTTACCGTTTTGAAGGTGAAGCTGATCAGTGGTGGTCGATGGTGAAAAATATAAGGGATAGTGATGAGATTGAGGATCTTCACTGGGACGAATTGAAAGGTATGTTTCTTGAGAAATATTTTCCTAAGGTGGTTCATCTTAGGATGGAAAAACAGTTCCTAGAATTGAGGCAGGAGGATGATTCAGTGGCTGCTTATGAAGAAAAGTTCACTCGATTGGAAAGGTATGCTCCAAACTTCATACGAGATCTTGATAGTAAAATAAACCGGTTTTACTCAGGTTTAAAGTCGAAGTATCGAAGGGCTTTAGCTTCTCGTGAGTTCAAAAGTTATGAAAAACTTGTTCGATGTGTGGAGAAGGTGGAAATGGAGTTTTCCGATGATCAGGTGTTCTATGAAAAACAACAGAATAAGAGGTCTAGTTGGCATGCAAAGGGGAAGAATTAATCAAAGAAGTAAGGAGGTAAGAAAACCAAATATCCATCCTGTGAGAAGTGTGCTAAAATGCATCCTGGAGAATGTTTATCCAAGTCTGGTAAGTGCTTTCGGTGTGGTAAGTCTGGTCATATTGCTCATAACAGTAAGGAAGATGATCAAGCAGGAAATGAAAAGCCAACGGTAAGATGTTTTAAGTGTAATGAAATGGGTCATTATGCAAACGAGTGTCCAACTAAGAACTCAACTGGGGGAATGCAGCCAGACTACAAGCAGAAAGGGGTGGATAAATCCTTTGAAACAACTTCAGCAGATGTTGGGCCATCGAATGAAGTGGTATCAGCTCCAGGGAGCTCAGTATTTTTCGAAGATTGACTTGAGGTCGAGGTACCATCAGTTGAAAGTAAAATAAGCAGACGTTCCGAAGACTGCGTTCCGTACTAGATATGGCCATTATGAATTTTTAGTTATGCCTTTTGGGTTAACCAATGCACCTCCTATATTCATGGACCTTATGAAAAAAATTTTCCATGAGTTCTTGGATAAGTTTGGGTTTGTGTTTTGAGGTTTGGGAAGAGGTTATGTGTGCCTTATGATTCACAGTTGAAGAATGAGTTGTTATGTGAGGCTCATAGTTCCCTGTTTTCAGTTCATCCTGGCAGTACTAAGATGTACAGAGATCTGTGAGAGTATTACTGGTGGGATGGAATGAAAAGAGACATTGCTGATTTTACTGTGAAGTGTTTGACATGTCAACAGGTTAAATCAGAGCGGCAGTTACTGAAAGAGATGCTTTAGCCTTTACCAGTGCCAGAGTGGAAATGGGAAAACATATCCATGGAATTTGTTGTGGGATTACCGAGGACATCTCGTGGTAATAATGCAATCTGGGTTATTATTGATCGCTTGACCAAATCTGCTCATTTCCTTGCTATACGAGATACTTTCTCTCTTGATCGACTTTCCCATTTGTATCTTAAAGAGATAGTAAGGTTACATGGAGTTCCTCTCTCCATTGTATCGGATCGTGATCCCAGGTTTACTTCTAACTTTTGGAAAGGCCTTCAGAAGTCGTTGGGTACTGAATTAAATTTTAGTACAGCATTTCATCCTCAATCAGATGGGAAGTCAGAACGAACAATTCAGACATTGGAGGATATGCTACGAGCTTGTTCTATGGATTATCAGGGAAGTTGGGACCAACATATTTCTTTGTTTGAGTTTTCTTATAATAACAGTTTTCATTCCAGTATACAGATGGCACCATTTCAGGAATTATATGGGAAGCGGTGTCGAACTCCATATTTCTGGGATGAAGTGGGTGAAAGGAAGTTGATGGGACCAGAATTGGTTGAAGAGATGGCAGAAAAAGTTCAGATGATTCAGAAACACATGAGAACAGCTCAGAGCAGGCAGAAGAGTTATGCAGATAACCGAAGGAAGGATCTATCTTTTGAGGTAGGTGATCATGTTTTTCTCAAAGTATCACCATGGAAAAGTGTGATGCGATTTGGTATGAAAGGAAAGATGAGTCCAAGGTTTATTGGACCATACGAAATTCTGGAGAGAGTTGGATCAGTTGCATACCAAGTGGATTTACCTCTGAGTTTATCTCAGGTACACAATGTTTTTCATGTTTCAATGTTGAGAAAGTATATGCCAGATCCATCTCATGTTTTGAGTCCAGAGGTATTTCAGCTGGAAGAGAACCTATCTTATGAGGAACAACCGGTCCAGATTCTTGACCATAAGGAGTAAGTGTTACGGAATAAGGTGATTCATCAGGTAAAGGTTTTGTGGAAAAACCATGTGATTGAAGAGGCAACATGGGAATCTGAAAATTCTATGAGGGATAAATACCCCCACTTATTTTGATAAGTGAATAAAATTGCGAGGAGGCAATTCCCAAAAGGGGGGAATGATGTAACATCCCAGGTAAATAAAGAATAAAGAATTTTCATATTTATTAATATTTACGAATTAAATATTAATTTTAATTAAAAGGGGTTTCTACGTTCGATAGCGTACTCGGTACGCAACGATGAGTTTCTTTGAAAACTTACGTTGCACACAAGTAATAAAATAATATTATTTGAAATGTTAGTTAACGAGTAGCCGTTGTACTGGTGGGAATGGATAGAAATAACTAAAATATGATTATATATGTTTTTAAAAGTTTTTACATTTACCCAATAGAAGATAAATGCTTAAAATACAGAAAGAGTTCAATTTTAGGCATTTATACCCTAATTTTCACGAAAGGTCCACTTATCACATTTTGACAGAGAACCTTCATTAAATATAGTTTTGATCGATCTTATAAATTCTATTGGACCAAATATAACTCTTCTTTAGAATCGGGACATCAAAATTTACTTTGTGTAAATTTTTGGTACCTTTCTGATAAAGTTCATTTTTTTAATGAATAGTGTAAAATGTTGTATTTTAATTCAAAATCTATTTTTAATATAATTTATTTATATGATTAGATTATCTTTTGAATTGGTTTTAAAGTGAAATTAGAAAATATTTTTACCATTATATCCAATAGTGGTCGTTGGAATCAATTTCACTTTGAAATTAGGCTTAAACTGGTGTCAATCTTTTGATACTTATTATTTTGTAAAAACACGCTATTTTCTCTGGCAGCGGGAATTAATTATTAAATTAATTAATTTGACATATATGTTTTGAATTTTGTAAAATTGACTTCATTTTTGAATTCGGAATATCAAATATAGCTTAGGGTGAATTTTTGATAATTTTCTGAAAAACTTCAATTTTTGATGAATAGTGAAACCACTAAGTGGTACTTATAAAGACTGATCTTCCGTTTAAATAAAATTTTGCCATCATTGTGTTTTGAATTTCAAAAATCCAACATACATGGTTGTCATTAAGAAGTAAAATGTGGTTCAATGAGATTATAATAATTTTTTGGTGAATAGTAACTTATTATGTTCTTAATCGCGATTAGAGGTACTTAGTGTAATTTAAGGTAAAAATGATATTATAAGAATGTGAAAACACCATTACACTTTTCCTACACCTATTGGGAGAGTCATGGCCGACCAAGACAAGCCATGGGCCAACTTGGGGACCCCATGGAGCCACTTTAGTTGGAAAATGACAATAATATATTTTTATTTAATGTTAAAATTAAATTGACACAAACATGAGTTGTTTTACTAAAACAATTTTTAAATAGGGTTACACAAGTCCCAATTTTTATTATAAATAGTCATTGGAAAGATAAAAAGAATTCCTACATCATAGTATTTTTTTATAATTTTTATACATTATATAAATTAAATTATTTATCAAATAATAATGATGCAGCGATGACATCATTATTTGACAATTTAAATAAAATGGAAAGATAATGTGAAATCTATGAACTACACATTTCCAAAACCAATTGGATGAGTGGATTTCGAACCCTTATCACCTTATCCACGATGTATATCAATGTGTGACCTTTTAAAACCGAAACACATTTTCAAATAAAGTAATATTCCTTTACTTTCCAAAAGTGCCTCTCCTCTCCTCTTATAAAAGCCCCCCACCTCTACCTCATTTCACACACTCCTCAAGCCTTTTGCTCGACCAAACCCTGCCCATTTACTCTTTCCACATACCTCTCCTCCTCCTAGAGGATTTCCTTTGGGCAGAATCCTTTCAAAGGAAGCCTTTAGGCTCAAATCAAAAGGAGTCACACTTTTAAAGGTAATTCATTCTCTCTTGTTCATTTGTTTTATTTTGCTTCTCCAACCCTCTAAACTCTTTTTATTTACTTCTTTTGTAACAACACCAAAATCTTCAATATACTAGGATGTTGTTATAAGATTTATTTTAGCTACACTCTCACACAACTACATCAAATGGTTAAAGAACATACGGTTTCCGTGGATGGCGAAATTCTGCCTCCCGAAACGATGATTATTCAATACTCATTTAACACCTTCAAGGGTGGCCATTATGATGTCACTATTTTTATATATGATATATAATATGTTTAATTTTTCTTTAAGCTTCTGTATTTTTCATTTTGGGAATACCTTTATGGTTTCCATTGTGGGTAAACACGATATCTTCATTTAAGGAAGTGCGGACTGCCGCCCCCTCAAAGTGATGTGATTCGTTAATGCCATATGTGGGATGTGTAAAGGATGGATTTAAAGTTATTATATATTATGTTATACTGGAATTATAATATACCTCTATATCATTATTATTTCTTTCCATTAAAGTATGAGATAGAAATGAAAGTGGCGTTCATGCGTACGTACGGCTTACCGTCTCCATGAACGGTGCATTTCATTTCTTATCCCCAAATGTAATGTACTATTAAAAGTACATGTATATAATGGATATATATAATTAATGATATATATAAATGATTAATATAATTCTGGAATTAAAATATACATACCTCTCATTTAGTTTTAATTCCATTAATATGACAAAGAAATGAAAGTAGCGTTCCTGCGTACGTACGGCTTACCGTCTCCATGAACGGTGCATTTCATTTATTACCTCTAAATGATTATGTATTATTATAAATACATGTATATGCTGGATATATATGATATATATGATGTCCAAATCAGGAATTTAATTCTGGATATAAAGAACCTTTGACCACACGAACAACATGTAATTGTAAGAAGTCAACTTTCGACTTAAGAACCAAATATTGACAAAACAAACATTATTAACTTAAATGGTTACATAATGTTTATAACATGGAAATAAGTGATATAAAAGGAATAATTTACTTTAAATGGGTTCTTAATCAAGTATAAATTAACTCAAGTTTATTATTCTGGACGTTAAAGAACGATCGAGTCAAGTCGGACCCGAGGTAAGGGACTTCGTCTCAATCTCCTTTCATTGAGGCGTATTTCATTTTATACACAACTTTCTTTTATACGGTGTATAAACCCCTTTTACTTTTACTTTTATACAAAAGGAATCTTTTTCTACGAAGCGTTTTACTAAACGACAAAAAGGAATGTTTTTTTAACGTACACGGTGACAACGACTTTTTCTGCCGCCGCGAGTATTATTTGGTCTTTGGTTTCCTCAACATGCCGTAATGTTTTTAAAATAAAATAAATAACATATACTCTTTTATGTATTTTGGTATTGAAAATAGTTTTGATAAAGGATTCTATTATGTCAATATATTTATGATATATTGTGATTGAAATGTGGAAATTTTATCTTTCCTTTATATTGGTTTTATGTTTTATGATTTTATATTGGTACTTGGACATTTTAACAGGTGGTTACGTTATAAACCATATGACGGGTGGTGCCGTGAATACCAGGATGGGTGGTTACGTTATAACCTCTAATGCATTGGGTATGGAAGTCGGTCGTATGGTTATTCCATTAAGTATGTATGGAAATTGGCCGTATGGCTATTCCATTAAGTGATATGTGTGGAAGTCGACCGTATGGTTATTCCACTTAAGTATGTTTATGTCCCAAGTTACCTTTATATATGTTATGTGTTCTTTATATGGGTTTTATGGTAATACTTTGGTTACAAAAAGGTAAGTAATGATACTTTATTCAGTGAAGAGTTTTTACTACTTCATGAAGGTGAATGTATTACTTTGATAGAGTATACATGGTTTTGAAAAAACTTACAGTTTTCATTATTTGTGTATCCCTTACTGGGCTTTTTATGCTCACCCCAAGTTTTTTTGAAATGTTTTTCATAGGACTTAATGTGGAATAAGGTCAAGGATGGGATCAAGGGAATGTCATGCTATATAAAACATGGAACTAGACATGTTTCTTTTAAGAGTTTTTTTTATTATGGAAACTTAGTAGAAGTGACTACTTTGTAATCTTTTGAGATTTAATAGTTATGTTCTAATTCTCTAAAACTCTAAACCTGAAAAGATCCTCAACGTGAATTATTCTTTTAATTCAATATTAAGTAAGGTTTAAGGTCTGGGCCTTATAATAATGATTCTTTATATATGATATAACATCCAATTATATATGATTTTAAAATCAAAAGAATGATATTGTCTCTCATCCGTACGTACGGATTACCGCCTCCACGAATGCGATGAGATTCATTCCCCATCATATCCTTTCAAGATTAATTATCATTTGATGATTAAAAAAATAATTTTTAAAGACTTAATATCATTTTGAATATGAATACGATACATTTTATGCATAGCAAACATTACTTATGTAAAAAATCATATAAAGGAAAACGAATCAGTTAACACCCGAAACGATGATACTACTAAAATATCATTAACAAAGCAATATTAGAAGGTAATATATGATATCATATTAATGTATATGGTTCTTGAATAATTTAATAAAAATTATTTCACCATTATATAGAAGGTTAACCTACCCTCAAACAAGGATAATTACAAGGTAAGGGTTAAATTCACAATATCTTTATTAACTGAGGTTGTTTTATACGTGAGTATCTATTGGGACCTCTTTATCATCCATATCCTTGTTTCCTTAAAACTTTATTTCAAAAATTTTTATACTAATTACAAGATAATCATTTAATTTAATTTATACCCTTATTTGACCTTATATGTTTTTTAAGTAATCTTTTCGTCATTTTCCAAACATCGTACCTTATGACCTTTTTGACAAAATTATTGTAAGAATGTTTTTTTAACTTATACGTAGGGTGCGACTATTTTACGCCATTATAACATCGTCAAAGCTTTATCATACATTGTTATAGGAATATTTTCAAAATAAATATTCTCTTTTATAATTATATGACTTTTAAATGATTTCAAATAGAAAGAGATATTTCTCTAAAAAACGTTGTGATTTATTCTATTTCAACATCCTTTGATGGATTGTAATCTTATTTGAAGTTGATTTATTATGATACAAAAATTCCATATTGTATTGAAGGTTTTTTGATATGTTTGATTGTGGATGTGTTATTTTTACACCAATCGAGGTTTATGGATAATGTATTGACATTTGGTATGCTAGTTTTAATACGAATGTTTATGTTATGTTTAATCATTTTCATATGAAGAATGCATTAGACTTATTAACTGACAGGAGGAGCCCACTATAGCTCCTCGATGCATCAGTATGTCTCATAAGACAAACTAGTGTCTTATAACAAGGCCTTGACAAAATCTTATTTTTAGTCTTGGCACAAGGCCTTGACTATGTGGTTATGAAGCCTGGCATTATGCATTCCATCATTATGAAAGTGGCTGTTGATATTGCATGTGATTATTTGACTAGTAGAATATCCTTGTAAATAAGTAAACGCCATTATTTGATTTTATCTTTTCCATATTATGCTGAAGATCATGTTTAAAAGGCTTTTTTTTATTCTTACATTTCCATAAATGTTTATCCATATTTATGAAAGTTTTTTCTATATTGTTATCCTTACTGAGAATCTGAGCTCACCCCTTTCTATGTTTTATTTTTCCCAGGATCCGAAGAAGTATATTAAGAATGAACTGTAGGGATAATATAAGGGATATGAGTGTGTCCTATAGATACTATGTTGTTTTAGTGTTTCATTTTATAATGTAATGTAAAACATATGAATGTATCTAGTATTTCCGAGGTTACTAAACTAATCGGTCTTTCAAGAATTGATCTTTTGTGATCATCCCAATGTTATGTAATAATGCACAAACTATAGGTAACAAGGGTCGGGGTGTTACAGTTGGTATCAGAGGAAGTTTAGTACAAACCATGGAAGCTAGATTTAGAAAACTCTGATTAGATAACACTATCCTAAGATAGAATTTGAGGATTAGTATTGAAGAACTTACTAGAATTTTGGTACTGTATAAATTTTCTAAGTTTTCCAAGTAATACATCCCTCTCAATATATGAGCAGTTAGAGCCAGCTCTTGCACAGATGTACCTAGCGTTAAAACCCAAAAACACCGCTTTGAGCTAGACTCTAACAGGAACTCGTGCATGACAATAGTCCTTATTAAACTCTTGGTTATGACACTCCAAGGGAATATTCTTAGGATAATTCTCATTTTCTTTACAAACCACTATGAAGGGTTTATGAGTATATACGTCCTCAAAGAAAACATTTTTATGATTATGAATTATATCCATTAGCTGTTCAATTTATGTTAACTTTATTTCATGTTTGGAACTATGAATTGCTATTCATAAACTAACCTAGTGTATGACATTGTTTAGAAATGATTCCCAATAGATGGAATGAGACCTCCAGCAATACACATGATCTAAAGAGTAAGAAGGATCATATATTTCATGGTATTAAGAGAAACTTTAGAGAGGAAATAGTCTACCATGTATTATCATCATATAAGGAAATAGTATCATGTGTAAATAAGATAAGTAAAGAATTTAAGGAGTCCAATGGTTTTGAAGGGAAGCCATAGAAGAAAAGGATGGTAAAGAGAAAGATGGATAAAGGGAATAAGGTAATGAAAGATTATCCTATATGTGAAAACTATGGAAAGAATCACCTTGGTAAATTCTTGAAGAGAATGAGAGTTTGTTATAAGTATGGAGAAATAGGACACCAAGTACGTGATTTCAAGGGTGAGAAAAAGGTTTCAAATGTACAATGTTTTATCCACAGGGAGTGGGGACACTATGTGAATCAATGTCAAAATCATTAGATTATACCCCAAATGATGATATTGGATAATAATTAGGTTATGATACTACTGTAGATTAAGAGGAATGATGAAGAGTTCTTATGTTGTTATTAAAGTATTATGTCATTTGAGTATTGTATTAATGATGTACATGTTAGAAGAATTATAGAGTATATAAGGATTGTACTACAGTACTATTTCATTAAAAACCTGAGATTGTGTGGAACCAAGAAAAGTGACTCTATGGCAAGTTAAATTTTTTGGAAAATACATGGTTGAAGGATAGACAAAACTTTAATATGGTCCTGATACTGAGTTACTGATTTTGGAATAAGAGTTGATTGATTTGGATAAATTATATTTGATATTATTGACATCATTGGAACTGGTTAATGGTTTGTTTATTTCATCATTGTTGGAGTTTACAACATTTTTGGACATAAGGAGTATATACAGTATTATATAAGGAATAAGGGAGCATGAATGCAATCAATATGGTTATATGATAATTTAGGGTGTTACCTTGTTTTAAAAGAATACATGATAATGGTATTCACATGTTATTACGTGGAAAAAAGGATATTTATTGTGTTTACCTTCCTTATAAATTTTTGATTGTGAGTTTAGACAAAAGTTTTTTGGAAAAGTCTAAAGGTTGGAATTGATTAAGTTTGACATTGGATACTATTGTTAAGGTTAAATCATTTCTTGAGATTATTTTTGGATTGTCATAAAAAGGACAACCCAGAGGTCGGATGATAACACATCGCACTCGACAAGGTCGCGAGACTTGAACCCACAACTGAAGGGTGACAAGGGTTCAACACCTACCACTAGCCTATGAGATTTACTATCTTTTGAAATTAAGTTTTTTTAAATAGTATGAAAAATGAATTATAAAATCATTATTTTTGGAACCCAATATGATGAGGATAAATAAAATACTTTGGAATTATATTATCTTTTAGAGTGAAAGACGAGTTTCTGGTAAGAATTAGTTGAAGGATGAAACTCTAGTTGTCAAGTATATTTTTTTCCTCTTATTCTATGAATAAATTAATTCTTAAACATTAAGGAATGGATCTTAAAACAAAAAATGTATTATCTTAAAACCTTATGTTTTGTTGAACCGATGATATTTTACATTATATTAGATTGATAGATTTGAGGCCCTCAATTTTACATTTGTTTGTGATTGATGAACTCAATCTCTCCCTATAAATATTTATATTTTTTCTTCAATTACATGTCTCTAATTTCCACCTATGTTCTCCTAATCGAGATCATAATTTGTTGGTGACTTTTTCATTTCCCTTTCCCTCTTATTAAGAGTAAATTTTATTAAACCAATTTCTGATGTGAGTTTTCCACAAAGGTATTTTTATATTTTTATCATTTTTAAGAACAATTTCAAATTGTTAGGATGTAATTTATTGAATTAGGGGAGAATGTAACACCCCAAGATTTCATAGTACATTATCTCATTAAATTAATTCAATAGCTTGCGCTACATGCAACACCGAGTTCGAGAGCACCACAACTTACTAAACTAATCATTCAAAAAGTTGTTATGAATTATATTAACTACATTTTGAATCTTATATACTCTATTTAATTTTAACATCCATATTATGTGTTTCTTAGACATAATATAAAAACAAATTCATTGTTTTCAGATAAAATAAGTATTTTTTAAAAAATGAAAATTTAAAACCTTTTAATAGGGAACCCTTTTTGAAACAATTATTTGAAACTTTTCTATATTCAATTTAAGGAAATTAAAATTTTCTTTAGAAGTGGGGCATAAAAATTTAGTTTAGATAAATATTTGGTAGTTTTCTGATAACTTTCATATTTTGATGAATAGTGAAAAATACTATATTTTAATTGAAAACAACTTTTTTAATAGATATAATTTATAGTGATAAATTATGAATTTGAATGGTTTGGAAGTATAATTAGATTATATTCTTATCATTTAATAAAATTTAGGTCATTATAAGTAATTTCACATTTAAATTTGACATAAACACATCTCAATCTTTTGATAGTTTTTACTATTTAAAACTTAATTTTACTGCTTATGTGAGTTGAATTTCAAAAATATAAGAAACAAGGTTCAAATAAATAAGTAAAATTTTGTTCAATAAGATGAAAATAGTTTTTGGTGAATAGTAACTTTTGACTTTTATTTACCACGGTTAAAAGTAAATAGGTTAATTAACGGTAAAAATGATATTATAATTACCCTAATACATGTCCTAATTCTATTGGATAAGTATAATTCAAAAAAACATAACCTTAAAAATAATATATGACCCCCTTCGGTCAATTTCGAAAAGATTAGGACATTTATTATTATTTTATTTAAAGAAGAGTAAAAAGAGTTAAATTCAATGTTTAATAACTAAACCATTTTTCATATAGGGTTATACATAAGATAAATTCGACTATAAACATTCATTAAAAATATAAAAAAATATACTACATAATGGTATTTTATTTATATTTTTTAGACATTAAATGATTTAATTTATTTTTGGCATAATGGTGATGCAATAATTACCTTATTAATGAATGAATAAAATAATTGATATTTTAAATATCCAAAAAAATGTAATTAGAGACTCCTGATGAATTAAAATAATTATATAATTTAATATTACATTTCATGGTTGGTTAAATAAATTTTATTTTAAGTGATAAAGTTTTCATGGCTTTCAAAAAAAAATCAAATACTAAATAGTGTCAAAATTGACATAATTGAGTTTTTAAAACAAATATTCTATTATTAATTCATATATTATTTTTAGAAATATAAGGTTTGGATAAATCACTTATATAAGGATATATATATTAATAATTAACCACATGGGGTTCTCTTCGTATGTTATAGTATGTTTATTAACCATATAATATAAAAATACAAAGAGACATGGTAAATGATAAACTATTTAACTAGGAGTTAAATATAAAAGATAAGGTTAATATGATGAACTAAAACTATCTTAAACCTATTGGTTGAGAGGTTTTAGACCCAGCCCCACCTTATCCTTTAAATAATTTATTTTGGTGACATTATAAACCGAAAATGATTTTATTATAATATAATATTTCATGATTTTCCTAAAGTGACCCTCACCTCTCTTATAAAAGGGTACTTCCCCTTATCTTAATTTCAAACCTCCAAAGCATTTTGGTTGGACAAACCCTACCCAAATATCCTCCCAACTATCCTCCCTTGATCCTAGAGGCCTTCATTTATTCAGAAATCCATCCTAAAGAGACATTTTGATCAAATCAAAAGGAAGAACCCAAAGAAGAGGTAAATATTTCATCACCACTTTCAAGTTATTTTCTTCTTCCACTTCCTCTTTGTTGGGTTTTTCCAATCTAGAATAATAAATACAGTATCTTCTACATATTGTGATGTTATTATAAATATTTTACAACCTTATTCATTATTTTACCCATCCTATAAACGACAAAGTCACCATGCATGCGTACGTACGGATTACCGTCTCCATGTCGTGGTTTAGTTTGTTATTCAAAGACTTTATCATTTGGATGGGTATAATAATGAGTATAAATGAAGTAAATAATAAATATAACATTATAATTATTCTGTATATATTATATACCATCCAATTATATACGATTTTAATATCAAAAGAATGATATTGTCGCTCGTTCGTACTTACAGATTACCATCTCCACAAACGCGATGAGATACCTTCCCCATCGTATCCATTCAAGACTAATTTTCATCTGAAGATTAAAAAATAATTTTTAAAGGTTTAATATCATTCTGAATATGAATAATATACATCCTATCTATAAAAAATATTACTTACATAACAAATCATATAAAAGAAAATGGATCAGTTAACACCTGAAACGATGGAACTACTGAAATATCATTAATAAAACAATATTAAAAGATCATATATGATATCATATTAATGTATATGGTTATTTTATAATTTAATAACAATTATTTTACAATTATAAAGGAGGTTAACTTACTCTATACCAAGAATAATTTCAAGTTAAGGTTTAATTTCACAATCTCTTTATAATCTAAGGTTGTTTTATACATGAGTATCTACTGGGACCTCTTTATCATCCACATCCGTGTTTTCTTTAAAATGCATTTCAAAACATTTTTTTCTATTTACTAGAAAATAGGTTAAATTCATTTATACCCTTATTTGACCTTATATGTTTTTAATGTAATATTTCCATCATTTTCCAAATAATGTTCCTTATGACCTTTCGACAAAATTAAGGTAAAAATGTTTCTTTAACTTATACGGCGGGTGCAACTATTTTCCACCGTTATACCATCGTCGAAGCATCCCTTACCATCATATAAAAATATTTTCAAAATAATTGTTTTATTTTATAATTATATTACTTTAAAATGATTCCAAATAGAAAGAGATATTTCTCTAAAAAAAATTTGATTTCATCAATGTCAACATCCTTTGATGGATTGTAAGCTTATTTGAAGTTAATTCATTATGATACAAACTTTCGTATTATATTAAAGGTTTTGCGATATGTTTGATTGTGGATGTGTTATTTTTATACCATTCATGGTTTATGTATAATGTATTGACATTTCGTAGGCTAGTTTTAATACGAATGTTTATGTTATGTTTAAACCTTTTCATATGTGGAATGTATTGGACTTAGTAAGTGACAGGTGGAGCCCGCTATAACTCCTCAATGCATCGGTAGGACTCATGAGACAAACTAGTGTCTTGAAAAAAGACCTTAAAAATTCTTATTTTTATTCTCGGCACAAGACCTTGACTATGTGGTTATGAATTCTAGCATTATGCATTCAATCAATATGAATGTGACTATTGATATTTCATTTGATTATCTAACTAGTAGAATATCCATGTGAATAATTAAATGGGATTATTTGATTTTATCATTGTCATATTATGATGAAGTAAATGTTTAAAAGGCTATTTTTTAGTCTTACATTGCTTTAATTTTTTTTTCTTATTTATAAAAGTTTCTACTATATTGTTATCCTTACTGAGCATCTGAGCTCACCCCTTTCAATGTTTTATTTTTTCCCGGATGTGAAGAAGTATATTATGAATAACCTGCAGGGATAGTATGAAGGATATTAGTGTGGCCTATGAAGGATATGTAGTTGTAGTTTTTCATTTTATAATGTAATGTAAACCTTATGAATTTATCTAGTATTTCCAAGGCTACTAAACTAATCGGTCTTTCGAGACTTGATCTTCTTTGATCATGACAATGTTATGTAATAATTCACCAACTCTGAGTAACTGGGGTCGGAGCATTACCATAAGAAGGTGGAGGTGATTGAGCGGGTTCACTCATTATGAGGTCTACTATGAGAGGGGAACCAATATGTTTCTTGAAGAGGAGAGGTTACGAGAAGCAGGTCTCATGAGCTAAGGCATTTGAGGTTTCTAATGGCGAGAAGTCGACCTCAATCGTTTCCATTTTGACCTTCTAGTCTTAGTTCCTTTACCATGAACTTGAGACTGAGGTATTTCATCTATGGAGTCTGTTTCCATCTTCACAACCAGTGCCCATCGACCGTTAGAGATCAATACAGTGGAGGTGGGAATGTTCAATTCTAGCCTCATTAATAGTTGTTAGTTTGGTTGTTTGAACAACAAGGAAAACAAGATCAAGCTCCACCAATGGGAGATGGAGTAGGAAGATGAAAAACTCAAGTTTGTTCCTTAGGGACCTTGAACCATGAAATGTTGTGGAGGTCGTCATCAGTATAGGGGTAGAGGATATAGATGTGGTTAGTTACACACCACAAAAGTAATAGTTCTAGCAGGTCCATTAATTTTCCGAGTTATGATCAATTTGTTAATTACCCTTTCATTCACATTGTTTGATTAGGGAGATTCACAATCTTTATTTCAAAATCTCTATCCCATACATAGGGACTATAAATAGAGATTATTCCCATTCCCTTGGTGTTGAATATTCTAATCGGAGGCTAGAACAACTTATTTGATGTGTGCCGGGGAGGTAGACCAATGTTGAGGCTACATCAATCCCCTGGAGATCTATTATTACTATAGATTGAAACATAAAATGTCATTCTTGGTATCAAATTTTTGTATTACATGCATTCTATTATTTATTTCTTCTGAATCAGATTCTTTTTTTTTCAGACATGGATGGACAGCCTTTGGCTTTCATTGGTGAGTAGAGTTTTCAAGTTGGTAGTCGGTGTGTGGAGCCCCTTCTCTCCTTGTTGGCTGAGATATTAGTGGAATCAGTGGATGCTAAGATGTTGGAGGCTCCTAGTGTGGTTATATAATTCCTGGATGTTCTCATTGAGGTGATTGTGACTCTACCCCCTTGATGTGACTTTGAGTTCAGGATAGACTTCCAGCCTTATTCTTCTCCAATTTTGATGGATCATTATCGAATGACACCTTCTGAGTTGCGGGAGTTGAGTAATTAGATAGTTTATCTCATGAAAAAGAGATTTATCTTCCCTAGTGTATCTCCAGGGGGTGCTCTAGTGTTGTTAGAAAATAATGGATATTGTAGTTTGATGTTGTACATAGACTACTGGAGGTTGAATCAAGTGATGGTCAAGAACTGATACCCTCTTTTGAGGATAGGTGATATTTGAGACCACCTGGGAGGGGAAATTTGGTTTTCTATGATCGATCTGCGGTATAGATATCTCCAGTTAATAGACAAGGAGGGAGATATCTTGGAGACTAATTTCAAACGTAGGTATGGGAAATTCGAGTTTGTAGTCATGTTGTTCAGTGTTATGAATGCACTAGTCAGGTACATGGATCTTATTAACTCCATTTTACATGAGTCCCTAGAATGGTTTTGTCGTAGTGTTTATCGATGATATATTAATCTTATTGAAGTCATAAGAGAAGATAATTGAGCATAGAAGGACCATCATGTTGGTTCTTTGAATCCAAAATCTCTATGGAATGTTATCCAAGTGTATTATATGGACATAAGAGGAATATTTCCTTAGAAATGTGGTGTCTTAGCTAGGTGTTGTTGTAGACCCATCAAAGTTTAAAGTAGTTGTTTATTGGGTAGCACCCAAGAGTGTGGTAGACGTTAACAGTTTTCTTTTATCACAAATTATTATTTGATATTTGTATCCAATTTATCTCGAGTTGCATCTCCCTTGATAACCTTGACCAGGAAGGATCAAAATTTTGTGTGGGGTGATCAGTGTAAATACAAATTTGGATATCTGAAGTGCAAGTAGTTTAGTGCTTCATTTATCTAGTTTCCAGATGAAAGGGTGATGTTTGAGGTGTTTTGTGACACTTCAGGTCAGGGTTTGGGATGTTTGATGATGTAACAACAAGCATTGATCTATTATGGGTGTAGGAAGTTATTCCCTAATGAGTGTAACTTTTCCACCCCTGATTTGGAGTTATCAGCGATCACGTTTGCACTGAATTTGTGGAAGCAATACCTTATTGGGGAGCACGTCGTGGTCTTCACAGATCACAAGTGTTTGAGGTATAACTTTTCCTAGCGTGATCTAAACTAGTGGAATCAGAGGTGGATGGAGTTTATTTAGGACTATTATTTTGAGATCTTCTATACATTAGGATATGGGAATTGCATGGCCAATTCATTGAGCTGAATGTAACAGAATGAGGTTGTTTGGGAATCTGCAGACACTTGGAATGAAATAGAGGAATTGGAAGCCTTACACATGGATGCAAGGGTAGACAATGGTAGAGGTAGATTTATTTAGATGACGGTGTAGTATTCCCTGATGCAGTACGTGTAGGAGTCTCAGTGGGGATACTTAGAGCCATAGGTGTTGTGAGATCATGTTGGCTGTGGTGATACTCTAAAGGGATGGTTGGAGGATGGTTGGAACCAGATGTTGTTCTACAGAAAGTTGTTTTTTATGGTTGAAATGTAAGAGGGAGTACTCTCTGAGTTTTATAGATCACCATTAATGGTACATGAAAAAATTTCTAAGATGTACTGTGGATTGAGGATTTATTTTTGGTGTCCCAAGATGGAAGAATAAGTGGTGGAGTTTATTGAAATATGCTTGGTCTGCCAGTAGGTAATGGCCAAGAACAGTGTTCTCAATGGATTTCTAGAGCCTTTGGATGTCCCTAAGTGGAAGTGGGATCTCATCTAGATGGATTTGTTCACAGGGTTACCAGGGGCTCAGGTAGGCTACGATGCAATCTGGGTGGTAGTGGACTGAATGATGAAATCAGCTCACTTATTAGGGATCAAGGGGTTGGGTGTTGTGGATGCCTTGGAAAATAGGTAAGTGGATGAGGTAGTACGACTGCTTGGATATCCAAGATTCATTATCTGGGATTAGGATAAAAGTTTTTCTTCATGAGTTTGGAGGGGATTGCAACAAGCTTTTGACACTCAGTTACACCTCAAAACTTCCTTCCACACTCAGATAAATGGGAAGAGAAAATGGACTATCCATATGATGGAAGATATTATGTAATCATGTGTCGTTCACTTTGGTTGATCAAGGGTGAGACACTTTCCCTTGTTATATTTTTTTGAAAATAATATCTACAACTATTACATTAGCATCTATCCATAGGAATTTTTTTATAGAAGAGCGTGTTGTTCTCCTTTTTGCTAGACAGAGGTTAAAGAGAGAGTTATTGTTGACCCAAAGGTAGTATAGAGCATGATAGAAAAGTTTTAGCTTGTTCTTGATTGGATGAAAGTAGAACATGACTGAAAAAATATGTATGATGATTTTAGGAGGAGTCCCTTGGAGTTTGGGGTTGGGGACCACAGGTTATAGAAGGTTTCCCCTCGGTGTGGAAAGAAGAGGTTTGGAAGAGGGATCAAGATTTCTCCCATGTTTTTTGGACCCTTTGATGTGTTGGGATGAGTTATAAAAGTGGCATACCTGTTGGTTTTTCTACTTCAGTTTGAGAGGATCCATGAAAACTTCCATTTCTTTCAACTTATTCAATATCTAAACAATGACTCCCATGTATTTTATTGGGTAGAGTTAGATATCCAAGATGACATGACATACATAGAATGACTAGTAGAGATCCATGACCATCGGGAGAAGGTGATGCGTGGGTGGACCTTTCCATTGGTTTGCGTGTTTTGGAGGCATGGTGGCCTATAATAGATTACTTGGGAATGATAAATCATATTCATTCCCAATACTAAAAGTTTTTATTAGTTTTTCCTTATTTTTTATTTCCTTGTTATGTAATTTTTGAAATTTTTTTTCTGAAAAAATATTTTTCCATTGAGTTGAAATGTGTGTGGTACAATGTGTAGTGAAGTCCTGATATGTGAAAAGGGGATGAAAAGATTCATAATCAAGATGCATTAACTACTATGAGATTAAAACTGTGTGGGCGAGTCAGTGCTGCCTAGAGTGGATAATATCTATACATGGAAAATTTAATTCCCTTATTTGTGTATTTACGATGGCGTGGAATTTGTTCTTGTGTGGTGCATCTTCTAGTAATTTGGGTTTGCATATATCATAGGGGGTCTTCTTGGATTTTAAGGATTCACTCCAACTTTTGAACAAAAGAGGGTGGTTTATCATTGAACTTTGATGTCCGTAGCGGTGTTTCTAGAATAGTGATATCATTGTGATGTATCTACCAGGGTGGTTGTTTAGACCCCTCTTTTCATTATGGGGTTTGTTAAGAATTATTAGGGGTGAGAATAGTTTGAGAGTTATTTGATGTAATGGCCCAAATATCTTAAATACATTACTTTGGGAAAATTCAGTGTTTTAAGTGTTCTGGGAGGTCAAGGTGAATTATTTCAACACTTTGATTTTTTTTTTAGTTTTTCAGGTTCTCCAAAGGTAGGTCAATGATGGTAGGTCACGACAGTGAGTCGCGACGGTGACTTGCAATGGTAGGTCAAGAAAGTGAGTCAAGACAATGAGTCGGAATAGTGAGATAGAACTGAGGAGTTAGAAAGGTGACTCACAACTGTAGCTCATAATAGTAGATCATAAAGGTGAGTTAGGACGGTGGGTCGGAACGGTGAGTCAGGACGGGTGATTCAGAATGGTTACTGGCTCCAGTAGCTCTTGATAGTGACTCATGACAGTTACTCACAATGGTCACTCAAGAGGATGACTTCCAATTGTGGCTCATATCAGTGATTCACACTGGTGACTCACACAGATAAATCTCCACTAATGACTCGCAACTGTGCCTCACCTAAATTTGATTCATTCCAACAACTTTCCTTTTTATTGTTTTTTTAGTTTCACCCCTTTAACATTTTATTTGATGTAAAATGAATTTAATACCATATTTATGTGGTTTAGAAGCTATTTCAATGGCTAGGAATCATATCCTTAATTTAATAAATGTTTGAGAGCCTTCTAAATGGTCAGACCATGTGGTTTTGTTGAGATCCAACTTTAATGACAAATCAAAAATATTTCATATCCCACGAGTCTCATATCTAATCCTTCTAAGGTGGGGGCCTTCCATTCATCCATCCCTTCACATTTATCTTGGTTTGAGGCACCGTGAATCTTTCTTGTGGAGTTTTCGGTTGTTCAGTAGCTTTTGGATCATGTTTTCCCTAGTGTATTTGTTCCCTATTGCATTCACACCCCCTACTTTATCAAAATAAGGAAGATATGATTGCATCCTCTTCCATGAAGGGATCCCTTCATATCTGTTAATTGATTATCATACAAGATGGGTATATATATTTTATCATTGATATGGTAGTTGAATTTTGATTTATAAAGATAATTGAATTGGCATTAAATCAATAAAAAGGGTTGGGGAAAAGTGGCATATGATCTGCTTGTTATTTGTCTTTTGTTGTTGTTGTGAATTTTACAGGGAAAATGACTCACTAAAAATCACATCCATTGGTGGTCCTTGGATGTAAAAAGAATGCTTTTAAATACAAGTTTGTCTACTTCTCGTTAAAAAAATACAAGGAATCTGTTAACCGTGTATATTTGGATAAAATGAATGGATGTCATAGGATCAAAATGTTTTTATGATAACCCATGAATTAACAAGTGTAAATTGAGTGATGAATGCCTTGTTAAATATGAATATTCCTTGCCTTGGTTCGTGCAGTGGTGTGTTGTGTGTGGGGTTGTTATGACTTGTGTTGTATTAGGGTTTTGGGCATGGATGTGTGGTGTGGGCTGGTTTGGCTAGTGTAATTGAATATCATATTGAGAGATTGATTGATTGTGTAATGGCTGTGAAGTGTTGTACAATAGGAGTGTGATCGAGTTGTGTGGTGATGTGTTGTTGGGTGTGGCTATGAGTTGGGAATTTTCTCTATTGATAAGTTGGATTTGGTGGAATGACTTTGAAGAATGATGATGGCAATGGTTGGTGTGGGTCTTAAATGAAGGGGAATTTAATGTTGGTTAATTTACCATGGTTCTTCTTCCTTTGTGCGACTTTTGTGTGTGTTTATTGTTATGTTTTGTGCTTAGAAGTTTCCTTGGTAGCGATGGAATTAATAAATGAATTGTTAATAAAGAATTAGAATTGGTTAAATGAATTGGTTGGGGGTATGATTTTAGTTTGTGGCTTATAGTGTGGTGGTGCATTTACTGGTAGCTGTGAAGGAAGTATTGGTAGTTGGTTATTTGTTGGAAACCCATAGGTTGGTCTTGAGTGTTTGGTATCACATATGTATTAATTTTATTTTTGTTGTGATTTATTTAAGCACCCCACCATAGTTGAGCACTATGTGATAAGTACCCTCGTTGTCATGAGGGGGGGGGGGGGTTCCCAAATATACCGGTGAGAGGATGGATGGATGGACACCGATTCTTCCCTGCTCCTTATTCCAAGAAGTGGTAGCCCAAGATTCTTCTCACAAGTTGTGATTTGTGAGGCCTATGTGTTTGATGGAGTGTTTTTCTTTCCTAGGTGTCTTCAGGATGAGATGAGGCGTGCTTTCCCAGGTGTCTTTGGGATAAAACGAGCTATTCTTTCCTAGGTGTTTTCAGGTTATGATGTGGTTGTGGAACAAGTGTCTTTGGGTGGGATGTGGTGTGTTTTTGGAGGGACCATGTGTGTGTGGGAAGGTTGTGATGCGGTTGTGGCCCAGGTGACTTTGGGCGGGATGTGATGTGCTTTGTTTTCCCATGTGATAAGACTATCTGTGAGGCCTAGGTGTCTATTGGGGGGATGTGATGTGATTCATTTTCCAAAGTGACCAGACTAGCTGTGAGGCCCATCTGTGTTTTAGTGGATTGTGACTTGGTTCTTTTAGATGAAGTGGGAGCGCAAGGACATTTTCCGTTAGACAAGAGTAGCTAAACTAGTGGTAAGTGGTTTGGAGTACCCAAATAATTTATGTGCTTACTATATTACTTTACATGACTTGCGTTACTTAGTGAGCATTCCCTAGAGATGTGGGGATGGTATGTATACCTACTTAGGTGATGTTGGTTCTATTGTTTTCTCACGGGAGCATTAATATGATTTTCCCACTTTTTCATGAGAGACATTGGTTTTTCTACTGAGTATAACTATATTCTAACCCTATGTATATAAAAATTGTTTTCAGGTTTCCAAAAGGATTACATTGAAGGTTGTGGACCTTACTATCTCGAAATTTGGGATAGTTTCAATGTCACTGCATAGTTTTATTTTGGAATTTACTTTGTCGTTTTCATTGTTTTCATAAGAGTTTTATATTGAACATGCATGGGGGATGGATTTGGATTTCTTTTATAATATATATATATATATATATATATTTGAGTTGTTTTTTTGGATAAACCATCTTATCTCATGATCTATTTTCTAAAAAAATGGAAATTCCTCCCATTTTGTGAGATCTGTATACCATTGGTGTTGGTCACCACCCCATGGCATACTAGAGGTAGGACTCGAGGGTCATTATCTCCCTTACATAATTTCCATCTTAAGAGGGGAATCTTTGGAGGGAGGAGGTCATGATAATCTATAGGACAAAAATTATAACTTTATTAAGGGGGACTTTAGGTTATAATTTTTTTAATAAAGGATAAAATCATTCCACTTTAATTTTGAAAGGGACCTGAGGTCCTTAGTAAATGTTGTGCCCTTATGAGGTTTTGTTCGAACCATTGGAGGGGTTGTTTCTTGTCCCATTTGGGATTGGGTGTGTGAGTGGTTCCTTTTCATATAACCCTTGTTGTATAAAACATGCATTATTATATATCATTAATGTTGATCGCTTTATAGCATTGTCATTAAGGATGTGATTATCATCATTAAGTTTATTGGTTCAAAACACAATGTCATAAAATTTTAATCTAGGGATTACTATAGTGGGAATTATATAGATATATATAGAATAAAATTTAGGGAATTACAAATACATGATTTACAGTCTAGAGACTCCAGTTACACCATGATGGGTGACAGTTCAAAAATAGGGTACATGATGGTATAGAATAATTACTATCTATTGGTGTGTAACAACAGTTGTCCCATGAAAATTAATTTAAGGGAAATTTTGGATTTTCTTTGGAATTAAAATTTATGAGATAAAAGGCCCATATGAATTTTTGGTTATGGGTGTCAAGTTATTTATTATTTTGGGATTTGGTCTTAAATACCAAAATTTATTGAATAAATCAGTGATTTTTTACAAGTTTGTTGAGATTAATTTAAAATTTTGGGGGTTACTAAAGGGAATAGAGTGGTGTCGTGAGTATATTAGAGCTATTGGTGGATCAAAGTAACCTATTAGAGGTACCACGTACCCACTAAAGAAGGAACAATAGTGGGTGTCTTGGAGCTTCCAGTAGAAACATGGTTCCCCCATACCATGTAACTAGTATCCTAGAATGTTTTTTTAAAATATTTTAGGATATTGATATTTTAACATATATTCATTTAACCCCATTTTTATGTCATTAAAACCTAATTTTCCCCAGAAGATAATATCCACCTCCTATTTTTATTATTTTCTTCTTTTCCCCTCCACCTATCTCTTGATCCCAGAGTGATACAAGGGTTATTGTTATGTTCAATCAAATGTATAAATTCTCTGATAACTTCTTATTCCATTTTATATTCTTATTTAGTAATTTCACTTTATGAGATTATGGATTATTTGATTAATTATTCTAGAGAATAATGGATTTCACCTAAAATGATGGGGCTTTATCTAATATTTTCTAGAATTGATCATGGAGTGTTATTGATGTCCCATTAATCTGTAAAAAACATATATAATATTAGAATAAATTAATTTCATGTCTTATTAAAATTTAACAGTTATATTTTATAGATTCATATTCATTATATGAACATTAGGTGATTTTTTCAGTCAAAAGGAAAAATATTTATTCCTAACTAAATTCGATATTATTGCATTATATGGTTTTAGAAAAAATGATTATTTCTAAATGAGAGAATGTCAATTAGAAAAAAATAAATTCATTAATTAATTCAGTTTTTTAAAATTATCTTATTATCAATTTGTATGAATTTTCTGAAAAGATTTATTTTTCAATAAATAGTGAAAAATACTGATTTTTATTAAAAAATTTATTCTATTTATGATTATTTACAAAATAAAATTATATTTTGGATTTTTTATAAAATTTCATTAATTTCTATTGATTTTAAATAATACAAATATTGGGTTTTAAATTAATTTTAAATATGAATTTTTTTATAAACAATTTTATACATAAAAGGGAATTTTTATGGAAATTTTATTTTCATCATGATTTACCTATTTATTTTTAAATTAAATTCTACCAGTTCTATGCTTTAAATCATGAAAAACAGATTCTATATTTGAAATTAAGGGGTTTTAAATTTTTAAATAGTTCCCTTTTATTTTTATTCAATATTAATAGTAATCATTGAAAATATTTTGTCCTCGATAGGGGTAAGTCATGTAATTAAGGGTTACAAATGGTATGATAAGGACTAAAAATAACCAGAACACTTGCCTAAATTTTATTGGAATTTTATATCTACTCCATAATCATACCTAAGTAAAAGATATGGACTTTTTTTTACAATTTATACATGATATTTACCTTTATAATATTTAAGTGAATATAAAGACAAAAATGTCACACTCTTGTTTTTAATAAATATAATATTTTTAACATAGGGATGAAAAATGTATATGTTCTATCATAAATAAAAAATTTAAATATAAATCATTTTTTCCTTTTAATTTTTTTTAATTTTTATTGATGAAATCATTACATTAAAATATTAAGCAATGATGAAATAGTAATTATTCAACTAATTGAAAAAATAATGATTTTTGAAATATTATAAATAATATAAATTGAAATAATTATTTTGTTATAATTTTTTTTAGAAAAATGTAACATATTAGATATATTTCAAAATATTATATTTTAATTCCATCTTGGACTTAGATTCTTTATAATAAAATTAATTGAATAGTTGCATAATTTTCATTAATGATTTTTTATAATAAAAAATATTTTATTTAATGATTTAAAATTCATCAAAATATTATCTTTGGTCAATTGATTGTGAAAAGGTTTACTAATATCAACCATGCTCAATTTAAGTTCCAATTTTCCTTTTATAGTTCTTATTTCGCCCCTAAATAGTAAAAGCTTTTTTAACATTGTAATTGTCGAAAAGTGTTAAAGTGGGACAAGAGAAAAAGATATGGGTAAACATATTATTTTAACCTGTCAAAATTTTATATGATGAGACAATTTTAACTTATCCTAATATCATAATATAATATTATCTGTTTATATCTATTTTAATATGAAAATTAATTTATATTAACTAAAGATTTTATGAAATTCCTAGAATTCCCCTCCCTTCCCTTATAAAAGAGCACATCCTCTCATCTTCTATTTAAAAATCCATAGGTATTTTTTTCAAAAATACCCATCAAAATACCTTCCTTAAATCCATAACCACATTTTTGGGTCCTTATTTCTGGAATAATACAACCATAGAGGTTTTAAGGTGCAAGGAAAAGGTGGTTGTTCGAAGAATAGGTATAGTTCTTCGCCGATATTTTTTTTATTTCTTATTCCATATCCTTAAAATATTACACAACTATTATAATGATATTCTATTATGTTTATGACATAACCTATATCCATATCCATGCTCAATCAAATATGAAAGGAATCCAGCATTTGTGTGTACATCAGACTGTTGCACCACAGACCAATGCAATTTTTTCCATCACCACATATCAGAAATGGTTATAATGATGGATTAAATGAATATATATAGTATTCATGAAAATTTATCATTTTGGGAAAATAATATATCTATTATCTTCTTACATTTTCATTCACCAAAAAATGATAATGCCGTTCATGGATACGTGTGGACTACCTTCTCCACAAAGTGATGTCATTCATTTTTCATCACAAAATTACACAGATTATATATATAATATCATATAAAGAGTTAATATGGTATTTATGATATTATTATCATTATTTCTGGGAAAAATAATAATTACTGACTTTTTATAATGATCATTGATAAATGGAAAGGTTACTCATGCGTACGTACAACCTATTGTCTCTTTGATTATAACGTAGTACATTTATCCTAACCATCGTTAATGATTGATTTTTCATTTATAATTTATGTATAAAATAATAAATATGTAATTATTATTATTTATATTATTTAATAATTACCATTTTGAATATATTATAATTCTGAAGTTATTTTGGACATATATGCGAATGTCATCAAAACTTCTGAAATGACCATAAATAATTATGTAAATTTATATAACATGGTAATAATTGAAATAAATTAAATGATAAAATATTAAACTTTTCCCCAAAAATTAAATAATTATCATAATATTATTATTCATATCGATAAAAGAATTCAGGTAATGATTTGGGATCAAGGTAAGGAACATTCTTTTAAAAATCATCTTTTAATGTTTCCCTCAAAAATATTTTTCTTCCATGTAAAAATGTTTAAAAAAATAATTTTATGTGGGTATTTGTATGGACAAAAAATAATTATACATTACATTTTATGTCTCTTTTTTTATTTACATTCAAATGTTTTTTAAAAGGAATATTTATACATATTTTACACAGAATGTTTTGTCTTTCTTTAAAAAATAAAAACCAAATGTTATATTTTAACTTATAGAATGACAATATCATTTCCATCCATTGTCACCAGTATTTGATATTTTAATTTATTTATAATATTCCATGTTTTACTCAAAAAAACCCTCTTTCCCAATTCCATGGTTATTTTTATTTTTTTAAATGGAATGAACATATCAATATATATGAATGTTTTCTTATGGTTATACAAAATATTTTCATGAGTGTAATGGGGGAAATGAAAGCTTTAATTTTTTTTGATTATGTTATGGTTCTTGGGAATTGTTTATAATGATTAATGGTTCCATTATAAACCCAGTATGAGTGGTTAGACTATTAAAAAAGGATGTATGGTTATGTTATTTACCAAGGATGGGTGGTTTTTTTAAAAACCACGGATGAGTGAGTCTGTGATATCCCTCTAATTCACTGGGTATGGATTTTGACCATATGGTTATTTCATTTGTATGGGTGACATAGAAAATTCTATCCTATGTTAACTACACGTTTTATCTTCTCTTAATATGGGATTTTACTAAAATATTATGATTTTTCAGGGTAAGATCATTATCATATGTTTAAATCAAAGTATACACTACTTTAAGGGTGAATAAGAAAATTTTAGGAAAATGCTTTTATGAGTTTTTCATGAGTGAAATGAAACCATTATGAGTTTTTTTCTTTAATAGTTTTCTAAAATGTTTTATGAAATGATTTTTTGTATAGAATATTATTTATTTATTAAAAAATATTTATTTTTAACCCCATATTTTTTATTAAAAAGGAATATTTTTCTAAGTATTCATGGAAAAACCAGATTATTTATTTCTTTTTTTATTTCAACTACAGATCCTTTTGTGATGATTCCATTTTAAAAAAAATCACAGGGTTTAATAATTTGTATGGGAAAATTATAAATCTCGTTTAATCTCATGACGATTTTTCATGAAAATAAATTATATTTTGTTTTAAAAATATTATATAATGGAAAAGATGGATGCTGAGTAGAAGTTTCCACTTTATAATATATGAGTTTGTTATATAAGAGTTATGAAATAATTATCTAAAACCTTGGACTAAAAATATCCTAAAAAATTGAAGGAAAATTAATTCTGGACTAAAAATGTGTGATTATGAAATGATTAAGGTCAGGTCCTTATATCATCACTGTAATTACAAATTTTTATCAAGATATGATTTATTATTTGGTTTTTATTATTTAGAGGTGTATTTAGAGGATTTTAAGTTAGAATGAAGTGTGTCATTAATCCATGATCCTTTTTCTTTTACTTTACCAATTTTTCAAAATCTAATTATGATGGGTTTTTTATTCTAGATTTATCGTGGTTAGATAAATGTATCACTTTGGTTGTGTTATTTCTTGATTTGAGGGACTTTTTGGTGAAAATTAAGATTATTAAATATCACATATGTATATGGTAAGTGGTATCAACTCTACATGTTTAATTTCTAATAATTACTTAAATATATCTAGCGTTGTTTTTTCAAAAATCATAATAATAATAATCATACATATACTTCTAGTAGAATTTTATCAGTGGGTTTCAATTATAATTTTGTATTGTATGTTAATGTTTTTCAAAATTTTATTTTATATAGACCTATATAACGGTTTGTTTATACTTGTTTTCTTGGAAACCCTAACATCATACCTTACTAAAACTTCATTTTTGTAAAGTCTATTTCACTTATTTTTATGTTTTATATGAATAAATAAATTATAAAATGATTCTATAGTTTGTTATGAGGTTTCATTAATTCATCTTGACATGTTTATATGAAAGATTAAGAAATCGGTGGAGTTTATTATTCAGGAATAACATGTTAGTTTTTTTAAATTTATTAGTGTTCTTAGTATGGTTAAGTAAACATTTATTCATTTTTAAAAAGAACATCTTTCATGAACATACTATATTACATTTATGTTACCTCATTTTGGGGATTCTAGAAAATATATAGTTTAATTTTGAACAAAAACTATTGTAGAGAAGTTATTTTTGGGTTTAAATTTAATAAGTTGAGAACAGATCAAACTTTATGAATGAAATTCAATATTTCAAACATAAAAAAAATTCAAAAACCAACAACTAACATTTTTTAAGTCATTAATTCACTATAATGGTTGTGTATAGATTAATTGTGAGGGATTAAATAATTTATAAAAACAACTTGTTTAGTTTTTGATTTATCTTAATTATTATGTTTATGTAATTTATAATGATTTTTATAATGAGTCAATTTTTGAATACGATTAATTTAAAAACATTATTTTGAAAAAAAATCAATTGAGAGTGTATTCTCTATAAAATTTAATTATTATCTAATATATTTTGTTAAAATTTTATTTTAATAACACATACCTTTCCTTTTAAAGAATTAATTTCCGAAATAATAAATTTTTATGTTCTAATAAATTATTAAAAGTAAAAATGGTTCGAAACTAATTTCTCTTTGATAATAAACTATCTTCTAGTAAATACTTTTATAATAGTGTATCAAGGACAAAATTGATAGCTAACCCAACAATTCAATGAGTTAATTGAAGTAAATGGGTATTATCATACCAAAAAATTATTGATATAGAGTGCTCATTATAGAAACCTTTTTTATATATTTTCAAGTACTATTAATATATTCTTTCATTATTACATATATTCCATTTTTTGTTGAAAAATTTTATTTTTAATATCATGTCTATATTAGTTTCTTGGAAATATCTATTGAATTTATAAGATTTCTACAAGTAAGCATAATATTTTTAAATATAGCATGAATTTTGATTATTTTAGACTTTGAAATGAATTATTTAAAGAATACAATGTTATATTCTTTATATAGAGTAACATACTAGTATGATCATGTTTATATATTTTATTGATTTCCATTTTGCTAGTATTATACTAAGGCTTTCTATATTAACCATGTGTGTTATTTCATTATGTAAGTATTCATACCATTTTTAAATTGGATGTCTATTGCACTATTATTTTTACTATGTGGAAGGTATTATAAATTATTATTATAGTGTACATAATTATCTATACCAACTTTTAATGGTTTAATATGGTATTTTAATGACTTGAATAATTATAAACCATCCTTATTCCATAAGAGATAGAAAATAAGGCTACCCTAGTCATTAAACACTCTTTCCTTTCTATTAGGAAGCGTGATGATGTAGACTCATTATATTGGGATGAGTTATAACCTTCAATTATTATACATAATTCTCTATCCCCCAAGGATAAGTTTTTCACCCTGACATAATATATTTATTCTCCTCATATTACATACTATTCTTGAATTTGTATGAAAATGTTTAAACCCTCTTAGAAAAGGGAATTCATCGATATAGTCAGTATTCATCTCCAAGAGTCTATATACTGATTACTTGTATATTTTGATGAAAACTAATTAAATAGTTTGTTATAGATATTAAAATTATTATATATTTCAGTGAATGAACTATTTAGTTTACATTGTGAGTTTGGAAACCATTTGTAGTTCCATACTGAGTGTTTATGCTTACACTATGCATAAATACTTTTATGGACATTAATATTCACTTTATTTATTTTCTATATGATCCCATGAAATGATTTTGGGTTGATGTCCATGTCATTTTATATCATGCATTTAATAAGAGTTGTTTTTATATTGACTTCTATACTAAATATGTTAGTGTATTGGATTGAGGATCTGTTTTATATATTTCATTTTCCTTAGGTTATAGTTTTCTTATATTGTTTTTTGTCACAGAGAATTTTATATGAAATTTTTAAATTTTTAAATATATCTCATTTGAGCCTGGTTTCATTCATAAAAATATTTTTTAATAATTTATTTGTTTTTTAACTTCTACAGGGTATCATGGTTATTTTTTAGAAAACATCCAATATAAGGACCTGTCATCCCAATTTTATAAAATAATTGGGTTTAGAAATATTATAATGACTAAAGAGATTAAATCCTCACCCAATGATAATCCAATATGTTTAGAATTATTTTCCAGCACCTTGGGAATGATGAACAACCTTTGGGTTAGTGATGGATTTCCTAAGGATTATTCGTGTATCTGAGTCGAGGTTGTTACACGTTGTATTAGAGTAGTGTAGTTTTTTATAGGATTTATGTTCTTACTAAACTTGATCTAGGATGGTCATTACAAAAAAATGTAACACATAAATATATCCCACCATCCACTTTTTGATAGATCCTCCAATTACTAAGGTATATCGAAGTATTGAGTAGGAACCATATGTTAAATTAATGATTTTATTTGAATGTATTGAGTATTATATGAAGTTACCCAAGAAGTGTTACACGGATCATATTTTATAAAAATATTTCATTGATTTATGTGTCATATGATCTAGTGTAAGACTATGAGATCCCAAATCAGTGTGGATCTACCCTTTGCGTGTTTCTGAATACTGAGGTGCTGAGAGGAGGCTTGGAGGAAGTATGGAGTAGTTCGATTTATAGAGGATGGAAGAAGGAAGGAATTTATGTCATGAAGAGTTATATAGTATGAAACCGGAATTCCCATCAGGTAATATTTCGGGTGTTGAACAATAAATAAAATAAAGTGGTGATGTTTTTTTGCATAAAACGACCTCGAGGAATTACACGACATGAAAGGGGATTACACTTCATTTAATACACCTATTATACAATGTTTTAAAATATTCAAGCCACTCTGGTTTTCAAAATATATGGCTAAAACTTCCCTCTCTTATCCCGAGTGACCCAATAGTCCCCTCCTTGGAATTTTGGAGATCCCTTTGATGGTAATTGATCTCAGGATTCCATCTTCGATCCATGGTGACTCATATTGATCGAAGTTGTGATTTCCTTCTTTTTACTGTGGTTTATCTAATCATTTTATAACATTTCTATTTTCCATATTATGTAAATTGATCTCTATATTCCTAATGGAGTTTCTTTAGTTGTTGTTTGGTGTGGTTTTTCTGTAGAATCTTCAGGTTGATGTAGTTGTTGCAAGAGAGGAGATGAGATCTGTTGTGTTGATCTGTTCTTGTGTGAAGAACATAGATGCAATTTTTAGGTGGGGGATTCATTTATTCTCTATTTATTTATGTGAAATCATATATTTATCATGTTTTTCCCATTAGATCACAATGGAATTAACGTAATTAAATACTTGAAGCAGATTAAAGAAATCATATCGATTGGATACTGACTTTGTTTCTTTGTACCATGATAACATTTCCCCATTCACTGAACCAGATACCCTCCCCATCATTCCCCCAATATAAGTCTTTCCTATGGTCTAGTCGCTCGAGCATGGAGTTCTATCAGTACCACTTTCTTCCTTTGAGTTCACCAGAGCTTCGGCGATGTTGGATATATCTTTGGTTTCTCATTTAGAGAAGCGTCACCCCTCTGTGGACGCCTTCGAAAGAAATGTGTCATCTTCTTGGAAGCTTGAGGGTCGCATGATTGTAGGGCTTCTGGATTCGAGGCACATTTTGATCTAGTTCACGAATGAAGACGATCTCATCTCTACCTTGTCTTATGCTCCCCGTTTTATTCTAGGTTTTCATTTTTCTCTCTTTCGGTGGTCATTTAATTTCCATCTACAGCGTAACTCTCTCATTACGGCAATTTGGATTTCTCTTCATGGTCTCCCTTTTCCTTTTCATAATCCAGTGGTTCTTTGTTTGATCAGAAATATGGTGGTGCGTTTTCTCAGCTCGGATCTTCGTACTTGCGCTATGTGTCATCCAGTTTCCCCATGGATTTGCGTTGAAGTTAACATTTCCAAGAACCCGCTAGACTCTATCTGCATCAAGGTTGAAGGGGTATTACATTGGAAACAGAAGTTATGCTATGAATCGTGGGTTCCTTTCTATTATTTTTACAAGCGTCTTGGTCATGATTCTGGTAGATGACAACGTGCTTTGGGAGAGGATCAGTCTTTGCGGGTCACTGTGAAGGATGGTCCCAATAAATCAATCCTTGGTTTTTCTCGTATTTCTCCTGAAGTGGACAATTAGGGTATTGGGGAGGTGAGATTTCATTCTACCACCTAGAACAAAAACGAGACCGTGGTTTTCAGAGCCGAGGGTTGAGGATGTTTTTGGTCATCTGAGGCGGGATTTAGGTATTACCCCTTCAAAAAGGTTGGTCTGAGGTAGTTCAGGGGAGGTTGAGGGGGTGATGGTGGGCCTAAGGAATCATCCCACATATGCAGAGGCTGTGATATCCGTTTTCAATTCTCCCCAAGAGGTTACGACCCTGGGATCAGGTAAGGACAGTCCTTCCGGTTGTCTATGGACTCTTGCTGATCAGGGACCTGGCATGAGAACAGTTCACATCCCATCCCCTATTAAGATGCCAGTGTCAACAGAACATGTCCTTGGTGAGGTATTGAAGCCTCTCTCTCCTATTCTCATAGGTTTAGTTGGATTTTCTAGTGGCTCTCAGAACCGTTTTACGGTGTTGAGTGTTGATGATCCTCCTCCATTTGAAGAAGTGACTCTCATGGAGGATGGGCATGTAGAGATTTATCCTCTAAAAGGCAAGTCAGATGTTATAGTAGAAGATAATAAGTCTACATAAAATCTCTGGTCCCCAGATCCCAAGGAAGTGGAAATTGTGGAAGAGTATATTCAGTCATCTTCAAAGAAAGGGAAGAACACCATTGTGGATTCAGATGGGATTATCCAGAACATTTAGAGGATGAGGAGATGAAAGGACTACTCAACCTTACCTATTCCAACTATTACAAGGTCTTCTATTAAAGGAAAAGTCCCTCTAAAGCATTTGGAAGTTGCTGTTAATATCCCAAAGACTAAGGAGGATGTTGAATCAGACATCATCTAAGAGATTCTTATGCATTCTAATGTTGAAATTCTAGAAGAATCTTTCTTGATCACGATTTCATAGGAGGATGTTCATATAATGTTCGAACGACCACTTCGTGTTGATTTGAGTGAAAAGCAATCATCTTGTATTGACAAACAGAATAGGATTCTGATACGTGGTTTCAATGAGAGAGAAAAAGTCTAGAGGAGCATGTGCAGACGTGGGACAGGATGGCATCCCACTTCGAAGATCTCATTAAGGACAACCCTGATATGGAGGCCGCCACTTTCAAATGGTGTCTAGTTAAGGTGAAGGATTATAATCACTTTAATTTGTTCTGGAATTACCTGATTATTTTCTATGAGGTTTGACTTTTCTTTTATTCTGAACCTGTTGGTTTCCCACTTTTTCTTTAAAAGTTCTTTCTGAAATAATAAAAAATATTTATTGGGTGGAACATTTCTTAACTAATTTTTGATATCTTGTGACAACTTATTTCTTAGGTTTCCCATAGTTGGAACATGAGAATAATGAATCAATTAATTTAAGATGGAATAAAAAACAATTTTTTGGTAAATAGAATTCTTTTGTAGGGCTTGAGTTTCCCATTTTCTTGTAAAGGAAAAGTTCCTTGTGATTTGGAACTATGAGAGATCATTGTGTGCGAAGGATGAATGCCTTATTTTAGGGACAAGAACCAAGTTTCTTGTTTTTTTGGTTACTTGTGATGTGACATGAGCCTGGGGTGGCTGAGCCTTGAGGGATGTTGTGGATTGTGGGGTCAGAGAGGCAAAATTTTTGTGGCAGTAGTTGTTTCAAGGAGTGGCGAGATGCATTAGTTTATGTATGCGGTTGTTTGGGAGGACACCAAAGATGATGGAATGGGTTGAAGCTGGGATTACCGATTTTTATGAATATTGGATGATTTTTGAATATGATGTTTATTTATCTACCTGAATTTCTACATTTCTTAGGTATATGGTTATGGTTACTCTTTTCCTAAGAGAGGCGAATATGTGCATAGTATTCCACATGCATTCCGAGTTTAGCTTTTCATGGTTGTATGGGTCTACCCTCCTAATGTTGGTGAAAAAAGACCTGACAGGTAGTTAATATACTCACTGTGTTGATCCCCTTGTGTTTGGTATCTTAGAACATTTTCTTATAATTCCTAGTAATATGGAAAGTGTCATTGATTATTAAATAAATGAATAAATTTTTAATCAGTGTGTTGGATCTTGTGGGGATGAAATGATGAGGTTTCAATTATGAGAGGTCATGGGCTCAGTTTTCTTATGACTAGAGGGAATGGATCTTTATTGAGATGCAAATGAGATTTAATGTGGAAACGATAATGGTTAATTAAGGATTAAATAATTAACTAATTTAAATAAAAAATGATAATAATGGATAAAGTAACTCTGTTTAGTTATTTAAATGTTTGTGTTATTATAGGATATCTAGTCTTAGTAGTGGAAGTCGAGAGTTCGAGAGATGTTAGTTGAAGTTCTGTCTAAGAATAGGATATTCCCTTAGTGTGGTTGTGAGGTATATTATATCATTTATAATTTTTCCTTCAATAAACTAATCAACCCTACCAGTTATGGAAATTGACACCCTTGGGATTCTCGGCCCTGGGGGGTGTTTTCCACTACATCTCGGTGGGAGGATGGATGGCTGATTACCTCCTTGGGCCCCACTATCTCCACTTCATAGTAATTTTTTATAGTATGAACAATGGTTAGTTTTTCCCATATATGTGTGTAGAGGGTTGTAATGGATTTTTTTATTGACACATATATATTCTAGATATAGATTCATAAAGGCTACTATAGGTATAATGTGTATGGGCTGTGATGGATTTAGGATCCTTAATCAGTGTATGGGCAATAATGGCTTGAGGTATAATACCAGATGTATGATACATGTTATGTGGGTTGTGGTGGCTTTCGAAAACTACCTGGTTGATTTTTCCCTGTGGATGTGGTGGTGTAATGCACAAGGTGAATATTGACACATGAGTTGTGTGTTTTGGTGCTTCACTCAGGTGTCTGTGGGCTAACCTTTTTTGGAGAGAGATTCTTAGGATGTGCGACATTGGGGAAACATGGAAAACAATTGGGGAAGTGGTAGTGGGTTACCCTTGATATTATTTATTATATTATATTCCCTTGTATGTAATACATGGTGAGAGTATCCATAGTGAGGCTAGGAACTTAGTATACCTGTTTAGGTGATGAGTTAGTTTCACCTTTTGATCACTGTGCTATAGCATGATTTCTTTAAATTTTTCACAAGAGGCTCTAGGGAGGATCTTATTGAGTATACTATTTATTATCACCTTATGAATATATAAATTTTTGTAGTCATTTAGAGTAGGATGAAGAACATTCTGGTTATTACTAGCCTATGGGTTGCAGGAGTTCTTTTTTCTTCATGGTCATTGTCATCTTTACATTTATTTTGAAAGTTAATTTTTTCTCCAACCAGTAGCAGTAGTTCTTACATGAAATTACATTTGTGTAATTGGGTTTATTTTATATTGTATTCTGAGTAGGATTTGGTAGGTTTCTATACTATCTCTTTATTTTGTATGTGTTTCTCTAACAGAGTAATACCTCCAATCTACATGTTTATTATACCATCAGTGCCAACCTGGGGCCTACTGGATGAGGTATTTAGGGGTCACTATTTCTCTTCTTTCATTTCCAGACAAGGATGGGTACAGTCTTTGGGGATGGGGTCATGACAGAGTGGTATCAGCGATCTAGTTGAGGGATAATATGGAATTTAGTGTTATGAACAGGTGAAATTACATGGGTTTGTATGAAAAACATTTTAAGTTTATTAAGCATGGTAAATATAGGATACCAGATGAGAAGTGGGTATTTGAGACTCCCTATGATATGACACATGAACCTTTAGTATTATAGTGGATACTAAAAAAAGTGATACTGGTTGTAGGGTAGAGACCTAGGAAAGGATCATGCATCAATCTTCTTTGTTCCTGTGTTTTAATGGGTAGACCTTGGGATAAGTTAACCTAAAATGAATAAAATGAAAAAAATAAAAAAATAATTAATGTTAAAATATTCTATTTTCCAGGTTTAGGAAATATGATTATTTTATATTTTTTAGGCATGGATCTAGGTCGATGTCCTCATCAGGTTCATGTGGAAGATGTTTAGCAGGTTTCACCAGCATATTGTAACAGTGTATAGGTTGACGACAATAACACTTGTAGGTGGATACTACAAGTGTTTAGCACAAGGTTTAGTAGAGGTATGAGGGATCTGTTTCATATGTAGTCACATAAGACTAGTTGGAGTAGGTTGAGATAGACTTTAGTTTGATCTGTGCTCTGAAGGAGTAATGGGTATCATTCGCTTTGAAAATGAGGGGAGGGTCAGTGAGGAAGTAGTGGTTATTATTCCTCGAAGATCATGAGGTGTTTGAAGTCTCACGGAAGGAATTTTGAGACCAGTTCAGAGCCGAGTTTATTTATTCGACTGTGATAGAGGTTAGTCTCTAGAAGTTTCTTACCCTTCAGCAGGGGAGTTCCATTGTGCGAGAGTTTGGAATCCATTTATGGAACCATTTATGAAATGATTCAGACTTGTTTCCAACCGAGGAAGATAGAGTGAGGCATTTTGAGGAGGCTTTGTATCCAGTGATCTAGTGTTAGTTCACCCTGTTTATGTTGAAGATGTATCTTGACGTGTTGGAAATAATAGAGGTAATTGAGAGTACGCTATCCAGAACTGAATCATTATGAGAGGTGAATCCTCAGGATTCCTCACAAAGCACATCTATGGTCTGGGGTTTCTAGTTGTTTGGACATAAGAACTTCGGATCACCAAGGGGTAGGTCCGAGTCCCCAAGGACTTGTTTCTCAAGGGGAGGAGGAACTCAAACCTATGATAAGGGACAGGAGGAATGTTTTTCTTATAGAGGAAAAGGTCATAAGAAGCTAGAGTGACCAACATTTATGAGAACTCAGTGTACTCTAGGTGTTCCGCTTTAGGTTCATCCATTGAGGTTGTTCCATCCGAGGTAATAGTAGATGTAGAACCAGTTTTTGATCAGTAGAGATAAGATAGTGTAGGGAGAGGATAGACCTAGGATTCTCCCCATCATCAGAGAGTAGAGTAGGACCATGGATGTGATTGTGAGCATGGTCAGAGATATCATGGAGTAAGTTGTGGTCAGCTTCATGATTTAGCGTTACCAGTGCTTGGTGATCTAGACATTGTTCGAGGTAATGTTTTCTTATATTATACTTAGGTGTATGCATTATTTGATTTAGGAGTGACACAATACTTTATATGACATGCCATTTTCAATGATTTGGGACTTGAGGTAGAGAAACTTCCAGTTTCCTTGGGGTTGACAATGCTAGTTGGAGGTCGAACTAACTTGTTTGAATTATGTAGAGACTGTGAGCTAGTGTTGGGGAATCACATATCATGGTGAGATTTCCTATGTTTACAGATACAACTATATTATTTCATCCTCGACATGGATTTGTTGTATTTCATGTAGGCTGTTGTGGATTTCTTCCAGACCAGGTTGTTTTCTTCAATGAGGATAGAGAACTAGTAGTGTTTGATGGTGAGCGAGACCCTAAGATAGGTTAGAGGCATGGTCCATAATTTTATTCCTTGATGGATGAGCTGATGATGAGTTCATCGGAAGTTCAACAGTTGGAATTTCCTAGGGTCATGGAAGAGTACCATGATGTCTTACCAGAAAAGGTTTTAACATTACCCCATTCAATGAAAGATTGAGTTTGGGATCAAACTAAATCTAGACATGTCTCATATATCGATGTCTCTATATATAATGAAACCTTATGAGTTGCAAGATCTTCATATTAAAATCGATGGTCTATTGCAATTCGGTTTTGTCAGGCTGAGTGTGTCACCGTGGGGTGCATCTATTTTTTTTATAAAGAAGGATGATGAGAGTTTTTGGTTGTGTATTTATTATCATCACATGAACCATGTGAAGGTGAAGAACCTCTACCCTCTTCCACATATGGATGATTTTTTTGATCAAGTGAATGGTGAAAGTTGGTTCTTGAAGATCAATTTGTGGTAAGGTTATCATTAGTTTCATGTCAAGAATGAAGATATCTGAAAGACTACTTTCTATCATCATCACATGTATTACTAGTTTTTGTGATGACATTTGGTGTGATTAATGATCTAGTTGTGTTCATGGGGTTAATTAATGTTGTGTTCCATGAGTTCCTGGATAAGATCATGGTGGTTTTCATTGATGAAATTATTATGTACTCTACATCTGAGGAGGAGCACGCAGAGTGTCTGTGTGATATTTTGGGAGTTCTTCATCATCATCAACTATTTGGGAAGTTTTCATAGTGTTTTTTTGGTCTCAAGAAGTCTATTTCTTGGGGTATGTTGTATCCCAGTAGTGAGTGGATATGGATCTATCGATGATAGAAGTAGTTATGTCTTAGGAATCCCATAAGGTAGTGTAAGAGGTGAAAAGTTTCCTTTGTCTTGTAGGCTATTATAGGAGGTTCTTAGCCAATATCTCTCGGGTTGCGACTCCTATGAAAGAATTAACCAAAAATGATCAGCAGTTCTTGTGGCATGATCAGTGTCAGGCAAGTTTTGAGCATTTGAAAGAGATGTAGGTTAGTGTTCCAATTATTTGTCTACCAAAATAAGGAGTTCAATTTTAGTATTTTTATGATGATTCACATCTTGGGTTGGGATGTGTTCTGATTCGTTAGAGATCAGTCATTTTTATGGGTATTAGTATTTACGTCCCCATGAAAATAACTATGCCACCCCCGATATCTAGTTGGCAGTAGTGGTGTTTAACTAATGTTGTGGAGACATTACCACATCAGTGAGCTCTTTTTGGTATTCAGTGATCATAAAATCCCGAGGCATGTTTTTTCACAGTGTGAATTGAACTTGAATTAACATAGGTGAATTTACTTCTTATAGGATAATGACTTTGAGATTTAACATACACCTAAAAAGGGAAAAGTTTCAGCTTAAACACTAAGCAGGAAGTCACAGAAAGATGTATTGTGTGAATCAGATGACCCCTGGAGAGTGATGGTAGAACATTCATCACTGCGTCTATATATGGGAGAGGTTGGCTGTATAGGTTATATTTTTCAGATGATGGTGTAGTTATATATAGTGCTATAGGTTAAATATTACCAGTTGGGGGATCTTGATTTGGAGTTCCGGAGAGACCGAGTTGTTTTTGGAGAGGCCCCTGATGGTTAGTCTGAGGATGAACATCACCGAGTGTTGATTTAGGGAAGGGATTTTTTTCTTTTTTGATGTATGAGAAGGTTCTCAGGAAGATCCATAGTTCACTTTTGGAAATACATCCTAGTGTTACAAATATTTACCACACCTTAAGAGGTTAGTTTTGGTGGCCTAGTTTAAATTGTGTTGTTGCAGAGTTTGTGTCTCGATGCTTAGTCTGTCAGAAGATGATGGTTGAGCACCATGTTCTCGATGGTTTTCTCTAGCCATTAGTTATTCCCCAGTTTAAGTGGGAGGACATCATGATAGAATTTGTACTTGTTTACCTAGAGATTAGGGATGCTATGATGATATATGGTTGGTAGTGGATCATTTGATAAAATAGGCCCACTTTGTAGAAGTTATGGAGTTGAGGTCAGTGGAGGTTTTTTCAAGGAAGTATATCAAGGAGATGGTGAGACACAAGATAGTCCTGAGGATGATCATTTCTGATTGGGATCCTCATTTTCACTATAGAGTGTGGAGAGGTCTACATCATGAATTTGGTTCTCAACTATGCCTTAGCATTTATTTTCATCCGCATATCAACAATCAGACAAAGTGAATAATCCAGACTCTTGAAGGCATGTTGTGCTCTTGTGTCCTAGTTTTTGGAGGTTCATGGATAAGGTGCATGCCCTTAGTAGAGATCTCATACAAAAATAGTATTCACTCCACCATAGGTTTGATGTCGTTTGAAACCTTGTATGGACGACCTTTCTATTCTCCGTTATGCTATATTGTGGTTTGATATTTAGTGATTCTTAGGCTAGAACAGGTACAAAATATGACTGATATTGTTCAGGTGATTCACAAGATGATGAAGGTAGTGCATGATCCTCGTAAATCCTATTCCCATCATAGTAGGATACCCCTATAGTTTGCTGTTGGGGATCATGTGTTCTTGAATGTGACTCCCTATTGAGGGAGGGTATGGTTTGGCCATGGGAGTAAGAGTTATCACTATTTCATTAGGCTTTTCAAGGTGTTGGCTCATGCAAGAGACGTGGCATATCAGATAGCACTTCCACTGCAAATGAGCTGGATACATGACGTTTTTTCATGTGTCATAACTCCACTATTATCTACATGATGACTCTCACATCATCGATTAGGGTGAGATCAATGTTGATGATGATGAGATCGTTGATAATCGACCTATAAAGATCTTGGAATGCCAGGAGAAGGTGTTTCATAGGTGTATTATTCCCTTGATTCATTTCTGTGGTGGCATGGTGGTGTAGAGGAGAGAACCTAGGAATGTGATTCATAGATACATGCTGATTTCCCCAATCAATTTGATGTTTATCTTTTATCTTATAACAATATTAATTTGGTGGTTTAAGACATTTTCTATTTATGAGATGGATTTATCTTATTTCTTGTTGTGGATTCATCTCTTTTGATAGGTATATCCCTTGGGATAGTGGTTAGGATATGGTTATAGTTTTTTCATTGTTTTGTGCTATTCCTCTTATGTGGTGGTGATCTCCTATAGTGATGAGAGCCTTAAGAGGTATCTCATGGGGTGGCTATTTGGATGACCTTTTTCTATTTCCTATCTCAAGATGGTTTTGGATTCTCAAGGATGATAATGTTTTGAGAGGTAACTAATGTAAGGGCCTAGGTCCATGTTGATCGACCCTTTTCCTGTTTTCAACAACCTAGGAACTTCAAGGAGGCTTGGAGGAAGTATAGAGTAGTTCATCTTCTAGAGGCTAGAATCAGGGAAGGACTTCACATTTTAAAAAGTTACACTATTGGAAGGTGGGATTCACATCATGTAATATTTTGGGGTTTCAAAAATAAATAAAATGAATAGGAGATACTTTTTTTGGTGGAAAATAACCTTGAGGAATTACACAATGTGAAAGGGGATTACATGTCATATAATCACTAAATGTTATAATGTTTTAAAACATTCCGTCAACTAAAGTTGTCAAAACCTATAACTAAATCTTCTCACTCTCTCATCCCAGGTGACCCAATAGTCCCCTCCTTGGTGTTTTGGAGATCCCTTCAATGAGAATCAATATCAGGCTTCTATATTCAATTTTTGGTGATTGTGCCTGATCCATGGCATGACTTTATCCATTTTCTAACGGGTTATCTGATCATTTTCTCTTATTTTTCTCTTTCATATAACGGAACTAGAGATCTATGTTCCTAATGGAGTTTCTTTAGTTATTGTTTGGTTCAGTTTGGTCGCTGCATACTTGAGTGGATGTAGTAGTTGTGGGAGTGGTGATCAGGAACTATTTAATTGATCCATTCTCGTAGAAAGAATGTCAGCATACTTTTGAGGTAGGGGGTTCATTGCTTCTCTATTTAATTATGTTAAATCGTAGATTTAGCATGTTTATCCCCTTGGATATTAATGGAATTGATCTAATTAAATACTATAACCCGTTTAATGAATTGGTATCAATCATATAGTGTTGATTTTTCTTTATACCATGATAATGTTTTACCTCTTGATTTTCTAGATAGTGTAATATATATTCTTTTCTTTGTTTTACATTTTTTTCCTGATAGAAATGAGTAAAAAAAGGTAAATCGAGAATTAATTGATAACTAATTGGATAAATGGTTAAAGAGGCATGTTTAATGAATCCGGTTGTTGTGGTTGCAATTCGATGATAATCAAATTGATGAAGATATTCATGTTAAAATTGAATTGGTTAATGAAATTTAAGCATGTTGAATCTTGTTGATAAAATAATTAAAGTTAGTTTAAATTAATTGTTTAATTAATTTGTGATAGATTTTTACTTAGGTTTCCCACAGTTGGAACCTGTGAATAATGAATTGGTTAATTCAAGACGGAATAGAGAACTTATTTATGGATAAATATATTGAATTTTTATGGCCCGAGTCTCCAATATTCTTATAAAGTCCATGTGCCTTGATATTTTGATTTGTGAGAGCTTATTGTGTGTGAAGGATGAATTCCATGTTTTAGGTCCAAGAGCCCAATTTCTTGTTTTTTTCCTACTAAATTTGTTCTGACATAAACCTAGGATGGATGATCCTGGAGGGATATTGTGGTTAATAGGGGCAAGGAGGTCCAGTTTTTGTAGTAGTAATTAATTAATGGAGTGGTTAGATGCATTATTTAATTCATGTGGGTTTAAGGGAGGACATCAGGGATGTTGAAACAGGTCGAAGCTAGGATTACCCATTTCTATAAATGTCTGATGCTTATTGAATTAGTTTTTTTATTTAATTTACCCACTACTTAGTTAGGTGGTTTTGGTTACTCTCCTTCAAAGAGAGGTGAAGGCACATGGAGTATTCCACATGAATTCCATGTTTATCTTCTCCTGGTTGGATGAGTCTACACTCCTAATATAGGGGAAAAATACTCGATGGGTAGTTCACTACTAACCATGTTAATCCCCTTGTGTTTGGTAGATTAGAATGTGTTTTATAATACCTATGAATATGGAAAGTGGTAGTGATTGTTAAATAAATGAATAAATTTTTAACCCATGGGGTTAGAGCTTTCTTGGATGCAATGCTGAGGCTGTAATTCTAAGAATTCATGAGATCAGTTTCCTTATTCCTAGAGGGCATGGATCCTTGTTGAGATTCTAATGAAATGTAATTTGGAAATGATAATGGTTAAATAATGATTTTGAAATTAGTTAATGTAAAGGGAAGATGATAAAAATAGATAATGTAACTCAATGTAGCTCTTTAAATGGTTGTGTGCTTATAGGATATCTGGTCTTAGTAGTGGAAGCCTGGAGACCGAGAGATGTTAGTTGTAGTTGTGTCTGATAAAATGATATTCCCATAGTGTGTTTGTGATCAATATTATATCATGAAAATTTTGTGTTTTTATATGATAATCTACCATATCAGTTTGGGAAAATAACCCCCCAGGGTTCTAATCCTGGAGGGTTGTTTTCTCCAACATCGTTAGGGGAGGTATGATGGATGACCACCCCCTTTGGCCCCACTCTCTTCTCTTAGAATTTACTTGTGATAGTATCCATGTTGGTTAGTTTCAACCATACATGTGTGTAGAGTGATGTAATAGATTGTGGTTATTCACAGACAAATATTCTAGATATAGTTTCGAAAATCATACTATAGGATAACTTGTATAGGTTGTGATGGCTTGCAGGTCCTTACTCTGTGTATTTGTTGAAATGGATTGAGGTATAATACATGATATATGATAGAAGTTATGCAGGATGTGGTGGGTCCTGAAAACTACCTGGTTACATGGGTTACGTGGACATGGTGGTGTGATATACGTGGTTAATGTTGACACACAAGGTGCGTGTTATAGTGATTTGGTCATGTGTTTATGGGCTAGCCTTTTTTGGATAGATATTCTTCGGACATGCAACATTAGGGAAAAGTGGAAAACCAATGGGGAAGATGTAGCGGGGTACCCTTAATATAATTTATTATATTATATTCTCTTGTATGAAATACTTGTTGAGGGTATCCATGGTGAGGCTGGGAACATAGTATACTTATTTATGTGATGAGTTAGTTTCACTTGTTGTTCACTATGCTTTGGCATTATTTATTTACTTTTTCTCATGAGGATTCAAGAAGGATCCTACTGGGTATACTATTTATACTCACCCTACTTAAATATAATTTTTTTTTCATGTCAGTTGGAGTAGGTTGTAGATTAGGCAGGTTACTACTAGCTTGTGGGTTATAGGAGCTATTTGGGCACCACCGTCACTGTTGTCTTTACCTTTTGTTTGGTACATGTAGTTTTTCCTTCCAGTTTTAGTAGTTATTCTAGGAAATTACATTCATATACTTGGGTTTCTTTTATATTATAGTCGAAGTAGGTGTTGGTAGGAGTGTATCTTATCTCTATCATCCGCATGTGTTTTTCTTAGAGGGTAATGCCTCCCATTGTCATGTTTATTATACCATCGGGGCTACTCACCAACTCGAGGCCTACAAGAGGCATGACTCTGGGTTCACTATCTCTCTTCTCCCATTACTGAACCAAGAGGGGTATAATTTTCAGAGAGGGGTTCATGAAAAAATCCACATATTTTAGGTACCATAATAATAATAATAATTTGTGTTGTTATTATTATTATTTTCATATATAATGTTAATGAACATTTATCTATTATTTAATTATGATTGAAACATGATTATAAAATGTTCCTGAGAATATACAAACAAAAAAATAAAATTTATTTATTCTTAAGTGAAAATACTAATAGAAATAGTGTCTTTAATGTCAAGGTTTTAACGTCTCTTTCTTAGGAATAGACATTAAATATTATACGATGAACTTTTAATTTATTTTATAAAACACATGTTAAAATTATATTTGAATAACCTTTAATTTATATTTTATAAAAAATATCTGTTAAAATAAAAAAAACACTTTTAACAATGGTTTTAAAAAAAACCAATGATAATTTTTTTGAAGTAAATATTAATATTGATTTAAAAAAACTACATTGAAATTAAAAATATCTATATTTTAACATTGGTTGATAAAACTAACCAAAAAATTCTTTTATAAATATTTTGGGACCCTAAAACCCTAATTTGTTTCCTTTAATTCACTCTTCTATCGACCTACGAAGGCATCGAAAACACTCAATGACCTATAAGAATGATCAATCATCTCTTTCAGATTATTTTAATCACATTTTCAAAATATTTCTTCTCAATATTTTATCCTTTATCCTTGTTTCACAATCCTTGATATTATTTTGTTCAAAGAAATCCTATTCTAGTCAGATGATAATCATGGTTCAAGGTTTTTGTTTGATTCTTTTTTATATTGTTTTTAAGATTATTTTCTTTCAATATGTAGAATTTATCCTTTTTCCAATGAATTAAACTCATATTTTCCAAATTTAGGATGTTTTTGGAATTATTTATCTCTCAATTCTATAAATTATTATTTTTCTTTTGGAAAATAAAGTAATTATCTATTAGTAATAAATCTGATTCATCCATTCATTTATATATATGAAATTTAGTTTCAATTATATTTTTTGTTTAAAATTTAATTAATGTTTTAATTTTTTTTATGATTATAAATTATTTTTCATTGTAATTTGTTTTTCTCGAGAACTCTTTGTATTTATAATTTTTTTTATTTATAATTTTTTTATCATTATATATAGTTTGTGGTTGAAATTTTTTTTTCCTAGTTTTTTTCATTTATATTTTTTAGTTAATATAATGAGTTATGATTAAATCTTATTTATTTTAACATTATTTTCATTTTTAAATTGTTTTTAATAGAAATTATTTTTTATAAATTTTTGAATGTTTGAACTATCTATTTCTATATATTCTTAATCACTTGTATTTGAATTTATTAATGGTTTTTTCATCAATAATTATAATTTTTTGTTATGATAAAATAGCTATAAATAATTGATTATTTTGATATATGTTTTTATATTTAAAATTCATATTTTTATATATAATTTAAAATTTTTATATTTTATAATATATTCACCTTTTATAGTGATCATAGGTAATTAATTTATCTCAATTTGATATGTTTATGAAGATCCATTGATGAATATGATACATTAGTTGATGATTTATTATAATTTTCTATAAAAATATTCAAAAAAAAATTATTTTCTATTCATGCGTGAAGCGTTCAAATATGAAAAATTTAAACCTCATAGAAAACAGGAACATCTTATTCACTATGGTTTTTATCATAATTATAAATATTGGATCTAGAATAATAAAATAATAGAAAATTAAACATCCATTGTTGAGGAAAATATGCATCATGAGACAAAGAATCATATTGAAGAATTAATTCATGATGTAATAATTATAACCATCGAAAAAACATCAAATCTTTAATGATTGTTTAGAGATTCTAAGAAACCACTATTCCCAAGTTTCCCTAATTTTATATTGTTATCAACATTTATGAGATTAGTTAACTTGAAAGAAATAAATGGTTAGAGTGATAAAAGTTTCTCTGAATTGCATGAAATCTGAAAAATGATACTTGGAGAAGGAAATGTGATTAAAGATTCCAATTACGACTTAAAGAAAATATTACGCTTAATAGGATAAGGGTATAAAAAGATACATGCTTTCCCCAATAGTTTTATGTTGTATAGGAAGGAATATGAATTTTTATCAAAATTTCATAAATGTTGGACATCATGATATAAGATGGATTAAAAATTCATTTCTAGTTTATTTTTAGGTACCAACATCAAACGTACTTCTTACGAAATTTGGAACCTTTTTATAATTCCTCATTTGAATAATATATTTGAAAATTAAAATGTTGAAAAATGTTAATATGAAATTCAAATGATCCTATCTATGATAGAAACTTATGTCACCCTATTGATTAGCCGTAGTGGAAAATATTTGATAAAAAAATATTAATTTTCGTAGTGAATCTAGAAAACTCAGAACGGGACTCTGTACAGATGGAATGAATCTATATGAGACCCTCATTATCAAACATAGTTCATAACTTTTTTTGTTGGTAGTTTAGAAATTTTCCACAAATATATGTATGAAGAAAAATAATCTTATGATGATATTTATTATTTCTGGATGAAAAAAACTAGGAAATGATTTTAATTTATATATTTTACCATTTATTGACGATTTGAAACTTAAATGAAAGACATGTGTTACAAATTTTGATGCATATAAGAAAGTTTATTTTCTATTACATGATATAATAATTTTCACTATAAATAAATTTCCTCCAAATGGAAACTTGTATATATATAGTTTAAAGTTTTATAAAGAATGGCCAATTTGTGATGAATATATTTCATATTATCAAGTTTAGAATGGAAGGAAAACAATTTTCATGGGATATAAAAGATTTTTTTTGAATCAATCATCATTATTATAGATTGAAAAAAGTATTTAATGTTTTGTAGTATGTAACATCCTAACCCGGGTACAATGAGACAATTCCTTGATCCAGTTTTCCACATGACCTCAAGCATGCCTCCCTATACGCTAGAGGATGTCGACTAGTAGTGACGGTCTGGTAAGTCATTAATGGATAGACTATACCCTCTTTTATCAGAGAAAACACTAGAAAAAATAAATAAACAAATGCAAAAGCACATTTATATCTAGAACAATACTCATGTCAGAAGACAATCAAACAGAAAAACCACACTCAACTCAAAGGGAAAACATGCTATGTCAATATAACCATCATGTGTCGATAATTAAACTCAAAATAAAACACTAAAACTACCCAAGAGGGTTTCAAACCATATTTTTTCCCTTCATCCAAGCTCTATCAAAAATCAAAAATCCATCCCAGGGACATTACCCTTATCCTGTACTACAAAAATATAATCTATTCATGTACTGATCAGGCAACCCAAGTATGGTGTGAGTACTACCTAGTAGGCCACCCCCAACGGTGTATAAAAAAATTCTAGTCAAAATATAGTGTATAAAATTCTATAAGAAATAAGTACAATGAATAAATTACCAGTTATTACATTATAATTTATTTGTACCTAACTACATTAACTCTAATGTTCTCATGGAGACCCGTACCCAAATACATGCTTCATCTCATGCCAGATCCTGAAGTGTTCCTGAGGTAATACCATATCATAATACCTTCTTCTTTCTGAAGATCAAAGTATTCAAAGGGGATATGATATCTTAGTACCTATTTCAAATGATGTCGGAGTTTGAATATTTTTATGTGAGGACATAACGAGGAGTACAATTATTTCTATTATTTAATTTCACATTTATATGAAACATTTCTAAAGTTAACAATATAAAAAGAATTAGTAAGATGACCCTGTTACTATACTTAATACAAAATATAATGATCGTGTTCCCATTCTCTTACTCATAAGTATAATGACCATGTTACCATGTATACTTCTCATAAGAATGACCATGTTCCAATTCTGTTACTCATGAGTATGATGTCCATGTTACCATTTGTACTTCTAAATTTTGAATGACCATGTTCCCATTCATTCACACATAATTAATTCATAATTAATAATCCAAATGAATCCCATTACTAATTCAACAATTATTTAAATACAAAAAATCCATTATTTAACTCAACAATCAACTAAATATTGCAATCATCATTAATTAATTAAATTAATTAATTAATCAATGTCAAAATTCATATCCCAATAATTAATTTTTCCAGAATTAATTATCCTATTATAAATCTCAACTCATCATAATTAATACATCAATTAATTATCAATATCATAATATAAAAGTACATAATTAAATCATAATTAATTAGGCCAACTTAACCAATTCAATATCTCATAATTAATCTGCTGATTAATTATCAAGATTAGAATCCCTAAATATTGTAATAAATTTTCCAAATTGATTATCTAATAGGTCAACCCCTTAGTCTTGTGATCAAATCTTCAACTAATCTTTTAATTAAACAATGATTTGACAAATAAATTGGTCAACCTAATTAACCCAATTTATGAAAATCAATTGTTAATTGATGCTAGAAATTCTACAATTTTTCATATATGTATGAAATCCACAACTACAGGAAATAGATTTCAGATCACCAACCTCAATTCATTAACAGACATTCACTCAATGGGAATCCCCAAAATATGAGCAGTACAATGACATAGATATGTGTTCTAGATCTAAATACCTTAACCCAAACATAGATATCTTGGTATATTCAATTTAGATCGATATCTACAACATTTAATAAAGATATCACCAAATATGTTTATATCTTAAGAAATAGAGAATATCTGCCATCAAAAGATCATAGAAGAGAGAAGAATGAATTGGATATGCCTCGCGATGCGATCCACTTACCGGGAGAAGAGAAGATCATCAATTTGGGCTTTAAATATTTATGAATGAAGGTTAGATGTCCATAGAACCCCTCCAAAAAGAGCTAGAATTTATAAAAAAAATTTAGACCTGATGCAAGGTCTAAATGGAGGTTTTTTGGGGTTTCAAGGGTTCAGGGGATTTTAAAATACTTTTTTGTGTAATTAAAAACCATGCACACTATTTTCTTGGAAGTGGTACATGGTAAGGAAACCATGCACCAACCATGCTGATCTCATTGTCCAGTGTTTCATGGTTACCTTGGTCTGGGTGCATAGGTTTTCAAACTGTGCACAACCATTTGAACCTCTCTTCCTAGGTTCACATGGTTAGATGGGATGGGTGAATGGTTTACCCAAATCATGTGCCAAATGTGCATATACAAGTTTCTCAAAATTACTTAAAAAAACCACACAAACACACCCCAAGTCAGAACTTCCACAAAGGTACTTAAATATTCTTGAAAATTACCTGAATTCAAGCTTGAGAAAACATTAGAAAAAGTTGAGATCTTATAATTTCACCACCTTATAATACCTTATCCTCATGATTCACTTCCAACCCTTTATAAGATTTAGATAAAAAAATATTGGTCTATTAAGCTCTAATATATGTCTTTCTTTCCCATGTTTCTTCTTATACACATCCATTTTTTCATAACAGATGAACTATCAACATGGTATTTCCCCAAAACACATTCTCACTGCGATCCAAAACATGTATCAGATGCCCCTGAAAGGACGCATATTTATCAAGGTAGACCTCATCCACATTGATCACATGAAAAAATTTGGGGTGATACAGCCAATGATTAGATACATGGAAAACATCTTGTATAGTGCTGTATCACTATGGAAGATCCAATCAGTACGCCACTAGCCCAATTCTCTCCACTGTCACAAACATTCCAACAAACATGGTCTCCCACTTTCCCTACCTCTATATCTTGTAGTGATCTGACCTAGGTGATACCTGAAGGAACACATGATCACACTATTTAAACTGTAGGGGTCTTCTCCATCTATCAGCATACGAATTATGTCTACTCTGAGCCATAGCCATACCTTTCTGAATCAACTCTACTTGATCTGATGTCTCCTACATGAGACTCAGTCCCAAAAACTCTAACTCACTAGCCACCATCCAGCATAGCGGCGATCAACATAGCCTACCATAAATAGCCTCTTATGGTTCCATCTATATAGTTGACTAATAATTGTTGTTATAAGTGAACTCCACTAAAGCCAAGTTCTTTTCCCAAGATCCACTGACGTCAATAACACATGAACATAGAATATCCTCAAACACCTATATAATACGTTCCGACTTCCCATCAGTGTTTGGGTGGTATGATGTACTCAATAATATATGTGTTCCAAGATCTATCTATGAGACCTAATAGAAGCACGAAGTAAAACATGAATCACAATATAAAACTATATTCCGTGGTACTCCATATAGACTGATCATCTCCTAAATGTACCGTTCTCCCAACGGTTCTATTATAAAGGTTTTCCTTATATGAAGGAAATGTGCTACCTTTGTCAGTCAATCCACAATGAACCAAATATCACCATTCATGCTAAGAAAATTTAGGAGAACTATCACAAAATCTATCGTCATGTCGTCCCCCTTCCATTTTGGGATAGGCAATGGTTGTAGTAAACCTACAGGTTGTTGATTCTCCACCATCATCTTCTAACAGGTGAAACATATTGTAACAATCCCTACTATCTCCTTTTTCATGTATATCCACTAAAACTATCAGCATATGTTATGGTACATTTTGGTTACACATGGATTAACCACCCATTTAGAGGCACACAATTCCCCCATTATCTCCCCTCACATGCTCGTAGGTACCAAAACTCAATTCTTCACATAGAATATCTCATCTCCATCTATCAACCAGGATGATGATGTCTCCTCACCTTCAATGCTTTACCTCAAGGATAAGTAGTGTGGATACTCATACTATCTATCCCCAATTCATCTCAAAAGCGTAGACTCAACTCCAATTTAAGCCTGAGTCATCTACTCCTCACTCTCCACCACATGCATTTTATCCAGAAAGGTCATCATCTTCAACACTGCACTCGACTCGTTAACCATATGATTTTGACTTTTCTTGATGAATGAATCAGCGACAATATTTCACTTTCTGAGCATACATTCTAGTTAAAATTTCAAAGACTGCATATACTCAACCCATGTATGCTACTGAAGATACAAATCACGCTATGAAAATATACATACTTGAATATCTTTTTATCTGTATAAACTATAAATAGTTCTACCAAAATTTAGCATCTCCAACACTTAAGAGAATAAACCACTATTGAGAACTCAAGGTCATACATAGGGTAATTATATTCCAGAGGCCTCAACGTCCGAGACCCATGTGCCACAACTTGATCTACCTGCATCAACATAGCTCCAAGTCCAATCCCAGAAGAATCACAATAAACTGTATACTCTTCACCTGAGTCATGTTGGATCAAAATTGGTGTTGATGTTGACCACTTCTTCACCTTTTGAAAACCACTATCACAAGACTCACACCATTCAAAATTTAATTCTTTTTGTTCAAGCCCGGAAGCGGTGCTGCCAAATGGGAAAATCTTGGATGAACCTCTAGTAATATCTAGCCAATCCAAGGAAGCTTCAGATATAAAAAAAATTCTTGGGACGCTCCCAAGAAACCACTTCTTGTACCTTCTCTAGGAAATCTGACACACCTTCCTCGGAGATGATGTGTCCCAAGAAGAATACCTAGTAAATAAAAAATTTCCACTTAGATAGCTTTCCGTATAACCGATACTCTCTCAATATACCTAGGTGGATGTAAAGATGTTGGGCATGATTGTCATGAGTCCGGGAGTGCACCAAGATGTCTTCCACAAACACCACCACAAACTGATCCAAATACGGATGAAAGATCTTCTTCATCAAATCTATAAACTATACTGGTGAATTTTTCAACCTAAAAAACATTACGACAAACTCATAAAAGCCATAAAAACTTTTTAAAGTAGTCCTCAGTATATTAGATGTCCATATTCTCAACTGATGATACACTGATCTCAAATTGATCTTTGGGAACACAAAATCTCTCTTTAATTGGTCAGACATATCATTGATACATGAAAGAGGATATCAGTTCTTCACACTCATTTTATCGAATTCTAGTAATTAACACACAAACATAAACTCCCATTTTTAACACCCTAATCTTCCATGGTACATTTCCCTTTGATTAATACAGTACCTTGCGTTGTACGCAACTTGGAGTTTTAACACACCATGACCAATGAAACTAGCCGTTATGAATAGTAATACCCAATTTTTTAATTTTATAAATTTTATTTTTTAATATGGAACTCATTTTTGGGTTTGGAATATCAAAATTAGCTGAGGGTCAATTTTCAGTATTTTTCGGAAAACATACAATTTTTGATGAATAGTGAAAAACACTACGTTATTGTTCAAAACCGACTTTTTATTTAAATAATTAGTAATTTTATGTTAATTTATTTTAGGTTAAAATAGATACATAATACCTATATATGTTCAACGTAATTCATTGGTGTCATTTTATAATTGTTTTTATATATATATAATTTTATCGAACATTTTACCGTCTTTTACCCTCCTTCTATAAGCATTTACAAATTTGCATAAAGCATAATTTTACCACTTCTATGAGCTGAATTTCAAAACTCTGAGAGACATAGTTGACATAAGTGAGTAAAATGTGGTTCAATAAGATTAAAATAATTTTTTGTGAATAGTAACATTTGACTTTTATTTACCACGGTTAAAAGTAAATACGGTAATTAAGGGTAAAGATGATATTATAATTATCCTAACACATGTCCTAATTATAATGTATAAGGGTAATTTTACCCAAAACAACCTTATGAATAAAATATGACCCTCTTTGGTCCACTTGGATCAGATTAGGATATTTATTATTATTTTATTTAAAGAAGAGTTAAAAGATTTAAATTCAAAGTTTAATAACTAAAATATTTTAAATATAGGGTTATACATAAGATAAATTCGACTATAAAGATTCATTAGAAAGATAAAAATATTTCCTGCATAATGGTATTTTATTAATAAATTTTAGATATTAAATAATTTAATTTATTTATGACACAATGATGATAATGTAATTACCTTATTAATGAAAGATTAAAATAATTGATATTATAAATATCCAAATAAATGTACTTTAATAATTTTGATGAATTAAACTAATTTTATAGGTTAATAGGACATGTTAGGGTTGATTAATTTATTTTTTTTGAAGTAATCATGTTTTTATGAGTTTCACAGAAACCAAATACAAAATAGTGTCAAAATTGACATAATTGATTTTTTAAAACTAATTCTATATTATTAGTTGATATAATATTCATAAAAGTATAAGGTTCGACAAAAAGTACATGTATAAGGTTATATATATTAATAATGAATCAATTTGGTTTCTCTTGTATTGTTATAGTATGTGTATAGACCATATAATATAAAAATACAAAGAGACATGGTAAATGACAAACTATTTAACTAAGAGTTAAATCTAAAAGACAAGTTTAATATGGTGACCTAAACTTGTCTAAAACCTATTTTTTGAGAGTTTTTATACCCATAAACACCTTATCCTCTAAATAAATCATTTTGGATCCATTAGAAACTGAAAATGATTTTATAATAAAATAATATTTCAAACCTTTCCTAAAGTGACCCTCACCACTCTTATAAAATCGTACTTCACCTTCTCTTACATTCACACCTCCATAGCCATTTGGCTCGGCCAAAACATGCCCAAATATCCTCCCAACTTTCCTAAATTCATCTTAGAGGCCTTCATTTGGTTAGAAATCCAATATAAGGATCCATTTAGATCAAATCAAAATGAAGAACCCGAAGAAGAGGTAAATATTTTCTCACCTCTTTCAAGTTCTTTTCTTCTTCAACTTCCTCTTTCTTTGTTGTTTCAATTATAAAATAATAATTCTAGTAGCTTATATATACTGTGATGTTATTATAAAAATGGTACAACCATATTCATTATTTTATCCATAATATGAATGAAAAAGTCACAAGACTAGCGTACGTACGACTTACCATCTCCACGTCGTGGTGTAGTTTGTTATTCAGAGACTTCATTATTTGGATGGGTATAATAATGAGAATAACTGTTGTAAATAATATATATAACATGTTAATGATTCTGTATATATGATATGACATCCAATTAAATACGATTTCACCATCAATATAATGATATTGTCGCTCGTGCGTACGTACGGATTACTGTGTCCACAAACGCAATGGGACTGATTCCCCATCATAATCATTCAAGAATAATTTTCATTTTATGATTAAAAATAATTAATATGGACATAATTTCATTTTTTATATGAATACAATACATCTTATCCATAAAAACATGGCTTATGTAACCAATCATATTAAGGAAAATGAATCAGTTAACACTCGAAATGATGACACAAATGATATATAATTAACAAAGAAATATTAGAGGATCATATATGATATCATATTAATGTATATAGTTCTTTTATAATTTAATAACGCTTTTTTTACTATTATACATGACTTTAGCATACCATTGACTAAGGAAAATTACAAGGTAAGGGTTAATTTCACAATCTCTTTATTATCTTAGGTTGTTTTTGCATAAGTATCTACTGGGACCACTTTATCATCCACATCCATGTTTCTTAAAAATGTATTTCAAAACATTTTTACTATTTACTAGACTATGGGTTAATTTTATTTATACCATTTTTTGAATTTTTATAAAATGGTTTGAAAAGAATCTTTCTGTCATTTTCCAAACAAGGTAATTTATGAACTTTTTTGACAAAATTATGTTTAGAATGTCTTTTTTTAACTTATACGGTGAGTGTGGCTATTTTCCATTGTTATATCATCGTCGAAGCTTCCCATATAAACTTATAAGAATCTTTTTAAAATAAATGTTTTCTTTGATAATTATGTTACTTTTAAATGATTTCAAAAGAAAAAGAGGTATTTATTTCAAATAGTTTTTCTTTCGTCTATGTCAACATCCTTTGATGGATTTTAAACTTGTTTGAAGTTGATTTTTTATGATATAAATCTTCCATATTGTATTGATGGTTTTTTGATATGTTTGACTCTAGATGTGTTATTTTTACACCATTCATGGTTTATGGATTAATTATTGACATTTCGTATGCATGGTTTAATACGAATGTTTATGTTATGTTTAATGCTTTTCATATGAGGAATGCATTGGACATATGAAGTGATGGGTGGAGCCCGCTATAGCTTCTTGATACATCGGTAGGTATCATGATACAAACTAGTGTATTGGCACAAGTACTTGAAAAAATATTATTTGTAGTCTTAGAACAAGGCCTTGACTATGTGGTTATGAAGTCTGGAATTATGCCTTCCAGCATTATGAAAGTGGCTATTGATATTGCATGTTATTATTCAACTATTAGAATTTACATGCGAATAAGTAAATGGTATTATTTGATCTTATATTTCCCATATTATGATAAATTTTATGTTTAAAAGGAATTTGTTTTAATCTAATACATTGCCTTAAACGTTTATGCTTATTTATGAAAGTTTCCATTATATTGTTATCCTTACTGAGCATATAAGCTCACTCTTTTCTTTGTCTTATTTTTCCTAGGATGTGAAGAAGTATTTTATGGTTGACCATCCGGGATTCTCTAAGGATATTAGTGTGCTTAAAATTGGAAAAAATGTTGTTGATATTTTTATTTCATAATGTAATGTAAATCTTATGAAGTAATCTAGTACTTCTAAGACTACTAAAATGATCAGTCTTTCAGGACATGATTCCTTGTATCATGCCACTATTATGTAACAAAATAGTGGCATTGGGTAACTAGGTTCAGGGCATTACAGTTTGTATCATAGGAAGTTTTGTACAAACCTTGGAAGCTAGATTTAGAAGAACTTTGATAAGAGAATATTACCCTATGATAGACTTTGAGGATTACTATATAATAACTTCCTAGAATATTGGTATTGAAGAGATTTTGTGAGTTTTCCAAGCAATACATTTCTATTTGGATATGAGCAGGTAGATGCGGATCTAGCATATATGAACATAGGGTTAATAACTGAAAAAACTGCTTTGAGCTAGACTCGAACGAGAACTCTTGCACGAAAATAGGCCTAGCTGCACTCTTGGTTACGACACTCCTGGGGGATATAATTAGGACAATTATCATTTTCTTTACAAACCATTATGAAGGGTTTATGAGTATATACTTTATTAAAGAATTTTTTTTATGATTATGGATTATATCCATAAATTGTTCAATTTTTGTTAACTATTTTACAGGTTTGGAATTTTGTATTGCGATTCATAAACTAATCTACCATATGCCATTGTTTAGAAATGGTACCTAATGGAAGGAATGGAAACTGTATAAACCAAGATAATCCATGTAGGGATTTCGTTCCCACTCAGGATAATTATAGTGGAGCTAGTGATGCAACTATTGTTGATCATCGTATCACCACACTGGGAAAACTCACTCAGGTTATGAATAATAACATTTCCCGTATAGAGTACCCTGATCCACAACATCGAGGATCAATGTTAAACCACTTCATGAGGCAGAAACCACCAATGTTCAATGGGAGTACAAATCCATTAGTAGTTGAGCAATGGATAAGTTCCTTAGAGAAAATATTTCATGATTTTGGGAGTAGAGAACGGGAAAACAATTTCATGGAAGTTAATCACCTCACGGGAGATGCAAATAAATGGTGATAATTAATCTAAAACACAACAGAAGATGAAGAAGTATCGAACATGGAATTGAGGGTGTTTAAAGAGATATTCTTAGAAAAATGCTTTCCTCATGATCATTGAGTGGATATAGAAATTCAATTTCTGAGTATGAGGAAAAAGGAGGATGAGAATGTCTCAAGGTATGATGCTAACTTTACAAGGTTAGAAAGGCATGTAGTATATTATATATGTAACCCAAGGAGTAATATTGATCGATTCTTTGATGGGTTAAAACTATTTTTCCATTGAGCATTAGTATCACAATCATTCCCATCATATTAAGATATTGTCTCATGTGCTATCAGAACAGAAAAGGAATTTTCAAAGACTTACGACATCAAATAAAATAAAGTGAAGAAAAGATTATCTTAACACTCTAGAAATGGAAATAAGGGGAATAAAGGAAAATTTCAATATCCATGTTGCGGTAAATGTGGGAAGAAACACCCTGACACTTTACTGAAAGAAATGAGAGTCTGTTACAAGTGTGGTGAAATAGCCCACCAAGCTCGTGATTGTAAGGGAAAGAAAGAGGCTGTCAATGTTGAAGGATACAATTGTAGATAAAAGGGGAATTATGAAAATGAATGTTCTAAGCACTAAGGGAACATACCTCAAAAAAGGCCAAGGGAGAAAGCCCAAGCTTATACGATCACTACTACTGAGGTTGAAGCTCTAAAAGACATGGTGATAGGTAAGTTAATGGTTTCTTCAAGTTTAGACAATGCTTTATTAGATTCTGGATCATCACATTGTTTCATGTCTTCCTAGTTTGTGAAGAAAATTAGATATTTTTAATTTGACTTAACAAGGGAGTTTTCTGGAAAAACACCTAAGGTAAGTATCGTCACAACAAAGTTTTGTAAATCAATTTCCATTAGGGCATAAAAATGTTCTTTATCTTCTTATCTCATCGTCATACCCATGAATGAATTTGATATAATCCACAAAATGGATTGGATTTTGGACCATAAAGAAAAAATTTATTGTAAGAAGGAGGTTACAACTTTCGATGATTATAAAGAGTACCTTATCTTCAAAGAAGAAATGTCACCACCTGATTCTTATCTAGATCCACCCACAATAGCTCTAATAATTTCAATTATTGGGGAAGAATAGAATGAAAAAACTATGGGTGAGTAAAATAATTTTTGAATAGAGGATGTACCTATTGTGAAAGAATATATTGATGTGTTTCTAGAGGATTTACCTAGACATCCTTCAGAATGAGAAATTGTGTTTTCCATTGATTTAATTCCCGGTTCAAGGCCCATACCGAAGACCCCTTATAGAATGGTCACTGTAGAATTAGTGGAACTAAATAAACAACTCGTGGAATTTAGTAATAAGGGATTTATTTTCCCTAGTGTTTTTCCTTGGGGAGCCCCTTTCCATTTTGTAAAGAAGAAAGATGGTTCTATGAGGCTGTGCATTGACTACAGGATGATCAATGCTATAACAATAAAGAAAAAGTATCCCCTACAAGTCATTGATGATTTATTTGATCAACTTCATGGAGCTCAATATTTTTCAAATATTGAACTTCGATCTGGATACCATCAGTTGTGCATGGATAATAACGACATTCAGAAGTTAGCATTTCAAATTAGGTATGTACATTAAGAGTTTACAGAAATGCCTTTTGGATTGAAGAATGCACCCTCTGTCTTCATGGATCTAATGAATAGTATTTTCAAGGAATATCTTGATGAATTTTCAGTGGTATTTATTGATGATATTTTAGTATACTAAAAAAGCTATGAAGATATTGAAAATCACTTGCACATTATCCTAAGGACCCTTATAAGAAATGAATTTTATGGGAATTTTAGCAAGTGTGAATTATGGATTCAAGAGATTTATTTTCATGGCTATATTTTCTAAATGGATGGAATCTCTATTGATCCTTCAAAGACCATGACAATCCAAGAATGGCCAGAACCAGTGAGTATAACTGATGTACGCAGTTTTATTGGTTTATCAGGTTATTATCAACATTTTGTCTAGAATTTTTCCCGATTAGCTTACCCATTAACCAAGCTCACTTATAAAGGGGTTAAATTTGATTGAACAAAAGAGTGTAAATAATGTTTTGAAGAACTACAGAGAATATTAGTCAATTATCCTATCTTGAATCTACCATTAGGGAATGATGGGTATGTTATTTATAGTGATTCTTCAAAGAAAGGACTTGGTTGCATCCTTATGCAGAATGATTGAGTTATTGCCTATGCATCATGATAGTTAAAAATTCATGAACAAAACTATCCTACTCATGATCTTGAGTTAGCAGCTGTAATCGTTTCTCTAAAAATATGGGGACACTATCTTTATGGTGAAAAATGTCAGATTTATACTGATCATGAGAGTTTGAAGTATATTCTCTCACTAAAAGAACTCAACAAGAGGCAAAGGTGATGGCATTAACTACTCAAGGATTATTATTGCACAATACACTACCACTCGGGGAAGGTAAATATGGTGTAAAATGCTTTGAGAAAAAATAATCATGGAGTTTTGAAAAAGATGAGAGTTGAAAAGCATCCTATATACATGGATCTAGTAAATATGGATATGGGAATAACCATGGAAGGTGAAATATCAATGCTTTCAAATGGTTGACAAACCATTTTAATATAAAGGATAAAAATTTCATAGACTGATGATGAGGAATTTCAAAAGAAGATTAAAGCTATGAATGATGGGAGATTTAGTGACTTCATATATGAAGATGGAATTTTTAAATCTAGGAAGAGACTTCGTGTTCCTAATAAACCTGATCTGAAAAGGGAATTATTGGATGATGCTCATAGCTCCAATTTCTCTATACACCTTTGGAGCACCAATATGTATAGAGATTTGAAGGAACATTTTTGGTGGGACAATAATAAGAGGAGGATTGATGATTTTGTGTCAAGATGAATAGTTTGTCAACACATGTAATTTATAAGGCAACAACTTGGATGAGTCAGGAAACCTATTCCCATACTTGAGAGGAAATGAGATAATATTATGAAGGAATTTGTCATGGGGATACCAAATACTCCTATAAGGAATGATGAAATATGGGTCATTGTTGATTGTCTTACCAAGTCAGCACATTTTCTTTCAATAAGAGAAGATTTACCACTTGAATGTCTGGAAATACTATATATTAATGAAGTTGTAAGACTTCATGGAGTACCCTATCGATTATTTATGATTGTGATCCCTGTTTTACATCAAGATTCAGGAAATGTCTTCAGAAGGACCTGGATACTGAACTTCATTTAAGAACTGCTTACCACCCTTAAACTGGTGGAAAATCAGAACGGACTATTCAAACCATAGAAGACATGTTGAGATCTTGCTCACTTGACTTTTTAGGTATGTGGGATCAGTATTTACCTCTGGTATAATTTTCTTATAACAACAGTTTCCATTCAAGCATTCAAATGGAACTATATGATGTGTTATGATGTCTCACACCAACTTTTTTGGATGATGTTGGTGAAAAAAACTCATAGGCCCAGAACTTGTTGAGGAAACAATAGAAAATGTGAAGGTTATCCAAACCCACATCAAAGTATCCCAAAGTATGAAAAAGAGCAATGCCGATAAGCAAAAGGATTTGAAATTTCAAGTAAGAGACCAGGTTTACATGAAGGTATTTTTCTGGAAGGGTGTTATAAATTTCAGTAAGATGGGAAAATTGAGTCCCAGGTACATCAGACCTTTTAAAATTCTAGAGAAAATTGGAGTTGTATCTTATCATTTGGTAATGCCTCCATGTATCTCCAAAGTTCATGACGTGTTCCACATATCACTTTTGAAAAAAATACATTCTTGACCCAACGCTTGTACTCACCTATGAGTAAATTAAACTGGAACTTGATCTGTCTTATTATGAAGAGCCTGCAAAAATTATTGATACTAGAGAACAAGTGTTGAGAAACTGGATGACTCGTTTGGTAAAAGTTCTATAGAACACGTTAGGTCAGGCATGTATTTTTACCACTTCTGTGATTTGAATTTCAAAAAACCAAGAGACAATTTTGATATCATTATGTAAAATGTGGTTCAATAAGATGAAAATAATTTTTGATGAATAGTTACTTTTTACTATTATTTACCATGACTAAAAGTAAATAGGTTAATTAAGGGTAAAAATGATATTATAATTACCATAACACATGATCTAATTCTATTGGATACGTTTAATTTGACCAAAGACAACCTTAGGAATAAAATATTGCTCCCTTTGGTCCACTTGGATTAGATTAGAACATTTATTATTATTTTATTTAAAGACGAGTTAAAAGAGTTAAATTCAAAGTTTAATAACTAAACCATTTTAAATATTGGGTTATAAATAAGATAAATTCGACTACAAATATTCATTAGAAATATAAAAATATTTCCTACATAAATGAATTTTATTTATAATTTTTAGACCTTAAATAATTTAATTTATTTATGACACAATGATGATGTAGTAATTAAAACAAATAAAATATTATTAATTTATATAATATCCATAAAAATATGATGATCAGCCAAAGGACCTCGAGAATGTTATATATATTAATAATGAACAACTTGGGGTTCTCTTGGCTTGTTATAGTATGTTTATTAACCATATAATATAAAAATACAAAGAGACATGATAAATGTCAAACTATTTAACTAAGAGTTAAGTAAAAATGATAAGGTTAATATGGTGACCTATACTTGTATAAAACCTATTTTTTGAGAGTTTTTGGACCCATACCTACCTTATACTCGAAATAAATCATTTTTGATCCATTAAAAACCAAAAATTATTTTGTTATAAAATAATATTTCAGGCTTTTCTTAAGGTGACCCTCATCTCTCTTATAAAATGTTACTTCCCCTTATATTAATTTAACACCTCCAAATCCATTTGGATCGGCCAACCCCTACCCAAATATCCTCCCAAAATTCATCCCTTCATCCTAGAGGCCTTAAATTGGTCATAAATTCATCCTATGGAGCCCTTTTGATCAAATCAAAAGGAAGAACCCGAAGAAGAGGTAAATATTTAATCACCTCTTTCAAGTTCTTTTCTTCTTCCACTTCCTATTTCATTGTTTTTTTCAATTATAAAATAATAACTCCAGTATATTCTATATACTGTGATATTATTATAAAAATGGTACAACCATATTCATTATTCTGTCCATCATATGAATGAAAAAGTCACCATACGTGCGTACGTATGGCTTACCATCTCCACGTTGTGGTGTGGTTTTTTATTCAAGCACCTCATTATTTGGATGGGTAAAATAATGAGTATAACTGATGTAAATAAAAAATATCACATTTTAATGATTCTGTATATATGATATACAATCCAATTACATATGATTTCACCATCAATATAATGATATTGTCGCTCGTGCATACGTACAGATTACCATCTCAACGAACACGATGAGATTCATTCTCCATCATAATCATTCAAGAATAATTTTCATTTTATGATTACAAATAATTTTTATTAACATAATAACATTCTGTATATGAATCCAATACATCCTATCCATAACAAACATGGCTTACGTAACCAAGCATATAAAAGAAAAGGAACCAGTTAACGCCCGAAATGATGATACTACTAAAATATTATTAACAAATCAATATTAGAGGATCATATATGATATCATATTTATGTATATAGTTCTTGTATAATATAATAACAATGTTTTAATTATTTTATAGGAGGTTAACACACCATAAACTATGGAAAAGTGCAAGGTAAGGGTGAATTTCACAATCTCTTTATTATCCGAGGTTGTTTTTATGCAAGTATATACTAGGACTTCTTTATCATCCACATCCATGTTTCTTAAAAATGTATTTCAAAACATTTTTACTATTTAATAAACTATAAGATAATTCATTTATACCCTTGTTTTAATTTTTATAAAATGTTTTGAATATAATCTTTCCGTCGTTTTCCAAACAAGGTACTTTATGACCTTTTTGACAAAATTAAGGTAAGAATGTATTTTTTTAACTTATACGACGGGTGTGTCTATTTTATGTTGTTATATCATCATCAAAGATTCCCATACAATCTTATAAGAATATTTTCAAAAATAAATTTTTTCTTTTAAAATTATGCGGCTTTAAAATTATTTCAAAATAGAAAGATGTATTTATTTTAAATAGTTTTCATTTCATCTATGTCAAAATCCTTTGATGGATTTTAAACTTGTTTGAAGTTGATTTATTATGATAAAAATCTTAAATATTTTATTGAAGTTTTTGTGATATGTTTTTATGTGGATGTGTTATTTTTATACCGTTCTTGGTTTATAGATAAAGTATTGACATTTCGTATGCTAGTTTTAATACTAATGTTTATGTTATGTTTAAACATTTTCATATAAGGAATGCATTAGACTTAGTAAGTGACTGGTGGAGCCCGCTATAGCTCATCGATGCATCGTTAGGTCTCATAAGACAAACTAGTGTCTTAGCATAAGGCCTTGACAAAATCATATTTGTATTCTTGGCACAAGGCCTTGACTATGTGGTTATGAAGTATGGAATTGTGCATTCTATCATTATAAAAGTGGCTATTGATATTTCATGTGATTATTCGACTAGTAAAATATCAATCTGAATCAGTAAATGGGATTATTTGAATTTATCTTTTCTATATTATTCTGAAGTTTAAGTTTAAAATTCATTTGTTTTAGTCTTATACATTTCCTTAAATGTTTATGATTATTTGTGAATGTTTCCGCTATACTGTTATCCTTAATGAGCATCTGAGCTCACTCCTTTCTATTTTTTATTTTTCCCAGGATGTGAGGAAATATTTTATGGTTTACCTATAGGGATTGGTTAAGGATATAACTGTGTTCATAAGGGAAAAAATGTTGTTGATTTTATTATTTCTTGATGTAATGTATAACTTATGAATGTATCTAGTACTTCCATGGCTACTAAACTGATCAGTTTTTTAGGACAAGATTCCTTGTATCATGCCAATGTTTTGTAATAATGCACTAATTCTGGGTAAATGGGGTTGGGGCGTTACATCGTTAGCCTTCACTGCGAACAAAATATATGATCCCCAAGGTTATGTACTCAGATGGATAAATATATTATCCTCTAACTCCTTCAATTGAGTCTTATGCTCTTGAATCTTTGTATGTGCCATTCTGAATGGTGGAATAGAAACTGGTTCAACCCCCAACATGTTCTTAATAGAAAATTTTACAGCTCTATAGTGCTATCCTGGATAAGTATTCCAGAAAGACATCCTAAAATAGTTCCATTACTAAGAGATGAAAATATTTCATATCACCCCCATTATCCAACAAAAGACTTGAATCTTGGGATGTGAGCTCTCATAATTGCTAAGTAATTGGACCTGCTCAGCCTGACTGGATATCCCACTCTCCTTGATGAATATACTTTTCACCCTTAGGATACAAAAAGATCACTCTCCTACAGTAAAAATCAACGTGTTCTCATCAGGAGACTAGCCAATCCATCCCTATAATCAGGTCTAATACCATCATATAAATAATATATAGGTCTTATAAGAAACAATATTCCCCACTCTCTTATAAACATCCCTTTCATAGATATATATCTCCTGACTTTACTCCCAACCGTGTATCTATAGTCATTACCCTACTCACCAACTCCACCATTAGGCACAAACCATCTACAAATTTTTGTAATTTAAAGGAATGAGAGGCAGTAGTATCAAATAAGGAACTATATAAAGTAGAATATAATAGAGTAATACCTTTAATTGTTGATAGTCTATCCTTGTTATCCACTAGTGTCAGTTTTACTTTATGTAACTGTAATGACCCTCTTCTATGTGATGTTATCCGACTCCCCAAAGTAGTACCACTCTGCTGGTGTGAGTTTTCCTACCCCAAAGCACCATGTATATTACCTATACCACATCATCTATTAGAACTCCAACTAAAAACCTAATATAGTGCAGAAGATCCTCTTCCTATAATCTAACTATTCCAAGCTGCTCCTTCACTACTAGTCTGTTGCTGCATCCTACAAAATTTATGTAGATGTACCATCTTAATGCAAGATCAACACTCTACTGGTGGTTCAGAACATTGTTGAAGATAGTTTCCTACCATACAACACTAATGAAAGATCACCCAGTAAGGTCCTGTCCAACCACACCTCCTGTCTACATAATATGCCTCCCATTTCCTTGGCTAAAGTTGTCGTAATAACACTTTATTTTCTTGGAAGTCATGCCTTCTGGTAATATAGTAAAAAATAATTGTCTAACAATGGAAGCCTCCCCCAGGTTCCCCTCAACTATCAAAGCCTGATCCTCTACCTCCCTAAAATTCTTCAGCCTGAAGATATTCACCTGAGACATAATATCACACCTAAATCCACCCTAAAATCATTTTTTCATTGCTGCCTCATCCCCTAGTAACATTGGTGATAATAGCTGCATATATATGTAGCCTTCAGTGTAGTATATCACATACATGCTCTTCAGTGTCAAATGCATAAACTCAACAACTTTCTCTTGTCTCAGTGTCCTTGGATAAATGTGTTCCAAGAACCTATCCAAGATGTGCTTCTATAACATACCATCAATCTATCCATTTTTTTTCCTGATTTTCCCACCAGAACTTCGTTGATCCCGGTATCATATAACTGGCCAACTTGACCCCCCTCTCTGATGGAGTTTCCAAAAGGTCATGTATTGTCTGTATGGACTCAACCCATAACTCATCTCTATCAGGTCCACCCTCTCTAGTAAAATTCAGAGGGTGATACAATTGAAACCCCTTGTCTACTCACACATACTTTTGAAAACTCACCCTAGGTATCTTTCCATGAATTTCATGAAGAAACTAAAGTTATCTCAAAACTGATCCCCTTAATCGTCATCTATAATGACTGATTTCTAACGTTCCCTAAATAGAAAATAATTCTTAGGAATTCCCCTCAATCGTCTCCTAAATAAGCGTCATGGGGGCATACTCTCTACAATGACAAACACACGTCTCAGGTCTCATATAACAACCTTATAGAATTTACATAAGAGGAAATGATCCCTATAATCATTTTCCCCCACCTCGTCACATTTTAAAAACTAAGGCGCGATCACTATCCTTAACAATACTACTCATAGGATTTGTTTAACAAGGGTAAACACACTATCATAATCAAGATTCTCATTTTGACACCCAATTATTTTTACTTAACATCATTTTTTACAACCTTTTTCAATTGATGTTTGAAACCATTTTTCATTTTAATCTCTCAAACAAGGAAAATAGTTTAAGTTGAGAAACATACCCATAACACATTTTCCCATGAGTACATATAATTATGCATATCACAATACCCCTGAGTACCAAGAATGATGCATGTAGACTCAACTATCATGCCATTCTGGGACATGAATCAATACCCAAAAATTCTCAGAAACAATAATCACATTACAACATATGTTCTTCACCAATGGTGAAATAATAATCAACTATAATAGAAACAATCAATGACGACAATCCCACCCTGAGTACTTGGGGTTTTCCCAATACATGGGTTTGGAACTCTCATGGATGAGGTCATTACCAATCCCCAAATCTTCATAGTCTCCTATCAACATTTCCCAAAATAGTAAGACAAAAGAAGAAGAAAGAAAAATATACCTGTAATGCCACATTGTAACGTCCCATCCTGGGAGCCATGTTATGGTGCTCTAGTTGGTTGGGAACATGATTTCAGGTGATTATCCATGTATATTAGAGGGTTTTGACTAGCAATGAGGGTCTTGTATGTCATTAATGAGGAGACTGTACCCTCTATTATCAGAGTAAAGAAACATCAGAAATAAATAAAAAAACATAGAACTGTATAGAACCAGAACAATACTCTTGTCACAAGATAATAAAATTGGAAAACAATACATAACTGAAAGGGAAAACATACTATTCCAATATAAGTGTTAAGTATCTATAATAAAATTGAAAATAAAGACACTATGACTCCCCAAGCGGGTTCTGAACCATGTTCAGTCCCCTTATCCATGCTCCATACCAAATCAGAAATTCATCATAGGTCCTTTACCCTTATCCCATCCCGTTACAATATAATCTATTTGGTTACTAATTTGGAAGCCCATGTAGGGTCTGAGTACAACTCAGTAGGCCACCACCAATGGTGTCTAAAAAAATTCGAGTCAAAAGAGAGAGTATGATGTTCTATAAGAAATAAGTACACTGGATAGATATCTAGTTAATTCATTATCATTTACACTTTTATAATTACATTATGTCTAGGGTTCCCAAGGAGACCCATACCCCAATACTAGCTATATCTCATGCAGGATCCCGAAGTGTTTTCTAGGTAAAACCATATCTTAATAACTACTTCTTGCTGAGGTTCTAAGTATTAAAAGGTGCTATTATACCTTAGTACTATATTCGACCCATTTCAATGTTTGAATATTCTCGTGTGAGGCCATAACTCAGAGTTCTATTATTTCCATTTTTTATTTTCACATTTATATGATACATTTCCAAAGTTAACAATATCACAAACATAAGTAATATGACCATGTTACCACTATTAGTGCTCAATATAATGATCTTGTTCCCAATCTCATACACATAAGTATAATGACCATGTTTCCATGTATACTTCTCATTAGAATGACAATGTTCCCATTCTCTTACTCATAATTATAATGACAATGTTACCATTTGTACTTATGAATTTTTAATGACCGTGTACCAATTTTTTCACACATAAATAATTCATAATTAATTATCAACATAAATCCCATTACTAATTCAACAATTAGTTAAATAAAAAAATCCATTACTTAACTCAACAATTAACATAACATTTGAATCATCATTAATTAATTCAATAAATTAATTAATAAATATCATGATTCATATCCCAATAATTAATTTTTCCATAATTAATTACCCATTCTAATTCTCAACTCATCATAATTAATACAACAATTAATTTTCTATATTATAATATCAAAGCACATAATTTATTCAAAAATAATTATGTCAACTTTACCAATTCAATATCTCATAATTTTTTCCCTTAATTAATTATCTAGATTACTATCCTTAAATCATGTAATCAATTTCACAAATTAATTATCTAATAGGGTATCCCTTTATTATCATAATTAATTCTTCAAATAATCATTTAACTCAACAATAATTTGATAAATCAATTGGTTAACAAAATTAACCTAATTTAAGAAAATAAATTTGCTAAAGGATGCAATAAATTCTAAAAATTTTCATATATGTATCAAATCCATGACTATGGGAATTAAATTTTATACCACCAACATTGATTCATTGATGGATGTTTTCTCAAGGGAAATCCCAAAAATTTGGGTAATGTAATGACCTAGATATAAGTTCTATATCTAAATCCGTAAACCAAAACCATGATATTAAGATCTACTCAATCTTGAACTAAATCTAAAATACTAGATCTATATCTCACCAAATTGGTTTATAACTAATGTTATAGAAGATATCATCCATAAAAATATCATGTAAGAGAGAACAATGAATGATATATGCATCAATATGAGATCTACATATCTGGAGAAGAGAAGATCTTCAATTCGGGCTTTGAATCTTGAAGAATGGAGGTCAGACAACCTTACAAACCTTCGAGAAAGATATGAAATTTCATAAAAACGTTTAGTCCCAATATAATGTTGGAATGGAGGTATTTTGGGGGTTTGGGGGATTTTAAAATAATCTTTTAAGTAATTAAAAACCACGCACACGATTGTTTGCATAGGGGCGTATGGTTAGACAAACTATGCACCGGCCATTGAGACCCCATAGTCTAAGGTCACACTATTACCTGGTTTTGGGCTCATGATTTTTAAAACCATGAAAAATCCAGGAAAAACTCTCTACATGGGTTCACATGGTTAGCTAGGCTAGGCTCACAGTTTACCATAACTATGCACCAACCGTGCACATACACTTTTTCTCAAAATTTCTTAAAAACACCACCCAAACACACCCCAAGTCATAACTCCAACAAATGTACTTAAATAAGTATGAAAAAATCCTTATTTAAAGCCCAACTTAACTCTAGAAAATATCAAGATCTTATAATTTAATATAATCTCCCATATCTATTTTCAAATGAAAAATATTATAGAAGAGAGGGAAATATTGATTTCACAATAAAAAATGATGTTCTGGTCATCAAAAAAATATTTGTAAGAATACTCTATCTATTTTAAACAACCTTATTGAGGTTTTTAGAGATATAACATAACATTTACGTTATTCATATTGAACAAAACATATGTGAAATTTTTATATTAACTTTTTTTATAAATAAAAGGAAATAAGAAAGATGAATTGATTGCTAGATTGGACTTGATATCCATGGGAATAAGTTTATATTTAGCACCTACTATGAAATTAAACAACAAATATTTACCTCTTACTTGTCACAGATTAAGTAAGTGTAAGAAGATAAATTTTTTTAGTGTCTTCATGGTATTAAAGTACCTAACACATGTTCTTATAATGTGAATAATTTGGTGTTATTATATAATTTTAAATTATTTGGTATGAAATATCACGATTTAAATGTATTTATTAAACAAATACCATGTGTCACACTATGTGGTATATTTATTACATCTGTCATAAAGTCTATCATTAGTTTATGTTAATTTTTCAAATATATTTTTATCAATTTTGTTGATAATAATTTGTGTGATGTGTTGGATAACGAAGATATTTTCATACATTGTTTACTATAAATATATTTCCCACTAATTATTTTTGATATAATGGTTTATCTGATGATTAATTTGGTGTGTGAGATACAAATATATGTGACTATATGATTACATTGGATGTATCCTTTTGAATGATATATGAACTTTTTGGTGGAAAATGTTAAAAAAAATTATTGTTCAGAGGAATATATTATACAAAAAGATATATCAAAAGAGGTGATTGATTTATATATTTATTATTTGATTGATGTGGAGTGTGTTGGTCTCTCAATATCTCAAAAAATTGATAGTTGATAGTAAAGGTAAGAAGATTCATGACATAAATGTAAAGTTAATTCTAGGTGATGTAGTGATGCAAGAACATTTATACATTTTTAACAACACAAATGAGGTTTAACCAAATATATAATTATATATTTCTATATTAAAGGTATGATATACAAAATGAATGAAAAATCGGTAAATGATTAAACCTAGAACGACATTTGTTTCAATGTTTAAAGAGAATGTCAATAAAAATTTATCTATAAAAGAATCATCGAAATGGTTGAAATGGGGATATTATCTTAATATGTTCACATGGTATGGTTTTGAAATGAATGGTTACACATTTCACACAAAAAACTAGATTATAAGAGTATTTTTCAATATAGTGGGGTAATATTCATCACTGAAGCACTAAATGTTTAAGAAAAAGAGATTGAAACCCAATTTTTTCATCAATGAAATATTTTTGTATTCTTGAGGATATATGGAAAATTTATTATTATAAATTTCAAGTAAAAGGGTTTGATTTCAATTTGGTTGATAGTAAAATTTGTGTAAAACATGATGATTATGGATTTACACTCACCTATTTTTAAATATTTAGTTGCAAATAAGAACCATTTATTACGTGAAAAAAAATATTTTATGTTATAAATCCGTTGAATGAGCAGTGTTATGTCATTTTGAAGGGGAAAAATTCATTTGGGTGATGTGGATAATGATGATGTTATGAATTTGTGTGACTTATCATTATCTATTACATGATTTATGGATGATAACAATGATAATAATATAGAAATAGTCTGTTTTTTATGAAATGATAATGTATAATGGATATAAGAAAACATTAAATTACTCTCATAATTATTTTGGTAAATATTTATATTTTATTTCTTTTTTGAAATTTATATGTGTAAAAACTCTATTCTGTTTAGTTTGGATTTTTAATTATATATATATTTATTATTTGTATAATTTGTATGTTAAATTTTATATTCCACAGTTATGGTTCATTATTTTTATTGAAAAGCCTGATGTATATGATTATGTTTTGTTTAGATTTACTTATATAACAATAATTTTTTGAAACATAATATTCCAATTTATAAATATTGATCATTTATATCATTTTAGAAGAAATTCTCATATTTAATATTATATGTTCATTTTTTTTTGTAAATAATCATGACATCATTATTTTTTGTAACTTATACATGTGGGATACTATATTTTTAATTACATATTATTGTATTAATTATTTTTACAAATTAAATTTTATGATAATATACAAGAACAAATAATATCATTACATTCTTCTATATGAATGATAAAAATACAGGTAGATGATCATTTATCAAGGTATATTTTTTCTTTTCTCATATTATTAAATATTCAATAATAAAATTATTTAATGAATTTAAACTTTTAATTTAAAAAAAATATTTGTAGGATTACTAGTACTGATCCTTAAGTGTTGTTTTCTTATTCTTCTACTGAAAAAATGATTCATAGAGTTTGTAGACGAGATATTACACTTTTATGAAAACATTCACTTGCTCATGGAGAGAAAAGGATTTATATTAATTTTGTTGATAATAATTACCCAAATTACCCAAATGAAATGTATTTTATGATTTATATCACCATGAAGAGACATTAAAAGATTAACAATTAATATCTATATCATAATTCCATTAATAATATGGTGAAAGAGTATTTTTAAGAGTCTATAATGAGAAAATATCTAAATTGATCTATTTTTCTCTCCTTCCTCAAATATTATATAATTTATATGACTAATATTTAATGTATTCAATTATATATGACATTCTACTTTCAAGAAATGAAGGAAATTAAGAAAATATATATAACTTTAGTGATAATTCTATAGAGATATATTAATACAAAAAAGAATATATATATATATATATATCAAATTTACTGAATGAAAACCCATGCCTTAATTATGGGTTTTTAGATGTAGAGAAAAAGTCAATTTTTTTTTCATCCAACATGATGAAGCATTTATGATTTACCTACCTCAATACCACTTTTTTATTTTCTAAACACTATTAAGGGTAAGTGAGAAGCCTTAAAGTAGTACAGTTTAATCCCCAAGAGATATGAAATTTTGGTTGAAGAATAATTTGAGCTGATTGGAATCAAACTCTCTAAACATTATCCAGGGAATAGAGCTTACCTGAGTTCTCCGGCCATCCCTCATGATGTATTCATAATGTTCCTCCAAGATGTCCCAAGACTGCATATATTCATCCAAGTTAATATTCCCCATGTTAAAAACTATAATAATGTTGTGGTTCTACCTATTAATCCATTTAACTTTCCCCTTTTTCGTTTTCACTCTAATAATTTTCCCCAACATTTGGTTGATGACTTCCTGTGGTGCCTTAATATCCAAAACATTCTCCACCATTTCTTCATCTGAATGAAGAAGAATATCCTTTTGATTCATCAGTAAAGAAATCTGTTTCTAAGAGTCAAAAAGAACTATCTACCTCACACTGATGTCTGGGAGGATGAGCAAGTCGCACATCCTTACTCTTCCCATAAGGATGTACAACCTCTGTTGGGGGAGGGTTAGCAGCCACAAGGTGCACCTGACCAACCACTACCTGAGATACAGAAGCCCTCACGAGCATGCTATAACCTTTATATGTCCTCAAGGGAGTTTTACCTTTACTTGTGGACCAAGTTACCAGAGGACTGGGCTGGTTTGAATAGTCTTTTCTTGGGTGCATATTCTAGGTATGCTTGATAAATCCTTCAGAATCAATAATGGTGTCCTTTCCCTTCCTTGAAGAGGATCTAAAATAATCCTCTACAATCATCACTTCCTTGGACTAACCAGGGGAGTCAGAAACTGAGTCCATATCAACATGGAAGAACTACCCTTCCTTAGAAGAATCCTTACCAGGGCCGACCTCCATTACAATACCTTCACCAGGAACATGACCCCCACCTTCTCCCAAAACAACAAACTTGTTTTGGGAATTCTTGAAACTCCCCCTATATTTTTCCTTCTCAGTAGAGGAAGGTTGGTCCGTCATGGATTACAAAGATATAGATGGACCACTTGGCTGTACAAAGCCATGACCCATGTATTGAAAATGCATAAGAGTTTCATCCCAACCCATTTTTTGAGGGTCCTCACCCATGTCTGTTTCCACAACAACTACCTCATTCATGAATGATTCTTTAGGTGGAACAAACTGCATGCCTATACCAGCATCCAAGTGCTCCTCCCTCTCCTTGTGCCCATCCACTTACTAAAATAAACTTTCCTTCTCGTTGACCCCATACATTCCTTTAGTAATCTCACAAGAAGAGCAGGGAGAGGTCATTTTTCAGGTGGCTAAAAATATCAGAAACTTTTGGCTTCAGATGAGCATCCATTGAAGCCTTCTGGGGAGCCTCCATTCTATTCCCATCATGAACCTTCACTATAAGGTTGTAGATATCCACAAACCTTTGATCACAACTCACTGAAACATTATATATCTGGAGTGTTTGATCATGCACTTCCTCCACATTCAAGTTAACACCACCTGAAGAATGTATAGACTCTCTCTAAGTAGCAGGAACAACCTCCCCATTATGAGAATGGTTATGGCAACATACAGATGATAAATGTCCCAAGTGTTGACATGAAGAACAAAAGTATGACCATGATTCAAAGATCACTGATTGTCTACACCAAAACTCCTCCCCCACTTTGATCTATATCCAATCAATTAGAGCCTTAGAAACATCCACTTCTACACATATACGTGGGGAAATAGTGTTCCACACTAAGTTGGAACAAATATCTGAACACAAGAAATGCCCCACCAAATTTCATAGCATTTTAATAATGGAGGGGTTTTGAAAAGGGAGGGGAATAATAGGAAAACATACCCAAATAGCTGTAGTTAGAGTATCCCGTTTCATATGTATGTTGTAGGGACATTAGAAAAGGTAGAACTAAGAGCTATTATAGGTGAGAGGAGCTCTGGACCAAGCAAGAATCAGGTCCTCCTCCAATGAGAAGCGAACCATAAAATGAAAGTTATCAAGAAGCCCGACATTTTCACAATCCTGTAAGCCCCAGGAACCGAACACAAACCTATTGAAAGCATTTGCCAATGGGCATTGATTCCTGAAATGGGCCACCAAGGTCTTGTTGAGGAGAGATGAATCTTCTGAGAACTTGAGAGTGAAATAGAAAGATTAAGGAATCTCGTGTGCATATTGGGGACTTTAGGGAATATCTCAATTTCCAAGAAATGCGGGAGGATGTCTAGATTAGAGAAAAGAGAGAAGGAGGGCCAGACTCCGAGGGGTCCCTCCCCCTCCGACGAGGGAGGGATCCGATCTACAACCATCACTGCCTAGATCTACTCAAGATACCAAGCACCTAACACAGAGAATTTAATAAACATCATTTATGGTTTAATAATTATATTATGTTGTAGAATTTCTTATATATTACCTTAATATTATTAATAAATTTTTATATAATAGTCCTCCAAGAGATCTCACCAGGAGATCTATTTTTATAATGATACCCTCGTAATATATCATGTGGAGGGAATCATTTACCGAAGGATAAAATGATTGATGATTTTTTTCATTAATTTTAAAAACCCAGATAATGATAGAATAATTTGTTTCCATATTTATTATTACAATTGAATTAAATATTTAAATTCATTATAAATAGGATAAAAAATTCTTCATTTAAATAAACTAATTTATTATATACTTATATTTAAAATATTAATTATATAATTATAGATTTTTAAATTGACAAAAATAATTTATTTTTTTGAAATCATCATGTAAAAATTATTCTATGGTGAAATTTTGATTATTTTCATAAAAATTAATTTTTTTTTCGAATAGTATAAAATAAAATTTTTTAGAAATACAATATATTTTGTGATATCATCAAGAACTAATCATTCTTTAAAAATTATTGACCTTATTGAATGAATAATGCATTATATTATAATACAAATATTTTAAAAAAATAATTTAGAACATGTAAATTAAAATTTATTTCATGGTAAAAATAATTTTTTTTTGCAGTGCTCACGTAGTGCATTCACAGCATTGGAAAAGTAAAATTAGGTTTTTTATAGATGATAAATGAATGATAAGAATAATTTGTATGAGTTTATTATAAAATATTATGTATTTATGATTATTTGGATTGATAATTACTAATTTCCGAGTTATATAACATGAACCGTATTCAAATTCTTATGCAATTCTTGTGCAAGGAATGAAAATTTAAATTAAAAAATTAAAGATGTTGTCTTATCTTGGATATGAGTAAATATACATAATTAATGAATATAAAAGATTATATTGAGCCAAATTAATTTATTTTTATTAAATTAAATTATGTTTTATTTTTTATATATAAAATAATTACCATTAGTTATTATGAAACACTTATACAATACTAGTGCAAGTAGAAGGAAAATTAATAAAAAATTTCATTAAAAATATAAGAATCATTAAATGTCCCAAAATATTTTATAAATATTATTATATGAGTAATTTTTGACCAAAATTATCCTTGGGTTGAATTTTTGACCTTTTTGAATCCACTTTATTGGCATTAAGTCCCTTATAAGATTTTTTTTAAAGAAATTCAAACTACTCACACTATGATTTTTTAATTAGTATCAATTTTTAGTATATAGTTTTCAAAATAGATGTTCAAATATAAATAGTATATAGAAAGATCAAATATTTATCTTCTCTATGGGTATTTATTTTTAATTTTTATGAAACAAATTTATACCTTAAATTCTTAAACTACGATGAGGTGGTAATCGTTAAATTAATGGAAAAATCAATTAAATGATATTGAAAATATTAAAATTAATAAAATTTTAGATAATTAAGTTGATAAACGAATTTTATAGATAAATATCACTTTTATAGGATTTAAAAAAATAGATTTTTAAAATGAATTTTTTATTTTTTTAAAGTCATAGTAATGAATGGAATTAATTTTAACAGTAATGATTTTTTATGAATACAATATTTCATTAAATTATTTTAAAATCATAAAAATATTGAATAATGGATAATGGAATAATATTATTTTTAAAATTTTATCTCATATTATTTATAGTCTACTTGGAAGACTTTGTCCCGAAAATAGCCTAAGTATATATTAATATTTTCTCAAATTTCTAAAATGCCCGTCACCTCAATTATAAAGGTCACTCCTTCCTTCACTTATTTTCACCACCATAAGACTTATACATTGAAAATACTCTACCAAATTATATTATATGTATCTATAGACACATTATAGTATTTCTAGTCTCACAGAATGACCAATTACATGTGCCTTAAGGAGGTTCTCAAGGAGACGACATTCAAGAGGTAAATTCATCCTTCTTCTCTTTTAAATTATTTCTCTATTCTTCCTTGTCCTAAACTCATATAAAAAGTTTAATGATAACTAAATTATCATATATATAATGTAATGTTATTTTTCAAAGGAATACCCATCATAAAATATTTTCTCTTCACCTTTTATTCTTAAAAAAGAAATCATCCTCCATAATATGTTTATTTCCTGACATCTTGGATGATGAGTTTTCATTTCCCATTACCGAATTCAAGGAAAGTTTAAATTCACTAATAATTATTTAAAATTACGTAAATATATATATTATATATGGCATAAAATTACTAAATTAACATATGGACATAATAATAAACAAAACAAACTAGTTCGCGATGGTCAGAAAACACTCCATAATAAACTATGATTTTATCATTAATGTTTTATCAAATGAATAATAGTAATGTAAAAAAATTGATATATGGGAAAATTTAAAATTAAAGATTTTTATAAATACCATATAATTCAATTTTTTTATTATCATTTGCATTTGGCATGAAATTCCATAATGAACCAACTATGAAACCCTAAAACGGATGCACTCAAAACAATGAAGACAATGAAATATTGTTAATAAATTTATGAAAAAATGTTATAAAAATATAATATAAGTTTTTATAAATATTAATATAGTTATGAAATAAATAAATATAATTATTTTAACCATTATAAAAGAGTTTTTTGACATGTTTGAAGGAAGTCGGGCCTGAGGTAAGGGATCTTCCTTTAAAATTTCTCTTTTAATGTTTCTTTTTACAAAATTCAAAAAAGGGTGTTTCTTAAACTTATATGGAATGAATGTAATTTAAATATTTAATTTATCTTTAATATTTTTATGTTTAATTTACATTTATATACGGTTACATTCAAATAAAATGGTTTCCATTGTACTTGCACAGTTTTTCAAAATGTGTGATTTTTTAAAAAGAATGTTTATTTTCTTTATAGAGGATTTTATAGTGAAATATTTCATGATTTTTGTTGATGTTTTTGTTCTTGGTAATTTATTATGATTAAAGGTGGTTAGGTTAAAAACCAATGATAGGTGGATCCATGATAAACTAAGTATGTGTGGTAACATTATTAACCATTGATGGATGGTTCTGTCAATTAAAAAGGATGGGTGGTAATTTTATAACCTCCAATGCATTGGGTACTCTAGAGTTGGAGGTTGGACATATTTTTTACTCCATCTATAAAGGTGATATGGAAAATTATGTCCCAAGTTACCTACTTATATCTTGTGTTATTTTTTATGTGTTTTCAATAAAAACATTTTAATTTCAAAAGTTAATATAACGATCTTTTTGAAAAGATGATTCCTTTTTCAATGTGAAAATGCATGCTTAAGAGAAAATGATTAAATGTATTTTCACTAGACTACTAGTTTATTTATTTATTTTTATGTCACTTACTGATATTTTTTGTTATCATCCAATGTTATAAAATGTTTTTCATAACATCTATGTTGGACTAGAGACAAGGACAAGATCAAAGGAAAATTTGTGAATATTTTTCATGAAGTGAGATCATGTTTTATTTTAAAGACTTGTTTTATGAAAAAATGGATACTATGTATATGTTACAAAAAATAATATATGGGTTTACTATGTATGAGTTAGTATTATTTATATAAACCACTAATCCCAAAATATATTTGGGAAAATATATTAATTACTAGTTTTAAAATAACTATAATATATAATGTTTAAGGCCAAGTATTTTCTTTACTAGATAAATCAAAGTATTGATTCATAAGAGGAATAGTTTGGTCCTTTATCTCCCCCAAATCTCAATGAAAATTGGAAAAGAGAAGTAAACAAGAAAATAAAAAGTATCTTACATAGAATTCAACAAAAGTAGCTCAAGAAATTGTAAAAACTTAAATTTTATTTTCCTAGAATGTTAGTTTTTTTTAATTCCTAACATTAATATACATATTAAATTATCATTTCAACATAACATTTTGGAGAAAGATACTTTGGGGGATTTTATCCATGATGGTAGGATAAAAAATCTATCCATTTCTTTAAGAAATCCCGAACACCCCATTCAAATAAGAGGATATTAGGTGGGTGTCATTATTAAGAAAAATTGTGATCATCAATGTAAAAAATAGAGGGGTGTAGAAATAGATTCCTTAAAAGTCGAGATAAAAGGAATAAAATTGTCAATGAGAGATCAAATTAAATCAGTTTTGTATCCTATATTAAAAAAATGAAGAGGAAATCAAAGACTATGAAACCATCTTACATAGATTCTAAACCTCCTTGTTTAGACCCAAACATATTATATGAATTTTATTCTAGAGATACCAATGTGTGTATTATAGTATATGATGTCATGAATATTTTGGGGGACTCATTACATCGCCATCCTATATAGTTGGGTCATGTAAGAGTATTTTTACATGATATTATTGATCAAAATTCTCTAATTCCAATACCTATAGTAGAGGTTACCAGAGTTGGTGATTTGGGGGTAATTTTTTTTACTTTCCCCAGCTAGACTTCTTCATCTTCTGAAATTTGTGTTATGGGTTATTTTTTAAATATTATTTTCATTTTATTGATTTTTTTATAATTTTTTATCATATATTATTTATACATTAGCAGATAAAATAAAAATAAATAATACAAAAGAAAAAAAGTCTTAGGAACCAATAACCTTAGGTATTTATGAGATTTATGATCGGATTAAATGATTATACAAAGTTTCCTCTTATTTGGAAAATATTTTTGAGTTTCAGATGAGATATGATATATGTGGAAGAGACCATTGATTAATAATATTCAAATAAGATATCATGGATCTTTTTATTTTTGGATGCGCTCATCATACTTGTGTTACAATTGTTTTCTATATAAGTAAATTTATGTTTTAGTTTTTCTTTCTTTAAACAATATTGACTTCAAGTGACTTAATATATTACTAATTAAATTATATATCTACACACATTGTGCATTCAAAATGAAACCACTATTGTATATAGTCTGATAGATCCAGAATACATTTCAACACCTATGTAATATCTGAATAATGATGCTAGAGTTTCATATATATATGTGACAAATTAACAATTATAGAAATCGAGTTCTTGTTCTTTCCATTTTTTTATGGGTAATAAGACTATGATAGTTATGAACTAATATTCAGTATAAATTCATTAACTGTAAACTTTTTTTTTATATTAGTGTTCATTGGATATTGGGAATAATATTCCCACTTCAATGGATATTATATTTCATTTTCTCATTATTTGGAAGATTTTAAAAAAATTTAAAATATTATTAAACAGACAAGTTTTATACTTTATTTATAATTTCATTCTTGTTAATCATTATAGTTTATAAATGTTATGAGTGTTAGTATATGAAAATATAGGTTACAGAAAAAGTTCAAAAATGATTGATTTTAAATAAAAGATAAAAATAAAATCAAATATTGGAAATTAATGGTTATTATATTTATGTTAGATAATATTTCTTTTTATCTTATATATATGTGTATTGGTTTTCATTTACAAGTTAATTTTTCAGAAATATAGTGTCACTATCAAAAAGAAGGGAGGAATGTTATTATTAGGTGTCAATATTCATGATTGAGGCAATCACAACAGGGGTAATGACCAGATTTTATATGTTCAGTTATATTCATTATTTTGGATTTTATATCAAAATATTATCATTTTTTAATCATTTAACAATTTTTTATTGTATATTTTCAATGAAATTGAGTCTTGTATGAATGAAGGTGTTACCCAACTTATATGTTTTTTTTGAAAACTATTTATTAAGAATGGATAAATTTTAAATTAGCAGGAATGTATCCTTTAAATAATGTTAACAAAATGAGTATATAACCAATCATTTCTGGTTTTAAGTTGTAATATTATGTTTGGATTTACGGGGTTATTCTCTGCTATAATTTGGAATATTTTCTTTTTATTGGGTTTCATATATTCTGGGCACATGAAATTTAATATTTTTTTAATAAAATTGGATCCTTTCATGATTGTTTTTTTATAAACTAAAATGGAATCAAATTTATACGAATTTAGATGATAGTTTTTACTAAATACCGATTTTGAAAGTTACTTTCCACATCATATTTTATTCAAAAACAATATGGAAATTTACACTACTATAAATCCAACCTATACCGACACACCTATACCAACGTTTTGTAAAAAAATGTTGGTATAAGACCCATTTACCAATAGTTTTCCAAAACCATTGGGATGTGAAACTTTGACATCACTTTTCCTAATAAATTTGGAAAACCCTTATGAAAGGGTATGGATATCTCAACAAATTTGAAAAACTTTTGGATATACCAGTTTGAGAATACCTTTACCAACAGTTTTCCAAAACCATTGGGATAATCCAATTGGAGAACTCTTATCCTAATGGTTTTTGAAAACTAGGATAGGGTAAGTCTATCTAAAAGGTTTTGGAAAACTGTTGGGATAGACCTATTTTACGAGGGTACCTATCCCAATGGATCTCAAAACCATTGGGCTATGTACCCTTATTTATTATGAATTCTTTTTTCAAATATATTCAAATAAATAAATACATTAATTATATATATATATATATCCAAATATATTCACAAAGTTAATTATAGGATAATGGTAAAATCTTTGATATATAACATGAAGGTTGTTGGTTTAAACCACCAATATAACTTTTTTTTGGATTTACCTATCCCAAAAGTTTGGGGAAAATTGTTGGAATTGGTTTATCCCCATGCCAAATCACCCAACGGCTTACCAAAACATTGGTACATGCTATAAAAACGGTTACCAACTATTGGTATAGGCTATTTTCCATTACTGTTATATGTGAATTTTTATACACTAATTTTATTATAACATTTGAATGTAAAAGGAAAATTGATGTTTGTTTTTACTAAAAACCTATGTTGAAATATAATTTCCAAATCAATTTTTTAGAAAAATTGGTATTGAAAGATCAATGCGAATTGTTCTAAATAATTTTTATTATAAAATTGAGATGGAAAGGTGGATTATTATTTTCTATTTTCATGTCAGTTAAAATTATAAAACATACCTAGAAAGGTTGTTTCAATATCGATTTTTTAGAAAACCAATGGTGAAACATCGCTTAAATTATAATTTATTTGAGGTTTCAAAATAGGTTTTTAAAAAACCAATGTCTAAACTATTGTTTTTAACATTGCATGCATCAATATTGGTTAAAAACTAATGTTAAGAATAAAAAATACTGATGTTAAAATATTATTTTCCACTTTTGAAAAATATAACTAATGTTCCCAAAACAAAAAACCGCACACCATGGATTATTACTCTCTGATGAGGAAGTATATCCCATAAAAAATAAAAAATAAATATGGTAAAATAGATAAAAAGGAATAAAATATTCATGTATATGAAATCTCTTGTATCATATTTAACATTAAGGATCATCAATATTAAAGAAAATGTATATTGAGGAAGGGAACCATAAAAGGAGAAAGCATTATGAAATATATGAAATAAGAACTATGCCTAATGAAATGAGAGGCGGTCGAATGAATGATTTAGTAACTCTATATATTGGAATAGAATATGTTCATTGAAATTAATGTTTATAAAAATATGGCTATTATAATTATAATCATTTTTCATATATCCTATATGTATACTGAATTCGAGTGTTTATAAGTGGTAAATTTAAAATAATATAACTCACAATGAAATAAAAACATGCTAATATAAAAATATATATATTTATGAGTTACTTATAAATAAATTTATTATTATTATAATATGATATGTTGTATATATATAAATCAAGTAAATATTTCATTATCTTTGGAGTAGTAAAAATTTAATCTTTTTAATATAAATAATTAATTAATGGAATTTTTAAATGTATATTTAGTATAAAAAAAATTATTTTCAAATAACCATTTCATAAATTATTCTATATTTTTTAGACTAAAATAAATTGACACCAGAAAATATTATTATATAAGAATTATTATATTAAAATCACATAAATTATAAATAGATATGAAATAATATTATGAATAAAAAATTCATAAAAATGAATTTACTCTAATAAAAGTAGTTTTATTTATACTTTATTTATTTTATATTTTAATGAAATATAATCAAATTTTTATTTTATATTTTTTAAAAATAAAATAAATTTAGGAATTCATTATATAAATATTATAATAATATGAATTTTTTATATTTTTCTAAAATAATATATTTTTAGGTGAATACTAGAAATTTAGACTTTTACTAAAATCTTCCACAAAAAAGACATAAAAGTTTAAGATACCCTATTAATATAAAATGAAAAAATTTAATAAGTAATATAAATCATTTAAAAAAACTAAAATGTTGAATTTAAAAAACACATGTTTATCATTTTTGAAACTCATGTAATATTTCCAAGTAAAAACTATTTCTACGTGTTTATAATAAAAATTCGACTTTAATAATTTTATAAATAAAATATTAAAAAATATTTAATATTTCAGTTATTAATTTAAATATTATATTATAATACTAATTTTTTAGGAATAAATATAATGTTTTCCAAATTAATGTTAATTTCTGCGATAATGGTATAACAGTTTTTAGAATTATTGTATTAATAGTGTGTAATTTATTAATTAATAAATAAAATTTATATAATTTAAATTTGATATCTAATATTATTTTTAAATACTATATATATGTATATTAACACTCATTTGGTTGTCAATCAATATTAAAAAGTATTAAGCACACATAACGGTTAAAAGTCATTTTTTTACAAAAACTATTTTTATATAATGTATATTCAAATTTAATATTTAATTTTTTCATATTTTTAAATTTAATTAGATTAAATTTAGAATAAATTTAAGGTCAAAATATTAAATTTTTTAAAATTTGTTACCTAATATTTTTATATAAAATATAAAGTAATTAGTTAAAAGGTTGTTACCAAGGTAAAAATTAGAATGATAAAATATAAAAGCCTATGGTTAATATTTTAACATGTTTATAACACATCTGTAAAAGATTTAATGATTATTCATCAACTCAATTTCGTGTAAAAATCCATTATTACAAAATTTTGTAACCATTTTCCAAGGAATAGTGTATTGATATCATGAAAGTGTAAAGGGTATTCCAAATAGTTCCCTTTTCTTAAATTATAAAATGGGATCAATTCCACCCATCTAAGATTACACATCACATGAGATTTTCCATTGAAACTATACAAAATAATATATACTATTATACATTTTCTCATCCTTAATCCCATATTCTCTAGAATTTATCTTAAGTCTCTCACATATGAGGAAATCTCGAGGAGAATATCATGTCTCCAGTATAAGTGTTACCATCATTGTAACATTGTCTCCATAATGTTCCTCTTAAAAATATTTTATATCCAAAAAATTTAATTTAAATGGTCTCATTATTATAATTATATTTTATTATATTATTTGAATATCCATTATTTATTCATCTTTATTCGCCAAGAAAAACAAATGTGTTGCAAGTGGGTTGTTTTGACTTCCGCCACCACAAAGCAACATCTTCTATTTTATCATCACCTCCATTAATGTATGACAAAATTATTTAATGGATCAATAAAAATTATATATATAAAATAAATATTAAATTATCTTTTACCTTCATTCTCTCTCAAATTTTGGGAAATATAAACTTGTATTGTCCATACGTGCGAATTATTGTCTTCATGAGCAATGACTTTTATTTGTAATCACCACCCATCATGATTAGAAATAAAAATATATTTAATATATTAAAATTACATCCATAAAATTTTTTATATTAGGGAAATTATAAGACTATTTTACAATGCTTTATAACATGGACAATATACCTAATGAGTTGAGAAAAAATAATTGAATAACATCATGTAACCAATATAGGCCTGAAAACTATATATTAAATAAATATAATATTATAATTAATAATAAATGTTAAATAAAATAATTAATAATTAGGTTCATAATAATTTATCTAATGAACTATATTTATTTATTCTGTTTGTTAAGTGAAAGTGAAAATAGTCTTCAGACACAGGTATGGGCTTCATCTAAAAATTTACTTCTTTGAGACACTTATTCTTTTTTTTTCACCCAATTATATTAAAATGATGAGTACAATACCAATAGGATATATAATATGATGAATTATCTTTATATATTTTATTTTAAATTCAAAATCAATTTTTCTCTCCTTCAAGGGGTTTTATTGTAAATATTATTAAACCGTAAGGTTTTTTATCTCAATTTTTATTCATTTAGACATGTTTTAAATTTATGCACAAATTTGTTATTTCTATGATGTATATAATACCCAATAATTTATTTTGGGATGCTAAATTATGTAATTAATAGTTTTAATATAAGAAAAATATTTTCATTCTTCCAATGGATTTTGATTTAAAAGTTTCTATATTTGCAAGGGCCATTTATTACTAAATATGATTTCTTGAGTTATAATGTTTTAATTGAATTTAATCTTTCATTTAACATGGTATAGAATATTTACATATTTTTAGAAATTTTTTAAGTACTCCTTATTGATGTGTTCTGATCCTTTTTGAAAATAAGACTATGTTAACATTAATTAATATCCATTTAAATAACAGTTTCCCCTCTCTGTCCATAATTTCTCTTTCCACCAATGACCTCCTTTTTAATTAGAAACTTAATTAAGGGTTATAAAATTATAAAACCATATAAATTTTATATTATTATCAAAATAAATTGTTATTATCATTTTTATGGTGTGGGTTTTTTGAAAAAGGCATTTTAAAATATAGTAACAAATCATCCAGACCTCCTTCATGACTATCTGATTAGATATTTTCTTTCTTTTTATCATTTTTATAACATTTTATTCTCACGTAAATATTATAATTTTGGGTATATTCACTATAAATATAAAGATATTTAAATATCCTTTTCATTTATAGGGTTATACATGTTTTTATTTTCATTGGAAATTCTCACTTTTATGTAGACCTACTTAAGGGAACATTTATATTTCTTGACCTATATCAAGAATCACCCATATAGATGTATTTTTATAACCATAATTATATTTTCAAAACTATAAATATTTTATTGATAACTATCTGGATTCAAATTTGGTTTCCTGAAAAATAATAAGGTCTTCACTTCTTTAAAAATATCCTTTACTTATTTCACAAAGCACCACCAATGTGGATCATTTTCATTCCTTCTAACCTTATATCCTTATCATTAATTTTATAAATTATATATACATATTAAATACCTATAATTTTTTTAAAATTATTAGTTTTGGAATTATTTAATTCCTTACTCACTTTTTAATCCTTATGATTTACCCTTCGATTATTACTTGAATTTGAACTATGAAACCTACATACTTCTCAAGGTTTGAGTATGGTTATGATTTATATATGTATTATTTTACCATTTTGTTACACATATATATTATTTTCACTTACTTTATGGGTATAAAATATATAATATATCCCTCTAATTCATTGGTTAACTCTATTTATCTCATGAGATATTTTTAATGATATTAGGTCGAGAATATAATCCCATACAGGACCTTGTCCAATATGTGAATTGCATGGGCAGTTTTCCATAAAACACAATTTTATATGAAATTTGGGCCAAGAATTATATATCCCTATAATGAATTAGGTAAATATTTATATAGCATGAGATGTTATGTAATGGATTCGGGATTGAACATAATCCACAATGTTACATTGTCCACTTTATAGTGTTGGTCTTGGGAGTAACCCTAGACTTATGTTTATGATATCAGGATTTATATTATTTCTACATGATTTATATTATTTTCACTATTTATCATCATCCTGTTTATTATATCATGATGTGACATTTTACTCTCATGTTAGGCTTTATTCCCATGTTTCCCCCCTTATTAAGACTTCAAGATCACCATTTTCCTTATGCATTTTCCCCAGAACATCCTATGAAATGATAGAAGGTCACTGTGAGTTAGAATAACTATGTAGAGGTTTAAATAAAGATTATTTTTTATCTTTATGATGATGTATTTTTATTTCTAATTTTACAAATGCATTAGAACTCTAGATCCTAGACATGTATTATTGGAAAAGTATGTTAAGATTCCTGAAATATTGTATGTTTAAAGGATATGTCACTATATATAATGTCATATTAGAACTTTTTTTATTTCATTTTATTTAAAATTATAATTTATTAAGGGATTTAATTAATTAATTAACAACTAATATATTAATCAGTGTTTTTATGAATACCATATTAGGTGTAATATAATTAATTAAAGTCAGTCACACACTGTATTTATTAGTATTAGTGATTAAATACAAATATAATAATGTATTATATAATTATTTTGGATTTCGGATTATGAGAGTACTATATGATTTTTTATTTTGACACTACTGAGCATGCTTGTTTTTATTATATAAGGTTTTATAACTAAGCCACATACTTATCCTCTATTTAATAATTTGACCTTAGAATTATTTTGAAATATAACACTCATGTATGATATCTATGGGTGTCTTACTATGTTCATAGAAAAATGTGTAATCATGTGTAAGTATCTATATAAATTTGGTTAGTGTTTTAAAATAATGGAATTTTTTTTATATCCTTGTGTTTTAATAAGTGATGGAAATATTTTTATATAAACATATTGAATATGACAAAATATATTAGAATCTTTTAAAAAAGCAATAGTTTTGTTTTGAAAAAAAATATTTCTATATGAGTTGATTTTCTAAAAAACACGGGGTTTCAAAATTGATATATTATTATTGGTTTAATAAGGAAATATAATTTATTATGAAAATACATAATGTTCTAATTTATAAAAGGGTATGAGGTTTGTGATGGTAATGTGGAATGAATTCCCTATTACTATATTTCTTTTAATTAAATATAGTTTTTTTCATTTAAAGATGTGTTTATTTGAGTTTTATTGATGGAATGTGTTCTTTATTTTAAAACAATTGGAAGATGTACGTATTTGGTAATAATAAACTCAATATTAGAGTAGTTACAGGTAGACGTTATAAGTTTCATATGGTAGGGAGCACTATGGGTTTTTTTTATTAATTAGTGTTATTAAAATAATCAATGTGATAGTGGTATATCTTTTTTATGAATGTGTTGTGATGATAAGGTAATTTTATTTGTGTTTAGAGTTATACATTAAAAGTTTGATGGGATATCTAGGATATGTATTGGTGTGTTAGTAATTGGAAATTCTTATCATTATCATTATTTTTTAGTATTGGTTGATTTTATTTGGATAAGGTATTTGTGTATAATAGGTGAGGTATATTATTTTATAAATATATTACAGAATTGGATATGAATTGGTGAGGAAACACAAGAATAAAATATATAAATATTATTCCACTTTAGTTGAATATTCAATATATTTAACAATAAAATATACCCCAGAACTGTAAATGTGGAGTATTTATAGAGGGTAGATACATAAACAAATTATATCAATAAACATATTCACCATTTTCCATAATTTTATTATCTCATGATAGACTTATTATAAATATCCTTATTATAACGTTTCTTCATAACCTATGTAAAATAGAATCATATGAAAGGGTAAGCTCATATTATCCGTAATCTTAAACATGGAATATTTCAATTGATGATCACATATAAGAGGAAGATAAGAATAAGGGTATGATAGAATTATAAGAACATACCACACTCATATATAATCATTAATTTTCTATAAATCATGAGTCATAGAATAAAGCCCTAGAATTTCAAAAGGAACAAGTCACAAGAGTGTGGAATCATTATTAATCAACCAAGTGCCATAAGAGTATATCATAAGCAATAGAACTTTAAATTGGAATTATGGAACAATAATTAGAATTTGAAATCATTTTACTAGTCATAGTTAACTTCCATAACTATCATAGTGGACATAGTCCAATTATTTATTGGGTTCACTCCCCATTTCATCATTTCCTTATCCAAGGTCCACTTCAAAGAATATCATAGTGGGAATATTCCCCTATTTAACTAGGTAAACTCCTAATTAAATTATATATTATCTCATAAGATATCAATAAATACTCAATTAATTGGATATATTTAATGGGCCAACCCATCCCATAATTAAAAAAATACATTTTTATTTCATAATATAATAAAAACATTCATCCCATCACTCTAACATAACTAAGGGAAAAGAAATTGGTTTCATAAAAATCTCAAAATAAAATAATCATAATAAATAATTATAATTAACATGTATGGAATAATTATATAGAATCCCATTGAGTAATTTGAAACACAAAAGGATGATTTCATGGATGAAAAATACATTTAAAAGATCATTCGACCATTTTTTTTGAAAACTTAGCAAAATAACCTTTTATTTTAATTTCTTTCAAAATAATAATTCCAAAATTTTGATTAAAAAGTTTTATCTTAAAATGAAAATTTAATATTTTAATGTATTCTTCAATTCAAATAAATTTTATAATGGTGGGAAGTCCTGTTCCTATGGAAAAAGTTAAAATAATTATTCCACTCACACTTTTGGTAAAAATTCAACAAGTACCTTGTTAAGAAAATGAAAAGAAGATTTCATTCAAAAAAATGAATTGAATGGAAAATATTATTGAAATAAATCAAAAAAATCATATTATCATATAAAATAACATTATTCAAAACATTTTAATGAACATAGACAGGGGATAAAAACTTCATCGACCAAAGTGGAAATAAGGTCGACATTTCTTAAAGCATTTTCTCAATCAATTTAGGTACCAAATAGTGTAAAATGGTAATAATTCATTAAAACTACAAAAAATTGTTTTATTATAAGAAAACATATCTGTTTTAAAGGATAATAATCATATAATTTCCTAAAATCCAAATTTAATAAATATAATTTCTAATAGAAACTAGATTGTAACATAAACCCTTACCTTACGACCTGTATTTATTTTTACACATTATTAAGATAAAGTATAATAAATTTATATTTTTTATAAATATATATCCAAAAAATATTAATAAATTTCATAAAATATATATTTCCCTTATAATTTTTAATTTACATTTATTAATAAGTTTTAATTAAAATCAACATTAGGATGAAGAGTAGTCCATCTCTCATAAATATTATAATTTAAAGTTTCCATTACTTACACGTTGGTAATGGTTCCATCATATAAATAATGTTAATAATGCTAAAATTATCATATATATTAATTATATAAGATTTCATAATGTAATATATATATATAATTTAAAATGAAATACCATGTTTGATAACATATATGATACGCAACAAAAAGCTTAAACGAACAATGAAATATAATTATTTAAATGTGAACATTATAACTGATCCATTAAATTGATAAGAATGAAGAATATTAACCATATTATTAAATATATAATCTTACTACTAATTTATAATTAATTAATTAGTTCATTTTATTTTTGAATAATATATTTAGTAATGTAATTTTATCCCTAAAAAATATGATTTCTTAGAATATTGTGTTTTCCAGGTTTTTTATAAGTGAATATTATAATTAATTTCAATAAATTATCAAAATATTATATTATAAATTGGTTATATTTTTCTAAATCATCAAATCAAAATTATCTTTGCGTAAATTTTTTATAATTTTTAAGAAAATTTGATTTTTCCATGAATAATAAAAAATACTAATTTTTATTCAAAACTATAATTTATTTTAAAGTATTTATAAAGTAAAATTATATTTTAACTAGTTTTAAAATTTAATTATATAATTTTATTTTTATATAAATCAATTATGGGTTTTAAATAAATTTTATAATTGATTTTTTTATAAAAACATTTTATATTTAAAAAGTACACTTTATAAAAAAACCGTATTTTATTACATATCAATAGTTTGATCATAAATTAAATTATACCACTTATATGTTTTGAATATTAAAAATTGATTCATTATATTAAATCAGGAGGTAAACATTTACTAAATAGGTCCTAATTTTTTTTCAATATTATTAGTAAACATAGTAATTTTTGTTACCAAGGTTAAGGGTAAATTGTGTAATAAATGTTGAAAGTAAAATGATAACCACTATAAATGACCATAAAACTAATTTTTATTTTATTGTATGATTAAAATTTATCCATAATTATCCAATACTTTGTTATACTGAATTATTTATCCAATTTAATTTGATTATAACTTCTATAATATTTTATTTAATGAAATGTCAAAAAGGCCACACTCTTGTTTTTCATAACTATAATATTTTCAATATAGGGATTACCTGAGGATATGTGAAGTTATAAATTGTATTTTGAAATATAAAATATATATATTAATCATGGTAATTTATTTGTTGTTTTTATGGAATAAATAATTACCTTAAATTCTCAGACAACATTTACTCAGAAATTATCCAATTAATGGAAGAATCAGATAAATGATATTAAAAATATTTAAAGTAATATAATTTTAGATAATTAATGTGATAAACGATTTTTTTAATTTTATATAGAATTTTAGGGATATATTAAAATATTTGGCTCAGATTTACTTGTTTTCTTGAGGTTATAAAAATTAAAGTAGTGAATAGTTATAAAAATCCTCATTAATGATATATTATAATAAATTATATTTTATTTAAAGATATAAAATTTCTAAAAATATTATATTACAAAAATGGATTATTATATGTTTTATAATGTCAAACTCGGCCCATTTTTGGGCCATGTTTCCATTTATAGTCAGTATATTTTCCCTAAAACTCTAAAAAACCATGTAGTTATAGTACGTGTGAAAGGGGTAAATGGGGGTTAATACCAAAAGATAAAAGTAAAAAAATAGTTAACACTTGCTTAATATTTAATTTTTTGAGATTATTTATACCCATACACATCCTATTTTCTAAATAAATCAGTTTGGACAATTTGGAATTTAAAAGTAATTAATATTAATTTAATATTTTGAGGAATTCCAAGAGTGCCCCTCCCGTCTCTTATAAAACCAAAAAACATTTTCCTTATCATTCACACATATAACCCATTTTTTGCATCAAATATATAACCAAATTCATTACTTGAATCTAAATATATATCTGGGTTTGTGTCGAAGACCATCCTTATAGTGTTTAACATGATAATCATATACGACTTTCCAAAGAAAGGATATAGTGTTTAACCACATGGTTTAGTTTTATTTTTTCACACCTTCTTAAAATCTTCTTCAAACATTTTAAAATAGTAAAAAATTATCTTACCTATACCATAATTTCATTAGGTTAATGGTGTTACCTATATTAATATCCTACCTTCATCAAATGAGAACGTAATTCTTCTTTCATGTGTATGGTGGACTACCACATCACGAACTGATGTAATTCATTTTTGATTTCCATCTCTAAAGAATATTTAAATAAAAAAAATAATATTTTTAGATATTATATTCATGAAAATGTATTCATTTTAAAAATATAATTTATCATTTACTTTATGACTTTTCATTTTTAGAAAAATGATAACGTCGTTCGTGCGTACGTGTGGACTACCACCTCTATGAAGTGATGTGATACATTTTTCATCACCACAACACATAGTTGATATATATAAGTATATTTAAACAAATAATATGATCTATATGATAGTATTATCATTTATTAATGATAAAATAATACTTAAATATTATTTCCATAATGATTGTTCAAAAATGGAAATGTTACTCTTGCGTACGTACGAACTACCAAATCCATGATTTTAATGTAGTTAATTAAAAAAATCTAATGAATAAATTTAAAAGTAAAAACTATGTCTAAAAGTGATAATTATATAATTATTATTATTTTGGAGATAATGGAATAATGACCTAATTGACTATGTCAACCTTCCGATGTCATTTTGGACTTAAGTACCAAATATTATCAAAACATCCAACTTGATCTTTAGTGATTAAGTAATTGTTTATATCAATATAATATGTTATATAAATGGAATAGTAAAATAGTAAAATGTTTTTAATAAAATTAATAATTGATCTATGTTTATTATTTAGGAAGATAAAGAAAGTACTTGGCGATTCAGATTCAAGGTAAGAGACTTTATTTTAGAAAATATATTTTATAGTTTCCCATAAAAATAAAATTTTTATTCATATCCAAATTTTATAAAATAAATATAATAAGGTTTTTAAAATGATACAATTAATTTTTAATTTCATTATTATAGATGTTTGAATTTTTAAAAAATGGTTAGAAATGAATCATATTGTTGTTTTTTGAATGTGGTACTTTTAAGCCATTATTCAGCTGTGTGAATGAAATGTTTTTTAACTTATACAACATGAATGTATTTTCCCAACATCATGACTAATATTTAATTTGAATCTTCCTTTACAAGTTTATAACGTTATTTTCAAAGGGAATTTTTTTCCTTTATAATTGTGCATCTTTTAAAAAATATATAATTTAAAAATGGAGATGGTATTTTCTAAATTAAATGTCTATAGGGACCGTTAAATGTAATTTTACATATAATATGACATACTTTTATGTTTTTTGATGTTAAATTCATTTAAAATATTTCTCATTTTAATAAAATAAAACCCCATTTTCCATAGTTCTAGGGATTTTTGTATTTTTTTTTAAATAAGTAGGTTTCTTGATATACTAATGTTTTTTAATATGGGTTTAAAAGAGATTTTAAAAAATTTAGGTTGAAATTCCTAACAATACAATGTTTTATATGATACCTAAGAATTATATGTGAAATGGGTGAGCCCGATATAGCTTAGTTGAATGGATGAATTCCAATATAGCTCATGAGTGAGTTTGATACAACATATACATTGGATGGGCCCAGATAGTGCTGGGTGATCCCATTATAGTTTATACGATGGGTGAACCTAGACAGTGCTCCAATGTATTAGTTAATGTACCATGTATTTTGATGTGATAGGGATATAGTTAACAAAGGTTTTCTCTTATGTATAAAATTAGTCTCTAGTTATTTCTAACACTGGTTTAAAATGGGTTATGAATGTGATTCTCTAAGTTTCCAAAATGGGGTTTTATCTTCTTAATATGTGTTTCAATTGTTTTTTTGATAAAAAAGAGTCTGTGTGTTCTCATGTGGAAATTATTTATTTCATTTTCTCAAAGAACATTTAGATAAAGTTAAACATTTCATGGGTTTTCATATTTTTCACTGGACAAATATTTTTATTCTTTTATGCCCCTTATTAATTTTTTGTGCTCATTATATATTTTTAAAATATTTTTCATAGGATTTTAAGGATGGGTATGAACAATAAAGAGGTCAAGTTTAAAGTCATTAATATTTGTGATGAAAAGAATTGATGTTTTACATTAATAGTTTTTATATTTTGAAATAAATTGACACTAATTTGAACTATGCATTTGTAATGTATGGGTTTTCTAGGTAAGAGTTATAACCTAATTATATAAAGAAATAAACCTAAAATATATTGTTAAATTAATTAAAGTGAATTGTAGTGTAATGATACTGTAAAATGAAATGTTTAAGGTTGGTTCCTTATAGTTGGTATAAAAGTATAGCTTAGATAACATTATAGGTTAGGATGTTATTTAAGAATATGTTATAAGTATTATATAATGAATATGGATAGTATTTTAGAGAGATTAATAGTTATTTCGGATAAATCAAATGAGTTCGTGATAACATGAATAAGGATATATTAGTGTTTATCCTCCTCAAAAGATGATTTATTATAATTTTATTATTATGCTCAAACTAACCTTTTTGGTTTTAGATAATGGATGGATCCTATAGGAAATAAAATAATAATGGATGTAATGAAAAATTTGGTGGCTGTCTGAAAAAGAAAATAAACAGAATGGGAGCACTATTTAGAACTATTTTCATTATTTTAACCACCTATTTGTTATAATGATTAAAAAATAGAACTTATGTGAGTTTCCCAATGAATAAAATATAATATAAATAAATACCCAAGGAAGTTTAGATGATAATAATCAAGAAGTCAAATATATTAAATGACATTTCTATCAAAAATGTGGGAATAAGAACCCAATAAAATGTCTTAAAATAATAGTTACATGTTTTACATGTGGTAAAGTAGGCCATAAATAAATAATCTGGAATATAAAAGGAATAATTAAGTTAACTATATTAAGGGGAAAGAAGTTCTTCCCAATGTATAAATTGAATGTTTTAAATATAGGGATAATAGTCACTATGAAAAAAAAATTCTATGGGGATGGATCATGTATAGGATCACCAGGACTATACAAATATCTATTTAGGAATACCCAATTCCATTACAATTGAAGATGGAGAAACTAAAAATGACATATAAAAGGTATGGAATATTTCTTTTATTATGTTTTGAAATTTTTGAATATGAAGACGTGAATCATATTTTTTATTTGTAAGAAAGAAGTATTTACGAATAAGATTAAAAATAATGGTTAGTTGGTTATGAATAATGTTTAAATATAAAGACATCAATATAAATGAGATTTAATTGTGATGTTAGATTCAATTTTGATCATTATTTTACAAGAATTAATACTCTCTTCATGATAAAAGTACTTTGATAGACTTTTATTGAATTTTGATAGAGGGTTGTGGTATATATAACCCTTAATTTTATCATGTAAAAAAGTTATTTGAGTGATAATTCTCTTTTAATTTTGTGGAAATAAGTTTAAAGGTGTAGATAACCTTAGGATCTATATGATCTTTTATTTTTTAGTTAATTATGTGTAATTACATTTTTGGGGATGCAAGATGAAAGGTATGAGATAACCTTTATGGTTAAGAAGTTATTTAATTTTGAATATATTAATGTTATTTTTAAGATTTTTAACAAATTTATAGAAATCATAGAAGGATTATATGGGTATAGTTTTAGAAAAAGGATAAATTGTAGTATGAGTGATAACCTGTCACATCTGGCAGGGCCGTGATGCTTGAACCCACAACCGGAGGTTGAAAATGGTGCATCACCTACCACTAGCCTATGCGAAGTCCAATTTAATATGATTTTCCCTTTGTTTAAATAATTTTAATGATAATTATTTGGGAACATATGTTTTATCATATAGATAACCATGCTATTGTAAAATGATTTTATGACTATGTAATTAATGTTATATTGGAAGACGACCGATTTAATTTTAGGGAGCATTATAGGATAAAGATAAAAAAGAAATGATATTTTATTTATGAAATAAATGTTAATTTATCATTTATGATTTTATTATGTATTTATGGAGATTCAGATTATTTATAGAAATTCATATCATATCTTGATCATTATTTGATTAGGGAAATTATATTTTTGATATGAGACATTAAGTGTGATTGATTTTTGTTGGAGATAAAAGTTAAATAAATCTTGTAAGACAATGTGACAAAATACTTTTATTTTTTTGGGTTTCAATATTAATATGGAATATTTTAATGGAATTTTATGGATATTTATTTATCGAATAATAGAAGTTGAAATGTTTATATTGTTATTGAATTTTGGAGATAAACTAATTTTTTCAGTTGAAGTTTTATTCATTTTGGTAATTATATTATCCTGATGTAACTATTTTGATTTTGGTTAATTTATACATATATATGGAATATCTTTTTATCCTTTACGTATTATGTGATCTATTTTAAGTAAATTTTAGTGCTTCAGGTATGAAAAATTCCTCTTGAATACTCATAATTTTGAGGGATAGATGAGTTGTGGTGGAATTTTATTAATGAACAAATTTATTATTGAAAATTAAGTATATTATACTTTGTTATTACACTAGGGAGTAAAATAATTCTTCAATTCTAGGAAAATGATCATGAAAAAATAGCTTTATTCGATTAATGTTCTTATCGAAAAATCAATAGTATTTTAAACCACCAATGATTTACGACTCTGTGATAGTTAGATTTCTCATAACCAACTCTCTATCACTCTCTATGAGTCCTTGGGAGTTATTTTTCTCTTATATATCCATGATTTTACTTTCCAACAATGCTTTCCTATATGGAAACTAATTATGTGTTTATTATGGACTACCTTTTCACTTTTCCTTTATCTATTTTCATAAGACTTTTTGTTTACCCTGATGTGCGATTTCAACAAAAATATTTTTAAAATTAAAACCATGATTTTAAATATTGAGTTAAAATTATATGGACCAAATTTATTAAATGAGGGTAGAATTTAATATCCTGATATTTTATGAACAAATACTATGTTCCATAGCATACAAGATATACAACACCAAGGTTAAATGAATAAGGTAATATTATAATTTATATATGACCATGATATCAAATCCATAAAAATAGTGGGAATGAATATTATTAACCACATTATGATATATATACTACCCATTACTCGTATGTTAATTAATTCTTTGTAAATTAGTATTTTTTTTATTAATTAATCTTTTTCTTTAATTTTTTTAAAAAATAGGTTTTTTCTCTTTTATTAGAGAATATTATAATTACCTTATATTAATATTATAAATGTAATTTTAAAACTTTATATCATTTATGAAATAATCGCATGAAATTTAAAATAATTAAAGTTTTGGGAATTATCTATAAATATTGGTTTCTCAATGAAAAGTAAAAATACTGATTTTTATTGAAAACTATATTTTATTTTAATGTATTTACAATGTAAAATTATATTTTGGATTAGTTTTAAATTTTCAGCTGTTACACATTATTTAATATAAATAAATTATGGTTTTTGAAATGAATTTTATACTTGATATTTGTATAAAAATATTTTATATTTAAAAATGATTTTTTTGAAAAACCATTTTTCTTTGCATTTTATGGGTTTAATTTTAAATTAAATTCCACAAATTATGTGTTTTAAAAATTTCAAAATTTATTAAATATATGGAATTATGAGGTAAAAATTTATTAAATTGGTTCCTTTTATTTTTGGTCAATATAAATAGTATCCATGTTTATTTTTGTTACCATGATTAAGGTTAAATCAGATAATTATAGTTAAAAATTAAATTATTAAGACTAGAAAATGGCCCTAACAGCTGCCTTAATTTTATGGGATGAGTTTATTTCTTCCATAATCATCTATGATTCGGTTTATTGATTTTTTTGGCCACTTTAATGTGATTAAAACTTTTATAATATCATCTATATCTATTAAATTTGGGCACTCGAGCTTCAACATGTCCGCATCACATCTCTCCTTTTCCTAATCCTTTTTTCATCTACTACTCACTCTCTTCTTCTCTAATTCACTCTGCCTCCATCTTTAATTCCCCTATCCTCATGACTTCCTTATTCCCCAATATGTTCTGACTCCCCATCCCGCTCTACAGATTCTATCCCCAAATACATATTCTATTAGGCTCTCCATTTCCTCCTCTATCACAGTTCCATATATCTGCCACCATAGCCATCAGACACCACGTCCACATCCTTGGATCCTCATATCGCATACTTCACCTAAATTTATATGGTTCCCTACCTACTATCCTCTACCTCTCCATCCCCAGCCACCTAAGTTTTTTCACCATGGGCTGATCTTCTCAACCTGCCCATTTCTATCTCTCTATCTATGTGACTTCACTCACCTTTATCCTACACTATACTAGAACCCACGAGTAACCCTAATTTAATTTCATCTGTTATGGTTTCCATGAATGAGAATATAATTTCAAAAATTATCCTTTGACTATTAGAACCTAAACTAAGACATGATTCTTCTTCAACAATTGTATCTTTGTCTCCCTAGATGGTCCAACGTCAATGTTTCCCTTCTTTAATTTGATGTTTTGAAATTTAACATTCATGGCATAAACTGTTCATCACCTTGTTTATTTTGATTTCTATTTCCCCCCATTTTTAATTAGATTTCTAGAAATCCCAATACTTGTGGGTCTTTGCCTATAGTATCCCTCAAAGGATCCAATTCAACATTTATATCTATTTAGTGAATCTAATTCCCAAAAAATCTATACTATCCGTGTGGACTACTACGGTAAGTCCTCTTCTATTAATGAAACTTTTCACTAATTCAATTTCATCTAAATAAGTTAATCTAAAAATCTAATTTCAATCCTTCATCCATTTATATTTTTTTACGCTCAATTTCATCTATCAAATTTATTTTATAATTATTCCATATTGGTAAAATTTCACATTTAATCTATATCCTAGGGATTTCACTATTACTTTCCAAAAATTAATTTCCAATAAATCATTTGATTAATTACTTATTATTTAATTACTTAATAATAATATTTTTATAGGGTCGTTGAATTAATTCATGGAAATGCATTATTTTAAAATTGAAACATTAATACAACATTTTTGAGTCTCTCTTTCACATCATTGACATCATTTACTATTGCTACCATTTTTTCTTTTTAGATTTTATAAAATTAAAATAATTTTATCATATTGAATAAATAAATATTTGGACTGAAGTTATTTGAAATATGTTACATCATTTTTATATACATGTAACCTCTCATCAAGTAGAAGTTAAAAAATGTTTATTAATTGTACTTTTTCCTTTTGAGGATTTCATTAACATTCGACAATATTTCAAAATAATATATATATTTTTAAACTTCTTCAAGATATCATCAAATTATCATGATAGAATTTATATTTAATTATTTTTCAATGTAGGAGTAGTATATAATGAATTTTAATGTATAGGTTTAATTTAGTTCCAATCAATTTACTAATTTTGGAGAGTAGCATCATTTTAGCATATTGTTTACTATATACACATGATCTCATCTTTTTTTACATGATTTTTAATGCCTCATTTTTATTTGACGATTTTTCCCTACCCTCTATGAAATTTAATTCTCTATTAGTTTGAACCATTGAAAAATTATTGAAGTTTAACATATGTAAAAAATCTCATCTTTTTACATGATTTTGAATGCTTCATTTGAATTTGATGATTTGTATCCCCACCCACAATGAAATTTGATTCTCTATTAGATTGACCCATTGAAAAATTATTGATGTTAGTGTGTATTATAAAATCTCTATTTTATATCTTTTAATTTAACATGTCAATGAACTTAAATTTGAAATCATTCTTCCCAAAAAGGGAAATGTCCTCAAATTGTACTTTTTATTGATGTTTTACACTATTTTACTATTTCATTTTTCTTTTGATATGTTCACCATCATTATATATTTTTTAATGAGAGATTATTTATTCAAATATTCTATCAAAATAGGTTATTTGTACCACCACATGAAGGTTAGTTTTGATTTATTTTCATTTTCATATTAATAATTATGATTCTGTTATACTTTTGTTTTTTTAATTTATTTATTCGTGTTTCCATTAATCTTTCGAATTTACAATAAAAATTTATTTTTTTATATTATTCATGTATAAAAAAAAATTATTAATTCATGCTTCTCTAGAGACTTAGGAAGTAATTCCAGAAAATTTCTAGAGATTTGTGGGTACTATTATAGTCTAATTATTTGCATTATCAATTTTTTATCAGGAAAAAGAGTTTTTAGGTAATTATTCAAACTCTGATTTAGGTATTTTTTTATTTTTCAGTATTTTTAATATTTTTATTTTAAATTCATGTTTTATATTTCAAAATATATGTAATATTCATTCTCAGTTTGAATCTATATAGTTTTTATGAATCTTTTTATTTTTAAGAGTAAATAATTATATTCTGTATGTATTATTTATTTTTTATTTAAATATATCAATATGAATGTGAATTATTTACATTAAAAAATATGATTCTTTAAAAAAGAATTTCACATGTATAGTATCATGTGAATGCATGGGAAACAACTAGATTTGGTTAAAGAAAACACAAAAATGTCACACACATTTTTTAAAAACTATAATATTTTTTACATAGGTATTACAAGAGGACATGTTTGATTAAAAAATTATATTGAAATATAAAATATTTATCTTCATCATGGTTATTTATTTATATTTTTTGCTAAATAAATAATTAATTTAAATTCTTACAGAACACTGATGTAAAAATTATTCAATTAATTGAAAAATCAAATATATATTTGTTGCTTAGGAGATTAATGGAAAAATAAAATAAATCATATTAAAAATATTATAAGTGTTTTATTTTTTATAATTAATGTGATTGATAAATTTTCAATATTAACATGACATGTTAGGGATATATTATTTTTTTTTGAAATTTTCCTTGTTGTCTTGATGTTATAAAAATCATAGTGAGTTGTTCTAAAAATTGACATTAATGATATATTAAAATAAATAATATTTTATTAAATGATATAAAATTGATGAAAATCATAGAGTTAGAAAAGTGATAAGTATATTATTCAAACTATAATCTATGTTACATTTATTGATTGTTTTTCCATTTATATTAACTATATTGACCCTCAAATAATTAGAATATTTGTGGTCATAGAAAATTCGAAAGGGGTTAATGATGGATTAAAACTAAATAATAAAGTTAAAATAATTTCAAAACATGTATATTTTTTATTTTATAATATCATTTCGTCACATAAACATCTTATATTTGAAATAATTCAGTTTGGCGGTATTTTAAATTGATAATTAATTAATATTAATTTAATATTTTGAGGAATTTTGAGAAATCTCCTCCCCTCACTTATAAAATGGAACCACTTCTTCTAAGTACATCACACATAAAAATATATTTTTTGGGAAATAACTACCCAATTCTATTCCTATAATCCCTAACCTCATTATATATATATCATTTTTAGGCATAATTACAACCTAAGAGGTCCTAAGGTGTTTATCAAAGGAGACATTCCAAAGAAGAAGTATAATTTTTAACATCATGTTTTAGTTTATTTTTATTATTACACTAGCTCGAAATATTCTTTATCCATTATAAAAAATAAAAAATATCCTCCTTATACTTATATGTTATTATGTTAATGTAATAACTTATATACATCTGCAACCTACACTAAATAGGAAAGGAATGCATCGTTCATGTGTATGATAAAATACATGCTCGCGATCCAATGTAATTATATTTCCATCAACGTACCTAAATACTAGTTATAATGACACAATTAATGTTTATATATGATATTAAAGAATTATTTATCATTATAGAAATATAGTATAACTTTTACTTTCTTACTGTTTTCATTCACTGAAAAACAATAACTCCATTCATGCAAATGTGTCGACCACCACCTCCACAAAGTGGCACAATTCGTTTTTCACCATTACACCACATGGATAATACATATATAAGTATATTTAAAAAAATAATATGATATATTTTATATTAATATCTTTATGTAAATATAAAATAATACTTACATTTTTTCTGAAAAATGATCATTGAAAAATGGAAATTTTACCCATGTATGTGTTAGATCTATCATATCTATGATTGTGACGTAGTTTATGTTTCATAATAATATTTAATGGTTGTATTTAAAATTATAATTTTATAAATTAAGTGAAAATTATTCATTATTATTATTCTATATGTTATGTAATAACTACATATTGGTCCAGAGTAAACGAACTGTAGTCATTTTGGAATTGAGTATTAAATATCATCAAAACGTCTAACATAAACTTATGTGAATAGGTAATTGTATATATCGTAGTAATAAGTGATATAAAAGGAATAATAAACTCAAAAAAGGTTCCGAATAAAATAAATAATTAACCTATGTTAATTATTAAGGAATATATAAAAAATACGTGATGAGTCAAACACAGTGTAAGATACATTATTTTAAAAATTATCTGTTAAAGTTTCCCTATAAAATAACCTTTTTGTAAATATCCAAATTTTCAAAGAATGTTTTAAATACTATTTTTTCATATTATTATATTATTTATGAAGTAATTTTTACCAATGTTTATATTTTTACAAATTGGTTTGAAATGAATCTTCTAATCATTTTTCGAATGAGGTACTTTTTAACCATTAATCAACAATGTGAAAGGAATGATTTTTTAACTTATAAAATATGAATGGATTTTAAAACAATCATAAATTTTATTTTATTTGAAGTATACTTTATATGTTTAAAAGGTTATTTTTAAAGGGAATTCTTTTCATTTTTTTAAAAAAATAATTGATTTAAAATTAGAAAGGTTATTTTCCACAAGAAATGTAGAACCCCTAGTTTTTGTTATGTAAAACATTGTGATTTTTATGTTTATAATGTTTGTCGGTGATTTAATGAATATTTATTGAACTTTCAACTTTTGGGTAAAAATAGGATGCACACGGGCTACACATGGTTTGTCTAAATAGTGTAGAAATCCAAGAAGAAATAGTACGCAGTAGTAGTTTTAAGGTAGTAGAGTCTGCATGGTGTGCATACATATTAGGAGAACAAGCAAGTAGGACATGATATTTTTTCCATAAGGTAGTATCTAATTCATGATTAATGCACAATTTGTCAAACTGTGTGAATTAACCGTGCGCCGAGTTAAAGATAGAACCTAAAAAATATAATCTCACTTATTTTGCATATAACTACCTTGTTTTATCTTCTTGGTGACCCTAAAGTAGGATTATTCTCCATTTAAGGTAGGAGAAACTATAACAAGAAATTTTGAATCAATACAGATCCATATCTTGTCCTTTTCAAGCTCGACTCTTACGACAAGTGACGTTCTTCACTATTCATGTCACATTTTCATCGATATACTTATCCTCTCCTCTCTATTTCTACGATATACACACATTGTGGGTTGATAAAACACTTTGGATGCCAATATATTATGATATTGGTTCTTTATCATGATAGGAGAAGATATCTAAGGCGGTTTGTGGAAAATTTACCAGGTTTTCTTGAGCGTTCATCGTCATTTTTCAGTTTTTTCCAAACATTAGAAGTAGGTGGATTCACTCTCTACTCCATATAAAAAAATAAATGTAATGATTTAAAATTTATATTACTATGTTAAATTTATTGTTAATTGGATATTTTAGAATGTTTAAAAGCCATATTTACTAACAGTTTGAATAATTGTGGAAATCTAGAAAATTATTATTCTTGAAAGGTTCTTTGATTCTTGATATTAAAACATGGATATTTAAATGGGGATTTTTTTTCCTAGAAATATATTATTTGGATTTGAGTAAATTATTTTCAATAAAATTTATGGTTTTATTGAAATGGAATGGGTGTTTTTAATTGGTTTTTTAATGGTTTTCAATAAAAGAACAAATTTATTGAAATAGTTTGAAATGGTATTGGCATAATAGTGGCAGGTGTTTATATTGAATTAATAAGGATTAGTAGAAATATGAACTTGTTCTTAGTAAAAAAGGGTTAATGGAACATGAGATATAATTACCTTTTTATGACTTGGTATATCAATGAGAAAATTCTCATTATTACGGAGCTGTTATAATGAGGCATGCATGGTTGAATGTATGAATAAGTGGAATGGAATGGTTATGCGAAAACCTTAATGAGAAATCATTTTAAAGCCATATTTAGTTGTTTTTCTAGAAATATTACTTGTTGGGAAAATTGGTTTAAATATAAATTTTTTATGTTTATTTATAAATGGTTTTGTAACTACTTTATAAAAAGTTATAATCTGTTTTATGAAATCATTTTATATAATGTGTTCTTTATTAATGTCAGTAAATTTTCTATCATAGTGGCAGGAGTTGGAAAGTCCTTGGGGAAATCTTACTGAGTTTTATTCTCACACCTTCATTGAAACATTGGATATTTTGAAGATGCTATCTTCTGAGACAATGGAAATGGTAAAGTATCACACGTATTTGGAACCGCTTCAAGATACATGGGTTGTTTGGTGATGTTGGAGCATAGAGCTTGTGGAGACTGGATTATTTTGGTTGTCTTGGAGTTCTTATAGTAAAATTACACTATTTACTTTTATAGTTTTGTTTTATTCTCATATAGTACACTTTGGTGTGGTTTTTTTATTAAGATGATAGTTGAGTTTCCCTTTTTTATCATGCATTATATAATGGTTGGTTGGTTAGTGGTTTATTTCTAAATGAGTAAATCATGTCCCACTTCATTTGAAATTCATAAGCATTTATTTCTAGCCTTTGGAATCTTGGGGATTTCCCTTAAGGCCTAGTAATGATTCATTGTATCGTCAAGCCAATTGAAATAAGTGGGTCATTATAAATGGTATCAGTTTATTAGTCTATTTTTTGAGATAAGTGGTATAATATTGTTTCATCCTTTGCGGAACAAGTATTCATCAGATTCCTTGGTCTTGGAGTTGAAATTGGTAATTTTCTATTCATTGGGATGTGATCATAGAAAAGAGTAATATTTTCAGAACATGATATATAGAGCATAAGAAGGCGTAGGTAACCTTTTTGTTGAACATCATGTTACTAGAGTGTTGGGTACATACGTTTTTTTGGAGAAACTTATAAGATCTTGGAATATCATTTTCATGAGTTTAGCCAATGAGACAAGTGTGAGATGTAGTAGATGAATGAATTCCCACTAGGGCTACAAATTTCATTTAGGAGTAATGATTTATGATATTGTACAAAGGTGTAAATTTTTGAAAAATGCAGAAATAATTTTCAAATGAAATATATTGAAAAGGGAATGGTTGGTGTATTCTGAAAATGGATTGATTTTTAAACGAAAGAATGGAATTTTTCAAAAATGTTTGAATGATAATTTTTTTTGAAAAACAATGTGGTGATAGTTGATGTGAACGAATCTGAAATTCTAAGCCATTAGTCTCTAGAGAGTGAGACATACAGAGTTTTTTGTTTTATTCAAAAATAACACACAATAGGCATCATAGAAACCAATCCGAAGAAGTCGGGTGAACATGGTCGCACTGGAGACACAGGTGAACCAAGATCTAGTTTTGAGTATCATTTAAGAATTTCAAACTGTAGATATAGGTATCCAAAGGGATTAGCCAAGGAATGCAGATCATTTCATCTAGATCCTGAAGCATAATCCACCCATCATCCAGGGTGATTCTACACCAAAAAAGGTAGAGGTGTGACTGAATAAGATGAATCATATCTTCGATTTCACTAGAACACCATGAGATATTAAAGTCAAAATGGTGACTCATATGCTCTAGGATATTACATGTCGGTGGTAGGATCTAGTGGTACAAGATAAACTGAATTAAGGCTTTATTTGAGAGGAATTTGATGAATTTTTTAACCAATAATTCCATCCTCACACATTTAGGATCCATAAAATGATAAATTTCTTTATAATAAAGTAGAAAAATAACTATTTCAAGAATATGAAGATAAATTCATGTATATAGTTCACCTTTCACTAGAATTTACAGATAGTGTGTCCTTGAAGGGACGAATTATCAAATCAGGGCTATGCCAAGATATATTCTTATAGATTATAATGCTCAATATTAGGAATTATATAAAGATAGTGAAAAAAGTGACATTGGATAAATGTGATATCTTAGGATCTGTGGGAGGAGGAAGTATAATGATACCTACGAGAAATAGTGGCATCTCTAATGCATGGATCAAGAGAAATAGGGACACTTATTTCCAAGGTGGGAGAATGATGGAGAATCAGACGAATGGATCAGTTAACCTTTATCCATGACCAAAGAGCCACGAAAATTGTTTCTATTATGGTTCCTTCGACCACATGAAGTGAGAGTGTAAATCACCACCTAGATCATTCTATAATTGAAAAAATATGGGACATCTTAAGCGATATTTTCACAGTGTTCTATAGTCTGATACTCAAGAAACTTCTCAAGAATCATAAGCATCATATACTTCAATAGGGAGAGGCTATAAGAATCAGACTCATCAATAGAGTAGAGATAGCCATGGAGATTATCAGAACACCATTACTCCTTAGTAAGGGAAACCTCAGTAAGGAATCAAAGAGCAGAGTATAGCGATAAAACAATACTATGGAGATGAGAAGATGATTTTAGATGATCAGGATGGGATATCTATAGTAAGAGGTACAATTTTATTGAATTCTACCCTAATGAAAGTGTCATTTGATACTGGTGCATCAAATTACTTCATTTTTTCTTATGTTTTTTATTTTCTATGTTTAAAACTTGATTTGATGCCTTCCATGATTAAACATGAAACTCCTCTCGGTGAAAGATAATGTTGAGCCTCTATGTGTAGAGAATGTTCTATAACTGTTGATGGTGTTGAGAAGAAATGGGACATCTCAGTGTTAGATATAGATTCATTTAAATTAATCACAAGTATAGATTGGTTGAAAACATTTGAGTCTCACAACAACTGTTATAGAAGAATGGTTAGTTTCCCAACTCAGGAAGACATCATGCATTTCTTCAAAGGAAAAAGGGTTGTAAAGATAGGTGCAGTGGGTTTGTTGGAACAAATAGTGGGAATGATCTTCTACCAGTTGGTGGTGTTGACTTTAGCATTAATGGAAGAAATTGAGGATATAATTTTTCCAAAAGTTGTTAATCAATTTTCATATGTCCTTCCAAAGAAAATACCATGTTTACCAACCATAAGGAAAGTAGATTTTATGATTGATATCCTCCCAGGTAAAAATCACATTTCACTTCCATCTTATCGAATGGAACCAACCAAGTTAAGGGTGATGAAAGTGAAGTTGGAAGAGCTGGAAAGCAAAGGTTTCATTTAGACAAGAACATCTCTATGGGAAGTACTGGTCTTGTTCATAAAGAAATAATATGAGACTCTAAGGTTGTGTGTATGTTATCTTAAACATAACTAAGTTATGATTGAGAATTGGTATCCACATCCATTCATTGATGATCTTTTTGATCAATTTAGGGGAGCCCGGTGGTTCATTAAAATTGAATTGAGATAGGGATATCCCAAATTGGGAGATCAAAAGGAAGATATTCTGAAGAAAAAATTAAGAAGTAGATATTGCCATTATGAATATATAGTTATGCATTTTGGTCTTACGAATGCACCAGAGGTCATTATGGAATTGATGAATCATATATTTCAGAGATATATAGAATTTTTTGTAGTGTTTCTGGATGATATATTAGTGTATTCAAGGAAAAAGGTTGATCAAGTGAAACACTTGATGATTTTGTTAGAAATATTGAGAAATCATCATTTGAATTCCAAATTATCAAAGTGTGATTTTTGGATACAATAGGATCATTTTATCGACCATGTAATTTTGGAAAATGGTGTTTTTTTGGATTAAGATATGATATAATATATTTTCTATTGGAAACTATCAAATAATGTCTTTGAGATACAAATTTTTCTTGGTGTAGCTAGTTATTATCAATGTTTTGTGGATTACATCTCATGACTAGATTTTCCAATGAAATATTTGACAAAGAAGAATGTTCTATTTCATGGAGTGAGGAATTAGAAAATTCTTCTCAAGAGTTGAAAGTTCATCTTACAATAGCACCTATCTCGATTTTTCTAGAATCAGGATAAGAATACATGGTGTATTCTAAAGCTACGAGATTTGGGTTAGAAGTTTTTCTCATGCAAGGATACCATTTCATTGCCTATGGTTCAAGGTATTTGAGATCTCATGAGAAGAATTACCCATAACCTGATTTTGAGTTATTTGTGGTCATCCAGGATTTGAATATTTAGCATCATTATCACTTTGGTGATACATCTAATGTGTTTATGGATCATATGAGCATAATACACAGGTTATCAAAACAATATTTGAATCTAAGTCAATGGTGATAGATAGAATATCTTCATATTTTGACTTCGACTTAATGTATAAACCAAGAAAAGGTAATTCAGTGGTCGATGCATTAAGTTGGAAGTCATATTCATAGCTAGAAAAAAGAATATTTAGATTAAGGGTTGTTGACTTCGGTCGATGCCGACATGCATGTGGAATATGAAGACCAAGGAGGTTTTTTTTCAGTCTCTATGGTTCTTGATTTGGAAAATATAGTCATTGAATCACAATCATCCAAAGATGAATTCCTAGTAATATATTAAAAACTCAATAGTGGGGAGCCCATTGAAGGTTGGAAACTTGATGGGAATTCGTTTTTTTGGTTCAATGATTAAATGGTTGTACCTATGTCATGTCAGGAGAAACATCTTCATGCCTTCCACCATTCGAGATTGGCTGTACATCCAGGTATAGAAAATATGTATAATGTAATGATCCGAAATTTTGAATAATATTTTGTTTCATAAAAATGTATGTTTTACTATGTCATAATCAGTAAAACTATATAAGTTTAATTGAAATGTAACCATTGTGTTTAAACATGGAAATAATAATGATTTATTTATTTTATAATTATTGTTTGTAAATCCAAATGATAATGGATAATTAATGTGGAAATAAGAGTTGATGGCCTAATCCAATAGACTTGGGCAATACGAAGCCCATTTTTTGGAGCTTGAGGAGGAGGTAGTGTAACTGGTATTTTCCCTTTACTAATCCCAATATTATCTTCAATATGTTAAGAATGAAAAAAAATTCCTATGAGAGAAGTTCAAATTATAGTAATCACCACTTGAGAAAAATGTTTTATCCTCCCCAAAAATCTATCACCATTTCACACCTTACTCTTAGGTCCTATGCATGTATTATAAGGGGTTATGTAATGAGGTGTTAGTTACTTTTTGTAATCTGTTTGTATAAATAAAATTGTTATTTCTTATTATGGTAAAATAATAACCATTTTTGAATTTCAAATGTAAAAATTAATCCAGCATGAATATTTAGTGTTTTTCTAAGAAGATTCATATTATTGATGAACATTGAAAAAAAGAGGATTTTTTTAGAAAAATTATACTTTAAATAATTGATTCTGTGAAATGATTTATGAAAAATGGACTTATACGATTGTGATTAGTAAAACAATTATAGTATAATAAGATCAATATAATTCTAGGTGAATAATAACTTATGAATTGCAATATATCCATTATAAATAGTAATATTCCCAATGGAATTTTAACCTCAGCTATGGAAGTATAAATGTAATTTTGGAATCCTGAATGGGAATGTGATATAATAGTATATATAAATAATTGTTTTAGAAATTATTAGTTAAGTATTAGTATTTTTTTTGAGAAAATAGTGATTTTACATAAAAATTAAAATTCCCATATTTAGAAAATTATTTCCATAAAATTTAGTACATTTTTGAATTCAGAACATCAATATTAGGCTAGATTGAATTTGTGAGAATTTTATAAAATGTTTTGTTTTATGGTGAAAAGTAGAAACATAGTTTTGGAGTTTTTAGTGTGTTTTATGACATCATAATGATGTAATATGTAATTTAAAATTATTGTCGACTCATGTGGATTAAAATATTATATGAGGTGTCCTAAGTGGCCAACACCATTTGAAAATACCATGGGAATGCCCATGGTCTTGCAAAAACCACCGATGTGGTGCCCTAAAAAATTAATTGAAAACTCCCTCTCTTTTACTGTAAATACCAAGTCATTCCTTATTTTTTAATCATTAAAAATTTATAATACACAAATTAATGCTAGTTATATTACCCAAGGATTCATCCCAAGGGGTACTCCAGCCCTCAAGGTCCCGATCATAGAGTTTTAGATGTAACTTTTCAAGGTAAAGAAATTCTGAACTTATCTTTTCCTTTCATGATATCTTTTATGTGGTATGTATTTCAAATTTTCATACCATGTTCTTATATCCATTTTATTATGTGTCTATACTATAATATGTGTCTTTTATAAATGGTTGACCCCAATCACCTATCTTTTTAATATTTTATAAAACCATGTTTCGTAGCCTTTATGCTGCAGAATTTTCGTCTCAAAAAGCCCTCTATTTTTCTCAATAAATTCAATTATTTTATTTATCTGAATACCCAAACCTAATTAATTTCTCTATTTATTCATAAATACATAAAAATGATATATTTTATTCAATAATTTACACACATAAAACCCTCATTACCTTTATGTGGGTTATAAATGACCTTATGATCATGTTTTTTAAACACTTTTTAAAATCTCAGGATTTTAATATGAAACCCATTTATTTTATTATCTTAGGGATATTTATAATATGTTTTAATATTATAAATCTGGACTAGATGAATACAATGACATATTATGGGTGTTACCTGATAACACTGTCACACAATGGGTAAATAAATTAATATCTATAAATGACAAGTTTTATAATACCTTGGTGAATAACCTGGGTAATTTTTATGACACCTTGGGGATGGACCTTGGTGATAGTCTTATGAATGTCTAAATTAAATTTTTTAGCCAAATTTTCTAGTGACGTGTAAAGTTATTATTATTATATTCCTCTTTATCATCCCATTATGATATTCCACTTGTTCTTATTGATATCTCTCAAGTTCACATGTAAAATGGTTCAATTTTTTTTACTTACTGGGCCTTATGCTCACCCTTTACATTCATCTATGTCCCCAGGTTATGATTTGGAGTAATTTTACTTAGGATGAAAAAATTAAGAATCCTTTCAAGTGGATTAGAATAATTTTATATATATTAATTTATTATTTACCTTATTTCCAAGACACTAATCTTTAAGGATCCTCTGTTTTTAAAATGTAATGTAAAGTTATATAATAAAAAGGTGGGATTCCATAGCTGGTACCAAATGATAGTTCATTTATTTGGGGAAATTAGGATCTGAAAACTTCAGGAAGAACATATAGAAAAGTTTAAATATGGGAAATATTTATGGTATTTCGATGAAATAATAAGTAAGTGGTTCCGAATAAATCCCTCTCCGGATATGAACAAGTGGATGTGGATCTAACACAGATGTATCTATAGGTAAAACCAAAAAAACTACTTTGAGATAAACTCAAATGGAACTGGTGCATTAAAATGGGCCTTGATGCACTCCTGGTTTGAACTCTTGGGGGATATGTTTGGTTAATCACAAGAATTTTATAGATCATTATGAAGGATTTATAGATAAATGTAATTGTTGTTTTAGAATGATGTATTAAGGAATAAAAATACTTTACATTTAGTAGATTCCTAAATTAAACAAGTTTCTCACTATGGTTTTATTATTTTCGAAAATGGTAGACAATAACATGAACCATTCAAAAGGTGACCATAACGGACCATTCACTGATGACCATCTAATAGAAGATAGAATGGAAAATTTAACAAGAATGATGAAACAAATGATGAAAGTTATGGGAAATAACATGAATCAAGATGAGATTCCGACTCCACCATGAAGGGAACATATTTCTATTGAGTACTTTATACGTCAAAGACCACCAAAATTCAGTGGATCTATTGACCCATTGATTGCTAAAAAGTTGATCAACTGGATTGAAAATATATTTTCTATACTCCATTATTTAGAAAATGAGAAGGCCACCAAAGCTGTTTACTTCTTATATGGAGATGCAGATCACTGGTGGGAATTGTTTAAACAAATGATTCCAAGAGTGGATATTTAATCTTCTGAGTTGTAAGAGTTCAGTGGTATATTATTTAATAAGTATTTCCCTCATTTGATGAGAGAAAAAAATGGAGAAGTAATTTCTTGAGCTGAAGCAAAAGGAGAATGAATATATTAGATGAACTTCACATGGATTTCTTGTTACACCTCTATATTTTCATGGATCACAATGGAAAGGTTGATATATTCTTTGGTGGACTAAGACATCATATGCAGAAGAATCTAGCCAACTGAGACTATGATAGCTCTAAAGAGATCATACAGAGTGCTATGAAAATAAAATTGGAGTTTGGTGAGACATAGTGGTCTCATAAATCCAATGAAAAGAAGAGATCAATGGAGACAATTTGGGGGGGGGGATTTGATCAGGGAAGAGTCCACATGTAATAAATGTGGGAAGAAGCATTCAGGGAACTACCTGCTCGGGAGCAATAAGGGATACAAGTGTGGAAGAGATGGCCATATTACGCTTAATTTTTGTACTGAGTTGAATCCTAAACTTCCCAATACTAATGATAAAGGGAATATGGTTCAAGATATACAATAATTCCAATGATTCAAGTGTGGAATGCTTGGGAACTTTTCCCATAACTATCTAAATTTGAGGGTAGTGGAGGGGAATCACCATCAACCTCATGAAAGGACAAGGGAGAAAGGTCATGCTTTTTCTATAAAACTAGGTGATGATGAACTCCAAATGATGTGGTTGTAGGTCCTATTTTTATTCTTTCAATTTTAGAAAGTACTTTGTTTCATTATGGTTCAACACATTCCTTTATTTCATCCATGTTTAAAATGAATTTACAATCAACCATTGAATTTTGAAATATAGGGTTATCATTAAAGACTCATAGTGTAATTATCCATACATCATCAGTGTTTATATTATATAGTATTTAATTTAGTGAGAAATATCTTATCACAAATATAGTAGTCATTCCTATGTTGGAATTCAATATTATACTAGGAATATAATGGATCTCAATGTATAACACTAAGATAAATTATAGAAGAAAGGAAATCTCAGTTGTATTGAATGGGAAATCTATAATTATCTTTTAAGGATATATTCTTGAACAGAGATTTGTCTAGAAGCACCACCTATAGCCTTATTTATGGAGTTGATCGATGAGGGTAAAGAATGAAATGATAGTGTAAGGATATAAAAGGTCCACATTGTCCATGAATACATTGACGTTTTTACTAAGGAGTTACCCTAACCTTCCCCAGAAAGAGTGGAAGAGTTATATATTGAACTCATACTTGGATCTCATTCGATATCAATAACCCCATATAGGATGGAAAATGTGGATATGGATGAATTAAAGAAACAAATCCAAGATCTTTTGGAGAAAGAGTTTATCCAACTGAGTGTGTCTCCTTGGGGAGAACCTCTACTCTTTTGGAAGAATAAGGACACATCAATGTTTATATGCATGGTTTATAGAGAATTGAACGAGATCACAATGAAGAACTAATACCCTATTCTTAGAATTGATGAATTGTTTGACAAGATTTATGGGGATCAACTCTTCTCCATGATTGATCTTAGATCTGGTTATCACGAACTGAGGGTGATGAAAGAAGATATTCCCAAAACTTCCTTCTGATCAAGGTATAAGAATTCTGAGTTTGTTGTTATGCCCTTCAGCATGACTAATTCTCCTTCTATTTTTTGTATTTGAAGAATAGAGTCATTAAGGACTACCATTATAATTTTTTGTAAGATTTTATTGATGATATTCTGATATATTTCAAATGTCGCGAGGAGCTTGACAATCATCTAAGGGTTATTTTGAAAACTCTATGGATGGAAAGGCTTTTTGGAATGTTCAGAAAATTTGAAATTTGGTTACAACAAGTTTCTTCCTTGGGGAACATTGTAACCAATGACGTAATCACATTTTACCCTAAAAAGATAAAGGTTATGGAGGAGTGCCCTTAACCTACAAAAATAACTAATCTTTATCGTTTCCTTGGATTAGCGGGATATTATAGGAGGTTTGTAATAAAATTTTCACGATTTTCTAAACCATTAACAAAGTTTACATGAAAAAGGGGTAAAGTTCATCTGAAGAAAGAAGTGTGAGGAATGTTTCCAAGAGTTGAAGAAGAGATTTTTTACTGCACACATGTTAACTCTACCATAAATTGGTGAAGGATTTGTTATTTTTAGTGATACATCTTTAAAAAGGATTGGGGGTGTCCTCATGAAAAATGACAATGTTATTACTGATGAATCTCGATAGATATGCCTCATGAGTAAAACTATCCTACACATGATCATGTCTGGACTATAGTTGTTTTTGATATTAAGATATGGTGGCACTATCTTTACGAGGAGATGTGTGATATATACACATACCATCAATGTTTGAAATACATTTTAACACAAAAGGAATTGAACATGAGACAAAAGAGATGGTTGGAACATCTTAAAATACATTGATTGTTCAATTAATTATCTTCCCAAAAGATCAAACAAACTTTCCAATGCATTAAGTGGGAAAGATCCTGTTTTTATTCCCATAATGACGTTTCAACGAGATCCCCTAATCAAAGTCCTAGTAAAATCGGAAAACGGAATTATAATGTAAGGGAAATCATCAAGCCTATCCCAAATGATTTCTCAACCGTCATTACTAGGGAATATCAAGAAAGATAAAAAAGAAGATCATTGTTATAGAAGATGTTTGAGGCTGTGAAGGATGGAAAGTTTCCTGAGTACAATACTGATGAAGAAGGTGTACTAAAATTTTATACAAGACTATGTGTTCCATCTATTCCAGAAATAAAGAAGTAGTTGATGGAGGAAGCTCATACATATAAATTCTCTATACATCTTGGAAGCACAAGAATATATGATGACCTTCGTGATTATAATTGGTGGTGTTATACGAAAAGAGAGATTGCTGAATACAGTAAAAGCTTCCAGGAATTTCAGCAAGTGAATGCAGAACACAACTTCTTAAATGGATATTACAACCACTACCTATACTAGCATGGATGTTGAACAATATCACTATAGACATTAACACTGGTCTTCCGAGAGCTTCCAAATAAAATAATGAAATTTGGGTTATAATAAAACATCTCACAAAGACTTTTCATTTTAACTCTATTTAAGAAGATTTATCTCTTGATCAAATTTCTAGGATTTATGTGTAGAAAGTGGTAAGGCTGCATGGAGTTCCACTTTTAATTTAATCTGATCATAATCCAAGGATCACATAAAAATTATGGAGAAGTCATCAACATGTTCTATGTAGAAAATTAAATTTCAGTATGGCCAACCATCCCCAAACTAATTTCCAATCTGAAAAGACAATTCAGACACTTGAGAAAATGCTAAGATCATGCTCAATGGAATTTAAAGGTGGATGGGAACCCTATGAAGATCAATATGGGAAGTTATGTAGAACTCATACTTTTCTGGATGAAGGTGGTGATAGAAAGCTACATTGGCCTAATAATTTGTAAGAGATGACTGAAAAGGTTCATTCTATCCAACAACACATAATATTTTCACAAAGTTGATAGAACAGTTATGATGAAAACCATTAAAGGGACTTCAGGTTTGTGGTAGGTGACAAATTCTTCCTTTTAATTTTAACTTGGAAGAGAGTTATGTGCTTTGGTAAGAAAGGGATGCTTAGCTCTATGTACATTGGCCCCTATGAGATCCTTGATCGTGTAAGAGTAGTGACCTATTAGCTTTCACTTCCTCCAAATATAGCACAAGTTCATGATGTATTCCATGTATCACTCTTGAGTAAGTATATACCAGAACCTTCATACATACTAAATAATGATGTGGCGCTTCTAGAACATGACCTCTCATATGAGCAGTATACGGTGGAGATCTTGTATTGAATATACCAGGTTCTACACAACAAGAATAACCACCTTGTTAAAGTGTTTTGGGGGAACTCCAAATATAAAGAATCCACATGGGAACCAGAGGAGACTATGATGAATTAGTACCTGAAACGTTTCTCTTCTAGGGGTATGAGTTGAAATATTGTGGATGAAATTTCTTAAGGGGGGAATAATGTAATGACATGAGCATTTTAATAGTATTTTTTTCTTGAAAATGTATATTTTTCTATGTCATAATAAATAAAACTATGAAATTATAATTGAAATGTAACCATTCAGTTTTGAAATTTATATGACTGTTGGTTAATATGACCATTGGAAATAATATTAATTTTTAAATCTATAATTATTGGTTATAAATAGAAATGATAATTGATAATTAATGCAAAAAAAATATATGAAGGCCCAATCTAATATACTCGGGCAATATGAAGCCCATTTTTTGGATCTTGGGATGAAGTTAACATCATTGGTATTTGATCTGGACTAAACCCAATATAAGCTTCATCGTGTTAAGCTTGAACAAAATCTCCTACGAGAGAAGTTCAAGTTGGTATAAATCACCACTTGGGAAATGTTGTCTAAGCCACCCCAAGATTCAATCACCATTTTACACCTTAATATTAGGCCTTAGGAAGGTGTTATAAAGGGTTATGTAATGAGGTCTTAGTTAATTTGTGTAATCTATTTTTATAAATGAAATATTTATTTATTGTCATGGTAAAATAATCATCATTTTTGAATTTCAAATGTCAAAATTAATATAGTATGAATATTATTATTTTTATAAGATGTTTCATATTGTTGAAAAATATTGATAAAAGAGAATTTTGAAATGTGTTTTACACTTTAAATAATTGATACTATGAAATTATTTTTGAAAAACGGACATATACGATTCTGAAAAGTAAGAAATCTAGAGTCCGATAAGATCAATTTAATTCTTGGGGAATAATAACATATGAATAGTAATATTACCCTTATGAATATAAATATGGTAAATAGAATAGTATCATCATCTAAGGAAGTATAAATTTAATTTATGAATCTTGAATGGTTATTTCAGGTAACAGTATAAGTAAATAACTCTTCTAAAAATTATTAGTTAAGTATTAGTGTTTTTTCTAGTAAATAGTGATTTTATTTAAAAAATAAACTTTTAATATTTAGAAAATTATTTTCATAAAATGGATTTCATTTTTGAATTCATAACATTGATATCAGGTTAGAATGAATTTATGATATTTTTATAAAATATTTTATTTTTCAGTGAATAGTAAAAAATATTGTTTTTGAGTTTTAGGTGTGTTTATGACAACATAATGTTATAATATGAAATTTAAAATTATTAATGACTTAGGTGAATTTAAATATTATAATATGTGTCCCATATGGCCAAAAACATGGGAAAATACCATGGGAAAGCCCATGGTTTTGCAAATACCACCGATGTGGTGCCCTCGGAAATTAATTAAAAACTGCCTCTCTTTTACACTAAATTCCAAGCCATTCCTACGTTTCTAATCATTAAAAAATCATCCTATAAAATTTAATGCTAGTTATAACTCTTAAGGAGTCCCCCCAAGGTGTCTTCAAGCCTTCAAGGTCCCGATCACAGTGTTTTAAAAGTTACTCTTCAAGTTAAGGGAATTCTCAACTTATCTTTTCCTTCCATGTTATCTTTTATGTGGTATGTATTTCAAATTTCCATGAAATGTTTTTATTTCCATTTTATATGTCCCTATAATATATTTTTAGTATTTTATGAATTATTGAACCGTATAACCCCTCTTTTTAATGTTTTATAAAACCATGTTTCATACCTATTTTGTTTCATAATTTTTGTCTCCAAATATCTATCTTTTTATCAAGAAATTATCTTATTTTAATTATTTTAATAACCAAACATATTTCATATCTATTGTTATTAATTAATACATAAAAATTGTATATTATATTTTTGGAATTTACATACATAATACAATCATTCCCTTTAGGTGGGTTATAAATGACATAATGGTCATGTTTTAGGTCCTTTTAAAAACTTAACGATTTTGATATGAAACCCATTTATTTTATTCTATTTGGGTTATTTATGAAGTGTTTGATCATTATCTATGCTACTCACATGAAAATAAATACATATTAAGGTTTTACCTTGATAAATCTCTAATACATTTGGTAATGTAATTAATATCTAGAGAAGACAAGTTTTATGATACCATGGTGAATAACCATGGTAATTTTTATGACATATTAGGGATGCGCCTTGGTGATATGAATATAATTGTCTAAATTAATTGTTTTATCCACATTTTCAGGTTACTAATAATGTTATTATTATTTTGATATTCCTCTTTATCATGCCTTTATGATATTCCTCTTATTATTATTGATATCTCTCAAGTTCACATGTAAACTGTTTCACTTGTTTTTTTACTGGGCCTTCTACTCACCCTTTCCATTGATGAATTCCCCCATGTTATGAGTTTGAGAAATTTTACATAGAATGAACAAACGAATAATCCTTTCAAGTGTATTACAATTGTTTATATATCTTCATGTATTTTATATGTTTTTTCCAAGACACAAATATTTAAAGATCCTCTCTTTGTAAAATATAATGTACATTTATGTAATAAAATGGTGGGATTCCATATATAAGGAGTTAGAGGTGCAATTTTGGTGGAGGGGATGAAATAAAAAGTGTATCAGTTCATTTGAAATTTCATAACTTTTCAGCAAGTTAAGAAAGATTATCAATGACCAATGGGTATGCTGCAGTCATTAACAATCCTAGTGTTGAAATGGGTGCAGTTAGCAATGGATTTTGTTATAGATATCACAAGAATGATTCAGAGACACGATTCCATATAAGTGATATTGGATTGGCTTACCATGTTTTCCCATTTCATTCCTATTCATGAAACTCATTCAGTTGAGTTTTCATCCAAAATATATATCACAGAAGTGGCAAAGAAACATGGAATCCCTGTTTCAATACTCTCAGAAAGATATATGAGGTTCACTCCTCATTTCTATAAATCCTTACAGAAATCCCCTGGGACTCAGATGACTACGAGTATGGTGTATCATCCTCAAACAAATGGGAAATATGAAAGGATGGTTTATATGTTTTAAGACATGTTGTGGGCTTCTGTAATTGATTTTGGTGGATCATGGGACGAGCATATACCCTTAGTGGAGTTATTATATAATAATGCATACCAGGCCTCAATACATATTGATCCTTTTGATGCATTGAATGTGTGTCCTTGTCATTCTCCACTGTTTTGTGAGGAAATAGGTGAGACATCACTAGTTGGGAAACAAATTGTCCATGAAATGTTGGAGAATATTTAGTTGATCATAAAGGGGATGGAGATGGCTTAGAGTCATCAGAAATCATATGCAGATCATCGCCAAAGACCATTTTCGTTCACGGTGAGTGATCATATGTTCTTGAGGATCTATTCAAGGCTTCCACATCATCACTCTAGGATGTAGGGAATGTTATACCGTTTATATATTGGACCTTTTGAGATAATAGAATGGGTTAGATATGTGCAATATTAGTTTTCATTTCCACCATGGACCAGTTTGGTGCACAATGCGTTTCACATATTTAAGTTGAAAATGTGTCAACCCGATCCTAACCATGTGATAGATGGGATCACGTAGACCTAACGTCGAATGATTTGTTAGATCATATCTCAGTGCAGATTGTGGATCATCAAGAAAAAGTCTTTCATAGAAAAAGCGTCAGTCTGGTGAATGTTTTATGGAAACAAGGTCAGATTCAGGAAGACTAGGGAATGAGAGAAGAAAATGTAATAGTAATGGATGAAACTTGTTTAGGGTAGTGGTGGTTTTCTACTTTCCAGGGACGGAAAGACCAATGGTGGGGAAAAGGCAGTACCCCCAGTTTCTGATATATATCCCTTACATTGTGAATTTTATGTTTATAAAGTGTAAGTGTGAAGGATGTGAGAGTGGGAGAACATTTGATAAGTTTTGGGGGGACAAGGGGATGCACACTCACTACACATGGATTTTTTCAACTCTGTGGAAATCCTAGAAGAAACTGTGCACATTAATAGTTTTGAGATAGTAGTGTCATCACAAAGTGAACTCGGTTAGGGATACCATGCTAGGTGGTCATGCGAGGGATTCCATAAGGTAGTAGCTAATGCATGGTTACCTCATGGGTTTTCTAACCACGTGAACTAACCATGCACAAAGTAAAAGTTCGATAATAATAAAAATTAGATCTCACTTTTTTTCCATTAACACCATAATTTTGGCCCCTTGGAGCCACTAACTCTGGATTCGTCCCCATTTAAGGTAGGATAACCTATCCCATGTGAATTGGAATCAATCTTGAGCCCTCCATTGGCGTTTTGAAGCCTAACTCTTCCGGTAAGTGTCATTATTTACCATTATTATCATGTTTTCATAGATCTACATAAATATACTTCATCTATAATCTCAGTTTCTTAGAAATATTCCCATTATTGGTAGATCTATGATTTTGGATGCCAAATATGATGATATTTGTTCATTATCATGATAGTATAATAGATATAAGGTGGTTTCCTGGAGAATTGACTTTGATTTCTTGAGCATTCTTTGTCTGTCTTCTATTTTTTTCAAAAACATTCAAGGTAGGTGGCGTCACTCTAAACTCTAATTAGTACAAATAATTGTAATGATTTGAAATTGATATAATATTGTTAAATTTATTGTGAATTTAATTCTTGATAATTTTTGGAAACCCTCTTTAGTGGCATTTTAGAAAATTGATAAAATCTCCAAAATTAGTGTTCTTGAAAGGTGATTTGATTCTTGAATTTAAAATGTGGATTTAAAATGGGATTTATTTCAAGAATTATGGTATTTGGATTTTATTAATGTTTTTTAAAAACAAGGTATGGTATTATTAAAATGTAATAGGTATTTGGAATTGGACTGTTTAATTGTTTTCAATAAAAGAACAATTTTATCAAAATGGTTTCAAATGGGTTTGGCATAATAGTGGTGGGTGTTTATAGTAAATTTATGAAGATTGGTGGAAAATTCTTAATAACACATGGGATATAATTACCTTGTGATGACTTGGGATATCGATGGGGAATCACTCATGAGTATGGAATTGTCATAATGAGCCATGCATGGTTAAATAAGTGAATAAGTGGAATGGAATGGTTATGAAAAAACATTATTAAGAAATGGTTATGAAGACTTGTTTGGTTGTTTTTATGGAAATATAAATTTTTGGGAAAATTGGTTTAAATATAACTTATTTAATTTTGGTTATAAATGGTTTTTGAACATGGTTATATTTAGTTATAAACTATTTTGGGAAACCGTTTTATATAAATGTTTCTAACTTTTTAATCCTAGTTGCGTGAGTAGGGAAGTAATTGGGGGAATTGTACTGAGTTTTATAGTCACCCACACATTGGATCTTTAGTACTTTTGTAGATGCTATCATCTGAGACATGGGAAAAGGTAAATCATCACATGTATTTAGAACCACCACATGATACTTGGGTTTTTTTGGTGATGTTGGAGAATTATATTTAGAGAATGGAGTCTTGTTGTCATATTGGAGTTATTGTAGTTATCTTATACTATTTACATTGATAGTTTCTTTGTCTTCATCTATAGTACACTTTAGTGTGGTTTTGTTTTAAAGTTGAGAGTTGAGTTGCATTGTATTTATCATGCATCATGTAATTATTGTTTGATTATTTGTTTATTTCTTAAAGTGTATATTGTCCACAATTTACATTTGAAACCATTCAACATTGATTTCTAGCCTTTGGAATATGGAGGATGTCGCTTAAGGTCTAGTAATGATTCATTGTATTCTCAAGACCTTGGGAATAAGTGGGTTATTACAATAAATATTCCAAGTGATCCTTCAATGTCATTTTAAATCTAAGATGGAATACTTTGATGTTATTTGATATTTGATTAATTTAAATTATTTCTTGTTTTCTTCAAAGAAAAACCCTTTCTCCCTATTGAAGGTATTTTTTATTGAAAATATGTTTTTAAAAGAAAATTGTTTTTTATATCCAAACGTGTTTTAATATGGTTTTAATATTGTTTTTAAAATGTTTTATGATGAAAAAGAACAAGTTTAAAATGTTTTATATGGTACGTTAGCATTATATATGATACTGTTGATCATGATATATCTTTTATGAAGGGTTGAAAATCATTATATCTCATAGATGAGACTCATATGTCTTATATGAAGGGTTGATCCCCATTATATCTCACGGGTGGGATTGGTACAACATAAACATTAGGTGCACCCAGATAATGCCATGTGAACTCATTATATATTATATGATGGATTCACCCAGATATAACTCCAATGCATTGGGTAATGTACCTTTTCTTTTGATGAAATAGGTAAATAATTTTACCATAGGTTTTCTCCTTTGTATTTTATTGTTTTCCGGTAATTTTTGACATAGGTTTAAAATGGGTTTTTAATGTGATGCTATATGTTTCCAAAAAAAGTTTTTATTTTATTTATATGGGGTTTAATGGTTTTACTTTCTAAAATATATTGTGTATTTTACATCCAGAAATTATTTATTTCATTCATAAAAAGATAATTTAGATAAAGGTAAACATTTCATGGGTTTTTATGTTTTTCACTTGACTAATAGTTTTCTACTTTTCATGTCCCTTACAAATCCCTTTTTATCTCATTCCATGTTTGTAAAATTTTTTCATATTCATTTATAATAAAATAAGATTAATAAATATATCAAGTTGAAATTCATAAGAATTTTTTATAAAAATAATTCATGTTTTACATTGTATGTTTTTATTCTGTGAAAAAAAGGTATTCATAATAGAAATGTCTAGTTATAATGTGTGGGGTTTTTTATGTAAGAGTTATTACCAAATTATATATTAATCTAAACATAAAATATCTTGTGTAATGAAAGTTATTAAATTATATTTTAATGATACTATATAATTTAAGGTTTAAGTTCTGTTACTTATATAGAAAAATTTATATAAGGAGGTAATGAAAAATTAACCACATTACTTCATGTAGATGGTAGTAAGTACGTACGCATGAGTAATGTTTTAAATTTTCATCAAATCAAAATAAAGAATGAATAATTTTTTTAAGTCTAAAATAATTTTAATATAAGAAATATCATATATATTTAGTAAACCCATCCATATGACCATCAAATATTGGAAGATAGTAAAATGGAATAACATCACTTGATGAAGGTAGTAATCCACATATATGCTGGGAAAACATTATCATTTTTCATAGAATATAAATTATGAAAAAAATATATGTATCATTAATATAAAAACATTTATTATAGCATATATAATTATTTCATTATGTTAATATTTTTATAAAGTATTTTGAGAAGGTTAAGAAAGAATGAAACTCAAAATAGATTAGTAAATATAATGACATATTCATTGGGTAACAATTTTTTTTTACAACATAATCCATCAAAATATTGTTTTTAGTATGAAACAATGTTCTAGGATGAGGGGAAGTATTCTAATAATGTTTTCGGGTGTGTCTTTTCTAATAAAGTGGAATCAATGTGTGTGAATATGTCATGATAAGAGGTGTAATTTTATTTGTGAGGTGGGGGTACTCTGGTAAATACTTAAAAGATTAAAATATAATAAATCTATGTTCAAGTGAAGGAGTAAAAATAGAAAAATAGAAAACTATTATATAAGAAAATTGATAAATTATTTAGAAAAATAAACTTTAGTCAATTTTAGGTGATATTTCCAGAATTACTTGTTTGTTTAACCCCCTCATTAAACTTTTTTGACAGAAACCGAGTTAATTTTTTTTAACATAGTTATTATTCATTATGATAATAAATAAAAGTGTAATTATCACCAAAATTTTCAATTATGAATGCAAATATTGAAATTTTTGTGTCATATTCATTTCATATAAGTGTATGAAATTCATTTTTAAATAAGCACATAAAATGAAATGAAAACCATTTTCATTAAAATAAATTTATTAGCATAACACCAAATTTATTCAAAATCAGTACCTTTAAAAACCACAAAATTAATGTTAGATTATTTTATTGAATATGTTTTCTATATTCAATAAAATCAAATATCATTAGGTATTAATTTAATTTATTAAGATAAAAACAAAATGCATGCATAAAATCATTTTTTTCAAAAAAACTTCTCTTTTCACCTTAAAATGATATTTTTTTCATTTATAACCAATTTATAAAACAAAAAATCATTTTATTCCTGTGTATCAAATAAATTTTCATAAGTTATGTATTTTTAATTTAAATAAAACATATATTACCCAAAAATTTCCGAAATCAAATACTTCAAAAATGTTATTTAATGTCAATAGTTTTTAAAAGATTAAATAGAAATTATTTTCAACAATTATACTTCATTAAAAAATCTTATTTTCTGATTATTTTTATAATTTATAAGAATTATTAAAATAAGTTTAGGGGTTTTTCATTAATTATTTTGAATAAATTTAATTTTTAAATATAAAAATATTCTAATATATCAGGGTGTTATTTCTACCCCATTATAAACAATTTAGGATTGAAATTATATTACACTATGAAACATAATTGAAGATACCTCTACAAAATCACATAGTTAAGTTCACATAAATCTTCCACACCTATTTTATTCCTCTAGAAAACAATAACCATAGGGTTTTTCTTTTTCCATAACATTTTATCTCTATGATAAAATATCTTAATTAGTTGTTCTTGATATTAATGATCATTATCTAATGGTATAACCTCTATGTTTGGTACTTGTAAAGGATCTTTTATATAATTCATCTAAAGAGATACAATGAAAAAATCATGAACTTATAATAGTATTATAGGAACAATTTAGTGATAATTTATCTTTTTTATATGTTAAATAATCTAATAGGGACAAATATAGAGAAGTATTTACTATAACTTGTTTCTAAATATCATAATATTTTTCTAAGGAGATATTAAAAGAAATTCGTTATCTCTAAATTTAAACTCGATATCTTGTCGATGAATTTTAGTATAACATTTTTTACTCTGATATTTCTTAATGTGTTTCTAAATAGTTATAACATTACCTTACATTTCCTTATCTTGGTTTGGTCTCAACATTTTCTTTAAACCACTTTATATCAAAATTTTAGATCTCTACACTTACTTCCATATAGGGATTTATAAAGAGTTATTTTATTTCTCAATTGAATGATATTGTTGTAATAAAATTTCACAAGAGGAAGTTGTTGATCCCAAAATCCTTTGAAATTTATAGAGTAAGATCTCAACATATGTTATAGGGTTTGAATGGTCCTCTAAGATTCACTATTTTTATAAGTATGATATATATAGCTAAAGACTAACACCTTATTCCAATATTATTAAATACTTCTATAGAAATTAAAATTAATCCTCGAATAGTGATCATATAATATTAACAATGATACTTCATGAAACCTTACCACCTTTTTAACATATAACCCGATGAGTTAATAATGAGAGAAATCTATTCTAATAGAAATGAAATGTACTATGTTTATAATTCAATCAACTAAAAAGAAAATAGAATCATTCCCTTTATATTTCTTACGGAGCCTCACAATGAAGTACACAGTAATGGTTTACCATTTCCATTAAAGTATGTGTAATTTTAGTAAAATCCCATAGTATTCTTTCTCTTTTCTGTAACATGCCAGTATAATATGCATCGAGATATACCCACCATAATATCTCAATTCATGTTTCACAACCAGAAATAATCTTTCAGATCTCTATATATCTTTGTACATCCAGGATAGATAGAGAATGATAAAAAATGAGCTTTATATAATAGATAATTCTTAAATTATTGTATTTAATTTTAACAATTTATTTTCTTAATTTTTATTATTACATCATGATCAATTTTGAACTCCGAAATAATATATACATTCTTTTATAGCTCCACATCCTATTTTTATATCTTTTTAAAAATTATATGAATAGATGGTTGAAAATTCATAGCAGAAATATTGCAAATTTATACATTCTTTATGATATTAATGTCCATAATCTATAAATCCATAATTATTATACTCCATTATATCCTTATCATGAAATAACTAGTGTTGTCCTTCCGACTCAAGGAATTATCCACCTTGTAAACCTTCATAGTGTGGTAATATACTGGGAGGTCATAATATTTAATCTATTCCAACTACCTCTTATAAGTCATGTTGAAATATTTCTATGTGAATATATACATTATTATTTTATGATTCTTATATATGTAACACCTTTCACTAAATAGATAATACCTTCATATATTCAAAGAAAAAATTACCATTTCTAGTTTGAAATCATGAGATGGGTAATTTTTCTCATGAAATATAAATTGGAATGATGTATAATATACTGCGGTTTACTTTTTTCATGGTAAAACATATCAATCCCTTATTTAATACATCAATGTAAATAATAAACCCTTATATATTAGAAAATGTGCAGTGACAAGCATTCTTATAAATTCTTTGAAATTTTATTCACATTCATCTATCTAAACAAACTTTGATCCATTATAAATTAAATATGTTAGGGGATTTTATATCCATTAGAAATTTCTTACATAGAATAAAAAGTATCGAGCCAATGAAATAAATATATGGATTTTGGTAACTATGGTTGGTCTAGGAAGAATATCAATAACATCAATATTTTAGGGATCCACTATTATAACCATTCTTTTAATTACAAGACCCAATAATTATATTTCTTTATATATAATTCAGATTTAAATAATTTATAATACATATTTACTTTTTTCATGGTTGTCAACACAATCCTCAAATGATATTAATGATACGCCATAATCCTATAATATATATGAATACCATCTATAAAAATTACCAAAAAATATTCAAGGGAATATATAAAGATTCAATTACTTAATTTAATATTGATAGATGGGGTGTTGGTTTTCAAAAATAGAATCACTATGAATTCATAGTGTCTATACCACTTATAAAAGGCTTTCATGGATATTTATCCCTTTTGGACCCTCAAATAATTCTATCAAGATTGCATTTCAATCATTGAAAGGTATTTTTCTCTTTTAAATTGATCTAAAAAGTACCCCATACAAGGTAGATGATACATTTTCTCTATATTACTCTTGTTCAGTTCCCTATAATCCATGATAAGTTTCATTGACCTGTCTTTCGTCACAAAAAAAGAATAAGTGCTCCCCATGGTGATGCACTTGATAAAATTAATCCCCTATTCATAATTATCTTTGATTAGCATATTAAATTCCAAAAACTAAATCAGGTATATTCTATATTTATTAATTAAAATAAGAGTAACACCATTTATGAGCTCTACGGAAAACTCGGCTTAAGGATTCGGGTGAGGACTATGAAACTGTAAAGACCGAAAATTACAGACATTATAGTGTTGATATTATGTTCGATAAACTATGTTGCACGCTACACTAAAAGTAAATGAACTATAAAATATTATAATAACATTATTTGTTAATTTATAATTAATACTGATATAGCAAATCATAAATATGTATTACCTTTTCAAGTAAAATAATTAATATGAGTTAATATTGAAATGGACACTTTCAATAAAAGTTGTTTCCCTTATATTATTTATTTTATTTAATAAAATATATTTAATAAATATATAATTTAAATATAATAAAATGAATTTTTTAATTCCTCACATAAAAATCTACTTATTATGAGTTTTTGAGATTTTATTGAAAATGTTGTTTTTAGTCAAAAATGGGTTTTATGAAAATTATAATTTCTAAGATTTTATTATTATGTAAAAATATTATAGAAGATTAAGAACCCTATTATATAATAATAAAATTATCTTATTAATAACATTATTAACATTAAAATATTCAATTAAGTCAATCATCTAATTTCCAATATTTTAAACTAAATTAAAGTGCTACTTTGTTAATTTTTTTATTTTCTCATAATGATGTGTTTTAATAGTGAAATTTATTTTTTAATTTTATTTAAAGCCTCCAAAAATATATTTACAATAATAAACCAAATTATTCTTGAAAAATAATTATATATGATGATCTTATCTTATTCATAAACATAAAAAATCACACCTTTTATAAAAATATTTTTATGCGTTATGTGGACTAATTTTACAATGAAATTTCGAAACCCTTAAAATTTTTATTTGGTAAAATGATTTAAATATTTTAAATCAAAATACTAAAATTATTTAAATGGTTGAATTTTAATTTTTTTACTTAACATTATTTACTATGATTAAAAATTAATTACCATGGTAATAATAAATTAGGGTTAAAGTTAAAAATAAAAAAGGCCTATACAATATAGGTTTTATCCAAAATGATTGTATTAGGAGAATATAAGCATACACACAGAAAAAAATAGTCCCCATATAGATTTCTTTATTTTGAGCCATTTAACTTTGAATATTATCATTACATTTTTGAAAATGTAGTGGTCACATCAAAAAAATACCACTCTATTAACTTATAAAAGGGTAACACTTAAAACACTTAAAGGCCCACATATATTTATAATTTAGTGTTTAAAATAATTAAATTTTATCCTTATATAACCCTCTCCCACATCCATAATATTATAGTACCCATTTTTTCTTAAGACCTTCATTTCTAAGGAGTTTCCCAAGAGAAACCCCAAGCTTCCAATTTGATTATCACTTTTAATTACTATTTTATTTTACTATAATCATTCATAAATCAACTATAAAATAATTAACACATTGAAATGATTGTAATTATTATAATTCAATGGAATCACACTAGTTATTAAATAATTATTTAAACCTTTATATCCTCTTAGAAAACAAGATTACATCGATCCTGCGTATGTGCAAACTATCGCCTCCAAGAAGGAATGTTGTTCGTTTTAAAATAGTACATCTCAAGGATGGTATGAAGGATGGATTTTATGAATAAATATATTTTATATGTCAAAAATAAAATTCACAAATGGTCATTTTCCATATACAATCATTGTTTTAATTTATTATTAAATGGGATCATTAGTCATGTATTTTGAGGACTGCCCCCTCCACAAACGATGAATTTTATTTTTCATCCCAAACCATAATTATAGCTAATTAAATATATTTAAGGATTAATTATGATTTTAATTGTGTTTTAACTATTATTTATAAATTAATTTTTAATTTTATAAATACACCACCTTCTTTATTAATTTTTTATAACATTTTACTATTTGGGATGATTTAACCACATATGTAAATTTTTTTATAACAATTATGCCATAAATGATTATTGCACTAAATTTAATATCAATATAATGTAAAAATTATATATTATATATTTTTTAATTTTTATGGAATGTGTTTTATTATTTAATATATTTATTAATATATAATATCTAGATCATTAAACACATCAAAAACTAGTTCACCACATTTTCCATTTTCACATACCATATTCATGTATTTCACTAAATGGAAATAAGATGTAATTAATCATAAAAAATTATTATTATATGTATAATTATTTTTTGAGGATGAACTAGGAACAACTTGGTAATAATTCATCATTTCCTTATGAAGTATTTATAAAAAAATTAACTGACAGTTATAACACCAGATAATAAAAATAAATTATAATGAGTTAACATATTTTTAATATATAGTTAATAAAAATTTATAAAAAGGTTATTATGTTTATATTAATGTTATAATATAATTTAATGAGGTAATAATGTTCATTTCATAGGGGTTTATGAATGACTGAGTAAGCAATAATACTAGGTAAGAGTTTTTCATCTCAAATTCCTCCCTTTGAGACACATTTTGAATTATGAACCTAATTAATTATAAGTGGATTATATTATACCTTATTTAGGATTTATATAATGAAATAACCAATATTCATGGTAATTAATGTTCAATTTATTTCCCATTCTCTTTAAGTAGGTTTTGAGTTAAATTCACATCAAATTTTAATTGGTTTCTATGAATAGAATAATTTCCTTAGGTCATAATCACTAATAATTCTTTAAAACCATCCATGTTTTATTTTATCTAACCAATGATAATTTTATGTTTAATTTAAAACTTCCTTTAATATGGAAATAATGTTTCACACCAAAATCTTCTTCCTTGATGAATTTATATTTTGATATTTTTTTTTATTTTATTAAGAAGAATTTATATCTCTTTTCAGTGATTTTTTCTTTACATATATGCTTTTTATTCCCAAAAATATTCTTCTTTACCTAGGGGAAATTAATTTTTTATATAAAATTATTCTCTTATTTAATATTTATTTATATAAAAACAATGATTTAATTATCTTTTTAATCTTGTGGGGTTTCAATAAATGTGTTACGAAATATTTCAAAGAATTTTATTTTTAATGATTATATATTCATCTCTTCTATTTCATATGTTTACATATGTGTTATTTCATTTTAGTGTATCTTATTTTAATTTTTGGATGAAATGTTTTAATAAGTTTTTTCTACATATTAAAAAATGTTTTTTTAATTTAAATTGAAAATAATATCTTTTGAAGATGATGTTAAGAATTTTTTTAATAAAAATATATTTTTTATTTCGCATCCATTTTCAATGTATTAATCTCCAATAGAGTAATTATTCATAAATCAACATATATGTACTCTTATAAAATAATCCTCCTGGGAGAATATGTTGTTATGATGAAATTATAATTTTTTTATACTTTTGGAATGCTTTGAAATCCATTTTATTCCCATGGGGTTTTTATGATAAGATAAATGATTTTATTTTATGTTCAACCATATATATGGATGATTGATGGGAAGGGTCCTATATCACACTCTAATTAATTAGTAATATTTATATATGATGATTTAAAAAGGTTAAATTGGAGATTTATCCAATGAAAAAGGGTACATGGGGGATTTATTCCATGCAATGGGTACATTGAAAGATTTATCCCAAGCTAAAGGTTACATAAGAGGATTTATCCCATTCAAAGTGTACACATTCAGATTTATTTCAATCCAAAGGGTACATAGGATGATTTAACCCAAACCAAATGGTGCAAATGTGGATATATCTCAAGATAAAGGATACATGAGAGTATTTACCCCAAGAGAAAGTGGTAAATATGAGTACTTATCCTAAGACCATGGGTACAAGATAAAATTATCCTAGTCCCAAGAATGTTCATGGGGGACTATACCAAGCAAGCCATGTGATGAATGTCTGGGTGGGCTGCCCTGACCTATGATTTCAATGATTATTTTTGTGAAATAGTAGAAAGATATCACAATATTATGCTTACACTCATGACTCTGATATGATACCATGGATCATGTTTATTGACTAATGATTCCAGTATATTTTTATCGATTTATTATGTTATACCAAACCTTATTCCATAAATCATAAACTTTTATCTATGATTCTTTGGGTATGATTTTATGATGTATCTTGTATATACCAATATATTCATCTTATATTCATATATGATATTTTATTATCATCTCTTATGTTTTCCCTTATAGAGAATTTTAGCGCAAAGTTTTCTTATGTTTTTATACTCTGGGTTATGTAGACGAGTGTAAATTATTTGAAGTATAGAAGGGATCTAGTGTGGTTTGGTAATATATAAATGATTCAAACTTTGTGTAAAATATGTTTCCTAGGTAAATAGTCTAAAAGGATTTTAACATTATCATTTTTAGTATTTAGGGATAATTTTTGGTAGATGAAATGTTTATCTTATTGAAAAGATTTATAATAAAGATACATTTAGCTTGTGTCACCAAAGTTGGAATCACACCAGGGTTTAGTTATTTTGAAGATCATTTTAGTAAATTATAAGGATTGGTATTAGATAAAATTAGTGAAAAACCAAGGGATAAGACTAAGGTATATGTCTAAATATATGATATCATCATAAAATGTTGTAAAAGTTGATATTTCATGGGTTTCCTAGCAATATAATCGCTATCTGGATACTAAATGTGGATGCAAGCTCTAAAACAGATATACCTAAGGGTAATAACCCACAAAATTTTCTGTTGGGTATTAACTCAATTGTCACCTAATATTAAAGAAATGAATCATTTCACTTCTGTTTTGACACTCATGGGAGATATACATTGGATTAATAACATTCTGATGATAATCCTTTTTAAAGGATTTGTTACATTAAGTTGTTAGGTAAAAATTTATGAGAGAACCCAACCTAAAGAAACCTTGATTAAACAAAAATAAATTTTTGTTGAACTGAATGATATTGTAAATGTTTTAGATATTAATGAATTTTGTGGTTTAGTTTTTCATAAATTCCTTTATGATGTAAATATTGATTACCCATGTTGACTGTTTTTGTTTTAGTAATGTAATTAACTAGAAGGAACCACAGATGAGAGGTACAATGAAGAGATTACAATGATTAACAACCCATTAGAATGTGAGATGGAGTTAGAAACCATGTTATTATAGACAACCATCTATGATGAAATAATATTAAAAATGTGAACATAGTAGAATTATGAAACACACTAAACATGATAAGGATAATGTCTCATGAATGATCTAGTGACAAAGATGTTTGAGGAAAAAGTTGAAAACTCCCTATATATCAAAAATGTTGGAAGAGGAACCAAGGGAATTTCCTAAAGGGTACATGAATATTCATTAATTATAAAGGGGTGGTATTTAAGCATCAACCATTCATAAAACAATGATGTGTCTGATTTACATGAATAAATGAAATAGAGTTCATCCAAAGGTACCATTATTAATTAAATGTATTGTGTGTGGGGAAAATGGAAATTATCCAAGTCAATTCCCAAATCCATGTACTGACCTAGATTATGACTATCAACAACGTCAAAGATTAAGAGGATAATGGAATGTTATTCAATCAGTACTACTTGTGTGGATCATAATATTTATTCTACACATATCATCCAATCCAAAATTATAGATGTACTATTGGAATTTTATTATTGGATCTCTAGTATATCTAAGAATTTCTCTAAGATCATTAAATCACCACATGATGGGTTTATTATCTAATAAATCTTCAAGTGGTATTATTATTTATTCCATGTTTATTCTTATAATATTGAGCCTTGTGTAAATATTATTATGCTTTCCTGAAAAAAAATATCATGAATCTTGAAATAAATTTGTTCTCTCTACAGAGAGGGGAATAATTGTTTTTGGAAATAAGGAAATGAAATTTAATATCAACCTATGGTATCTTAGTAAGGAAAAAACTAAGAGCTCTCAAGGAGAAAATATTTTACTATAATAGTCATGATACCTATTAATGAGGGATGTTTTTCGGAAATGGTTAAAAAAATCCCCAAATAGCGATATATCTATTATAATGGGAATAATGAGTTTTCAAGATGAATCCATGTTACTAAGTATGACAACAATTTTTGAAACCCAAAATTAAAAAAACCATAATTCTATACTAGACTATTTTTCCATCAATAAGAGAAAATTAAAATTTCACAATTGAAATTCTTTGAGGGGGGTGAATTTAAGGACCTGAAATTATACACCTTGTAAAACTGAGGTTATGTTCAATAAAATTCATCACACGCTACACCCAACAAGAAATTGTTTTAAAATATTTTATGAAATTTGTTAATAAAGCTATAAAAAACTCTAATATGGAAGATCCTTAAACATAACACCATTGGAAGGAAAATAATTAATACATGTAAATATTGTAAAAGGTTATTTTTAATAAAATTATTGTTTTTATAATATTCATTGTATTTTATAAAATGAATCTAAAAATTTTGTAATTTAAATTTAAAAAACAAACACATTTTTGAATTCCTCACAACAATATTTACTTATCATGATTTTTTGAGTTTTTATATAATGGTTGTTTTTTAGTCAAAAAGTGTGGTTTCTTTGAAAATTATAATTTCTGTGGTTTTTTTATGGAATTTTATCTTAAAACATTAAAACCCTTATAAAGTAATAAAATATTTATTTAGGGAATAATATTATGACTTTTAAAATATTCATTAAACATATACCTCATATTCCCAATATTTTTATAACTAAATTAAAATAGTATTTTAATAAAAACCATTTTTGATATTTTCAACTAATTAAGTACTTTGATGGTGAAATTTAGTATTGTAATACTTCAAAATCATAATAATTGTTACTTTTAGTAATAAAATAATTTATATCATAAAAATTAGTATCTTTGATAATATTATCTTATATATAAACATAAAAACAAACTTTTTTCTAAAATTTTTTTTATGTGTTATGTGTACTAATTTTAGAAATAGTATTTAAAAAACCTAATTATTTTATTTGATAAAATTAATTAAAAATTTTAAATTAGAAGGTTAGAATAAGGTAATGGTTAAAATCATATTTTTTTATTAATATTTATCATTATGGTTAAAAATTAATTACCAAGGTAGAAGTAAATTAGGGTAAAAGATAAAATTTAAAAGTTAAAGTATAAAATATCTATAGGTTATTTTCAAAAAGTGTGTTTAAGGATAATATAAACTCACAAAAACTTCAAATCAAATTCTATACATTTTGGGGCCATTAAACCTTGAATAATAACATCACAATATTGAAAATACAATGATTACTTCCAGAACAACCCGTCCCTTAATTTATAAAATGGTAACACTTTCAATACATCAAGAATCACCTATCACTCTAATTTTAGGTTGAAACTCTAAAAATATCTCATACTATAACCCTCTATGATTTTTATATCTTCACTTCACTTTTATTTTTTTGAAGTCCTTAATTTCCAATTAGTTTTTGAAGAGAAAACTCTAACTTCCAATACAAGTATCAAATTTACTTCATTATTTTACTCTAATACTTCTTTAATAATATATAAAAGTATTAATATTATGAAATAAGTATACTTATTTTATTTAAATTTCATTATATTTATTATATAATAATTATTCAATCCTTTCTAACCACTAAGAAAACAAAATAACATCGTTTTAGTGTATGTATATACTACTACCTTCACCAAGAGATGTTGTTCATTTTTTATCACCAAGTCCAAAGGATGGTATAATGAATGGATTTTATGAATGAATATTTTTTTTATATGTAAAAAATACAATTATAAAATGATCATTTTTTATACAATCATTTCTTTCATTCATTGAGAAATGAGGTCATTAATAGTGCATATGGAGGACTACCGCCTCCACGAATGACGAATTTTATTTGTCATCACCACCAATAATTAATACTTAATAGAAAATATTTAATGAGGATATGTTTTTAAAATAATTAATTTACCATATATTTCACACTATCATTATCAAAATATATCCCCTTACTCATTAAATCAGTATTGATGTTACCATTGTGGTCGATTTAACCACTTACGTAAATGATGTTATAATGATTTTTTAATAAATGATTTTTGTATTCCATATAATATAAATATAATATAAAAATAAAATATTTAATTTTTTTATGGTTTTATAAACGTTTTTATTAATAATTTTATTAATTATTTATATATCATCATTTGATCATTAAACAGATTCAAAACTTGTTCATCACATTTTCTATTTTGAGATGTTTTATTCATGTATTTCCCATAATGAAAATGGGATTAAGTAATAATTAGAAAAATTATTATTCTATATTTAATTATCTATGAATTATGAAAATAAAACCTCACTGCGAGAATGAATCCCATCATTTTCAAGTTTGTACAAGACAAAAATGAATGTTATAATACCAACTAATGAAATTTAATAAAAATAGTTAATATATTTGTAATATATGGTCATAAAAAAATTAAAATAAATATATTCATATGAAGTTTATGATAAAAGTTACTAAGTTATTTATTTTCACTATATTGGAGGTTATAGCACGATCAAGTAAGTGAGAAGACAAGGTAGGAATTTTTCATCTCGAATTTCTCTCTTTGAGACAAGTTTTTTATTATAAAAATAATTTATTTTATGTCATTTATATGATTCTTCATTGAGATTTTATATCATGAAATAACATTTATTCATCGTAATTAAAGATAAATTTAATTATACCACTCTTTAAAGAGGTTTTGAGTAAAATTGTCCCTAAATTATAATGGGGGTTTTTGTGACTCAAATCCTTTCCTTGGGTCTCAGTAACTCCTATTTTTATAAAACCTTTTGTTTTTGAATTTATCCAATATATGATGATATTACATTGTATTTAAAAATTATTTTATGGGAAAATATTCTTTCACATCAAATAATTATTCCTTTTAGAATCTATAGTTTCATAAAAAATGCATTTATGTTAAGAGTAATTCTCATCTCTTTTAATGGGTTTTTCTCCAAATATACGTTTGTAATTTCCACCAATTTTATAAATCCAAAAATGGAAACAAAATTATTTAAATATCCATTAATCTATTTATTTCCCCATTATTCACTTTAAAATCAATTTTTTACCATACTTTTAATATTGTAGGTTTTCAATCAAGGCATTTCCAAATATTTCTACGGCCTTCCTTTTAATGATCTTATATTCCTCCCTTATACTAAAATTTTTTACATAAAACTTTTTTATATTCAAGGACTATTTATTATAATTTTTTTTATGTACTGTTTTATGAGGTTTTACATTCATCTTAATTTTTTTTCAAAGTTAATTGCAAAATTTTTCTTTTTAATATGATATTAAGAAATGTTTTTATAAGAAAAATATTTTTTATGATTTCTCTTAAATTACAAATGTATTCTCTTCTAATGGAGTAATGGTTCATAAATCACCAAATATGTTCTCTCATAAAACACAACTTCTGGGAGATTATATTTTTAGTATCAAATGATCATGTCTTTTCATACCTTTTAGAATGTTTTTAAACCAAGATTCTTCTCTTATGTTATTTATTATAAGATGAATGATTTGATTTTAAGTGGAACCATATGTATGGATGATATACTGGTGGGGTCCAATATCCCCCTCTAATTTATTGATAATATTTATAGACGATGTCAGCAAATGGGTATATGGGATTATTTGTTTCAATAAAAATGGAACACGTGGGGATTTATCCCAATCTAATGGCTACACAAGAGGATTTATCCGAAGAAAAAGGGTACAAGAGAGGATTTACCCCTTGAAAAATGGTTCACATGAGGTTTTTTTCTAAATAAAATAGGGTACATGAGAGGATTTATCCCAATCTAAAGGGCATAGGGGAGGATTAATCACATGTCAAAGGGTACACTATAAGATTTATCCCAAGATAAATGTGTACGTGGGAGGATTTATCTCAAGAACATGGGTACATGAGAGGATTATCCCAAGATTAATAAGGTACATGGGTGATTATCCCAAGTATAATATATAATTAATGTCATAGTGGTTATCCTTATACAAATTCTAATCTTGTGGTTTTTTATAGTTTAAAAACATCACAGTTTTATGCTTATACTCAAGAAACTGTTATTCTCTCTTGGAACATGTTTATTTACTAAATTTTCCACACATATTTGATCAAAGTATAATGTTATCCCAAAAATTATTCCATGACTCATGAATTTTTAAATATGACTCGTTTGGTATGTTTTTATTATGTACCTTGATTATAACAATATTCTAATATTATTCTCACATATGATATTTGATTATTATAAATGATGTTGTTTCTTAATAATAATTTGAGCTCACGTCTTTCTTATGCTTCCATACCCTAGGTCATAAAGATGAATTCAAAAAATTATAATCATAGAAGGGATCTAGCATGGTTCGATTATTGATAAATTATTCACAAGTTTTGTAAAATATGTTTCCCATGTAACTGGCCATCAAATACTTTAAACCATTCATTTTTTGGATTCAGATATTTTTTTTCTGGTATGTAATTTTAATCTTATGAAAATGATGTAAAACATTAAAAAAATCTGGGTTACCATATAAACTATTCAATAAATACAATAGAATATTCCCACAAAATAGACATATCTTTAAGGTTTATTTTCACTTCAACCATTTGATATAGATACCCTTAATTAATAGTTTATACCACCTATTAAATAAACGATTTTCATTAGAAGGTCATTTTTATCCTCACATTTATATACAATCATAGCTTGATTTGGAATATCAAGTGTGACTACTCTTCATCAACAATTGATATGGGATCAATATAGAGAGAGATAATACATTCTGAAAAAAAGATAAAATTTCACTAGAGGGAGTATCACAAGATTTTCAGAAACATCATTCCAACAAACAACTTTTAGAGTGGACATGTAGACTTGTGATGTGATCATCATACCATTAAGAGTTCTCACTGATAATTTAACAACTAATCATTGAGTTGGTGATATGATACCTCTATAAAATTATTTATATATTAAAAAAAATTTAGGACTAGAATGAAATAACACATTTGTAGTTATAGATTAAATGATATGTATACCTCTCACAACGTCATTATCATGTACCACTTGGGATGTTGTGATCACATGATTTTTCTATTTATCAATTTGATTAATAGGTTTTTTATATCGATTTTTTAATTAACTATTGTATTCCGAAATTTTTTTTTAATAATGTTATTACTTTTTATAGTTGTATAATTCGAGTACAGGTGGTGTGTTGAACTGAGATTTCTATTCGTTATATTCATTATCTTACCTCTTTCAATCTATTAATCATTCACTTTCTTGATGAATTTACTTTATATTCTATAAATATTTACCAGCCCCATGAATTAAATTTACTCAATGATTCTTTTCAAACATCTAATATAAAGGATGATTCATTTTCTTTAATGAATGGGTTTTATTTTTAAAATTTACTCAACGATCTACAATTCTATTCATATAAAAACCATGAGAATTATTGTAATATACACTCTTTATTTGTTCTTTGGAATAACATTTAATGATTTTTTTCGTATATACTAACGTCACTTATTGATAACACCTTCTAGAGATGTATTTTTAATTGACTGAAGAACCTATCAATTATTTTTTAGGTCTACTTATAATACTACAAGTGTACATAACAATTCTTTTAAAAAATTTCTTATATGTACCAATAGATTCATCATCCATCTTTCTAATATCAGGAAACTCTCTCTAAATTTTTGTTAGACGAGTTTAGAGAACATATCTTATAAAAAATAACATATTAAACTCATCCCACTCCCTGGAGTGAATTTTTTACTCTTGAATAATTTTATTAATAATATTATACCATTTTTATGATTCTCCATCAAAATGATGCACCTATAAGACAAAATTTGAATACTCTAAGAACTAGAGAATTGAAAATCGATTTTCAGTGGTACTGAACCATTGATGATCCAAAAGTGGATCATAGGAACCATTGAAATAAGGTGGATTTTCATCATGAATGACTCAATGTTTCATTTTTCCCTTATATTTTCATTTTTAAGTTTAAAAATATTGATTTTTGTGATATTTTCATTGGCATAAGAAAAAGATTTTTTATTTAAACTCCTATGTCGTTCGGTTGCTCAAGAGTACAATCATTTCATTGTTTACCACATTGGTTTTTAAAATGATTTCTCTTGGTCACATAAATTTACTAATTACAAATTTTTTTTGAAGTAATCAAGCTATAATAATCACAGTGAACAATAACATAACCATGAAAATCCATCCTAAGATGTCATAAATTATGAATCCTTATCAAACTATGAAGCTTTTAGGTTCCCAAAATATCACTTTTAGTTATTCAAATATTTTCTTATGTTATAAAATAAAATTATTCAGAAAAAAATCTCTAAAAATAACTAAAAATTTCTCTAGTATCATCTATGATGACACAATAAAATCATACATAAATACTACATTAGTTTTAATTAATATTAAATAAATTTCACAATAAAACATTCCCTGGAACCATAAAGGTTTAGTTTTTTTAGTCACTAGATAGATAATCAAATTATTTCATGAATGTTATTCTACATATCCCATAAATATATTCTTTCATGGAACCCTTTGTAAATGTATGATACTTAATATGTTGTTTCATACCTTGGGGAAAATTGAAACATAAGAAATTAAGATCTCATATTCTTAATGTGGCTAAACATGGGAGATATCAAATTATGAATTTATGTGGGAATAAAATAAAAACATGGGAATGAGAAAATGATAATAACTTATTAAATTAAAACCCAATCATTCATAGAACATAAATAATAAATCATGGAATAATTCTTTAACATTTCAAAAGGCATGGGTTATAAGAGTGTGGAATCATCATTAATCAACCATGACCAATGAGAAAATATCTTAAACAAAAGAACGTATCACAGGAACTATCTTATAATTTTAATCATATAAAATCATTTCATTAGTCAAGGGTCACTTATATAACTATAAATGTATACAATATCCAACAATATATTGGGTTCATTCCCCATTCCATCAATTCTTTAGTTAAAGTTCACTCCCAAGACTATCATAGTAATCATAGTCCCGTATTGAACTGGTTTCACTACACCATTCCATTCTATATTATCTCATGAGATATCAATCATCACACAATTAATTTGAGATATTTAATTTAACCACCCATTGTGTAATTGAAACCATTCATATTTGTTCCATAAAATCATAAAAACATTCATCAATCCATCATATCATTACTCATGTAAATGAAATGGGTATCATAAAAATTTCATCACCATATAAGCAGAATCCATCAAAATAAAAAACTCATATCATTAGATCATATCCACAATAAAGTAAAATAAACATAAAATGATATTGGAATGTTTGAAAAACACCTTTAAAATAACTTTTGATCATTTCAATGAAAATAATGGAAAATATCATTTCCTTGATATATTTAAAAAAATACCATAATATTTAGAAAAATATTTTCATTTAATATTACCCAGGAAACATGTAATGTATTATTAAATATAAATAACATTCATGATTATGAAAAAATCTATTCATGCAGTAAACATTAAAAAACTGATTCGTTTAACACTTTCGGTAAAAATTATAAAAGAAATTTGTTTAAAAATTATGATTACATTCCTTTTAAAACATTAAAAAAGTAAAATGTGGTTAAGAATGAAAATAATTAATCATTTTATCATGGAAACTATCATACATGAAAACATTTTTAAGAACATGAACATGGAAGAAAAATTTCATCAACCAAAGAGAAAAAAGGTAATCTTTTCTTAAATAATTTTCCCTATAATTTTAAATACCTAAGTGGGTAAAATGGTTCTAATACAATAAAATTTTAGAAATAATTTGAGTAGAATAAAATATATAGCATTTCAAGGATAAGGATAATATAATTTCCCTCAGTGAAAATTTAAAATAGATAATCTCTAAAGGAAAAGAGATAGTGATTTAAATCCTTACCCCATTTCATGTATTTGATCATACATATTATTAAAAAAATATATAATAAATTTAGATTAATTATACATATATAATAGATAAATATATGTAACTATCATAAAATATTATATTCTCTTATATTTTTCAACTATCCATTCATTAAAAAAATCATTAAAACCAACATGCAGGTAATAATTAGTTTATTTTCCATGCATATTTTAGTTTGACAGTTCTTATCCTGAAACCCTGATCATCATTTAATTATCTAAAAAACTATAATAATGTTATAATTATTATATTTACTCATTATCTATATATTTTTAACCATTGATATATGGTAGGGATGAAAATTTAATTACATCACTTTGTGGAATTGGTAGACAATACGCATGTGCGAGCAATATTCTCATTTTTAATCAAATAGAAATAATCAAAAGTGAAAAATAATATTACCTTAAAGAATAATAATAATATCATTAATATCATATATATTCATTAAAAAATTATACAATTCACATTTTACAAATGATATGAATAATTAAACATATTGCTTCGTAGAGGTGGTAGTCTACGCATACACAGAAACAACGTTATAATTTTTTAAAGGATGGAATGGAGATCGAAAATGGTTGTACCATTAACATAAAAATATTTTATTATACCAAATATACTGATGTAATCATTTTAAGAGTGTTTTATATGATTTTAATGATGTTAAAAAAGAAATTAACTCAAAATAGACCTGTAATGACAATTACTTTTTCTTTTGGAATCATCCCTTAGCTTATTGTATAAAGATTCAATGGTTGGTATTATAGGAATACCAAAAGATATAGAATGAGAAAAATAAGTTAAGAATGTTATTTAGTGGGGTTTATTTATGCTTGGGTGACCAATGTGTATGAATAAGTGAATAAAGGATGTTTCCTTTTATAATTTTGGTGGGAGTAATGTTTGTAAATACTAATAACATTTAAATATAATAAAGTTATACTTAAATAAACGTGAATTAAAATGGAAAAAGTTATAAGATAATATAATTTAAGGATTAAATATCTTAAATAAATAAATTTTAGACATGTTTATGTGGTATTTTATCCTTATCTTTTAGTTTAACCCCTCATTAATCTTCTTTAACCATATCCAAGGTAACAAATTTTTACCATAACTAATATTCATTATGATAAAAAACATATAGTACCATTTTTACCAAATTTATAAATTATGTTTCAATATATTGAAATAATTTTTTCAAATTCAATTCCTATATGTGTCAGAAATTAATTTTAAAACTAGTGTTTTAAACACAATGGAAACTATTTTTAGATTAATTATTTTTTAAGCATATCAATGAATTTATTCCAATTCCATGACTAGTAATAATCATTAAGTTAATGTTAAATTATTTAATAGAAAATATTATCTAAAAATTTTGTTAAAAAAATTCATATAATTTGATCAATTTAATTTATATTGATAAAAATAATTGAACACATAAAGAGGTTTTTGAAAAACAATATCACTTTTTAACTTCAAATTATTTAGTTTTCATTTCTAACCCAATAGTAACCAAATAATTAATTTTATTTATGTGTAAAAACTAAAATTTTATAATTTTAATAATATAAATTTTTAATAAATCATATATGATTAAAATAATACTCCTAAACAAAATACATCAAAAATAGTTCATTACGATCAATAGAATTTTTTAAATGAATTAGAAATTATTTTTAATATTTTTTTCTCATTTTATTTCTTTAAAATTTTATTTATTTTATAAATTAATATAATTATTGAGATATGATATGGTTTGAATGTTTCAAAAATTATCAACCACATTTATTTATTAAATAGTAATATATTCTAAAATATATGTGTCTTACAATTAGGGATTTAGTGAAGTAGTGACATAGGGATAAAGATGTTCATATAGTTCTATTGGGGATATGAATTCATATGGTGGAGAAGTACTATTGACCAATGCACATTGAAAATAAATTTAAGGGAAACATTGGATTTTTGAGGGACTCTAAATTTTTGAAAACATGGGCATGACTGAATTTATAGTTCCATAGGTTTGGTCATTATTAATTTCAGAATTCATTCTTTTATTATTATGTTTTTTGATAAAATCATTGTATTTTTTCAAATGGATTAATGATCTATGAATGGTTTAGGGGGATTCTATAGTAGAACATGATTTTACCTATAGTTTAGAACTTTTGGACACACTAGGGATTAGTTTGGAGGTAATGAGTACTCATTGAGCAAGGAAAAAGAGTGGGGATCCACGATGTGTCATATACTGAATGGAACTATATTCTGTAATTGATAGCATAACTCAGATGTTTTTTCAAACTAGATGAACAATATTCTTTTCCATTAAATTAATTTAACAACATTATTTCCCGTTGATCCTCAAATTTCTAATAAAATTTAGATCCACATCCATGGAATATTTAATTTTTCATATTCCCATACTCTTGTCCCTTGATTTAAGAGTGATACAATTTTTTTTTCAAACAATTATATCCTATCACATGAATTTTATTTGGCCCGATCACTACACTACCAAAAGAACACCACCAAATTTCTAAATTATATTTTAAATGATGTGGGTCAAGATGATTAATGTATGGAGATTATTTTATCATTGTTTTTAATAAATTTTCCGCAATATGGTCTAATAAAAAATAAGCATTACCAAACAGACCTAAGAACTTATGGGCATAACTAGTCTATGTAATAAGCATGGTTTACAAGGATAGCTACACTAGTTTTATGATAACATGTACATATAACCACATAAACTAAAAAATTATAGAAACACAAAAAAAATAACCTCTATAAGATAGACTTCGTAAAATAGAGATATGAAAGTGATTTATAAGACAAACATTGCCTAACAACCAAAAATATGGATCTCACAATTGAAATATTTTTGGATATAAAACTAAGGATAACCCATAATAATATATCTCATAGGAACTTTAAATGAAAAAAACTTACAATCTATGCTCTAAAATCCATGTGCGGAAAACTACCATGCCTGAGTGCCATTATTGGGTATTGCACAAATGGGTTTGCATGAATCCCAAGAGCAGCCTGTGGTGGGTGTGGTTATAATATTCCTTGTAAAAGGTCACTACAAAACCCAAACCACATATTATAATCTCATTAATCTTATTCTATAAAATTAGTCAATAATAATATATAAATTAGTAAAATAACATTCTTAACCGAATTCAAATATTACTATTAATAAATAAAATAATGAACTCCCTATAATGGGACAGTTCATACCATTAAAACCTATTTTTGGATTAACTAAGCATCTAATAACAATAATAACTAAATTCAGGATGAACTAATAGGGTCTTATAAGAACATCCCATAGTCAAAATAAAAAAACAAGTAAAATTCATTATTTATCATTTTCAAATCAATATGAAAAAGGATAACATAAAATATTCATGCATACAAAAAGTAAAACTCACTATATCTCAATAGAGTAAATTTGATGAACATCAGTTTTTGAATTTAAAAATAATATAACCTAAATAATTATTACAAAAAACTCTAGATTTTACATATGATATAAGAGGTTCCCTTAAAACAATAATGGTGTTTTAGAACCTTCTCATCAAAGATAAATGGGGAATGTGAATGGAAGTGATATTTTCAAATTTTTTGTCGTATTTTTAATGAACTAAACACCAAAAGTAATAAATCATAATATTTTATTATGATTCATCAAAAAAATAAATATGAAAACCATTTCTTCTTAATATTTGATAGTTTCCATATTTTACATAATGTATACCTGTTTTCTTAAATATGACCAGCTTAACAATTTAGTGATCATATATTATTTATTAATCCCATAATAGTCCATATTTTTTAATAAATACCAATATAAAATATTATGTAATATATGGTAACATTCATACACCAAATATCATAATTTTAAAATTTAAAAATACAATATTATATAGGAATTATATACCTTTAACGATGTGTCCAATTCACATTATAAGATTTTAACCATATGAATTCCATGTTTTAAAATATGGATGAATCATAAAACACAATTAGTCCCTTTGTGTTCATATCCATCAATATTACACATTCACTAAAATTAAATTAGGAATTTATGAAAAATCATCCCAACTCCATGTGAATCCATCCAAACTTTTATAGATAATGTTTATTATACTATCTTCAATTTAGAAAAAATCTATTTTTTCTAAAAATTTATCTTTATTCAAAGGACTAACTATATAAACCAATGGGACTGTATAGAGATGTTGAAAACTATGAATTCCATAATTCATATATATAAGTAATTATTAGACTATAGAGCAACATCAATGTTGATTGAACTTCAATGGTTTTTAGTGTGGTCTCTATCAAACCTGATCATATCTCTATATGAACATGTCTACTATAATATAGATCATATAACTCAAATATAAAAACATATCAAAAACCATTTCTAAGACCTATAGTGACAAAAATTCATGGATCATGTAAATATAGTGTAGTCTAACTCATTTATTCATGATTCTCAATAATATACAGAGTAATATGGATGTATAAATCACATGACATCCATCCGAGTAGTTAAGAACAACACATGTCAGTCATATACATTAATTTACTATGTCTAATTCAATAATATTAAAATAATCATTAATCTATACACAGGCGGTCAAATTCAATATTGGTTAACCTCAAATGTTGATATAATAAAAAATATACCCAACCACCCCCAATTATCTCAGCTTTAAGGATAGTTTAAGAAATGAATCAATGTATGATGATCCTCATGATGAGTATCATTCTAGCCTTAGGTAGTGGGGATAATTAGTAGTCATACTTCTCCAAAAATGTCAATTAATATATTAAAACCTCTTTGAAAAATATATTTTTGAATTTGATATAATAATCTTCTACTTTTATTCAAATATCTCTACTCTATATCACATATAATATTTCATCAATGATAGGTATAAAATATCATCATAACCTATACTACTAGAAGATCCCTACCATTTTTAGTGTTAAATTTGGTGCAATTTTAGGAAATTTTTGTGGTTTTTACATAAATTTGATTGGAGTTATGACGTGGGGTGTGTTTGGTTGGAGTTCTAAGAGAAATTTGAGGAAAATGGGCTATGAATGGTTGGCACACAGTTTACCTAATTGTGTTCCCCTACCTATAAAATAGTGCATATGGTTTCATTTCACCTAAAATTTAGTTTTAAAATCTCCCAAAACACCTCTTATTCATCCTTGGATCCAGACTAGACGTTTTTAGATAGTTCGAGAGATTTTCAAAGTGGTTCTCAGGTCATCTGACCTCTAATCTTCAAGATTTAAATCCTTAATCCAAGATACTCTCTTCTCTCGGTAAGTGGATTTCTTCCTAATGCTTATCCCGATCATTCTTCTATATTTCCTAGATATTTTTATAGAATTTACAATTTTTCTCCTTATATATAAATGAAATCAGTTAGATCTAGATATGGGATTGTATAACTAGATCTATATTGATAATATCTTGACATCCCTGATCGTAATTTAGGGATTTAGATCTGGAACTCAGATATCTGTGGTTGTGCTGCTGTGATTTAGGGGATTTCCATTCAAAAAAACATATGTCAACAAATTGAGGTTGGTGGTATGAAATATAATTACCATAGACATAGATTTGAAATGAGTATGAAAAATAATAGAGTTGATAGCATTTTTTATCAACTAAATTCCTAAATTTGGTTAATTAGGATAACAAATTTATTTATTGAAGAATTGTTGAATTAAATGATTGATTGAAGAATTGACCATGATATTAAGGGGAAGTCTAATTTTATAATTATTTTTTGGGAAATATTTGATGATAGTTAGAGGTTTTAATCTAGATGATTAATTAGGGGAGTAATTATGAGATATTGAATTGGATAGATTAAGATAATTAATCCTAAATTAATTAAGTGCCTTAATATTTTGATCTAGATAATTAATTGTGGAGTTAATTATGATGAGTTGATATTTATAATGAGTTAGATAATTATGAAAAAATAATAATGGGATAAAAATTGTTTTATTGATTAATTATTTGATGAATTAATTAATGGTATTTTCATACATAATGAATTGGGTAGTTAATTAAGGATATTGATGTATTTAACTAATTTTTGAAATGGTAGAAGAATTTTGGTGGATAATTTATTATGATTCAATTTTGTATGAATGAATAGAAAATGGTAATTATAAACTGATAAGTATAAATGGCAACTTGGTCATTGTACTTGTGAGTAAAGGAATTGAAACATGGTCATTCAATTAAGATGTATAAAAGGTAACATGGTCATTGTACTTATGAGTAAAGGAATGGAAACATGGTCATTCTATTGAGAAGTAAGAATGGTCACATGGACATATTACTTATGAATTTTTTTTTACATTGGAATTTATGTATGAATTTAATGAATGGTAATAAAGGCTCTCCGAGATATGTCCTCATGTGATAATACATTGAAATATGGAATGAGTCAAATCAGGTAATGAGATATCATATCACCTTTGAATAATTTGGGCTTTGAGAAAATTCAAATGAAGTATTAAGATATGATATTACCGAGGGAACACTTGGAGCTCCAGCATGAGACAAAGCTAGTATAGAGGTACAATTATCCCTCAGGAACCCAAGAGTTAATATGATTAAATAAATAATAAATTATAATTTGATAATTTTTTATTTATTAATTGCCTTATTTTACTTATAGAACTCATACACTACCTTTTGAATGTACTAGTTTTAGACATAGTTGTTGGTGGACTACTGAGCCACAGTCACACCCTTATAAGGCTTCCTGATCAGTACTTTAGTAGAATTTATTGTTATAGGATTGGTTAAGGGAAAGGGCACTATGTTAGATTGCTGATTAGGGTTTGAGTTTGGCTGAGGGAACCACATCTGGTTTGGGACATGCATTGGATTCATTACTATATTTATTTTATGATTCATTTTAGTCACATATTACTTGTATTTCATAGCATGTTTTCCCTTTTAGTTGAATATTTTATTTATTTCATTGAATATCATGAGATATGGGTTTTTTATTATTATTATTTATTCTTCTGCTATTTTGTTTTATTTAAAATAGTTTTTACTAAAATAAAAAGATGGTATAGTCTCCCGATGAATGTATTATGATGCCATCACTGCTATTTAATAACCTCAGGTGTCCAGGGAGGTGTGCCTAAAGTCATGTGACTGACTGGTTTGGTGCACCATCGTATGGAACCTGAGTCGGGACATTACAAAGTGGTATCAAAAGACTGGTTTTCATTCTTCTTCTTTTATATTACTATTTCGGGAAATTTAAGCACTAGAATAGGAATATTCAAGGCTTGGTAACGATCTTGTGTATGTGAGTTAAAAACTGAAGTATGCGGGAAAAGCCGAGCTCTCAGGGTGGGATTGTTGTTATTATTGTTTATTGTTATAGTTTAAATTTATTTCACCTTGGGTGACACACTTGTGGTGTAATGTGATTATTGTTTCTGACAATTTTTTAGTATTTATTCATGTTCCATAATGGAATGAGGGTTAAGACTGCATGCATCATTCTAGGCACTCATGTTTATTGTGACATGCATTGTTTTTGGCATGCACAAAAAATTTGTTATGGGTATGTTGTTGAACTTGTACTATTTCTATAATTTGTGAGATTAAAATTAAAAATGGTTCCTAAAATGAATTGAGAAAGATTTTAAAATTATTAAAAATGAGAATAATTGGGTGTCTAAATGAGAAAATTGATTATGATAGTGTGGTTACCCTTATTAACAAAAACCTAGAGCATGATGGTTAAGGGTACTGATAGCACCTTAGATTGACCATGTAGTGATGGGTGGGGGAAAGACATGATGTGACCTATTGTGATTTTTTCCTATCATGTAAATGTTATAAGTTTTTGTTATGAGACCTACGATGTGTGTTAGGAATTGTAGATAATGTGCCTACACCATGCTTGTTGAGGGTATAACTGAGGGGCCTGGCTATGAATGGTCTTCTAGTCAGGGTTCTTGAGGCACCAACAGTGCCAGTTGAAGATGATGGGTAGAATTTCTAGGATAACAATTTGTATTTCATGCAATTAATTGAAAGTGACCCAGGGTGGGTTGTGAAAGGAATGTATGAGTTGACAATGGAGTTTCAGTTGCAACACCCTCCGACTTTTACTAGATATGGTGGACATAAGGGAGATGAATTCTGGGTTGAGTGCACTGAGAAAATAAATTAACATTTGGGGACTCTAGATGAGAGGAGTGTTAAGATGGATTCTTATATGCAATGAGGATATGTGAAGTGGTAGTTTGTCATTCAGGTGCAAACTGGATGAACTAATGGTTTGTTATGGAATTAATTATTGGAGAGGTTCTTGGAGAAATTCTATCTAGAGACATTGAGAAAATAGAATCCAACAGAGTTCATCTATCTAACCCAGGGGAGCATGTCTATGATGTATTATGTAGGACGCTACATAGATATGAAATTATTTTCTCTAGTATTAGATGGAGATGAGCCAGTTACGACAAAATGAATTAAGGACAGACTTAAGAGTGAGTTAAGTCCCAAGTCAGTATTTTCAGAATAAATATGTTTTTTTATAAAGTTGTGGATCTAGCTCTCATAGGTGAAGGGAACCAATGGGAGAGATCCAGTACTAGATAGGTAGTTTTCACTGGATGATCCAGAGGTGAGACTTCTGAGATTAGAAAGCGTCCTTATAAAAAATTTAGCTTGATCAGTGGGAAACAAAGTATATATAAAAGAGGGTTTATCAGATAGGACCTTACCGGTGTGATCTGTCATCATTGTGGTAGGCTGAGACACTAACGTCAACACTATCCTCGACCTCTAGTAGAGTGTTGATGTTATAATAAGATAGGAAACCAATAGAAGTTCTGCCAATTGTAATAACATACTGGTGCTAAGGGAGCAGCTGGGCTTAGTCAGTGTGTGAGAAGGGGGTCTTCTACACCATATCAGTTTGAAATCTAGAGTTAAACTAGTTGAGGTGTTATAGATAGTGGAAATGGTTCAACAATGATAGATTTTCCTTATCAATAGATTGGTGCTACTAGGGGGAGTCATGAAGTATCACAAGGAAGAGGGGCAGGACAATTACATGGAGTGAAACCTACACTTTTGTAGAGCGAGGCTGGTTCATCGACATTTAAAGGCACTATTCTTGTAGCTTATACTTTAGATAGTGAATTATTTTATACTGGTTTCTCTCATTCCATTATATCTACAAAACTTATTAATGGTTTGATCCTAGAGGTGGATTTCAAGAGCAGAGTAATGATTATCAATACTTCATTAGAAACATTATATAGTGAAGTATGTCTATGAAAGGGATGTTCACTAGAGATAAGGAAATATGATTTTCTATGGGATTTATATATTCTTGATATGAAAGGCTTCGAACTAATTTTGGGTATGGACTTTATAGTCACATACCGATTCCATATTGACTATTACCATAAGAGAGTTATGTTTACATCTCCTAAGGGTAACCTTTATATTCACCATGGGGAGTGGGATATCCAAGTAGGTTGTGCAGGGCCAATTAATTAGAATCTAAGAGATCTCATAGCACATGTTGCTAGTATATTTATGGATGATGTGGGAGTTAGGAAAGATTTCCTTCCACCTGTAGTGGAAATATTTCATGATGTATTTCCTAAAGACATATTAGGACAACCACCTAAGAGAGATGTGTAAGTAACTATTGATCTCTGTCTAGAAGATGATCATGTATTTATTCCACCATAATGAATATAATCAACTAATCTTCAAGAGCACAAGACCCAGTGGGAGGAGATAGAGGATAAGAGATTTATCCATCCTATTACATCACCTTGGGGATCACAGGTATTTTTTGCAAAAATGAAAATATGAGTTTATGTTTGTGTTTCAATTACTAAAAGTAAAAAAATTAATATGAAGAAATGATATCCTTGTATGCATATCAATGTTCTATTTGGAAAGTTGAAGGGATCTTGCACGTTCTGGAAGATCGACACGAGGTTGAGGTATCATCAGGTGAGAGTTAGGACACATGTTATAACAAGGACTTCCTTCAAATAAAGGTATTACCTATATGAATTCATCATAATACCATTTGGGCTGATGAACATGACAGTAGTTTTTATGGCCCTAATGAACAAAATCTTCCACCCCTACCTAGATTTTTTTTTGTAATATTCGTTGTTAATATTTTGGTGTAATCCAAGGCTAATGACTATCATCCCAACATATTGAAATCGTATTGAGTACACTAAGAGAGAATATGTTTTATGCCAAGTTATCTAAGTGTCAGTATTAGATTTATACTGTACAATTTTTGGGGCACATCATCTAAGAGGAAGGTGTGTTAGTGGACACTGAGAAGGTTCTTGCTATACTTTCTTGGGAGAAGCCTAAGAATGTATTCAATATCAGCATCTTTCTATGGTTAGCTAGATTTAATGAGAGATTCATTCATAACTTTTCCTGATTGGAAACAACCTTTTGGGATTGACCAAAAAGGGGATAAAGATTGAGTGTATTGAATCACGTGAGAATGATTTTCAGAAATTTAATAAGCATTTTAAGACAACACCAATATTGATCGTATATGAGTCATATTAGGATTAAATGGTTTATTATTATGCTTCTAGGATCAGACTCATATCCATGTAGATGCAAGGGGATTGAGTCATGGTGTATAGATCTATGTAGTTGAGACCAGATGAACAGAACGACCCTACACATGACCTCAAGTTGATATCAGTGTTTTACGCTCTTAATTGTTGGTGATAATATCTTTCGGTAGAAATGTTTATAGTGCTTGACGATCACATGAGTTTGTAGTATATCTTTTCACTGTGTGAATGGAATATTTGGTAGAAGATATGGGTAGAGTATATGCAGTCTTATAATTGTGAAATGGAATATACACTTGAGAAGAGAAATAGTGTGGTTGATACCTTGAGCAAGAAAACATAGACTCATATGGTTTAGGAGTTGAGTGTAGATTGGAAGATGATGAACTTACTGGATGAAATGCATGTGGTGGTTCTGGAGAGTCAAGATAAGATGACTATGGATTATATTATAGTGGTGATTACACTTTTGAGATGGATCAGGGATAGAATGTATAATGATCCAGAGTGTCCAACCTTAAGGTATTGCATTTAAGTGAGGGAGTCACCTTCGGAATAGATGATTGAGGCAGATGAGATCATATATGTGAATAATAAAGTTGTTGTACCTAAATGAAAACAAAAGGAGCACATGTGATAATTTCATTCTTCAATGTGGGTGGTGCATCTAGGTGTGACCAAAATGTACAATTACATAAGATGGAAAGTTTGGTTTCCAGGCATGAAAATGGAGATTTCATGGTTTTTGAAAAGATGCTTCACCTATCTACAGGTGATTGAAAAGCATTAATAACATGGAGGAGTACTACATCTATTACCTATTCCAGAATGAAAGTGGGATGATGTGACAATGGATTTTTTGGTGGGTCTTCCAAAGAATCTTAGGAATGATTGACTCTATTTGGATCATTTTGTATCAACTGACAAAGGTAGAACATTTCATTAATATAAGGGAAACCATTATAGTATAGCAGTAGAGAGAACTATGTGTTCTAAAGATAGTTCGTCTGCATGGGGTTCTATAGATAATAGTTTTAGATCATGATTCATGAATTACTTCATGCTTTTGGCAGGGCATACAGAATGTTCTTAGTACATAGGTTTTATTGAGTATGAATTTCCACCCACATATAGATGGAAAGTCAGAGCATACTATACTTGTTCTTGAGGATATGATGCAGGTTGTGTGCCTGACTTTCGTATGTCTTGGGGGAAGCACTTAGATTTAGTGGAGTTTTACTATAAATATTATTATCAAGAAACTATACACATGGAACCAAACAAGTTTATTTAATGGTGGTCATGTAGATTACCACTATACTAGATGTAATTAGGTGAGTTATAGTTGTTAGGATAGAGTATCATGCTATAGACATCGGTGAAGGTGTAGTTGATTTGAAAACATGAGGCTACGTCTCAAAGAAGGCAGAAGTCGTATAAGGATAGACCAAGATGACCCTTAGAATTACAGAAGGTGATTGTGTGTTTCTTCGCTTGTTTCCTAGGTTGGGTCACCAGGGGTTACCATGGAAAGTAATGTTTTCATGTATGTTTGTTGGACCATTTTAGGTAGTGGAGAGAATCAGGCTAGTGGCATACTGATTTTCCCTTCAAAAAAATTTAAAACAATATGCATGATGTATGTATCACCCTGAATTTTTTTTGAGAAATGTTATTTTTCATTTTTTTGATGTCTTGTATTTTATTCTACACGAAGATTAGCTTGCGCTATACGCAACAACGTATTAGCTTGCATTATACACAACACTATTATTGGCTTGTTTTACGCACAATTTCAAGTTCTTATGATAGAATTCAACACTGAATATAGATTTTGTTCAATGAAATAAGATTTGATAATGTTATACACAACACCAAAATAATCTTTCATGCAACACTGACTTGGCATGCATTATACGCAAAGGAGACCTTCCTCGATGGCTTGCATTTTACGCAATACCGAGTTTCACTAAACAACAATATATTATTATTACGAACTAGCCATTATGAATAATATAAATGGAATTTTGAATTTTCTAACATTATAATTCATCTTAAAAATTTTCTAGTACACGGTATGAGAATGAAATAAATTTTTCAGATAAAAAGTATTTCTAAAAAAATGCAGTTTTTCTACCTTTTGATGGCGCACCCATTTTAATCTAATTTTGGAAAAATTTAGAAGTCCAATTTGACAAAATAATCTTTTTATTTTGAATCAGGTTATAAAAATCTACTATGGAAAAATGAATAATTTGTTTCTGTTAACTTTCATATTTTGATGAATAGTAAACAGACACTAAATTTTTATTAAAAACAATTTTTTTCATCATGATAATTTATATTGATAAATTATAATATTTAATGGTCTTAATGTATAAATATACTATATTTTTACCATTTAATATAATATATGTAATTAGAATTAATTTTAAATTTAATTCATAGGGAAACTCATTTCAATCTTTTGCAATGTTTTAACTTTTAAAACTCATTTTCTCAACAAGATTAATTTTAAATTAATAACTGCAACTTTTATGTTTTGAATTTGGAAAAATGGATTCCATATTTGGAATAAGTATGTCCAAATTGTGTAAATAGGTAACTTTTATTTTTCGACATTATGAATAGTAACTACTGTAAATTTTATTTACCATAGTTAAAGGTAAATCAAGTAATTAATGGTAAAAATAATATTATATAGTTTCCCTAAAATTTGTCATAATATAATTGTATGATTATATTTTTCTCTAAAACATAATTTTTTCTAAATGGTTTCTTTTGGAACCCACTTGTATGTGATTAAAACATTTATTTTATTTTAATTAAAGAAATGTTAAATATGTCTCACTCAAACATTAATAATTAAATAATTTTTAATATAAGGTTATACTGAATAAAAATTTGATTAATAATACTCAATTGAAATATAAATAGTTTTTCTTTATCATGGTAATTTATTTGTAATTTTTGAGAAATATATAATTACCTTAATAGCTTATACAGTAATGATGCAGAAATAATTTATTTAGTGAAAAAGAAATAATATAGTTTTTATTAAAATAATAATACCCATCTAAAGGCACAAAAACTAAACTAAAACATATTGGTCGAGTATATCTACACCATAAGAATCAATTTGTGGACTTTTGGACCATTTGGATCCTTATAAAACAAATTATTACATTTGTATTATTTTATTTTAAATGATGTCCAAGTTGTCACCTTCATAATTTAATAAGCATAACATATTAAAAGTTGACTTTTTAGAAGATAAATTCAACTAAAAGTGTTATTATGAAAGATATTATATTTATCTGAATCATATTATTTTATTTTTATTTTTAATGCAAAAAATAAGTAGATTAAATAATTATACAAAAATGTTGTAGTAATTATTTTATCAAAGAGAAATACCAAATAAATAGTTTTAAAAATATTAAAATGAATATTATATGATATAATTAATGTTCTAACTGAATTTTTGAGATTAATATGACTTTTGATGAATCTATTAAATATATTTTTTTAAATATATTTGGTGTGGATTTTATTTAAATTCAAATAAACAAATTGTTTCAAAATATACACTATTCATATTTTATGAAAATAACATATTTTTAAATTGTTTAAAAATAAAAATAAGTATTTAAAAATTAAAAATTAAAATTTTTGTGGTCAAAAATTTAATAAAGCTTCCAATTATGTATAATTAACAACACATAAGTAAGTATTTATAACCATTTAAAATTTATAACATTATTACAAAAAATAAGATTAAATAGATTAAATAATGATAAATCAAAATGATAAGGTTTAAAAATAAAATAAAAACATTTATAAATTTTATATGTTTATGAGATTACAAACCTATCTCATCACATATTTAACATTGAGTCATTTTGGAGGATTTTATGTGAGGTTGGTTTTTATTATAAATTAATATTTTTGATGTTTCCATAATTGCCCCTCTCCTCTCAAATAAAAGGGCACCCCCATCCCTCCCCTCTTCACTCAATTTTGAGCCTTCAAGATCTGAAAAAACCTGTAGATTCATCTTATCAACCTTTCTAGTTACATTATAGTGGTTCTGGTCTCCACAAAATACCAACTCAAGTGCCCTATGAGGAAATTTAAAGGACGCACTTCGAGGAAGAGGTAATATATTCTACTGATTTTTTCAAATTTATTTATTCTTCTACTTACTATTATTTAGTTGTATCATTATAAAGTAATAACATCAATATCAATCATATAATGATATGTTAATATAACTATTAAACAACCCTATTTCACCTTCTATCCATCCTACGAAAAACAGAATCACCATGCGTGCGTACGTATAGAATACCGTCTCTACGCCGTGGTGTAATATTTTTTTCATCACCAAGATACATGGATCGGTATAATTGTGGATGAAATTACTATATATGATTATTTTAAAGTTATATTGATTCTGAAATATTATACACCATACAATTCAATACAATTCCATAATCATGGGAATGATATCATCGCTCGTGCGTACATACGACCTACAGTCTCCAAGATATGATGTGATTCATTCTACATGATTTTCATTGAAGAATGATTGTATAAATGAATATCAAATATATTATAATAATATAATTTTGTAAATGATATTTCTATAACCTAAAATGGTGAATAAGAATTTATTGGACAAAAAATGTATAAGAATTTAAGCAGTTAACACCCTAATAACAAGTAATAATGAAATGTAACTAATAAAACAATAAGAATATGACCATATATGATATCATAAAAATAAATATTATTCTAGAATAATTCAATGATATTATTTAAATAATTATATAGGTGGTTCAGATACATACAAAGCAATCAGACCTGAGGTTAGGGGTAACTATTCCAATCTCATTTCTGTCCGTGATTGTTTATTCGTAAGTATTTACTGGGGTTATATTTATCATCAATGTCCATGTCTTCTAAAACTGATTTCATAAGATGTTTACTATTCTTACATGTGTTTTTAAATCCATTTTTACCCTTTTATGACTTTTACCACATGGTATGGAAGAAATCTTTCTTTTGTTTACCATACAATGTACTTTTTGACTTTTCTGGTAAAAAGTATGAGGAGAATATTTTTTTTAACTTATACAGCATGAAAATATTTTTATGGTTTCATAACAACTTATTTCCAGGAAGATTATTCTACATGATTTCATAATTATTTTCAACTAAAATATTTTATTTTAAAATTTCATGTCATTTGGAGAAAAGAAAATGATTTTGAAAAAGAAAGGATATTTTTCTCAAGAATTCATTTCAAATGTTTATTCAAAACTATTTTCTATCTAAGATTAAATTATTTATTATGGTTATGTTTCATGTATAATGTATCTATTATTTAACTGGTTTTATATGGATTATGTTATGATGGAATGATGTTTATGAAACCCATTTTATTTGTTGTGTTATGATAAATGTTTTATGTTTTTTTGTGGCACACGAAATAATGATTTAATTATGAGGTGGTTGAGACCTATATCTACTTCTAATACATTGGGTAATGATTTATATCTCATGAGATAAACATGGTTGGAATGACAAGTAAATATGATTCAGTAATATAGGGATGGAACAACATGTAAACCCGGTTCAATAATGGACTTCGTCCTCTATGATGGTCGTGGCAGAAATTCATTAACTACTATGTTAATAATAATATGTGCTTATTAGTTTTCCACAATTAAATGTTTTATTCCCATGCATATATTTTATGGTAAATGTTACTTTATGATCCATGCATTACTTACTGCCATGTTTTATGTCATTGCTCAAGATTTTGATGTTTAAATTTTATGTTTATATTTTTACGTTCAAATGTTTCTGGGTTGTTTTATATTCTCCATGCTTACCCTTACTGAGAATTTGAACTAACAGTTTTTATGTTTTATTTTACCCGAGATATAAAGAATGGTTTGAGATAATAAAACAAAATGGGAAGATATTAATGGGATATTTTGAAGATAATTTACCATGATTAAAAGATTATGTCCCATGTTTCCGAAGACACTAAACTATTACGGTCCTTGGGTGTCTGTTTTTGTTATGTATTGAGTATTCTGAAAAAATAATGTAATGTCCATTTATGTCATGATTGGGTATCTATAGTTGGTATTAGATGGAAGGTTTAGTTAAAATTTGGAAAATATGATGAAAAAACATTAGTGATATCCGTAGAGATATTTATAAGGTATGTCTAGTGATGTACGTAAGGTTAAGTATAAAGTATAGTTCACAATCCAAGAATTATCATAACAATCATGAATAACCTAGGATGAAACCTAAGATGTTAGATATTGAATGTACTCCCCATTGATTATGTTGTTTTCCTAGTATGATTTTGGCCTCTAACTCTATTTTTTGGGTTTTAGATCATGGATGGAACCTGAAGGAACCGTGTTAATGATCAATGCACTGGGAAATGCAATGATTGTACTTTTGAACAACCAAATGTTATGGTAAATTGAGTGAAAAATATTATTTCTATAATTACACAAGCTATTACTCATTATGGACTTCTAAATGAGTAGAGAAGGGAACAATATTCTATTGAGTCCTTCATGAGGCAACACCCACCTTCTTTTAGTGGGTATTCTGTTCCACCTATTGCTGAACAATGGATCAGTACCATTGAAATGATATTTTCCATACTTCGTTGTTTGGAACATGAAAAAGTCATTTTGTCTTTTTACCATTTAGAAGGTGAAGCAGACTAGTGGTGGACTCTAATTATGAATACAAGGCCCCAATATGAAATTGAATCAATGGAATGAGATGAGTTTAATAACTAATTTTTCAATAAGTACTTTCCTCGTACTCTTAGAAAGAAGATGGAAAAATAGTTCGTTTATCTTTAAAAAAATAATGATGAATCTGTTTTTATAAACGAAGTGAGTTTTACTAGGCTTTCTAGGTATGCATCTGGATTTATCATCTAACATGAAAGTAAAGTTGATCGATTCTTCAGTGGCTTAAAACCATATCGTCAAAATGAATTATCTATAAGATAATTCAGTAGTTATGAATAGATTTTGCATTGTGTTATCAAGGTTGAACTGGAAGTTGGTTCTACATATCCATCCCATGGTTTTGATAAGAAACAAAAGATGTAGTTTAATGAAAAATCTCAAAACTATGGTGAAATGAAGAAAAATGTTTAGTTATGCTGAAAGTATGGAAAGAAGCATGGTGGAGATTGTGTTAAAGGGACTTGAAAATGTTTTAAGTGTGGAAGAGAAGGTCATCAAGAAACTATGTTATGAAGTTATAGAAAAAAGGTAGCTAATGATGTGAAAAGAGAAAATACTATAGAATGCACCACCGACACTTCAATGCTACAAGTGCAGGGAAATGCAGCATTATGCTAACCAATTCCCAAATCCAAGGGATAATGATGATCGACATCAACAACCTCTTAAAAAAGGAAAAAGGTAAGTCACATGCGATCACTATTGGCCATGTGTAATATGACAACAAAGTGGTGGAATGAATATGTTTTTATGTAACAAGATTCCAAAATAGTGTTGTGGAATCTCATTTATAGTATCGTGAAATATTGGAATAACTATATATTGGTTTATTGTGTTTTTCAATAATTATATGGTACCAGTAACCATGAAAATTGATTGATATATTTTTGGAATGTAGATGATATGTGCATAATGAAGGGATAAGGAGAAAATAATATGTTGGATATTATTAATGAGCTCATGACTGATATAAGGAAAAAGTGATATCATGGTTTGCGTATATAGAATTTTTGGGAATTTGGTATGTGAAAAGAGTTTACTTTTGACAGCATTAATGTTTTCACTAAGGTTCTATGGTAATTCATGTTTCAAGAATACATGATTAAGGTATTAACATGTTTCAAATGTGACCAACAAGATATATCTTATGATATATGGATAAATTATGGTATTCACAAACTTATTATATGACCTTTCTAGTACTCATTTTCATTATACTGTGAGTTTGGACAAAATTATTTTGGATAAGCCTAAAGGTTGGAATGGATTATATTGTACATTGGATAGTATTGTTTAAGGCTAGAAATGTTTTTCGATATTATTTCTAGAATATTATAATGGTATAGTTTTAGAAAAAGGAAAACCCAAAGGACGAGCGACAACCTGTCGCATCGGACAAGTCTACAAGAATTGAACCCGCAACCGATGTGTGACATGCCTTTATCACCTACCACATGCCTATAGGAAGTCCCTGGTTAGTAGAAATTAGTTTTATTTTATTACGTGGTATGATAGATGAAGTATAAGTCCATTTTTGGAACCATATATGATTAACCTCACCATAGATGGACTTATGTATATTTAATAACATGTGCTATCCTTTTTGTGACAGAGACAGATGGAATGACCTATCATACTATCAAATTATTTTCTAACACTTCAAGAATGAAAAATTCAACTTCATTTCTTTAAATAAGAGATGAAGTGGAAATTGTTCATGGAATGACCAAAAAATATATTACACTAAAATCAAGTAATTATTTCTCCTTATGAAAAAATTTATCAACATTAGGGAAATGATCATGAAAACCAAAAATGTTATCCTAGTACCCTCATATCCGATGAATTAGATGGTACCTTAGATCATCAATAATTTATGGCTTTGTGATTGTTGGATTTTTCATAGCCATGTTCTCTACCACTCTCCATCAGAACATGATGGTTAGATTTATCTTCCATATCTATGTTTTAACCTATTTTCTCCTATATAGAAACATGGGGATGAGTTAATTTGGGTAACTGTTATATTTCATACTTTACTTTTTAAAATTATGTTTTAGCATTCCTTTTTATGATTTGGGTTTCTATGATAGAAAATTTCATGTATTAAACCATTTATAACCTCGATAAATTTTTATGGTGAAATTCATTTTAAGGGGGGTAAAATGTAACACCCTAAAATTTTATGAGAAATATTATTTTTCATTTTATTTATGTCTTGTGTTGTTTTATACACCATGATTAGCTTACTCTATACGCAACACTGTATTAGCTTGCATTATACACAACACGATTATTGTCTTGTTTTACACACAATTTCCTGTTCTTATGATAGAATTAAAAACTGAATATATATTTTGTTTAATTAAATAATATTAGATAATGTTATATGAAACCCCAAAGTAATATTTCATGCAACACTAACTTGGCTTTCGTTACATGAAAAGGCAACCTTCCTCGATGGCTTACGTTGTACGCAAGACCAAGTTTCACTGAACAACAATATATTATTATTGTGAACTATCCATTATGTATAGTATTAACCACATTTTAAATTTTACAACATTATAATTCATTTTACACATTTTCTAGAACATGGTATGAGAACAAAATCAATTTTTCAAAGAAAAGAAGTATTTTTCATAAAATGAAGTTTTCTAACTTTTGATGGCGCAAATGTTTTAATCTAATTTCTAACAAATTTATAAGTCCAATTTGGCAACATAAACTTTTTCTTTTGAATCAGGATATATAATTTTACTTTGTATAAATTTGTAATATTTTTTCTGTTAACTTTTATATTTTAAGGAATAATAAAAATACGCTAAATTTTAAGTAAAAACAAATTTATTCATAAAGATAATTTATATGGTTAAAATATAATATTGAATGGTTTTAAAGTATAAATAAAATATAATTTTACCATTTAATATAATGTATGTATTTAGCATTAATTTTACATTGAATTCATAGGTAAAATATTTTCAATCGTTTGAAATGTTTTATCTTTTCAAACCCGTTTTCTCAACAATGGGATTAATTTGAAATTAATTAATACAACTACCATGTCTTCAATTAGGAAAAATGGATTCCATATTTGGAATCAGGAGGTCCAAATTTTGTAAATAGGTAACTTTTATTTTTAGACATTATGAATAGTAACTATGGTAAATTTTATTTACCAATGTGAAAGGTAAATCATGTAATTAAGTGTAAAAATAATATTATAAAATTTCCCTATGACTTGTATTAATATAATTTGATGATTATATTTCTCCCTAAAACATAATTGTGTTGAAATTTTTTCTTTTGTAACCAACTTTTCTGTGATTAAGACTTATTTTATTTTATTTAAAGAAAATTTAAATATGTCTCACTCAAACTTTAATAATTAAATTATTTTTAATATAAGGTTATACTGAATATAAATTCAATTATAAATACTCATTTGAAAGATAATTTTTTTCTTTATCGTGGTAATTTATTGTTGTTATTTTTAAGAAATATATATTTACATTAATTGCTTATACAATAATGATGCAGAAATTATTTATTTAGTGAAAAAGAAAAAATATTGTTTTTATTAAAATAATAATACCCATCAAAAGGCCCAAACACTTGACCAAAACTTATTGGTCGAGTATATCTACAACATAATCATCCATTTGTAGTCTTGTGGACCATTTATATCCTTATAAAACCGATTATAACATTTATATTATTTTATTTTAAATCATGTCAAAGTTTTCACCTTCATAATTTAATAAATATAACATTTTAAAAGTTGATTTTTTAGAAGATAAATTCGAATAAAAGTTTTATTATGAACTCTATTTGATTTATATTAATCATCATATTTTATTTTTAATTTTTATGCAACATATATGTAGATTAAGTAATTATACAAAAATGTTGTAGTACTTATTTTATCAAGAGAAATATCTGATAAATAGTTTTACAAATATTAAAATAAATATTATATGATACAATTAATGTTCTAAAATAAATCTACAAATTAATATGAATTTTTAGGAATCTATTAAATATTTTGTTTCTAAAATATATTCGGTGTGGATTTTATTTAAATTCAAATAAATCAATTGTGTCAAAAATGACAATATTGATATTTTATGAATATAGCATATTATTAAAATGATTAAAAATCGCAAAAATATTTAAAAATTACAAATTAAAATTTATATGGTTGACCATGTCATATAGTACCCAATTATGAAAAATTAACAACACATAAGTAAGTATTTATAACCATTTAAAATTTATTACATTATTACCAGAAATATAATTAAATAGATTAAATTAGGATAAAGAAAAATGATAAGGTTAAAAATAAAATCAAAACATGTCTAAATTTTATTTTTTGATGATATTACAACTCTATATCATCTCATCTTCAAATTTGAGTCATTTTGGAGGTTTTTATGTGGGTTTGGTTTTTATTATAAATTAATATTTTTGAGGTTTCCAAAAATTCTCATCTCCTCTCTTATAAAAGGGCACCCCCCTTGCCTCTCCTCTTCAATAAATTTTGAGCCTTCAAGCTCATCCAACCCCTACCAATTACTCTTATAAACTTCTATATTTATTTTATATAGGTTATTTTATTCTCAAAAGACCAACTCTAGTGCCCTAAGAGGATGTTTAAAGGAGGCACTTCGAGGAAGAGGTAATATCTTCTATTGATTCTTTTAAATTTATTTCGTCTTCTACTTCATCTTATTTAGTTGTAACAATATAAATTAAAAGCATATGTATCACTCATATTCTTATATGTTATTATAAATATGAAACAATCCTATTTCACCTTCTATCCATCCTACGATAAAAGTAACCGCGCGTGCGTACGTAGAGAATACCATCTCCACGCCATGGTGTAATCTTTTTCATCATCACCAACATACATGGATGGGTATAATGATGGAATAAATTACAATATATTATTATTTTAAAGTGATATTGATTCGTAAATATTATACACCATACACATCAATACAATTCCAGAATCATGGGAATGATATCATTGCTCATCCGTACATACGGCCTACCGTCTCAAAGATGTGATGCGATTCGTTCTACATGATCTTTATTGAAGAATGATTATATAAATGAATTGAATTAGTTAATATGATATATATATTATACTAATAAAATTATGTAAATGATATATCTATAACCTAAAAATAGGAATAAGAATTTATTTGACAAAACATGCATAAGAATATAAAGTAGTTAACACTCGAATAACGAGTAACAATGAAATGATACTAATAAACTGATAAGAATATGACCATATATGATATCATAAAAATAAATATGATTCTAGAATAATTCAATGACAATATTTAAATCATTATGTAGAATGTTAAGATACGTATAAAGCAATCGTACCTAAGGTAATGGGTAACTTTTCCAATCTCGGTTCTATCCGAGATTGTTTATTCGTAAGTATTTACTAGGGTTATATTTAAAATCCATGTCCATGTATTCTAAAACTGATTTAATAAATTGTTTAATATTATACCATGTATATTTAAATCCATTTAACCATTTTTTTCTTTTAACACAATGTATGAAATGAATCTTTCTTTTGTTTACCATATGAGGTACTTTTTGACTTTTCCACTAAAAGGTACGAGGAGAAAGTTTTTTTAACTTATACAGCGTGAACAGATTTTTACGGTTTCATAAAACCTTATTTCAATGAAGCTTATTCTAAAATATTTCATTATTATTTTCAACAAAATTATTTTCTTTTAAAATTTCATGACATTTGGAGAAAAGAAAATGATTTGGAAGAAGAATGGATATTTTCCCCAATAATCCATTTCAAGTGTTTATTCAAAACTATTTTCCATCTAAGATTACATTATTTAATATGGTCATGTTTCGACTATAATGTATCTATTATTTACATGGTTTATATGTATTATGTTATGATGGGTTGATGTTTATGAAACCCATTTTATTTGTTCGGTTATGATGAATGATTTATGTTTATTTTGTGGAACACGAAAGAATGATTTTATTATGAGATGGGTGGGACCTATATCTCCAATCAATGCATTGGGTAATGATTTATATCTCATGAGATAAACATGGCTGGAATAGAAAGTAAATTAGGTTCAGTAATACAGGTCTGGAACAATAAGTAAACCTGGTTTAGTAATGGACTTCATCCACTATGATGGTCGTGGTAGAAATGCCTTGGATACTATGGAAATCATAATATGTGATTATTAGTTTTCCATAATTACATGTTGTATTCTAATGCTATTATTTTATGGTTAATGTTACATGATGATCCATGCCTTACGTACTTCCATATTTTATGTCATTTCTCAATATTTTGATGTCTAAATTTTATGTTCATATTTGTATGTTGAAATGTTTATGGATTGTTTTATGTTCTCCATTCTTACCATTACTGAGAAATTAAGCTCGCCTTTTTTATGTTTTCTTTTCCCCAGGATATAAAGAAAGGTTTTAGGTAATTAAACAAACAGGGAAGATATTTAAGGGATAATTTGATAATCTTTCACCATGATAGAAGAATATGTCATGAGTTCCCAAAGACACTAACCTTTTACGGTCATTGGGTGTCTGTTTTTGTTATGTATTGAGTATTACAAAAAGTAATGTAATGTCCATGTATGTCAATCTGGGGTCTCTATAATGTATTCCAGGTGTCAATACTATAGAGATATGAATCTGACCATTCTAATTTGATATATGATGATGAGGTGGACCTTAATATAGATCTGTCCTTTTAGGATCATCTAATATGTGTATTGGATCACAATGATAAAGTATTAGAGGTAAAGACTAATCCTATAGATTGTGTATTATGGAGACATAGACGTGTACCAGAGGATACATGGGAAAGAGAAGTAGGTACGAGAGATCAATAGCCTAATATTTTTGGCATGGAATCTTACAAAATCATGGAAGTACATCTCAAGGATGAGCTGTTATAAGGTGGGGAGATTGCATGATACTGACTTTTTTTGGAGTTATCTCAGATGCAATTTTAGGTACTTTTTGTTGTTTTTATGTACCACTGATTGGAGTTATGACATGGGGTGAGATTTGGTAGAGTATTAAGAGATATTTGTAGAAAATATTCTACACACCATTGGTGCGCGATTCGAGAAGACCATGCACCCAAACCCAGGTAACTGTAAGAACCTAGATAGTGATGTCCACATGGTTGGCATACGGTTTACCTAAATGTGCGCCCCTACCTAGAAAACCATGAATGCATCTTATTTTTACAAGAAATTTAGTTTTAAAATCCTGAAAACCCATAAAACATATCCTACTCGACCTTATCTTGAGACTAGACATTTTTGAATGATTTTTTATCTTTCTAAAGGGGTTCTTAGGTCGTCCGTACTCCTTTCCTCAAGATTCAAATCTCAAACTGAAGATCCTCTCTTCTACCTATATGTGGATTTCATCTTGATGTTTCTCTATAATTATTGTCTCATTCCTTGATATTTTGGTGGAATTTATCCTTTGTTTCCTTAAATCTAAACCTAATCAGTGAGATGTTAATCTTGGACTATAGATCTAGGTTGATATTGAAAAGATCATAAAATCCTTGTTATTTATTTAGGGATTTATATCTAGAACTCTGGTCTATGTCTTTGTGTTAATTAGATTTTAAGGATTTCTGTAGAATGAACATCTGCCAATGAATTAATTTAGGTGGTCTGAAATCTAATTCCCATAGTTTTGGATTTGATACATGTATAAAAAATTAAATAATTTCTAGCATTCTTTAGCGACTGAATTCCAAAAAATTGGTTTATTAGGTTGACCAAATGATATATCATAGCATTGTCGAATTAAATGATTTATTGAATAATTGATCATGAGGTTATGGGGATGTTTTATTGGATAACTAATTTAGGGGAAATTAATGATGGGTGTTAGGGGTTTTAATATAAATAATTAATCAGGGGATTAATTATGAGATATTGAATTGTCTAGATTGTGATAATGATTCATGAATTAATTATGTGCCTTGTTATTATGATATAGATAATTAATTATGTAATTGGTTATGATGAGTTGATATTTATAATGAGATAACTGATTTTTGAAATTAATTATGGGATATGAATTGTGGTATTGAATAATTAATCGATGAATTAATTAATGGGATTGGTATACTTAATTAATTTGGGAGTTAATTAAAGATATTGATGTATTTAACTAATCGTTGAACTGATAATGGAATTTTCGTAGATAATTAATTATGTATGAAATAATGAGAACATGTTCATTATAAATTGAAAATTATAAACGGTAACATGGTAATTGTACATGTTAGTAAAGGAATGGGAACATGGTTATACAAATGAGATGTATAAATTTTAACATGGTCATTGTACTTATGAGTAATGGAATAGAAACATGGTAATCCTATTGAGAAGTAATAAAGATAACACGGTATTCATACTTAATAATTTTCTATAGGTAACTTTGGAATTTATGTGTGAATTTAAAGAATGGTAATAATGTAACTTCAAGATGTAGACTCGCATGATAATACTTCAAAATCTGGTATGAGTCAAATTAGGTACTGATATATCATATCACCATTGAATACATTTATCTCTAAAACCATTCAAAGAAGGTATTAAGTTATGATATTAGTTAGCGATCACTTATAGCTCTGTAACAAGCTGAAGCTAGTATAGAGGTACAATTATCCCTGGGAACCCTACAATTAATATGATTAAATAATGAATAATGAATAATATGATAAATATTTATTTATTCATCATCTTATTTTACATATAGAATTGCATAAACTGTCTTTTGACTAAAATTGTTTTAGACACCATTGGTGGTGGCCTACTGAGTCGTACTCAAACCCTACTTGGTCTGCTTGATCGATACCTGAATAGTCTTCATTGTTACTAGATAGGTTAAGGGCATGTGCCCTATTTTAGAGTGCAGATTGGGGTTTGAGCATGGTTGAGGGAACAAGATGTGGTTTAGGAACCAATTGGTATTCATTAGTGTCTTTATTTTTAGTTTAGTTTTTATGAACTTGACACTTATATTTGCATAGTATGTTTTCCTTTTCATTTGAATATTGTATTTCATGTATTGGTTATCTTGATATATGTGTTTTACTTATGGTTATTTATGCTTCTGCAGTTTTTTAATTATTCCCACAGGTGTTTAATCTGATAAAAATATGGTATACTCTCCCCATGAATGAATTACCAGACCCTAACTACTAGTTGGAAGCCTCTAGCGTGCAGTGAGGTGCACCCGAGGTTATGTGACCGATCGGCTCGGGGAACCATCGTGTGGCACCCAGGTTAGGATGTTACAACTACTCGATGACTTTTATTGATCAATACCAACACAACATCACACTTTGAGGGTATATTATAATTTCATTATTAATTAAATTTATTAAAAGCAAATTAATGAATTAAAAATAGATATTTACACAATTATAAAATCATGATATGTTTTAGAACCACTAGAACCAATATCTCCGGTGTCTAATACAAATTGATTCAACTTAACCCTCATTATTTTGTTGTGTTAATTGTTTTATAAAATTATTTTCTATATTTTCATTTATATCAACCTAAAATATCTTTGCAATGACCCTATCAATGATTTATAAAATGAGATTGTATTTATAAAAGATGTGTTTGAGCCTCTGGAGAGATCATGATTCCACCGCCTGGAAAATAACACTAATTTTGTTAAAAATTGATTGATTACTCCATTAATTATGTTAATTAAACTATTATTTATAATAATTTGTTTTATCCAAATAGATTATATTACATCATTATATGTGCTGATTTACTTTTCTACTACTGTTCAGCTAGCCATATAGGTTTTTTTTGGAGATCATACAACTAATATCTCCAGAATAATGGAAAAATAAGAAATAAAATTTATATCACTCTTTATATTTGTTATATTAGAAACTAAAAAATATTTAACACTTAATAACATGCTCATAATCACCACTAAAGAAAAAGAACTTGTCCTTACTAATTCTCATGTACGTATAGATATTTTTGAAAACAATCTGGTGACTCCAACATGTATTACCTTGGTATCAACATGTTATGATCAAATTATAAGTGATAAATCTGGAGTAAATAACATGGAATGCATGATAGATCATATGTAGGACACATTTTGATTCCAATCCATCCTTTTTATCTATTTATAAGTATATCCAATATTCTCAATATCCATTATAACATCCCGCCATTTTATAACATAAACTTTCATTACATTACACACAACTGAGGATCTTTAAGGTTTAGTGTCTTGGAAACCAGGAACATAATACATGAAAACAACATAAAGCATTCTTCTTAAACACTTGCAAGGCGTCTCCTTAAGTTCATTCTAGGTTCATTACTGCATCTCATAACCTGGGGACATACATCAAAAGAAAGGGTGAGCAGAAGGCCCATTAAGGGAAACAAGAGGAACATTTTACATGTGAACTTGAGATACTTCAATAAGGACATGAAAAGAACTTTAAGGCATGAGAAAGAAATCATGATGCATTTCATAATAAAAATATCATTTTTCATAACTTGAAGATGTGGCTACATCATTTAACATAGACAATCATGAACATATCACCAAGGTCCATCCCCAAGGTGTCATTTGAAAATTACCAAGGTTATTCACCAAGGTATCGTGAAAATTGTAATCTCTAGTGGTTACATCATTACCCAATGCATTGGAGCGCTATCAGGGCGCACCCTTAAATTTGCCTTTATTATCATGTGAGCCACATATATCATCATCAAACATTTCATAAATAACCCATATAGCATAAAGGAAATGGGTTTCATTTCATAATCATAACTTTTTAAAAACTGCTTTAAAGGCATGATCTTTATCTCACTTTAAACCCCACAGAAAAGGAAGGTGGGTCTCATGTATGTAAATCCCAGAATTTAAAATAGAACATTTTGGTATATATGAGAATACCTTTGTAGAAATAGGAGCTTTGAGTATTAACTTTATAATATAAAATAATTTTTGAGAAAAGAGAGAGGCATTTTGAGGGGAAAATTCTGCAGCATAACAGCTAAGTTTCGGGGTTTTAGAAAACATTGAAATGAGAGGGGACATGGGTCACCCACTCATAAATGATCCATAAAACAGTAGGGTGAAAGAGTAAGAAGGACATATGGACATGGTAATGAAATTTGAGGGACATAACATTTGAAATGAAAAACATGGAAGGAAAAAAGATTAGATTTCTCTTATGAAAATTCGGCAGCCTTACGGCATCACTTAACTTCAAAAGAAAATGATTTGACAAGATCAAATAGGGTCCCTCATCATATGATCATAAGAGATCAGTATGATAGATATAGAGATAATACCCCAACATAATAAAAAGGAACTTGAAAGACTTGACGTGAAAATCGAATTTGAAAAATGAGAAGGGTGAAAGAATCCCTTAAAAATTCGGCAGCCTAACGGCGTCACTTAAACATTCATAAAACGAAATGATGAGAGTAAGAGGGGATCTCTCATCATATAAACATGAAAGGGCAGTAAGAGGAAAATAAACGAACATCCTCTCACATAAAAACATGGAGCATAATAGGAATGACATAAAAGAGATTAAATGAAAAGAAAGAGAGGGGTCGGATCCCTTACCTTAAAATGTGACTCTTGAAACTCAAAGGATTGGACCTTGAGGGCTTGGGGGAACCTTGGGAGGACTCTTTGGAAGGTAATAAGACCAGAACTTCGTTGGGGGAGAGTTGGGAGTGAAAAATAAGGGAGGAAAGGGTGGGTATTTATAGGGAAAGTGAGGGGACAAAGCATTAATGGCCAAGGGACACCTCACTAGTGGTTTTGGAAAAACCATGGGCTTGCCCATGGTATTTGCCCATGGTATTGGCCACTTGGGACACCTCACACCTTATCTTACTATTCATAATTCGACCATATTGAATATATACTTAATACATCATTAAATGATGTCATTAAACACCCGTAACTTAAAAACTATACTTTCACTATTCACCGAAAATTCAACTTTCTCAGAATAATCCCAAAATTTCACCTTAACCAAATATCAATGCTCTGATTTCAAAAATGAAATCCATTTTATAAAAATAATTTTCTAAATATTTTTAATTTAATTTTTAAATAAAAACACTATTCATCGAAAATTCATTTTTTTCAGAAAAATCCCCAAAAATTACCTTAGCATAATATCGATGCTCTGAGTTCAAAAATAAAGTCCTTTTTATAAAAATAATTTTCTAATTATTTTTAATTAAATTTTTAATTAAAAAACACTATTCACCCGAAAAAACTAATACTTGAGTAATAATTAATGAAACCATTATTTAACTATTTTATTGAATCACATTACTTAATCAAGGTGCCTAGATTATTTTAAAACTTTCTTTAAGTGAGATTACTAATCCATTTGGTCATATTACTAATCCTAATCATAAAATCACTATTCATAATTTACTATTCATCAAAAATCAAGTTGATCTTATTAGACTCTAAATTTCGTACTGAACATAATTGTAGAAGACCATTTTTCGAAAATCATTACACATTTTTAATTATTTATGGTTTACACAACCATTTTTAAAATATCCTTTTTCTAAAATTCATCAAAAATATGCATACAATATTTATCCGGTCATTTGAAAATTCATAAACATCATCATAAGAAGAAATCCAAATTTTTATTTAAAAAAAGGATTACACAAGGCAATTACGGTCTCGTTACATAACCTCTTATAATACCAGCATAGGACCTAAGAGTAAGGTGTGCTAGGGTGATAGAATTTTGGGGCGGCTCAGTCAACATTGCCCGAGTAGTAATTTCTATCAGTTTGAACTTCTCGCGAAGGCGATTCCGTTCTAGCTTCACATGATGAAGTTCGGCTTGGATTTGGTCCAGAGCAAAGCCCAATGGTGCTACCTCCTTCCCAATCTCTGTTAGATGGGCTTCGATCGGCCCAAGGCTACTAGGTGAAGCCATCAAATCTTCTTTCTATAATAATTAACCAAGATTACTTAAATTTAGAGACAATAATCAAAACATTTTGTTCACGGTGGTCATATTGACCGATGGTCATATAACACTCAAAAACCAATGGTCTCATTTTATTTATAATCATGTTTATCAAATAAAACATTTTTTTTGAGTATAAAAAATAACACATGAAATTAGGAAACACGATTTATTCAAAATTTCGGGTCGTTACAATCTTCCCCCCTTAAGAAATTGCGTCCTCGCAATTTTTTTAAATTGGGTTTTGAAATTTCATTGAAAGTCCCACATCGGAAAAAGAGTCAGTAACACCATTACTTTAAAATAAAGAAAAGGAAGTACAAAGGCCACCCGAGTTAACCCACACTCGGGTTCCATGTAGGAAAACATGGACATGGAGGAAAAAACAAAGGGTCAGTTTTGAGAGAGAGTGATAGAGAACATGATTAGGAGAAAGTTAATCATGAGAAAATCCCAAACTTATGATGTGTGTAAACGGTCTTTGATTACCTACTAGGAAACGTAAACCAACAACATTTTTGTTTTACGTTTCTTTTCATAATTTTGAGGATTTCATTTACTACATAGAACAAAAACATAAGAAAATATACCTACCTTCAAGTAGAGTTTCATCGTTTAACAAGTCCCTACCAACACTAATCTTTTCGCCAAATGATGAGAATTCAAAAACACTTGGTCTCATAAAAGCACAAGAATCATCTTCTATAGAATCACATAATCTACAAAAGATTAACTATCTATTTATTCTATCTTTAAACATTATCCCAAAAACAGAAAGGTTAAGGTAAAACAACTCTTCAAAAAGAAAGGATCCCATAGGAATAGAACCTACTTTTAAATCTTCAAAGTTCCATGGTACTACCCAACATTCATCATAGACCACTCCATAAATAACGGTCCTTAAAATTCCTCAAAATAAACCAAACTAAGATTGAAACCCAAATACAAGAAGGATTTGATAACATAGTCTTCCAAAACAACTTCATTGTTCATCTCCAGACAACATCAACCACTCCTAACATCTTATAACAAAAGTAGCTAACCTAAACATATTTTACCCAAGATAGGTTAATCATTCCCAAAAGTAACCTAAATTACTATAAGTCAACCTTAAATTCATCAATTCTTCAAAATATAAGTCAACCTTACTCCTCAATGAAAATACTATAGTAATCTATTTACCTCGATCATATAGGGTCCCCAAAATAGTGAACGCCTTCCAAAATAATAATCATCTTTTAATCCCCTAATCATCTCTGACATATTAATACGGAAATTGTCGCATTTCCTTTCACATTGGTTGTTGGGACACGTTATTCCATTTACCACCATTAACTAAGAAGATAAAGTATAATTAGAGGCTTAAATACTTAACCAATAATACAGAAAAGGAACTTAAAGCATATAAGGATAACTTGTAGAAGAAAAGTATACCCTAACTTGTGATCCCCTAGGTTCCCATCTAGGTTATCCATGATCATATATTCTTATTTGAATCTTTATTTTATTTTATCTTTTTTCCTTTAATAATGGTTCATATCAAGCTTATGAATTTACCAAAGAATATCCCCCGGGAGTGTCGTAACCAAGAGTGCAACAAGGCCCGTTGTCGTGTACCCGTTCCCGTTCGAGTCTAGCTCAAAGCGGTGTTTTCGGGTTTTACCCCTATGTACATCTGTGGCAGAGCCACCTCTACCTGCTCGTATCCAGACAGGGATGTATTTGCTTGGCAACCCCTTACTCAATACTCACCAAAATACCAGGAAGATTTCCTATATTAAACTTTTCTATAGGGTTCCTCCTAGAGTTTTCATATCCTAATTTCCACAAATAACTAAACCATCCTATGATACCAACTATAACATCCCGCCATTTTATAACATAAACTTTCATTACATTACACACAACTAAGGATCTTTAAGGTTTAGTGTCTTGGAAACCAGGAACATAATACATGAAAACAACATAAAGCATTCTTCTTAAACACTTGCAAGGCGTCTCCTTAAGTTCATTCTAGGTTCATTACTGCATCTCATAACCTGGGGACATACATCAAAAGAAAGGGTGAGCAGAAGGCCCAGTAAGAAAAACAAGAGGAACATTTTACATGTGAACTTGAGATACTTCAATAAGGACATGAAAAGAACTTTAAGGCATGAGAAAGAAATCATGATGCATTTCATAATAAAAATAACATTTTTCATAACTTGAAGATGTGGCTACATCATTTAACATAGAAAATCATGAACATATCACCAAGGTCCATCCCCAAGGTGTCATTTGAAAATTACTAAGGTTATTCACCAAGGTATCGTGAAAATTGTAATCTCTAGTGGTTACATCATTACCCAATGCATTGGAGCGCTATCAGGGCGCACCCTTAAATTTGCCTTTATTATCATGTGAGCCACATATATCATCATCAAACATTTCATAAATAACCCATATAGCATAAAGGAAATGGGTTTCATTTCATAATCATAACTTTTTAAAAACTGCTTTAAAGGCATGATCTTTATCTCACTTTAAAACCCACAGAAAAGGAAGGTGGGTCTCATGTATGTAAATCCCAGAATTTAAAATAGAACATTTTGGTATATATGAGAATACCTTTGTAGAAATAGGAGCTTTGAGTATTAACTTTATAATATAAAATAATTTTTGAGAAAAGAGAGAGGCATTTTGAGGGGAAAATTCTACAGCATAACGGCTAAGTTTCGGGGTTTTAGAAAACATTGAAATGAGAGGGGACATGGGTCACCCACTCATAAATGATCCATAAAACAGTAGGGTGAAAGAGTAAGAAGGACATATGGACATGGTAATGAAATTTGAGGGACATAACATTTGAAATGAAAAACATGGAAGGAAAAAAGATTAGATTTCTCTTATGAAAATTCGGCAGCCTTACGACATCACTTAACTTCAAAAGAAAATGATTTGACAAGATCAAATAGGGTCCCTCATCATATGATCATAAGAGATCAGTATGATAGATATAGAGATCATACCCCAACATAATAAAACGGAACTTGAAAGACTTGACGTGAAAATCGAATTTGAAAAATGAGAAGGGTGAAAGAATCCCTTAAAAATTCGGCAGCCTAACGGCGTCACTTAAACTTTCATAAAACGAAATGATGAGAGTAAGAGGGGATCTCTCATCATATAAACATGAAAGGGCAGTAAGAGGAATATAAAAGAATATCCTCTCACATAAAAACATGGAGCATAATAGGAATGACATAAAAGAGATTACATGAAAAGAAAGAGAGGGGTCGGATCCCTTACCTTAAAATGTGACTCTTGAAACTCAAAGGATTGGACCTTGAGGGCTTGGGGGAACCTTGGGAGGACTCTTTGGAAGGTAAGAAGACCAGAACTTCGTTGGGGGAGAGTTGGGAGTGAAAACTAAGGGAGGAAAGGGTGGGTATTTATAGGGAAAGTGAGGGGACAAAGCATTAATGGCCAAGGGACACCTCACTAGTGGTTTTGGCAAAACCATGGGCTTGCCCATGGTATTTGCCCATGGTTTTGGCCACTTGGGACACCTCACACCTTATCTTACTATTCATAATTTGACCATATTGAATATATACTTAATACATCATTAAATGATGTCATTAAACACCCGTAACTTTAAAACTATACTTTCACTATTCACCGAAAATTCAACTTTCTCAGAATAATCCCAAAATTTCACCTTAACCAAATATCAATGCTCTGATTTCAAAAATGAAATCCATTTTATAAAAATAATTTTCTAAATATTTTTAATTTAATTTTTAAATAAAAACACTATTCATCGAAAATTCATTTTTTTTCAGAAAAATCCCCAAAAATTACTTTAGCATAATATCGATGCTCTGAGTTCAAAAATAAAGTCCTTTTTATAAAAATAATTTTCTAAATATTTTTAATTAAATTTTTAATTAAAAAACACTATTCACCCGAAAAAACTAATACTTGAGTAATAATTAATGAAACCGTTATTTAACTATTTTATTGAATCACATTACTTAATCAAGGTGCCTAGATTATTTTAAAACTTTCTTTAAGTGAGATTACTAATCCATTTGGTCATATTACTAATCCTAATCATAAAATCACTATTCATACTTTACTATTCATCAAAAATCAAGTTGATCTTATTAGACTCTAAATTTCGTACTGAACATAATTGTAGAAGACCATTTTTCGAAAATCATTACACATTTTTAATTATTTAAGGTTTACACAACCATTTTTAAAATATCCTTTTTTCTAAAATTCATCAAAAATATGCATACAATATTTATCCGGTCATTTGAAAATTCATAAACATCATCATAAGAAGAAATCCAAATTTTTATTTAAAAAAAGGATTACACAAGGCAATTACGGTCTCGTTACATAACCCCTTATAATACCAGCATAGGACCTAAGAGTAAGGTGTGCTAGGGTGATAGAATTTTGGGGCGGCTCAGTCAACATTGCCCGAGTAGTAATTTCTATCAGTTTGAACTTCTCGCGAAGGCGATTCCGTTCTAGCTTCACATGATGAAGTTCGGCTTGGATTTGGTCCAGAGCAAAGCCAATGGTGCTACCTCCTTCCCAATCTCTGTTAGATGGGATTCGATCGGCCCAAGGCTACTAGGTGAGGCCATCAAATCTTCATTCTATAATAATTAACCAAGATTACTTTTATTTAGAGACAATAATCAAAACATTTTGTTCACGGTGGTCATATTGACCGATGGTCATATAACACTCAAAAACCAATGGTCTCATTTTATTTATAATCATGTTTATCAAATAAAACATTTTTTTTGAGTATAAAAAATAACACTTGAAATTAGGAAACAAGATTTATTCAAAATTTCGGGTCGTTACATCCATGCTATGCAATACTAGTTAATCCTATTCTTTGAGTTCTCTGTGACATTTTTTTATCATATTACTAAAATATATGTTTTCACTTAGACCAAGAATATAATTTGATCTATATAAATAGATATTAATAACTAATTTGAGACCTATTTTACCCATTTATTTCATTTAGAATAAAATTTCCAACAACACATTTATATAATGGAAAGTCAGAACATAATTTATGAAAAATAAGATGTCATAAAAAACAATATATTAAATGTGATAACACTCCCACTAGCCCACATGTGTATACAATAGACATATGCACTATGAATAAATTTATAGTTTTTTACTAAATTTTCAAGATGGATGTTCTAAATTAGAAAATATATCATTAACACATAAGAGGTCCATTATAACATACAAACTATAACATGCACATTTGATACTTTAAACCTAATGGATGTATTATATGCATATCCTCATCTAAATTCTTATTAAATAATGTATTTTTGAAATCCATTGGATATATATATTAATAATAATGATCTGTAGTGTAAATGAATATATGTTTTAACATTATCATCGCTACTTGGGAAAATGTTTCTTTATACTCAATACTATGAATTTATTTATAATTTTTATCTTATAGGAAATATTTATAGGGAGAGAATCTAACATCAATGAAAATTTTATTAAAAATTACCCATTTACACATTATTTTTCTCACAAATTTTTGTGTATCTACCATGTCCCAATCATGGTTAGTGTACTGGAATTCCATTTTATATTTCATATAATGTATCCATTTCATATCTTTAAAACACTCAATATCTTATAGGTTTATAGTTTGTTCATTATCTATAAAAATTTCATCATCATCATTTTCCACATGAAACACATATGTCTAGGGCTCCTTCTGAATCCTACATGATATCGAGGGTTCTTAAATAACCCGATTTTCATATTCCACCACTACACTTTATGAAAACAAATCAACTTCTACATTATGAGAAATTTAGGTTGATTGGCCTATAACATATCCTTGTTCAATTTTCCTATCAATGAATTCTTAAATTATAAATTCCCTGTTTTGAAAAAAAGAATATTAATCATGATAAACATTTTTTCTTAGCAGCAAAAAGAAAGAATTTCCGTTAGTTTCCATGGAATATCTGACAAATAATATTTTAGTTTACTTTGGGTTAGGATTTTATGAAACGAAACATCATATTTATATTTCAATAACTGAAATCTTAATAAAATACAGATTGTGGTATTTTTTAATCCATATATCATATGGTGTAATTTTTGTTAATTTAAATATAATATAGTCAAGTAAAAATATAAAGGATTCCAAATAATAACACCAGAATGAAATATGAAGGTCACATTGAGTCATCATTGATCGAAAAACATCCAATAGAGTATAATTACTATAATAATACAGTATTAATGAGTTTTGAAATAGTTCCACAATCACTGTATGGTCAAATAATTTCAGGCTCTAGTTTTCACCACCCCAATGTGATTAGATAATCATAATACTACTAAAATTTTTAATATATACATCAATTTTAAATAAAAAGAGTTTTTTAAAGGATTAAATCTTTTCGTTCATGGGAAAAAATAACCATATTGAATATAATCATTTTCAAATTTTACCAAACTACCAATATACTCCACTCACTTAAGGATTCATAATTCTATAAACATCACAATATGTAAGATCTAATTATCCAATAAAAGATTCCCCATTTCCACTAAAAGGTATCTTTATCATTTTAATCATAAAAATAATGATATGTCTCCAATTATTTATAATCAAATGGGTCAAAAAATATATATACATGGAATAATTGAATGATTTTATCATTTATTTGTTAAAAGAGACAATATCGAAGATAAGAGGTGTTGAAATCAACCATGACATTCTTAATTTGAATGACATATATATGATAATCCAGATACAAAATCAATAAACAAGTTACCTTGTTCCCAATTCTATAAAACAATTAAATTACATATATATATTTATATAAAAGTGTTTTTCATAATAATGAATGTAAATCCAATATTATTCCAACATGATATAAAATTTATTTTTTTATAGAAAAAATATAGTAAAATATTTCTTATTATAGAACCAACTTTGTAGGTAAACATAGGTCATAAATGTATGACCCAAACTCTAGTAACACAGATCAAGACGTTTTTTTACTACATAAACACAAGATATAAGGGATCACACCCTAATAGAAAAAATTGTACAATATTATTAAAAAACATGACACACACTTGAATCCCACTTTAAATTTAAAATCATAAAATACAACAAAGTATTTCCTTGAGAACATCATTATTCCATATAAAATATAATTTCATATCAATCCCAGTATACTTCATGGAATCCTAGGGAAATGGATTAAAAATAAAAGGTTGAACTCATATTCTTAATTAGAGAATGTATATAATAGAAACTATCATAGAATAAATAAGGCATGAATAATATGATAGGAATAAATGAAGATAAAATCATTCCATATAAATAATATAATTACATTGAATCTTATCCATGGATATAATAACTATTTAAAGAATCACATGGACATCAATAACTAATTTTTTAATGATGGAATGCATAATGTTATACATCCTAAACTTACTACCATGGTCTTATAAAAAGACATCATTCATGAATAGGTGATGTATATTCCAAATACCCAAAAAAAATTTTCTGATGTGACCCACTAATGCATCTAGAAGATATCTATAATAGGGCCTCAATATCCACTTAATAAGTCTAATACATTCATCATAAGAATAAACAATAAAACTTAATCATCATTACTTAATAATAAATAACTATCCATCATGAAAAAACTAGCATATGATATGCCTATTCATTCCCCAATCAAAATGATCATACTACATATTGAGAAACTTGGTGAATGTTATCATTATATTATATCCCTAGTAAATCATAAAATACATATATGTATATTGATATAGACAAAAATAATATTAAAAGATCACCAAAATATTTCAAAAGGAAATTTTTCATTTCTTTATGAAATCACATATTTCAAATTCAAAAAATAATAATAAATATATATAAATAAACATTCTCTACAATAAAACATGGAAAAAAGTAATGTAATCTTCAATCAAAAAAGTATTTATGGTAATGGGAAAATTCGTTCATGTGGTGTAGATTAAAACAATGTTTTTCTTCAAACCATTGGTAAAAAGTGCATCATTAGGACTGTAATTATTAGTTTCCTTATAAAATATTTTACAAAAATTCATACATTGGAAAAAAATTAAATTAATTAGTTATTGTAACATAGTAAAAATATTAATGAAAAAAATTAAATAAAATATAGATATGGAATAAAAATATTCCCAATCGGATAGAAAAAAAGTCAGTTTCTATTAAAAACAATCATTTATACTTTTTTGTACTGAAAGAGATTAATGTGAATGAAAAATATTTAATTTATTAAAATAACTAAATCCTAAAAAAATAAATTAATTTTAAGATATAATGATCATTTAATTTCCCCAACCAGAACTAAAACATAAACAATCCTAAATAAGAATAATATTTTGAAATAAACACTTACCACATTGGTACCTTTCATAATAATAATCCCATTTAAATAAATAAAATCAAATTAAACATTTAATACCATAAATATAAATATATTCATGATATAAAATATCAATGGAAAATTTTAAAAATGAAAAAAATAAACAAGGGGTTAATATGTAATATTCCTCACAGAAACAAAAGTGAAACAAGAATCCTTTACAAGGATCATAATATTAAAGTGAGAATTAATTAAGGATGTGATTATGTGTAATAAAAAAAATAAAAATAAAACATAATATAAATTGAGGAAATTATACATATAATCTTGTCAAAACATGAAAAATGAATATGTAATATAACCCAATAGAATGAAATTGAGTTATGAAACCTCTTACCTAAAGTCATAACAATGTAATGATTGTCCTTTAACTATTATATAAAAATATGGATTAATTATTTACCTGTTAATCACATTTTAAAATTTTATTACCTTATCATTAATCCATTTCTTTATTTTATTTCAATGACATATTTAATTACTTAATTGGTAAATTCCATGTTGGGTGTTTTGAGGATGTTCAGTTCATAAATGAAAAATGAATTTTGTAGGATGACTGTAGTAAAATTGGTAATTATACCATAATATAAATAATAATAATCATAATTTTATTAATAATTATTTTTATATCAAATAAAATTTTATATTTATCAATGAAAAGTATCGATGAAAAGAAAAATATATTGGTTCACGATGTGGTAGTCCCCAAATATATTCAAGTGATGTTTTTACATTTAATGGGAAATAAAATAAAGGAATAAAATAAAATATTATGGTTTTTAAAATGAGCATAATTTTATAAAAATCAACTAACATAATTAAATAAATACAATTACAATCCATAATATGGGTTTCTTGAAAATTATGTACAACACAACAAGGAGACGAAAATCCACATGTATTCCCAAGCGATGTTATAATTTTTTTAATACATAGATGGGTGATACGGTAATTAATATATTATAGTACCATAATCATAAATAATTTATGATTATAATATATATTAAATATATCCATCATAATACCCATATATGAAATTTTTTATGGAAAATGAATCATATCCCTACGTGGGGGTGGTAGTCCACAAGTATGCACAAGTGATACATTCATTCCCTATTTAAGGAAAATGAGGTGGATATGGTTATATAATAATCATAATAAAATATAAGTACATTTATTTCACTATAATAATTATTATTGGATATATAAAATATATTTATAGAAATTATATGAAAAAATAAACTTTTAAAGAGTTGAGTAAGATGATTGCCTCTTCTTTGAGAGGTCTACATTGTCTTACACCATAATCCTTCAAAGAACAGTCTTCAGTAAAGACCATAAACTATATAAAGTAGATAAGGAATATAAGAAGTTATTATTTTAGTTATTTTCCATGATATATTTCTGAAAATCTATTAATAATTTTGAATAAGATGATCATTTTTATAAGCGAGTGAAATGATACACTTAGAATTACTTAAAATATTTTTTTGTATAATATACATCATAGACATATAAAGTGGAAAATGGAAATAAATTTAATTTTAGGACAGGTTAAGGTCATAATTAATTCAAAAAATAATATTTATATAAGTATAAATTTATTTTTAAACCATATATTTTCGTTTAACCCCCTCATTTACCCTTTCTAACCTGATTTATAGTAACATGTTTTTTAGTATTTAAAGGACATAAATTTACTTATATAGTGACCATTGGCTCACAAATATTCAATGAATTTCATTATGACTATTAAAATTTATTAATTTGTTTTTTACATATTTCTTCTGATTTTTAAATATTTTAATTAAATATTTTTTATCAGAAAATATCATTATAGTCATTTTTGGACAATTCATTTCATTTGAATTTAATTAAATCAATAGTTAAGTTCAAATAAAATATAAGCACATTTATCATTAATTATAAATTATAATAACCTATTATATTATTGTAACGATTCATGAAAAACAAATTTATTTTATTTCTTTTAAAATGATTTACCTTGATTTTCCTACTACTTTTATAAGAATTGTATTGACATTATGTAAGTGTTAAACATAATTATATTATCACTACTTTTTTTTTTAAAAATGATTTCCTAAAAATAATGTATTAGTTTTGAAAACAAATTTTTATAATCGATCATGATATATTTTTATCCCAATGAAAACAAATTATAGATTTTAAAAGTAAGAGACATTTTGTTATTTTCACAAATTTAAATAATGTAATTGTCATTATCAAAATCAAATGGCACCAAAATTACATATATTCAAATATAGATTGTATATGGTCAAATTAGTCTCATAAAATGAAATAATGTAATATTTTGGAATGAATTGAAAGACTTATAATAATGTTTTTAACTAGAAATAACTAATTAACCCATTACCATGGTGAAAAATATTTACCATGGTTGATATTTATAATGAGTAAAAATAAGAGTCATATTTTCTGAATTTGAACCTCCCAATTCCAAAAAATGGAATCAATTTTTAAATATTATATTTATATTTTTAAATATATTTTAATTTAAATTAATAAAACATCTAGAAAACATTTTTTAGAAAGAATGTGTTTTGAAGCCTAAAAATGCTCATATACCAAAATCAAATATAGTTTTTATTCCACCAGAATCACTTAGATTATGATAAAAAATTTGGTCTAAATATACTTTAAAACTAAATCATAAACATAATTAGTTTTTTCAAATATTCCATTTAATTAAAAAATAATAATTTAAAAAAATGGGTTTTTCACTATTAACTAAAAAATAATTTTTTAGAAAAAATAAAAAAATTAAGTCTAACATAATATTAGAATTATAAATTCAAAAAGTATATTATTTCCATAAAATAAAATTTCTAAAATTTAAAAAAATAAATTATAATGTATATAAACAAAATGAAAAAAAAATTCAATAAAAAATATTTCTAGAGCATAAAACTATTACACTAAAAATTGAGTACATGTTTAATATAAATTAATAAATAAATTTTAATTTTATAAAAAAACTATACATATTTTTCATAATATGGATATTCCAATACATATTACATGTTTATGGAATATGTTATACAAGATACTATTAAATAATAATATTTTTATATTATATCATAGTTATTTTAAAGCTTAGTTTTTCATGTTAGGAATGATATGAATCATATTATTTTTTTAAACTAATTTTTTGGGGTTATTTTTTCTCCCTACCTTTAATAAATTTCATCCCCTCATATTTTGTCTCTTAAATAATGAATTCAATATTTGAAAATTTCTTTTTAGAAAACCCACATTGTATAAAGATATAACAAATATTCTGCTCATATCCCACTCAACAAAATGAATATTCAAGATGATTTTTTTTATCAAGAACTAAAAAAACTTCTAATGGATCATAATATCCAAAAAATCTTAGAAAATTATTCGTTAAGTTTATCTCCTTTAACCAAAACCAAAGTGGTTATAACAAGATAAAATAATATTTAATCTGAATAATCCTTTATATGAAGTAATACTATATTAATCTCCAATTTTTAAACAAAAATACCATAATTTTAATTAAATATAAAAATAGTCCAAATATTTCTATCCTAATTAAAACTCAATGATTTTAATGATTTGATTTAATTTTATTCAAAGATTTTGTTAATAATTTTCTCTAAACTACATTAATCACTAATAAATTCATATACCAAAATGTATATGCACTAATTTTATATTACATATAATATACTGATCATTTCCAAAACTTAGGAGAATCACCATAAACCAACCCAAAATTTCATGTAATATTCCTTAAGATAACTCATTCTTTATTCATAAAATAAAATCACATCCTAGAAAATAATATTATATTTACCTTATTTATGTAATTTGCCCCAAAATTGTAATATTTTATATTATTAATGACTACAAAAACCCTCTTTGTTAATAAATTATTTGTATTTGTTTTTTCTGAAAATGTAATTTTAAAATAAAAATAATGAAATAAAAAGTTTCAAGGCTTACGTAAGGATAAAATATGAGTTAAAAAATGGGAATATTTTATAGAATATTTATGGAGTTGAACACTAAATTATCATGGGCCTCAAAGGCTCGTAGAACCTCGATATTGATATAATATAAATATTAAATATATTATATCATAGATGAGTAGTTTTACTATAATAATGGAATATTTATCAAATAGTGACTTGGATAGAAAAACTGATACTACAATTAAATATGAAATATGGGGTTTACCCTAGTTCTGACATAACATTTTTGTGCCAAGGGTGTTTGGTTAAATTTCATTTAAGTATAATTTTTACCCTTTTTGGATTATGAATGTTATTAAAAAGGAAAAATATATTTCTATAAATAATTTTATCAAAATATTTTCATTTTTTATCGATTGAAAATATTTTTTATCAGAATATTTTGTTAAGAAAGTAACAATTGTAATAATTATATTATTATTAATATTATCTTTTTCAAAGAAAAATAAAGAAAATTTACATGTGTAATTAAATAATTTTGAATTATCTTAATTAATGATCACTATTTCATAATGAGTGAATATTTATTGGGAGACCAGATAATAATAGTGATATTGTTTCTTATGCTAAAAAAATGAAATCATATGTGTGTAAAAAAGTTATTTATTATTTTTTCTATTGAATGAAAGTTTTTATTAAAATTTTTATGGTGGTAATTATTGAAGATATGGAATAATAGTAATTTTTTTTATTATTAAATTAGGGAAATAATATTTTTTGTGCTAAATTAAAAAATATATATGGGTAAAATATATATGTATATATATGTTAATGTTTTATATATGTATAATGTGTGCATATATATATATGAGTTAAATATATATATGTGAGAATATATATATTTGTGTGTGTGTGTGTGTGTATATATAATGTGTATATATATATGTAATGTATATATATAAATATATGTGGGTTATATATATATAATATACACCTGTATATATGTGTATATATATATATAATGCACACATATATATATATGGATGTTTTTTAAAATATATTTAACGAATTATTAAATGTTTTTTATAAATAGTTTTTAAAAAAGGAACACCTAAAATGTTGGGGGTGGCGCTTGGGCATTAGGAGGAGACAAGAAAAAAATGAATTGTGTAATAAATGAATTAATAAAACAATGAATGAAGTAAAATGGAAAAAAATATAAATGGGAGGAAATGTTTGAGGATCCTATGGAATGACACACATGAATTTTTACTCCCCTCATGAAACTCTCTCTCTCTCTCTCTCCCACCATCTCTCTTATTTTATTTTATTTTATTTTATTACTATTTTCAAAACATATCTCTTTGATATCTTTACCGATACTGATCATATTTACATATTTTTAGTACCATTGGTTTCATCTAAATGAGATGAATCTAAATATTAATTATAGTTGGGGTTTAGCTAAGTGGTAAGCACCCCGTAATTATACTTGTAAAATGGGGGTTCAAAACCCATTGCACGCAGGTACTATAGCCGTGTTGTACTGTACTATAGTAGGGGTGGCACTATAGCAATTATTGGAACTGTAGTGGAGGAAGGTCACTATAGTAATGATAGAGCACTATAGCATCAGCGGGAACTGTGTGGTACTATAACAGGTTGGTACTGTAGCAGTACAATTCACAGAATGGGCCTTGGGCCAAAACATTGGGCCTATAGGCCATATAATGGGCTAAATGCCTACTGGGCCTTCAAGCTATGTAATGGGTCTCCCTCTACCCAATTAAAGAGGTCTTTTCTTTTATTTAATAATAAATGAGGCTTCAACCCCAAACTTTAAAAATATACTGATTTTCTTTTTATATATTTTGAGGTATTTTATAAAGATTTATATTAATATTCTTAATTTTAAAAAATAACAATTAATCTAAATTATTTCAAAATGGGGATGGGTCTAGGATTTTGTTGTTCAATATAACTCGGATGTCATCCATTGTCATCAATCATCATTATACCTAAGTTAGGAAGTTATTTACCTTCTTAGTATGTTCTTTACAGATGTTTACATGGTATAATTGTTATGTTTTAATAACTGATGACCATGGTTAGTTAATAACCGATCAATTTTGATTGTATGTTTACACAGTTACACATTTTATTATTATTATGGAATACACTTGTTATACATGATCACAATAGGAAATTATGAATTCACATTGTATAATTGAGTCATTTACTCACACGCTACTCAGGAATTTTGGTGCCCTTGTATATTTCATGAGCGATCGATCTAGTGAAGTGAAAGAGCCCTATGGTATATGGATGAGTATATGAGCATGAAGTAGGTGGTAGATCGGGATAGATAAAGTATAAATCTTATTTATTTTTATTTACTCAATTATTTATTTATTTAACTTATTCATATTAATTTAGAATGTATTACTGCATCGGGAGCCTCTTTTATTTTTATGGAATTTATAAAATCTTGGGTAGTTTCCATTTATGTACTCATATTATTGCTTTATATTATTTATTTATTTAATATTTATTTATCCTATGTTATTATAATGTTGGTATAGTGTCTTTAATGATGGAAGGAAACCCTCGCTACAAGTAGGCATCCTCTTCTATATAGATAGGCATGCATGAGGTTATGTAGTAATCTGATTCGAGCTCAGTGGTTCGGGTTGGGATTTCACAAAATTATAGTTAACTTCATCTAAAATAAATTTAATAACATAGTCATGAAATTTATTTTCAATCCCTTAGTTATTTATATGATAAAATTTATGTTCCTAAACTATAATATCCTATAAATAACTCAACATAAAAGATCATATTAATCCTTAATGTTTTCAATACATTTAAACATATCATGAGAAAATATAAAAGTTTAATCCATAAAATAACCTCTTAAATAAAATAAATACTTAAGAAATGGAATTTTATTACCATAAATGTATCCCAAATTATTCTTAATAATCTTAAACTCCCATCACATAAGACCACAAAAGGTGTATCTATTCCTTTAAACATTTGATCAACATTAGACTTACCAATCCATGACAGTTTTGATTTTTCCCATATCACCAAAGAATATAATAGGTTTCCATGGGTTTTATACTCCTATTTTTTATAATGATTGATAAATAAAATATGAATTAATCCATGAATATACCCTAGGTGTGTTTATCCATGTGTGTATTCTTATGCCCATTTATTGTGCATTAATGAAAATCAAGTTAATAACCAATCCCACCTATCAGATTCTTTACCCCTAGGAGAATCTGTACTGCAACCAGATACAGTTTCCAATATCTAGGTCGGGATTTATTTTCTAGGAAAACCATGAAATGTAAAATTTACTAAATAATGAATATATTACTATATAATTTGACTTATCCCAATAGTCTCTCATAAGGTTATGTTCACTAATCAATATTTTCCAAAATATAGTTCTCAAGGGTCCAACTGAACATCATTTGATACATAAAGTAACACCCCAACTCTAATAACCCAGAGCCATTGGTTATTATACTATATTGGAAAAAGATACAGGGGATATCATCCTAATGTACTAGAAAGTTTAGTATTCCTAGAAAACTAGATACATGCTTGAATATCACTATACATTTGGAAATGTATAATATAACATTATTTTTACCTCTAGAATTACGTTGAATTTTAATCATAGTATAACTCCTATCATCATGGGGATATTAAAAAATAAAATAGTGAGTACATATGGTCAGTAAGGGAATTTATATAGTTGACATTATAAAATAATAAATAAGGCATAGATAATATGGTAGTAATAAATGTTGATAATATAATTCCATATAAATAATTAGATCATATTGAAAGTTATCCCTAGATATCATCTCTTTTTGAATAATAACATGACCATCAAAAACTAATTTCAATATTCCAGTTATCTTAATCATACCATGAAAGCCTCATGCTATGTAATCATAAATAAATGTGTAAGCCATATGAAAAATACTTAGCATATTTTGCCTAATGAGAAAATATAATTCATCAAGGGGATATCTATATCTTGGCCCCATCCATCACATAATTAGTAAAAAGAATTAATCATATTAATAAACAATGTATCTTAATTAAAATGACTTAATAATCAATAATTATCCATATTAAAATCAGTTGAATAGATAATACCATCACTTCCCCCTATAAAAAATGATTATAAGACATCCAGAGAAATATGATGATGGTATCATTTGATTATATCCCCACTAAATCATAAGAATCATTGTAGGATATTAACATAGAAAAAAAGACATTTATAAGTTCACAAGAAAATGTATTTAAAAAAATACCCTCTTTTGAAGTCATTTTTTCCAAAATCTAAAAATTACAAATATTATAGGAATTTTTATACATAGAAATAACCATGGAATCATATAATGTATTCTTCAAAGGAATGATTATTCATAATTGTGGAAAAAATTATTCATGCATTGTATGTTAACACAATGATTCAGTTCACACATTTGCTAAAAAGTTCTACATTTGGATAAAGAAAAGAAGATTCATTTTAAATTATTTTTGAAAGTAAAAAATGGGTAAAAAAATAATTTAATCAATAATATTAGAATATTTTGAAACATTATTGAAAATATTTTTAAAAAATATAGACACGGAATAAAAATAAACATAACCATATTGATAAAAAAAATTGTATTCTTTAATAAAATCCTTTCATAATTTTGAGTACATAGAGAGTGGAAAATGCGAGGAAAAAAATTGAAATTTATATAAATGAACATATATTATGAAAATATATGGGGTATAAGATAAAAATTTCATATAATTACCCCCATGAAAACTTCAACATAATAAATCCAAAAAAAAGAATGATATTGTGAAATAAAACCTTTACACTTTACAACTATTGAATCATAGACCCCATGAAAAAATAACATCAAATTAAACATTAAATACCCTGAATATAATGATATTTATAATAAAAAATTTGAATGGTGAGTTATTTACACTATACAAATGAAACAATGGCTGAATATAGTATATCTCTTGCTTAAACAAAAGCGAGATGAGAAAACATTACAAGGATCATAACATTGATGTGATAATTAATGAATTAAGTGATTATTAGTAATAAATTTAAATCATTATAATGTTATAAAAATAAAATAACTATATTAAATCCATACCCATGACCACCCATGAGATTTAGATCTTGAAAAATTAAGTATATCATTACGTGGTGACAATATTCCACAAATATGCATGAGTGACATTATAACATTTTAGCGCGTTCAAGTGTAAAATGGTAAGTAATATGTTATGAAAAAGAATCATAATTAATTTAACAATATCATATATATTCATAAAATCCATCATAATAACCAACTATGAAATATGGTGATGAAAAATGAATCATATTTCTACGTGGATGTAGTAGTCCAAACTACGCACGAGCAATGCTTTCATTTCTCATTTGATGAAAAGTAGGAAATGATTGTACTCTAATCCTAATAAAATATCAATATGCTAATGATGGAGGTATGATTATGTTATGGTGGATAAAATATATTTATAGGAAGCATATGTAAAAATAAACTTTGAAAGAGTCAGGTAAGACAATTACATCTTCTTTGAGATACCACCTCGAGCTTACAACTTAAACCCTTTTAGAATGGTATTAGTAGAAAATCAGAATCTCTAGAAATTAGGGAGGGAATCTATGATGGTATTAGGTTTGGAATTCTTTTATATATATTTGTTAATACATGGGAATAAATTAAAATTATAGGTACCCTTTTATAATTGAGGGAAATGACACACTTGGGATTACATAAAATATTTAATTATAATTTATATTATCATCATTTCATGTAGAAAAAATGTCTATAATTTTAAATATAGAACATGATAAGTCCAAATTAGTTTAAAAATAATAAAATTTAGGCATGTATAAGTCACATTTTCAGCTCCATATTTGACTGTAACCACCTCAATAATCTTTTTTAACCTTAACCATTGCGACACATATTTTTAGCCTTTAAGCGTCATATATTTACTTATAAGGTGATAAGTGAATAAAAATTGGACCATGGATGAAATGATATACCATTTAACAATCAAAGATTCTTCTTTATTTTTTTTATTTTTATGACTTTTAATTAAATAATTTTTATCACAAAATACCATTAATGTCATTTTGGGACTATTCATTAAATTTGACTTCAATGACATAAATTTAATGATGGGAAAAAATAAAAACCAATTTTTATACATAATAAACTTTTTAATTACTTAATAAAATCATCTAATACCAAAATTCAACAAAGATATATATATATATATATATATATATATTAAACATTTACCTAGATTTTTTCTACCGCTTGTACAAACACTGTATTGACATTATATAAGTATTTAACGTAATTATATTATCACTATAAAATTAAAAAAAAGTAATATAATTAAATAAATATAATAATATTATGATAATTAATTTATAAATAATAATAACTTCTTTTTCATCCAAATTAAAATATATTTGTGACATTATTAGAAGGAGAGTGACATTTTATAAACTTTTTAACTTAAAATAATATAAATATCATTATCAAAGGTAAATGGCACAAAAATTAAATATATTAGAAATTAATATTGATATTTTAGAATTATTCTCATACAATAAAAAAAACATCAGTTTTTGGATATATTATTAATTTCTTATCAAATTATTTTTAGCCTTAATTACCTGATTTACCTATTACCATGGTGAATAATATTTACCATGAATACTATTCATAGTGACAAAAAAATAAAAGTAGCCTATTTACAGAATTTAATCCACCTAATTCTAAATATAAAATCCATTGTTAAAGATTGAAATTTTATAAGTTGAAAATATCAATTATTAAATATGTTATTAAAACTAAATAAAAAGTAGTTTTTAGAAAAAAATTGATATTTCAGAAAAAAATGAACTTATACAAAAAAATATAATATTGATTATTATGGATTTATTTATATTATATTTAATAGAATTTATTTTATGTTACATTAATATCAAATCATAAATATATTGGTAATTTTAAATTACCTTATTTGAAAAAAATAAAATATAATTTTACAAAAATCAATATTTTGTGTCATTCACTAAAAAATAAATCATTTATAACAAATATAAAAAATAACCCTAAGATAATATTGAGCTGATTATTTCATAAAATATATTCATTTCCTAAAATATAAGTTCAAAAAATGATATAAATTCATTATTATTTCCTTTTACAAAATACAATAAAACCATATTTAGAGAAAATATATTTTTTAAGTATAAAATGAAATTACAAAACAATTTGTATATATTTAATATGAATTAATAAATACATTTACATTATATAAAATATTTATACATATTTATTTTATGACTTGGTTATTCATATTTTTACCACCAATTTAACAACTATGTTATAATGGTCAGTTTTAAATAAAAATATTTGTATAGTATATTAGAGTTTTCTAGATGATGTGTGATTCACATTAAGAATGATTTTAAGAATTGTATTATTTTAAATTAATTTTTTTGTGTGATTTAATAATTTATAACCTTTAATGAAATATTTTATTCCGGATTTTAATACATAGACCTACTACGCCCTTTTTTAATTATCCCAAAATCTGAAGTCTATTTTTATTTATATGAATTTATTATAAAGAACCTATATCAAATACCCATGATACAAAATTGGAGAAATTAGTTTCTATAAAATTCACATCCAAATTATTAGAATGATTCTATTTGAAAACACTTCGAAACCATAGATTCCGATTTAGAATGACATTATAGATCATACCTATAAGTAAGATTAAATTGATTATCATGGTGCATTCCATAATATATTACAAATTCATATCCATGGGTGGGTATTATATTTTTCATCCTTCAATGAAAACAAATATATTCAATGTAATCAAACAAAAAATATGAGCCCATAATTGGATAACTTTATTATTCCAAGATGGATATTTCACTATGTAATTAGTCTGATTAGGAATTCCTCAAATCAAATATATTTTTAAGAAGTCCATGATTCCTATCATTACACATATTATTCTTATAAAATTGAGTGGAAAACGATTTTTCATAATAAAAAAAATATATAAAACTAAAAATAATTTCTCAGGTATCATATCTCTTCGTTTTTCCTTTATAAGTTTCTTCCAATTCTTAAAATGGAATTTTGTTACCTAAATATTTCAATTTTCCTTTCCCACCATTACTTTCCCAAGAAGATACATGGCCAACTATCATTTAATGAAACAATCCATTTGATAGTTCAGTGTCTTAAAATTTTTCTACTTTGAAAGGATTATCACAATTAGTATTTGAGGGGTTTTATTAGACTCTCCAATGAGGATACCTAAAGTTACCAAAGCTATACATTCATATATAACACCTTATTTAAGATGATTATTTCATATATCTCATAATAAATCACAACCTCAAACTTAAAGGTTTAGTTTATTTTCAGATTGGATACAAAATATCCATATTTTACAATATATTCCACATATCCCACAAAACAATTTCTCAAAAGATACCCATTTAGACATATCATACATAATATTATACATAATAACTTGTCAAATTCTAACATAAGAAAGGGTGATATTAGTATCTCAATAGTTGTAATCATGGGAGAAAACAATAAAAGATAATAAGTGAGCATAATATAAACATGTGGTCATAAGAACATAACCTTGTTAAAAAGTTATAACATAATAGAATCATACAAAAATTTAAAAGATCATAAATCATAGGTTAATTCAGTGGATAATGGGATTATAAAAGAACCATTATGGAAGCCTAATACATATTCCATAGCATAGAAACATGTGAAAATAAACATAAACCATGCAAACAAAACAATAGTACATGAAATTATGTTACTGGAAAAAATATAGATGATCATAACATTTTGATTAATCTTAATGATTCCTATACATTAAATTTTGAATAAACCCAGTCATGCTTACACATTATAATGTGAAAAACCCCAACCATGTCTAAACATTAAGTTATATAAAATCCCAATAATGTCTATGAATTATTAATATCTCTTGAGAAATAAAACCTTTACCAATCCATTAAAGGTATATATAGGATTTTACCCATCAAATAATGATAAAAAATAGTTTTGTATTCCAAAATAACATAAGATAATTTATCATTACCATATAGCATAATCAACTCAGAGAAAAGAAATGAGTTTCATAATAATTTTTTAAAACAATATTCATAATATATCAATAGAATGAAGGTGAATGGTATTATTAGAAAATGTCTCTAGCGAATAATAAAAATCAGTAAATTATGTTGACATAGATGAAAATACCTTTTATATAATCATTATAAATTTTCTTTGAGAAATGATAATAAATATTATTCTCTTTTGGCATCTTAAAAAAAGACTACAAAAATAAACAAATTATTTAATATGAAAAAATAGTTCATTTCAATGGATTATTAATAACAAATAATGGTCATAATTTTCTGGAAAAGTGGTCAGGTTATAAATATTAAAAAACATTCCATTCACACTATTATAAAGAAACCTAGAAATGATCCATAGAGAAAATGTTAAAAATATTCATTTTTATGTCATTGTAGATAATATAAAAGATATTTTATAATGAACATATGATATCATTTAAATATATAGAATAATATTCTTTAAACAATGTAATGAATGTGTATATAGAGAAAAAGAGATTGATAAGGGACTTTTAAACTTTTAATAAAATGATTTAAAATAAAACCCACAGTGAATTTTGAAATAAAAAAACCCCCTTAAATATAGTAACATGGGGAAAAAATAATTATAAATGGATTCATGATAAAATACATAAAATAGGTTGTATATACACTATATAAATGAAAATTTGTACATAATAAAAAAAATGTCACAATGAAGTGGAATTGAGATGAAAACCCCTTACATATTTGGTAACTTTTGATTCAAAAGATGATTAATTTAAATGAAATTTATGATGAATATAAGAAATAGGAAATAAATAAAATATAAATAATCAACTAATGAAGCAAAATTGTTTCAATGTATGAATGTTGATAAAAAACACCATTTCCATCAATTTATTCTTGGTCGGACTGATCTAGTATCCTATATAATAAACATAACTATATTTAGTATATTTTTATATCCTTATTATTATATATTATCTTTTTATATATTTCATTTATATATATTATTATTGTATATATTTTTTAGTTATAGATTATTTTTATCATCATATGTTAACAATTTTTTTTTGGTTTTGTATACGTTTTTTAATGGTGATAACAATCCTTATTCTTTTAAACAATGTTCACCATTCTCAGTTTAATCAAGAAAACATAATCATTATTTTTCTAATTAATTATTTAGAATCCATGTGTCATTTTATATAAGATAGGGGTGTGGTTCAAGAGAATGGAATCCAGGGTGATCTTATTTTTTTAAAAAAAATTTCGATCATAATTGATTACTTTATAATGAAATTTCATTTTTGTTTCATATTTATAGATTCCAATTCATAACATAAATTACTCCTTAATAGAATATTTATTTAAAAAATAAATTTTTTGGACCATCCATGTAAGTGGATGATAAAAAATGAAATATTTCATTCATATAGGAGACATTCCATACATAACATGGGTGACTCTTTCATTTTTTATTTGATATAAGGAAGGTAGAAAATAGATATTCCATAAAACAAATAAACTTTTAGTATAATAATGACAATGATATTATTATTTCAGTATCGGTAAAATATATTTGGTAGAGATTGTAATATACCAATATTTTACGAAGTTATATGTTTTAAATTCAATCACTTCGATAGCTTATATTGGATTCAACAACCATATTTAATGTGAAATGAAATATTATTATGGAATCATTATAACCTAGCCATTTAATTGGTGGGAATAAATCGTATAAACTATATTATGGAATATATAATTGCCTAACTCATTTTTAATGTAGTAATTATTTAAAATTATGTAATAATACAAATTAAATTTATATATTATATATTCAATAAATTGTTTTAACATTCATCCAATATATTTTATAGGCATAAGACAATAAAAAATTTAATTTTACGCATAATAATATATCTTTTCCTAAAGACAATTTTCTCTCATTTTAATGGTGCACTTGTTTTAAAATTAAAATTTGACACTTTTATAAATTATATTTTACTAAAAAAATTCATTTTTAAAATTTGAATGTCAAAATTATCTTAGGGAGATTTTTTAGTATTTTTCTGAAAAGATTGATTTTCCAGTGAATAGCGAAAAATATTGGTTTCTATAAATCAATAAATTTCTTTAAATTAAATGTATATTTGTGATTTGAATTTGATATCACTATAAAATAATTAATCTTTTGTTCTAAATAATCTATTAAATTTAATTTTAATCATTTTTATATTTATTTTTTATAAGTATATTTTTTGGGGTTAAGAATTCATTTCTCAAGAAAACTATTTTTCATTACATTTTTTCGATTAATGTAAAATTAAATTAAAAAAACTTTGTGTTTTAAATTTTTTAAAATTTATTCTATATTTTGATTCATATGGTATGAATTTTGTAAATAGATCCTGTTTATTTTTTTCTAATATGAATATTATCCTTGGTAGATCATATTACCACAGTATCTAAGAAATTCTGTAATTTAGGTAAAAAAATAAAATTATAAGGAAAAAAAGACCCTAACAATTTATAATGTTTTATGTTATGATTGCATTTTATCCAAAATCAATTAACATTCGGTTATATGACTATTTATGGCCATTTGGATGAGGATATGATATTTAAAATATATTATAACATTTTTAATACGGTTTTATCCAAAAGGTATCTTTGACTAGAAAAGGTATTTTGAAATATAAAAGAATATAATTCATCATAGTAATATATTTTTTATTTTTAGTGAAGAAATAATTACCTAAAATTCATTCACAATAGTGATAAATTAATTATTTTATTAATGGAAATATCAAATAAATGGTATTAAAAATACTAAAATAAATATAATTTGAGATAATTAATGTCATAATTTTCTTATCTATGGAATTTTCATGATAGGGATGTATTAAAAAATATTTTTGGAAGATATATTGTTATATTGAAATTTTTAAAAGTCATTTTAATGAATGCCATCAAAATTGACATTAATGATATTTTAAAGTAAACAATATTTAATTAAATTTTATAAAATTCCAAAAAAAAAATTCATCCAAATTATTGGGATATGATTAAAAATGTCAAAAATGATGCATTTATGGGTTATTTTTTATTTTATAGTAATAATATTAACCCTCAAAGTGTAAAAATTCCTGTTGTCATGGAAAAAGTTAAAGGGATTAAATATGGGTTGAAACCAAAAGATAACAGTAACAATGTGACCTAAACTTGTATAAAAATTATTTTATGAGTTTATTTAGAACCATAATTAGGTTATATTAAAAATAAATCATTTTGGATCAATTTTTAAATTAAAAATAATTTATTTTAATGTAATATTTTGAGAGTTTTGAAAAGTGCATGTCACCACAATTATAAAAGTGTACACCCTTCATCACTTATTCACACTACATTTTCCCATAGATCGTGAAAAAACCTGTCCATTTCTCTAATAAAAATATTTATTTATTTTATATAGGTTATGATCCTTACAAAATACCTAAACTATATCCCTTTATAAGAGATTAAAGGAAGTCCACCGAAGAAGAGGTAATGAACTTTATCGACTCTTCCATAAATAATTCTTATTATACTTCCTTTTCATTATTTGATTAAATTCTAAAGTAATAACTTAAATAACATAAATATTATGATATTTTATTAATATTATTATTATTATATTACCATATTCCACATTTTATCCATCTTATTAAAAATTAAAGGATCGTGTATGCGTACTAATTGCTTACTATCTCCAAATCATGGTGTAATGTGTTTATCATCACCACATTACTTGGATGGGTATAATTATTGAAATAATATATATATATATAATAATTATAAAATGATATTTATTTTATAAATATTAATATACTATCCAATTCCTTACTGTTTCACTATTAAGAGAATGATACCATCGCTCGTGCGTATGTACGACCTACCGTCTCGACGACACAATGTGATTCATTTTCCATGTTCACTTTTTAGGAATTATTATAAAAATGTATATAATAAATAAATATTATATATATTAACTTAATATAATTCTAGAAATGATTAAACTATATCTTTTTTCCAAGAACTATTACTTACATGACAAACACATTCTAAGAAAAATGATGTTGTTAACACTCGAAACAACGGTAATAAAAAAATATTATTTAGAAAATGGTATAAGAGGATCATATATGATATCATAAATATAAATATGGTTATATTATAAATTGATAACATTAATTAAACCATTATAAATGAGTTAAAATCATGTTCAATTAAATTAATGCACAAAGTAAGGGTTTCTCGTCTCACATTTACTTCTTTGAGACATATGTAATATTCACCACCCTTTCCTTTTGTGTGGTATATATTATGATATTGTATACATTATATAATGAATAAATTTGTACTAAGGGTATATAAATTTTATTTTTAAGTTATTTCATTCATGGGGAATATAATTCAACTGATTGTAAATAAGTATGGGTTTATTTCACAATGTCATCATTATTTGGGAAAGGTTATGTTTATGTCTCATCTAGGGAATATTTATCTTCCACATTTATGTTTTCAAAAAAAATTAATAGTTTTTTTAATATTATCCTACTATAGATTAAATTCAATTTTAGTTACCTTTTACTTTTTTCAAATTTTTTTGAAAGGAATATTCAAGACATTTTCAAAATAATTTTCATTTGCATTTTATTGAAAAAGTGAAATGAATATTTGTTTTAACATATATGACTTGAATGAAGTATAAAGATTTCATAGAAACCAAATTTTTTTAAATAATATTTTATAAATTTTAATGTTATTTTTAGAGAAAAGTATTTTCAAAAGGTTTATTAAAATTTTTCATTTTAATGTGAATTTCTATGTGAAAAAGGATATTTTCATAATAAATGTTTTAATGATATGATTATTCATCAATGACATAAAATATGTAATGTACTTATGAAAAACTATGTAAATGTTGTATTAATATCATAAATATTATTTATTTGGATCTGTTTTGAATAGTTTGACCATGTATGTGCTTTTTTTATACTATTTGAATTATCACTCTGAAATGTTCATGGTTAAGTGTATTTATTGGGTAAAGTATTAATATTTCATATGATGGTTTTTCAATAAAAATGTTAATGTTTATCAGGTTTAAACTTTTTCATATGAGGAATTCATTAGACCTATAAAGTGATGGTTTGGGCTAACTATTTCCCCTCAATGCATCGGTAGGTCTCATAAGAAAATCTAGGATGGGTTTTGGCCAAGGCCTTACCCATTTATAATATTATCGTAATAAAGCCTTAATGATTTTAGAGTCTTGGCACGAAGCCTTGATTATGTTATATTCATGGAACTAACCCTTGATAGTCAATTTTAGATCTTTTACATTATGTATTCTATCATAATGAGATTAGTTATTGATATTACATGGGATTACTCACCTAGAAGAATATCCATAGTTAAGTTTCACTCTCATGTGTAAATTTATAAGGCATTATTTTATAATATTTTCTTCCTACAATATTATGATCACGTTATTGATTAAATGTAATCTATTTCAGTTATTTACATTTTTATATTATTTATGACTTATTCACTCATATCTTCCACAATACACATACGCATACTGATAATTTGAGCTCACCACTCTCTTATGCTTTATTTTTCCCTAGGATATTAGGAAGTGTTTTGTGATTGATATACAGGGTTACACTAAGGGGAATAATTGTGTATTAGAATAAAATTAATTTTTTATTTTATGTTTCAAAATCTATTGTGAACTTCAAGTATGTATCTAGTTTACAGAAAATACTAATCTATTGGTTCATTTGAGATGTGATTTATTGTCTCTTATTATAATGTAGCAATGTAAGGCACAAACTATATGCTACTGGGTCATAGACATTATATTTGGTATCAAAACAAGTTTAGTAAAAACCATGGAAACTAGATTTAGGAAAACTGAGATTAGATAACATAATCCTATCATATATATTGATGATATATATATAAGAACATCCCAATGAAACAATTTTTATAATTGTAAGCTAAGATAGACATAAATTTTTTAATTTATGTTAAGTATTTAACTAGTTTAGAGATTTTAAATTATTTTACATAATTATATGACCTAATATAGTGTATGTAATCATTTAGAAATAGAACATAGAAGACGAATGGTAACCTCTTAAATTAAAATTATCCATATAATAAGAAGGATCATATATAATATGGTCTTAAGAGAATATTTCAAAGAAATGTAGTGTCCAAACCATTATAATCATATGAGGATATAATATCATGTTCAAAAAATATATAGAATGAATTATCCATATCTTATGGATTCAAAGGGAATAAAGATAATAAGGGTAAAACATGGTAAAATAAGGGTAAAGGGAATAAGGGAAATAATTATATTCCCACATGTGATAATTGTGGAAAGAAACACCCTACCACTTGCTTAAAAGGATTAGGAGTCTAATACAAGTGTGTCGATAAATTCCACCATGAATTTGATTTCATGTGAAAGGAAAAAATTTCCAATGCACAATCCTTTAACTATATAGATTTGGAGCACTCCATAAATTAATTCCCCACACGTTGAATGATTACACCTCAAAAGAATAGAATAGTTCATGGTCAAGCTTATGATATTACCAAAATATTAAGAGGAAATATTAATGTGATTATGTTTGGAATCATGAATCTTGTTATTTGAGTATGTTTTCAATGATGCTCTGGTTATATGAATAATGAGATATATAAGGTTTTTACTATGATGGTTATTATTTATAGATTTGGAAGCATGTGATGAACAACACCATTAACAAAGATAATTGATTATTTTGTAAGTGGATCTTTTGGAAAACATGTTATTTTTAAAATATATCCCAAAATATGTTATTTATGTTGTGATAATAATAAATAGATTTTTTTGGGATAATATTGGTGAACATGAAGGTTGTTAGTGATTTGATGGTTTATGTTATGTTTGTTTGAATTATTAGATGTTTGGATTTACGTAATATATTAAAAAACTATGATTTTTTTTGAAGCAAGCATGTTTTAAGTATGTTTTAAATGTGATCAAGGTATTCATATATTTTGTATGTGATAATAAGAGATACATTATTTTCAGAAAGTCTTATGTTAAGTTGATTTTTGAAAACTAGTGAACTTCCATCTAAAGTTTTTTAATTTGAATTTGGAAAGAAGTATTTTAAATGAGTCTTAAGGTAAATAATTATGGAATAGATTAAGTTGAAAATTCAATATTATTATTTTAGTATAAATTATGATTTATCATATTGGATAACCTATTATAAAATTTTATTTTTTGATAAATATTTAGAGGATGAAGGAATGAATTGATGAACATATTCTTCAGTAAGAAAAATTCATCATGAATACCCATTTAAAAGTGTTAGAAATAAAGTGTTAATAGATCAAAGAACAACCAAAGGATTAGATTATTCTTATTACATGGAAATAAATGAATTAAGTGATTATCTTTATAATAAACAAATCCATAAAATCTAGAAAAGGGATCTTGAAACAAAAATTCTATCCTATTAAATTTATATTCAATGAATCAGATGGTCTTATAAATAATCACATATTTATGGATTTTAGGTCCTTTAATTTCAAATGATCATTTAATTTCTTATGATAGATGACCTATACCATTATTTATAATTATTTTTTTTGTAAACCCACTTTCTATACATGTTCCCTTATTAAAACGCCAAATTTTTTGTGGTCCTTCTAATTTAGCTTTCCCTATTATTAATAATATGTTTTATTAGACCTATTTCTGATTTGGGATTCCATTAATGAAATTTTAACGTATCAATCTTTGAATTTTGAAGTTGAATTTAAAATTATGAAGATGTTATTTATTTAAGAAGGAGAGAATTTAACACCCCAAGATTTTATGGTATGTCTCTTATTAAATTTATTTACATTGATAGATTAAATTTAATGAAACACCAATATTAAATGAATAATGAAATATTATTATGTGATCATTATAACAAAGATATTAAATTGGTGGGAATGAATAGTTTTAACCACATTATGAAATATGAAATTGTATAACTAAGTGAAAATATTGTAATTAAATTCTACTAGTGAATGAAACTGATGAAATTTACTTATAATATATTAAATCAACTTTTCTGACATTTATCCAAAAAATTTCATAGGCATAATATAATAATAAATCTAATTTTATTCAAAAAAGGAAATATTTTTTAAAGGTAGTTTGTAAAATTTTAATTGAAGTCTTATTATAAAACTAATTATGGATAATTTTTTAAATTATATTTGACAAAATAAACTTAATTTTTGAAAGTGTAATGTCAAAATTATCTTAGTGTGATTTTTTTTATTTTGTATGATAATATTAATTTTCAAGTAATTAGTGAAAAATACAAATTTCTATAAAACTATTAATATATTTATATTTAATGTAACTCTATGATTTTAATTTTATTTCAATATAAGTAAAATAATATTCATTTATAAATAATATAATTTATTTCATTTTAATTATACTTATACATTGTTTTCGTATATGTACTTTTTCTGGTTTAAAGAATGCATTTTAGAAGAATATTAATTTTCATTGCATTTTGGGGGATTCATTAAAATTTTAATTCTTAAACATATGTGTTTTGAATTTTAAAAAATTTCTTCCACATTAGGATTCAAAATGTCTAAATATAGAAAATAAGTCCCTTTTATTTTTGTCTAATATGACTAGTAACATTGGTAATTTTTGTTACCACAATAAAGGTTAAATTGGTTAGTTTTGGTTAAAAATGACATTATAAGGACTAGGAAATGGCCAAAATAGTTGCACACATTTTATTGGAAGATTAAATTTCATACAAAATCAACTAAGTTTCGGTTATAGGACCATTTATGGTCATTTTTATAAGGATATGATATTTATAATATATTATAGCATTTTTTATTTGGTGTTATCCCAAAGGTATATTCAACTATAAATAGTGCTTTGAAAGATAAAGAATTTAACATAATCATTAATTTTTTTAGTGAATAAATAATTTCATAAAATTCTTGTACAATAGTGATGCAATAATTATTTTTTAAAGAAAATATCAAATAAATGATATTAAAAATATTAAAATAAATATAATTCGTGTTAATTAATGTTATCCACAAATTTAATTAACGTGCTTGACATGTTTGGGATGTATTAAAAGAGTTATTCCAAAGATATATTGCTGTATAGAAATTTTTAGAAGTCAAATTAATGAATAATGTAAAAATTGGCATTTATGATATTTTAAAATGAATAATATTTTCTTAAATGATAAAAAATAATTGAAAAACATATATTTTTTTAGAATAATTAGGATAAGATTAAAAATTAAATTAATGATACATTTATTGGTATTTTTTAATTTTATAGTAACTATATTAACCCTCAATTTGTAAAAATCCATGTTGTCACGGTAAAAATTAAAGGGATTAAATAAGGGTTAAAACTAAACGATAAAGGTAATAATGTGACAAAAAATTGTCAAAAAATTATTGGATGAGTGGATTTAGACCCATAATCATATAATATTTGAAATAATTCATTTTTTATCCTTTTAATTTAAATTTAATTTATATAAATTTAATATATTGAATGTTTCCAACAGTTCCTCTCACCTCAATTATAAAAGGGGCCCTCCTCCCTCACTTCTTCACAAACATTTGAGAAATATATATTGACCAAACCCTGATTATTATCTTAGAAACATATTTAGTTATGTTTTATAGGTCAGGGTCCTTCCAAAAGACGTACCCTATATCCACTAATAAGAGATTAATGGAACTCTGCTGAAGAAGAGATAATTGTATTTATCGACTCTTTCGAGTTTATTTCATCTTCTACTTCCTATTAACGTGTTATATCCATTAAAATATAATAAATAAAGTGTAATATATATGATAAAATAATTTTATTATTATTTAACCATTTTCCATCTTTTATCCATCCTATGAAAAATGAAAGCACAACATGTGCGTACGTACGACTTACCATCACCGCATGATAGTGTCATTTGTTTTTCCTCACCACTCTACATGGATGGGTGTATTGAATAAAATAATAGATATATAAGCAAGTTATTTATAAAAATTTACTCTATAAAAATTAATATAATATCCACTTACTTACCTTTTCACCATTAAATAAATGACATCTTTGCTCATGCATACATATGACTTGTCGTCACCACGATGCGATGCGGTTAATTTTCCATGTTCAATTTTGAATAATGATTATACAAATGAATATAATTAATAAATATGATATATATTACCTTAATATAATTAAGGATATGACGTTACTATATCATGAGAACAAGAAAAAGGACTTACATGATAAAAGAGACATAGAAAAATGATGCAGTTAACACCCAAAACAAGGGTAATAATAGAAAATTATTAGAAAATGGATATAAGAGGATCATATATAATATCATATATTTGAATATAGTTCAAATATAAATTAATTAATTTCTTTAAATAATTATAAATGTGGTTATATCGTGCTCAACTAAAGGAAAGTGTACGTTAAGGGTTTATAATCTCACTTTTACTTCTATGGGACATATGTCATATTCACCACTTATTCCTTTTAAGTGGTGTATATTCTACTATTTTATATATTATATCATGAATATATTAGTATTAATTGTGTCTAATGTTTCATTTGAAGTTATTTATTTCATGTGACATATGATTTAAATGATTAAAAAGTGGTACGGGTTTATTTCACAATCTCATCACTATTCGGGAATGTTTATGTATAAGTCTCCACTAGGGAATATTTATCTTCCATGTTTAGGTTTTCCAAATCATTTCAAAAAGGATTTTAATATTCTTCTACAATAGTATAACATCATTTTAACCATGTGGGACTTTTTAAAAAATGGTTTGAAAGAAATCCTCTTTTTATTTTCAAAACAATGCCCATTTGGATTTTATTGAAAAAGTGAAATGAATCTTTTTTTACAGTATACAACATGAAAAACATTATCAATAGTTCATGAATAATAAAATGGTAAAAATAATATTTTATAAGTTAAAAATGATATTTTTAGATAAATGTATTTTCAAAATGTTTTGTAAAACTTTTGTATTTAAATGTAAATTTCATGGTGAAAAATGATATTTTCCTAGAGAATGGTTTAAAGATATTTTTATTCTTCAATGACATCATACATTTAATGTACTTATGAACTAATGAGTATTTTTTGTATTAATATAATCATTATTCTATATTTGAATGTTTTATGTGAATTTTTACTATATATGTTCTATTTTGATACCATTCACATAATTACTCTAAATAGTTCATGGTTATGTTTATTTTTTTGGGAACGTATTCACATTTAATATGATTGTTTTTAGTAAAAACAATTAGGTTTATCATGTTTCTAAAATTTAATATGATGAATTAATTAGACATAGTAAACAATTATTGAGGCTCTCTATAGACCATATTGCATAGATAGGTATGATTGGACAATCGAGACTGGGTTTTAGACAAGTCCTTACCCACTCGTAAGATTCTTGGAACGAAGGATCGATGATGCTAGATTCTTGGCATGATGATTTGATGATGATTTATTCTTGGAATAACGTCTTGATTGTATTTTTTTTAGAAATTTTACATTATTAATTCTATCATTATGACATTATTTATTGATATTATATTTTATTATTCACCTAGTAGAATATCTAGGGTTATGTTTCACTCTTAAGTTATTATTTATATGGAATTATTTGATCATATTTTATTCATGCTATATTATTCCCAATTTATTTATTAAATATATTGTGTTTCAATTATTTAACATTCCACATTGTTTATTCCTTTTTTACAAATATCTTTCACTATAAAATTACCCTTACTAATCATTTGAGATCACCCATTTATTATGTTTTATTTTCCCTCATGATACGAGGATGTGTTTTGTGATTGACATAAAGGGTTAGTATAAGGGATATAATGGTGTTCTAAAAAACATATTTTTTTATTTTATGTTTCAAAATGAAATGTGGCATTCAATTATGTATCTAGTTTACCCAGACTACTAAAATATTTTGTTGTTTGGGATTTCATTTTTTGTATCTTATGATAGAGTAATAAAGTAAAGGACAATGTATGAGCTACTAGAGTTTGGTATTTTTAAAAAGATAAAATAATAATTAAATGAATAGAAATAAAAAAGTGTGATTAAAAGTTTATAACTAACTCCTCAATATTACTCCTTAATCCCCATTATATTGGTCTTTTAGTGATACTAGAACATCTAAAATGTGAGAAAGAATGTATGGAAGGGTTTTTTGTATATTTTTTAATGATTATAGGCTTTATATGTGAGTATAAGTGGGAGGTTAAGGAATAATTTTACAATTGATAAGGGATTCATTTTTTTACGTACTCACAAATTTATATTAAAGGAATCACTTTCAAGTGAGATTTCATTGAGATGTTGATAATAATAAATTATGGATGATTATTTTTCACCAAACATTTAAACGACAGAAATAAGGGGTAATTTTATAGATATTTTACGGCTTTCCACCAAAATAGATCTTTTATACCATATTTTAATTTTATCTTGGCAACCCTTTATTTTACCTTAGTAGCATCATTTTATAACAAAAAATAAAATAGAACATATTACTTCCATCACAATACATTTTTGTATTATTTAAAAAACCATTTGGAAAAGAGGGAACCAACATGAGCTACCATTAAATACCACGTATCCTAAAGCCATTACACATCAAATTCAAAATTTAGATATTCAACCCACCACCAAAAACCACCAAGCCAAAAACCACAACTCCAGATACAAATTTCTAATTTCAAATTACAAAAAACCATCAAACTAAGAAACTGCCTCAACTCAATTACAACCAATCACTGTCACCTAACCTCCATAATCACACTGCTGACGTCGCTTCATCGTCGTCACCACCAACAGCGCACATCATGTTTGATCATCGTCTTCATCAACACTTCAAGAAAGAAACTCCACCGTCATCACCGCCCTTCACCAAACACATGGAACTAAGGTCTCATTCCCTGAAGAACCGATTATAGCCTGAACACCACCTCCCAAAGCTCCAATGAACCATTGCTCCTGATCGACCAGAAGAGGAGATATGGAACTTGGGGACAGGGCAGGGTTCTAGAAGCATATGACTCCGGAGGAATGAGACTTTTTCCAAGAACAAACCCAGTAGGCCACACCGAACCACCAAGGATTCCAAACATTCTAGAAATTCCAGTATAATCAAAAAACCAAACCACCACCGATATCAGACACCACCGATGTCATCTACCATCGCCAGCACTAAAAGAACCACCGCTGTCAGCAACGACCCCATTATCGGTGGAAACACCATAACACTCAAATACACCTGGAACAACTTCGAAAAACAAACCAATACCAACTTCAAAAAACTTAATCTACCATTTTTGAACCATCACGAACACCAGGAGGGGCCCGTAGGATCCCCAAGGAAGGAAACGATGACAAAAATCCAAGAATCAATGAAACATCTTCCGAAGGCAATGAACCTGCCACACTTCATCCAAGGGAGCTTGACGAAGCATCCGGACACCACAAGGAAACATAAGACGATATAGCACCTCTCAGGGATGGATGTACCACCACCGGATTCATAAGGGACCCCCGGGAAAAGGATCTAGAATAATCAAGATAGAGGACCTCCACCTGAGGCTTGAACTCTGAATCAATCAAAATAGAGGAACCCGAATGCGGGAGATGTGACGAGCGACAAACCCACACAACAAGAAAATGATGGGGAACATAGGCAACCGAAAAAACAAGACGCAGATGGAGGAAAACTGGTGAAAAAATATGGAAAATCGGGTCACTGAGCTAAAAAATCAAGCATACACAACCGAGGAAAAACCAGAAGAGGAGCTTCCAAAATTTAAGATGAGGAAATGAGGAAACCCTAAGAGCCTCCAAAACCGAGACGAGGAAGCGAGGAAACCCTAGGATCTGAGAGGGTATCCCAGCGAGTGGGGAACCATTAATCTTCTAATAGAATATATTAAATAATGTTATTATTCTAATAACAAATATGAAAAGTATTTAAAAAATATTTTTAGAGGTGGAAAAAATTATTTTCAATAATTAGTACTTAACACAAAAATTATTATTTTTAGAAAAATCCCTCATTGTGCCTAAAAATTAATGAATAGAAAAATACTATATATTTTTGACTTCTAAGACATTTATTAGTTTTTAATTAAACCAAATATATTTTTTTACTTTCAATTAAATCCAAAATTGAATAGAATATTAGGAAAAAGTAATTTTATGGACATGGTCCAAAAAAGTATTTAATACGAATAAAATATCTCTTTGGTTCGGAAATGTCAAAAATTAGTTTTTATATCCACATTTTTAATTTTATTTAATCCGATATTTAACACCTTATATACTTATTTAGTCATGGATAATGTATTATAAATTTTTATGTCTCATTTATATCATGATGATGTACTAAAACTTACAATATTTAAAAGAACTTTAATTTTTATTATTAATTTCAAAATAATACTTTTTAGATAAAAGCTAAAAATCCCTCTATTATAATTTTCATAATGTAAAAAAATAAAATAAATTACTTTTATAATATTTAAAATATAAATTTTGTAGATATAGTTTTTAATGAAAATAAAATATATTGATAAACAATATTCATAGAAAATTACCTTTTAAATATGAATTTTTATTAATATTATTTTGTATATATTAATAACTAAATGAGTGTTTATATATTATATTATATATAGAAATAATACATGGAATTATATTTTTATGTTGACCATTTTAATTTATTAAAATTAAATACCCCACACATAGAAAAATAGTTATTTTTAAATACATCTTTATAACAATGAATAATTTTAATCATATCTCATTATTTTATTATCATGTTTTTAAATTTCACCAATTAATTTTTATTATAAAATATAAAATCCTTCTTGAAAAACAATAATAATAATATGTAATGAATTATGAGACATTTTTGTATAATAAATCATTTTATTATATTTTTTTTACTTGATGTTTTATTATTATTGTATTTTTTAAAATATGTTTTCCATGGAAGACTTGTAATGTTTTAATGTTTACCTTATATTATAATATGTTAAATTTTGGTTTGTTTTACTTCAGTGTTGCATGAAACACAATCTACTCAATAAAATTTATACAAGAATTGTGGGTGGTTACAAATAATTTAAAATACATTACATGAATAAAAAAAAGCATTTGTATCACATGAGATATGTATTATCTGAAATTTTATTTCTATATGTATGCATGATTATAAATTCATTTTGGAATAAATATTATAACAAATGAATTAATATTTTTGAACCATATTAATTTTCAACTCTTCACAAAAGTAACAATTATGGATAAATACCAAAAAATAGAAGCGAAACATATTTACTCATATATAGATGCATACCATGCATGAGCTATATAAAATAATTCCACGTAAAGGATTATAATTATATAAAATCAATAACCCCCAAAATTTTAACTGTTCACACCACGCTTTCACGCCCGCACTCATTTCATGTTTTTGAAGAGCTTCTTTCCAAAGGTATGAAGAAACATGGATTTATTCCATGAAGCCATAAACTGTGTGTGGGATGAGAGGATGGGATTTTTTGCTCATGACGCCATCTTTTTTAGAATTATTTTTTACTAAAAGACTCTATTATAGATATATGACATTTTTGTGATTCCTTTATTGAATCCCAAATACCATACAGGTCTCCCTTGCATGAAAAATCAATTATTTGAAATATGTTGATTTCAAAATAATCTGCATGTATCCAAGGTTATTCATCGATGGAGACATCTATATTTATTGAAGTATATCCAATAATGAAACACTTTTTGAAACAGATTATAGATTTTTTATGTCATTTATGGTATATATTGCAGTAGTAAGCCACAGAGTCGGGTGCTCGGTAATTTAACATCACCTAGTAATATGAAAATGGTTTTGATATTGGGATTAGGACTAGGATATGAGATTATTATGATTCCTTTAAAAGAAATAAGATCCCATATAGTTTGGTTCCACTTAACGAGACACATCATAACTTTTAAGGTAATGTGTTGAGGACCAAATTGGGTAGTTTAACATCAGGAAGCAAAGACTCCTAGGCAGGATGTGACTTATTAATGTTGGTGTTGGACTTATGACAAAGTATCCGAAGGAACTAGAAGAGATATGGTATCCAATGTGGAAAATATCCTGATAAGTGTGGTGATGAAAAGGGATTGGACAGAATATTTCCCTATGTGTTTAATATCACTCAACTGGGGATATGGCCTAGAGAGCATTGGGGTGAATTTGTGCATATTGGGTTTGGAACTTAGGGATTCTTCCTATATATCCCCATTAGTCAGGAATGAAATCCCGTGTAGTGTGGATAGTTTGGGGTTTACACTTGATAGTAGGACCATATGTATGTGATTCATTGCAAATATATCCCTTTGATGGTTGGTATCTCAAGGAATGTGGCCCTGTGAGGGGATGGTGAATTTTTTTTTGGGTTTACAACTAATTGGAGGCATATAGGTTAGTTATAATGTGTTTGGGGATTATACATAAGGAGGGGGCCCTTGGAAAGGTGAGGGGTAGATTCATAAAAAAGATCTTATCTTAAGACATGTATTTGATCAAGCAGATTGTGTGATCGTCAATAACCTCTAATACCACATGAGTCATTCACGACATGAGAAAAAAGAGGAAGTGGAAAATCAAATAAACCAATAAATATACTTTTTTGACTTGGGACAAGTTCAGGGTGATGGGAGATACAAATGGAATGTAATGTTACCATCTGGGCCTTTTATGTAACTATGATTGTCACATCTAGATACCCATCTAGATAGGACCCAAAATAAATGCTAGGGGATTTGTCTAGTAGGGATGCCCTACTCTTAATTTCAATGAGGATGAGATAAGGATCTATCATCACCCCTCATCGAAGGAAAAATAAAGCATTATTCTCACCCTTATCTATAATGGGGAGGACCCTAGTACTGCATCCTAGGATTATATCCTTGCTACCATGGGAATGTATGAATGATAACATTATGAGGACCCCCTTGGTTAAGTTGGTTACTAATAAGACCTAATTTTCCATGAGAATGTATGTTCCAGAGGGAACACTTGTGTGAACGGTACTCTGATCACACGTATCTGGCGGCTTTGGGAGAGGCATTGGTGTTGTGGTTCTCAAAGGGGGCCACTCTGGTCTTATTGATTTGTGAGGGAAGATTCACGAAGGGGCCCAGTTGGGTATTAAAGCTTCACAAGAGTGGTTGGTGGAGAGTATTTTATGGATAGTTCATAAATGGTTTAAGGAAATGACTAACACTTTATGGATGGGTACCAAGACTTAAGGACCTCATCGCACATACTGTTTTCTACTAGAGATGGTGAACCACTAAGATGTCATCCTCATGTAGTTCACAAAATCATTTTCCAAAAATGTATTTTCTATGTGGATGGATTGCGTGGAAAGGTGTAATATCTTTGATTTTCTGATTATTATTTTTAAATAGTATATGGATTAATTTTATGATTGTGCAATGATATGATGTGCTATTCAGAGTCCCGGTGTGCCTGAAATAAATGTCATAAATATAATAAAATATTAAATTTCATGTGCGCATGATTATCCTGAAAAAGTTTAAGAACTTCTAAATGGTTCCCATATAAGAAATAAAAGGGAAAAATGAGTTTATAACTATGGATTTACCCTATTAACAAACTATCATTGGTCGGTATGGGTCATTTTTGGAAAGTTGTCACAGACGCTAAAATGAATAAAATGAATGAAAAAAATTATTTAACTTTTTGATTTAGAGATATCTAAAGTTTCACATAAAAATTATAAATATTTCATAGATCCAGTGTTAGAATCATAACCCAAGAGTCCACTAAAGACACTGGATCGAGATATAGATCTTTTGAATTTTCTCGTGGTGGCGATGAAAAAACATTGAATCTGTGATAGATGAACAATGGTCTTAATAGATCTCACCAATGAAAATGATGCGACTACCATTCTTCATTAGTGAATGATCAAAATCATGGTAGGATGATTTATTTTTATGTACATCCCCTTTTCTTCATTACTATGAAGATCATAGAGTAATCCACAAATAGATTAGCTCACAGAAGGATCATATTTGTGGGATGGGTTATTTTGTGGAATTCATTGGGAGTTGATTCATTAGATTTTTTTGGATTCATTATTGTTCTAATGGTGATAAACCAATAATTACATGAACATCAATTGAAGTTCATCACTCTCAATTTTTATGCTTTTATCCATCGATTCTGATAATCTTCATTACACATATTGATTCGTCCCCAAATTTGAAACCCTTGTGAACAATCGATCAGTGCACCATCATTTCGTGGTAGAACGATCCAAAACCATAGATACGATGGTTTCATGACTTGACGGAGGTGTGAATATGGTTATAGTAGTGGATCTATTGACGGTGAGTAATGGATCTGTGTTCTTTAGTGGAAATGAAGAATGACTACGATTTCATTTTCTAAGAAGATTGAAGGCCTGAATCCCATCTATTTGGTGTAAGAGTGGAGAAATGATATTGGATCTTTAGTTTTGAGGGGAAATGAACACCCAAAATGAATCCGAGAGATTGATGATATGAGAGGGAGGAACAAGATGAGTTCCTTGAAACCCCAATACACATGGCATGCAGTCATTTATTACACAGTGTGTAGTCCCTAGTTGAATGACTCACTGTGTACCCTATGATATACATAGACATGGGGTTGAGTAAATGGGCTTACTACACGACATGTACTTACCACCCCCCCCCCCCATGACTTGGACTAGATCTAGTACAAAGGTTACGCCTTGTACTAGTACATGGGCAGAGACACATGGGTTGACGCTGTGTATTGGAACATGGCTAGAGTACACGGGCGGACCCCGGATTCTAGGAAACATGTGTAACCCTTCTATAAATCGTTTACCCCTCTTCTACATGAAATAGTAAATGACATGGGCCATTATACATGGTCAGTACCTATTGTCAAGGGACACATAATGTGACCCTACTATGCTCCATGTACCCATTTACACAAGGCTTGATTCTATTTTTCTCATTATCATGGAAATGTTTCATTAGGGTATGTTCCCTTCATTTGTATTCCAGAAGGTTGGTATGAATCCTTTCATAATATTAGGATTTTGATCCCTTCAGAATGAATTCTTTGAGAGTTAGTTGTTTGAATCCCCTATGAGGCCTGAAGAAGGATCCTCTATTCATTTTTTGTACCCTAGGTGGAGTTCTTTGTATTGATATAACCAACACTAGGTAGGCATTGATCATTTACATAACAGGTTAATCTAGGTTAAGTTGTTGGTATCACCCTGTGGCCCTAGATGTGATCCTTATCTATTGTAGAATATTCTATTCAAACTTTTAATGTATCTTTCTCATTGTGAGACCCGACAAGAAGTACCTCTCAAGCAGATGTTATCATTACAATCAAAATCATTGGTGTGTTCTCCTAGATTAGTGATTTGTGGAATCTTTGAGTTGTAGATACTAGTTATAGTATAAAGTGGCTGTTACTTAACTCTAGACTATGTATATTGGATTGATTATATATAGATTTTGTTGTTATATGTGTTCTAGACATATACGTGTTTCGAGATGATTGCACTTTCCTTTTTATTACATTTTGGTTTCGAGGTGTCCTTATGAGTATTATTATACTCACCCCAACAATGTATTCTCCAACACATGTTGTGTCTTCTGTAGTTGATTGACCTTTTGACGTAGTCCTAGGTAAACCTGGTCTAGAAGATTCTTTGTGAGACCAGGCTGGATGAGTGGAATGATACGACTATAGAAAAGAGAGCCAATACCTTTTTCTTAATGGATGGAATTGTTTTACATAATTTTTGTCGTTAGATTGTATTTGGACTTGTTTACTATACATTACTTCATATCATACTATGTTTGTGGTATATAGTTGTATGCATGCTTTGATTATATAGTGGTTTATACATCTCAACATTTTGTGGGCTTGGAGATGTGTGCATTTGTAAATACAAAAAAACCAATGCATCCCATGTTAGCGATACTCCTACTCGGTGCTAGTCATTATCCCCTGGCCTATTAGAGTAAGGCTTGGGGATTTTCAGAATAGGCCCCACTAGGATAGGTTGTGACAAAGTGGTATTAGAGGTATGGTTTCTTCTACTTTATGACTGAGAGTTATTGATATTGGGTTAGTGCAACAATGTTATGTGTTTCGAGTTTAGATTTATGGATAGGGACACCAGTGTTGAAGTAGTGACCAACATATCCATACCCCGGGACTCTGATAACATACTTTTTTACTCTATACATGAGAATACTGGTTTCATGGAAAATAAGACTATATTCATTGTATACAAATGGGTTGTAGTTTCCATGTCCTTATCGATTCAACTCTCCAGATATACACATTGACATTGGTACATATTTTTTATTTTACGATGCCTCCACAACATATACTATCTTGGATTCAACATCTTGATCACGTGGATGATTCCCATATGTGATGATACATTGATATAGGTACCAGTTCCCCATATGTTACGTCCACATAGTACACTATCCATACTGACACCTTTAGAGAAGCACAAGGTACACGCAGTTCTAGCGAATGAACATTATAGGTTGAGCACACATCATGAGACTCAATGATAGAGACCCCTCATGTTTTGATGTGGGATCGACCCTCATGAAGCCGAGGATTGGATTGAGATAGTGACCCTGGTTTTCCATTTAGTTAGGACACCAATAGATTAGATGGTGGTTTAGGCAGGGAAACTTTTTCATGGATCAATAAGATGGTGTTGGTGTTTGGTTACCCAGACAAAGGAATAGGTGACACTTTCTTGGATAGAGTCTGAGAACCACTTAAGAGAGGAGTTATAACCAGTTATGCTGAGTTTTGCTCATATCCAAGAGCTTATTTAGCTCAATTAGTTATGCACGAACATGTATGAGTATTCATCATGGTTTACTAACCTTTCCAACTACTAGATGGATATGGTTTGAGAAAAGTACATTAGGGATCAGACCTTCAAGAAAGGTTTGCATAGAGACATCCAAGAATACATTATAGCTATTTGAATTCCTACTTATGATGGGTTGGTTGAGTGGGTTTGGGGGGTTTAAATATCCTGGGATGAGAAGATACAACTAGTGACAATCATCCATAGGAAATAAGGATTAGAGACCTCAGCTGTAGGGAGATGACTCCATTACCAAGGAACTGGATGCGGGAGACATTTCAAGAGGAGGTCCCACGATAGAGGATCTACATTTTACAGCTAATAGGGTGGTTCTAGTTATTCTTGAGAGAGGCATTTCTATTCATGTGACAGTAGGGGACATCTCGCATGAGATTTTCACACCCACTGTGCTACTATAGATTGACCACCGATGTAGATTTAATTATAGGAGTAGGTAGATCCGATGGGGGGTAGTCATGGAAGAGGATCTAGGAGAGCATCCATAGGTGGTTGATGTTTTTAATTCTTACCACCACCACCCACATGTAGACCGTACCAGGATTAGGGATCTAGAGAACTGTAGTGGGGTAGATTCATGCGGTTGGAGAGTCTGACCTTGGGGATCTAGGAATGATTCATAGTATGATCTATATATTTTTTACATTAGATTTCATACCAATGGAAAAACGTTCTGTCCATTCATTTCTCGCCACATATATTCTATTAGACATAGAGATTCTTGTTGACTAGTTGACTCAACCCTTTCACTCGGAGACCCCAACATGTGGAGGCTTAATTATCACACACTTATTAAAACAGTGTGACTTGACCGTTGGAGGTGGGAGTTTATATTGGAACCTCTAGGTAGTGGCTTCGAGGCCTTACAACATCATTCTTGGTATGTATTGGTTATCTACAGTCTATGCCCCGACTAACTATTTTAGGAAAAGGGTGTGGTGTCTCTGCAATGATGGAACTAGATTATATTTTATTAGTGAAAAAGAAACCTAGGAAACACATGATGGACTCATGAATAGGATTGTTCATCCGATTACTCATTAGTTGTCTAGCATGATCCTTGGCGCAGTGGATTTTACGAGTGTCCAGTTTCCTGCAGTGGTGGTGGAGTACATGGACGTTTTCTTAAATATGTTCTCGGTTTACCTCCTCACCGAGAGATAGAATTATTCATTTATTTAAACACTAGGAATACATTAATATATATACCAGAATATCAGATGAATACCATCGAACTTTAGGAGCTGAGGGTGCAGTTAAAGGAATTTGAGTGGAGGGATTCATGATACCCAATGTTTCAAACAGGGTTTCCCAACCTTTGTTTTCCAAAAATAAAAACAGGGGAATGAGATTATTTTTGGACTATAGGTTCCTGAAACAGGTTACCATGAAGAAAACGTTTCCACTACTGAGGATTGATGACATCTTTGATCAAATGAGTGGGGTCCAGTGGTTCATGAAGTTGACATCTTACCAGGATATCACATGATGCAAGAAAGGGATGAGGATGTACAAAAGATAAAATTCAGCTGATGTTAAAATCATTATGAGTACTTGGTGATTCCCTTTGTCATGATGAAATCCCCTGTAGTGTTCAATGGACCCATGAACTGGATCGTCCGACCTTAGATCAGTTCATGGTAGTATTCATGTAAAACATTTTTCTGTACATGGAAGCTGAGTAGGAGAACATGAGACACATATTGATAGTTCTAGATGGATTTAGAAAGAACCAAATCATTAATAAACTCTCGATGTTTTAGTTTTGTATTTAAGCTATCCACTATTTGTGACATGTTATCTCATTGGATGGAGTGCCTCTATAGCCAACCAAGGCCGAGGTAGTGTTAGCATTTGATCCAAATATGATCATGATGATGGTGAGGATCTTCTTCAGGATTGTAGGCTATTACCATAGATTCATACCTAAGTTTTCCATGATATCAGAATATATGATAACTTTTGATTGAATGGGGAATTTTTTCCTGTAGACAAAGAAATACCAACATTCTTTTCAAAAGCTGAGGTAGAGTTTGACAACCGCTCTGATATTGAGATTACTAGAGGAGGGTGTCGAGTACATAGTGTTTTACGATTCATCTGGAATCAGACTTAGTTGTTTATTGATTTATAGCCAAGTGATGATTTCATATGGTTCATGTAAGTTGTGACCACATGATTATAACAAATAAACTCATGATATTGATTTAGTAATTGTAGTATTTTTAGTGAAGATGTGGTCACACTACTTTATGGGATAGAGGTTCATTATCTACTTTGACCATAATATTATCTAGTATATCTTATCTCAAAAGGATCTAAACTTGAGATAGATTCAATGTATAGGGTTCCTCTAGGATTATGACGTTAAAATATTCTATACTCTTAGGAAGGAAAACATGGTATAATATGCTCTCAATAAGAAATATAGTTCATAGTTTTTGAACGAGGCATCAGAGTTGTTGGCCTCATTAATGTTATCCCTTGTGGACGTAGATAGAGTATCCTACCTCTGCTCGAGGGTTTTCACCCATCCACTCTTACAATGTGTCAGGGAGTCACATCTTGGGGATACCGACTATAAGACCATACATGCTAATATATCCATAGGGAATGATCTTGATGAATTTTATAAAGGTATGGAGCACACAAATATTTTAAAAGGATGCACTTTAGTACTAGTGATGTTGTAGGAGGAGGTCTTGAGGGAGTTTAATACATCCCCTATGGAGGAACATATTGGTGTGGCGATGATATACCTGGACAAATGATGTTATTTTTCATCTCTAGAGATAAAGATAAATGTTTCAGAGTTTGTTTCTTGATGCCTTACTTGTTCGGAAGTTAAGGCCAAACAATAGGTTATAGTGTGTTTGGCTAAACCCGTTGAGGTTCCAAAGAGGGAGTGGGGTGAGATATATATAGACTTCGTGATGGGTTTGACATGTATGGAAAGGGGACACGATGCCATCTGAGTGATCATTGAATGACCAACCAAGTCATCCCACTTCCAAGATATCTAAGATTAGATTTTAGTAGAGCGATTAAGACACCTATACATTCATAAGATAGTTTGAATCCATGGAGTTTTGTCAAAAATTGTTACTGATCATGATTCTCTCTTGACATCCCAGTTTTGGAATGGATTATAGGATTCATTTGGGAACTTATTACGCATAAGAAAAACATTTCCCCCACAAACTGATGTCTAGATATGTAACGCCCCGACCCTAGTTACCCAGAGCCGGTGCATTATTTTAATACATTGGCACGATTACAAGGAATCAAGTGTTGAAGGACCGATCAGTTTAGCAGTCTTGGAAAATAGATTACATTCATTAACTTTACATTTAAATTTGAAATATATAAAACAACATAGATAGTTCATTGAGAATTCCATTTTTCCCTTTACCTTAACCCTTTATATCAATCATAATACACTTCTTGGAATCCTGGGAAAATAAAACATAAGAAGTGGGTGAGCTCAGATCCTCAGTAAGGTTAAGTAATTTAGAAAAGGCTGTAAAATTTTAAGGCAAGATGTCTAATAAAGAAAAGTCTTTTAAACCTAAACTTTAACATAAAATGGTAAAAATAAATGAAACATTACCATATAAACATGCATATGGATAATCTACTAGTCGAATAATCACATGTAATATCTAATTTCACAATGAGGGAATGCCTAATACCAGATATCATTACCACATAGTCAAGGCCTCCTACCAAGACTACAAATAAAATTTTTGTCAAGGCCTTATGCCAAGACACTAGTTTGTCTCATGAAACCAACCGATGCATCGAGGAGCTATAGTAAGCTCAACCCGTCACATACTAAGTCCACTGCATTCCTCATATGAAAAATTTGAAACATAAGATAAACATTCCTATTAAAACTAGGATACGAAATGTCATTACATTAACCATAAACCATGAATGGTATAAAAATAGAACATCAAAAGTCAAACATATCATAACTCATTCAATACAACATGGAATGTTGTATTATAATAAATCAACCTCAATCAAAAAAAATCCAGTAAAGGATGCTAACATAGTTGAAAATGATGAGTAAAACTTTTTCAGGGAAATAACCTTTTTGTAAAATCATTTAAAAGTAACACATTTATAATGGAAGTAATTTAGAAGAGATTTTTAAATCAAACTTTTACATTCCACTTTGAAAATTTTTAAAATAATTATCCCTTCAAAACATTCATGTCCATATAAATAAATCCTTAAAATCATTTTGAAAACATGGACATTAATTAAAAAGGTTTAGAAAGATAAATCTTTAAAAAATTTAAAATTATGATCTTGATAAAGGGTAATTTTTACAAATCCATAAAAAATTCATTTTGAAATCATTTTTATGAAAATGGACATGGATGATAAAAATGTCCTAGTAAATACTTACACATAAACAATCTCGGATAATAATGAGATTCAGAAATTAACCCTTACCTTGCACTTTCCTTTAGTCGAGGGTACGTTTAACCTCCTGTATGAAGATCATAGTATGTTATTAAATTATACCAGAACCATATTAATATTTATGATATCATAAATGTTTCAGTTATGACTTTATACTACCCATTTAATAATAATTTCCATGTTAAATTAACATTTTGGGAAATAATTTCTTTCTTTATTGTACGTTTTTTAACTTGTTACTCTTGATTTTATCACTTAGATAAATATTTAAATAAATCAAGAATATAAAACATGATTTATATATCATATATATTTAGAATATAATTATGTATAATAGACATATATATATGATATTAAAAACAATATTTATGGAGACGGTAGTCTGTACGTACGCATAAATGTTGTTTCCGTTTTCATATCTTATTAAACAGAAATATGTGAGTAATATATATGTTAGTACACACACAAAAATATATAAATATATCCAATAGAATTATTATGTCATATATTACATAATTTTTAGTAATATATATTTTTATAATCATCGATGAATGGTGAACGTGGAGATGAATCTCATCGCGTCGTGGAGATGGTAATCCGTACGTACGCACGAGCGACAATATCATTTACTTTAAGTTGTGGAATTGGATGGTATATTAATTTTACAGAGACATATTCATGTTATTTTGATTATTTATATACATATTAATCATCATTATATACATCCAAATAACATAGTGTTGAATAACAAATTACACCACGACGTGGAGATGGTAAGTCGTACACACGCACACATGGTGACATTATCATTCATAAGATGGATAGAATAACGAATATAGTTGTTAAATATTTATACTAACATCATAGTATATATAATATACTGGATTTATTTTTTATAATGGAAATAATAATGAAAGAATAAGTGGAAGAAGAAAAGAACTTGAAAGAGGGTGGTGAAATTATTACCTCTTCTTCGGGTTATTCCTTTTGATTTGATCAAAAGGGCTCCTTAAGTTTGCTTTATGACTAAATTAAGGCCTATATGATGAAGGTATGATATTTGGGATGATATTTGGTCAGGGGTTGACGAAACCAAATGACTTTGGAGGTCTGATTTTGAGATAAGGGGAAGTGCCCTTTTATAAGAGGGGCGAGGGTCACTCTAGGAAAAGATTAAAGTATTAATTTATTATACAATCATATTCGGTTTATAATGGTTCCAAATGAATTTATTTTGAGACTTAGGTGGTTATGGGTCGAAATAATCTCAACCAATAGGTTTTAGACAAGTTTAGGTTACCATTTTAACCTTATCTTGTATATTTAACTCTTAGTTAAATTGTTTAACTTTTACTTTGTCTTCTAGTATTCTTACTCTATATGGTTAATAAACTTACTCTAAACTTCCAAGAGAACCTCAAGTGGATCATTAATGACATATATAATATTATTTAAGCTCTTTTTACGATCCTTACATTTTTATTAATATTATATCAACCAATAATATAGAATTTGTTTTAAATATTAATATATGACAATTTTGACACTATTTGGTATTTTGTTTTTGTGAAAGTCATCAAAACTTTATTACTTCAAAAAAGATATATTTATTCATCCCTAACATGTCATAGTCACCTAAAAAATTCGTGGATGTCATAAAAACATTGAAATTATATATATTTTAATATTTATAATACCATTTATTTGATTTTTTCATTAATAAGATAATTGCTGCATCATCATTGTGTCATAAATATATTTAATTATTTAATGTTAAAAAATTATAAATAAAATACCATGATGTAGGAAATATTTGTATATTTCCAATGAAAATTTATATTCGAATTTATCTTATGTATAACCCTATATTAAAAAAGGTTTATTTAAAAAACATTGAATTTAACACTTTTAACTCTTCTTTAAATTAAATAATAATAAATGTCATAATCTAATCCATGTGGACCTAAAGGATCATATTTTATTTATAAAGTGGTTTTTGGTCGAATTAAACTTATCCAATAGAATTGGGACATGTTTTAGGGTAATAATAATATCATTTTTACCCTTAATTACCCTATTTACTTTTAACTGTGGTAAAAAAAGTAAAACATTACTATTCAACAAAAATTATTTTTATCTTATTGAACCACATTTTACTCCTTGATACTAACCGTGTCTCTTGGAATTTCAAAATTCAACACACAGAATTGGTAAAATTATGTTTTATGTAAATTTGCAAATGCTCCTAAGAGGTGGGTAAAAGACGGTAAAAGTTCGATAAAATTTTTATATATCTAAAATTATTATAAATTGACTCCAATGAATTAAAATATAATTATATAGGTATTAAGTATCTATTTTGACCTAAAATAAATTTAAATAAAATAAATAAATATTTAATTAAAAAGTTTGTTTTAAAGGATAACTCAGTGTTTTTTCACTATTTATAAAACATTGAACGTTTTCAGAAAAATTCCAAAACATCACCCTAGGATAATTTTGAAATTAAAAATCCAAAAATAAAGTCTATTTTACTAAATTCAATACATAGAAGTTGCATTTATTTATTTAAAATTAATTCTCGTTGTCAAAACAAATAGCGTGTTAAAAAAATAGTAACTATTAAAAGATTGACACTTGTTTATGTATACTTTCAAAGTGAAATTAATTCCAATGAACAAAATTTGGTTAAAGGGTAAAAATTTAATATAATTATATTTTCAAAAAATTCTAATGTATAATTCAACACTATAAATTATTTTGATTAAAAAAGTTATTTTTAGTTAAAATATAGTATTTTTCACTATTCTCCCAAATATGAAATTTATCATAAAAACTCCAAAAGTTTATTGAAACTAAATTCTTAGGTCTCTATTTTAAAGAAGAAGATTATTTTTCAAATTTAATATATAAAAGTTTCAAATATTTTATTTAAAAAGGGTTCTCCATTAAAAGGCGGTAAAATTGCATTTTTTTGAAAAATAATTCTTTTTTCTGAAAAAAATGTATTTGTTCCTTACATTATGTATATGAAAATCATAATATGGATTATAAAATTATAAGGATTATATAAAGTTCAAAATTCAGTTAAAAGTATTCATAACTGCTTTTGAACGTCTACTTTGGTAAGTTGTGGTGCGCTTGAACTCAGTGTCGCGTGTAGTGCAAGTTATTGAATTACATTGAAGAAATAAAGTAATTTGAAATCTTGGGGTGTTACATTCTTTCGTCATTCAATAAATTTCATCCTTGCAATTTGAAATTGTTCTTCAAAAATAAAAGGTTGAAAATAGAAAATACCATTGTGGGAAAACCCACATAGGAAATTGGGTTAATAAAATTTAGTCTTAATAAGAGGAAAAGGGGAATGAAAAAGTCACCACCAAATTATGATTTGGATTAGGAAAACATTGTGTCAATTATAGACACATAATTGGAGAAAAAATGTAAATATTTATAGGGAGTGATTGAGGTCATCAATCACAAATAATGGTAGAATTATGGGTCTCAAAGCCACCAATCTATGATGATTTAAAATTCCATCGGTTCAACAAAATTTAAGGTATTAAGATAACACATTTTTGGTTTTATGATCCCTTCCCAAATTTTTAATAATCAATTTATCGATAAAATAAGAGGGAACATATGTATATATTTATGTGTGTATGTGTATATACTTGAAAAGTAGAGTTTCATCATTCAACTAATTTCTACCACAAACTCTTCTTTCACACTAAAAGATTTCAAAAATATAATAAATAAATAAATAAATATATAAATATTCTATTTATCCTAATCTTATAGGGTTCCAAAAATACTGAATTTATAATTCAAAAATCAGACCCTTTATAAAAACTACATTATTCAATCCAGGACATCACGTGGGTCAGTGATAGGTGATAAACCCTTTCCTCCCTTCAGTTGCAGGTTCCAGTCTCATGGCCTTGCCAGATGTGACGGGTTGCCGCCCGACCTCCGGGTTGTCCTTTTTATGGAAATCCAAAAATAACCCTAACAATAATATCCAATTTCAAACATAATCCATTCCAACCTTTAGAATTATCCAAAATACTTATATCCAAACTTTCAGTCCAAAGTTTATGAGGAAGTTAAACATAATGAGGATCCTTTTTTACATGTAATAACATGTGAACGCCTTCATCGTGTATTCTTTTACAACACCGCAATGTCCTGAATTACCAAAATCAACCATCTCTTATTCCAAAATTACTACCTTAATATTAGGAACATATAATCTCAAATTCCCAATGAAATAGTATTGCAGTACAATTCTTATTTATCATCATAATTCATGTAACTAGTATACTATTGATACAACACCGAAATGAAATAATTCTATAATAACAACATAAGAACACTAGTCAATCTTATTCATCTAAGGTAGTATCATAACATTATTATTATCCAATAACATCATTTGCGGTATACTCTTTTGAATGGGACATTGATTCGTGTAGTTTCTCAATGCCTTACAGATGAAGCATTTTACATTTTCAAACTTTTTCTTACCCATGCAATCACGTACTTGGTGTCCTTTTTCTTCAGACTTGTAAAAAATTCCCATTCCCTTCAAAAGTTTACCTAGGTTATTCATTCCACAATTATCACATATTGTAAAATCCTTATTTCCCCTATTCCCTTTATCCATAATTATTTCTACCATCCTTTTATTCTCTAGCTCCCCTTCAAATCCATAGGATTCAGAGAATTCTTTACTGATTTTATTAACACATGATACTATTTATTCATATGATGATAATACATGGGAGACTATTTCATTTCTAAATGTTGGATTATTACCGTGAAAGATATGATCCTTCTTACTATTTGGATCATATGTATTGCTGGAGTTCTCATTCCTTCTACTGGGTGCCATTTCTAAACAATGGGATACACTAGGTCTGTTTATGAATCACAATTAATAATTCCAAACATGTAAAATACCTATCGTAAATTGAATAGTTTATGGATATAATCCATAGTCACAAAATGTTTTTCTTTGAGGAGGTATGTACTCATAAACCCTTCATAGTGGTTTGTAATGAAAACAAGAATTATCCTAAGCATATCCCCCAGGAGTGTCGTAACCAAGAGTGAAGCAAAGCCCATTGTTGTGAACCAGTTCCCATTTGAGTCGAGCTCAAAGTGGTGTTTTCTAGATTTACCCCTAGGTACCTTTGTTCCAGAGCCGCCTCTACCTGCTCGTATCCAGAAATGGATGTATTTTCTTGGAAAACTCACAAAATCTGTACATTACCAAAATTCTAGGAAGTCCTTCTATACTAATCCTCAAAGTCTATCTTAGGTCTATGTGCTCCAATCAAAGTTTATCTAAATCTAGCTTCCAAGGTTATTGCTAAAATTCCTCTGATACCAACTGTAATGCCCCGACTCCAGTTACCCAGATCCGATGCATTATTTTAATACATTGGCACGATTACAAGGAATCATGTCCCGAAGGACCAATCAGTTTAGCAGTCTTGGAAAATTTATTACATACATTAACATTACATTAAAATTTGAAACATAAAACACAGCATAGATAGTTCTTTGAGAATAACATTTTTCCCTTTATCTTAACCCTGCATATCAATCATAATACACTTCTTGGAATCCTGGGAAAATAAACCATAATAAGTTGGTGAGCTCAGATGCTCAGTAAGTGTAAATAATTTAGCAGAAGCTATAAACTTTTAAGGCAAGATGTGTAATAAAAAAAAAGACTTTTAAACCTAAACTTGAACATAACATGGTAAAAATAAATGAAACATTACCATATAAACATGCACATGGATATTCTACTAGTCGAATAATCACATGTAATAACTAATTTCACAATGAGGGAATGCCTAATACCGGACATCATTACCACATAGTCAAGTCCTCGTGCCAAGACTAAAAATAATATTCTTAAGGCCTTGTCCCAAGACACTAGTTTGTCTCATGAGACCTATCGATTCATCGAGGAGTTATAGCTGGATCCACCCATCACCTACTAAGTCCATTTCATTCCTCATATGAAAATGTTGAAACATAACATAAACATTCCTATTAAAACTAGCATATGAAATGTCATTACATTAACCATAAACCATGAATGATATAAAAATAGAACATCTATAGTCAAACATATCATAACTCATTCAATACAATATGGAATATTGTATTATAACAAATCAACCTCAATCAAAAAAATATCCAGTAAAGGATACTGACAGAGTTGAAAATGATGAGTAAAACTTTTTGAGAGAAATAACCTTTTTGTAAAATCATTTAAAAGTCACACATTTATAAAGGATATAATTTAAAAGATATTTTTGAATCAAAGTGTCCCATACCACTTTGAAAATTTTGAAAAGAATTATCATTTCAAAACATTCATGTCCATATAAATAAATCCTTAAAATCATTTTGAAAACAAGGACATTAATTAAAAAGGATTAGAAGGATAAATCTTTAAAACATTTAAAATTATGATCTTGATAAAAGGTACTTTTCAAAAATCCTTAAAATATTCATTTGTAAATAATTTTTATGAAAATGGACCTGGGTGATAAAAATGTCCCAGTAAATACTTACACATAAACAATTTGGGATAATAATGAGATTGAGTTATTAACCCTTACCTTGCACTTTCCTTTAGTCAAGGGTAAATTTATCCTCCTGTATGAAGATCATAGTATGTTATTAAATTATACCAGAGCCATATTAATATTTATGATATCATACATGATTCAGTTATGAATTTATACTACCCATTTAATAATAAATACAATGTTAAATTAACATTTCAGGTAATTATCGCTTTCTTTATCGTACATGTTTTAACTTGTTACTCTTGATTGTATCAATTAGATCAAGATTTTAATACTTCCAGAATATAAAACATGATTTATATATAGTATATATTTAGAATATAATTATGTATAATAGACATATATATATGAAATTAAAAACATTGTTTATGGAGACGGTAGTCTGTACGTACGCATAAATGTTGTTTTCGTTTTCATATCTTATTGAACGGAAATAAGTGAGTAATATATATGTAAGTACACAAAAAAACATATATAAATATATCCAATAGAATTAATATGTCATATATTACATACTTATTAGTAATATATATTTTTATAATCGTCGATGAATGGTGAACGTGGAAATGAATCTCATCGCGTCGTGGAGATGGTAATCTGTACGTATGCACGAGAGACAATATAATTTCATTAAAGGTGTGGAATTGGATGGTATATTAATTTTATAGAGACAATATCATGTTATTTTCATTATTTTTATACATATTACTCATCATTATATACATCCAAATAACATAGTGTTGAATAACAAATTACACCACGACGTAGAGACGGTAAGCCGTACGCACACATGCATGGTGACATTATCATTCATAAGATGGATAAAATAATGAATATAGTTGTTAAATATTTATAATAACATCACAGTACATATAATATACTGGAGTTATTATTTTAGAATGGAAATAACAAAGAAAGAAGAAGTGGAAGAAGAAAAGAACTTGAAAGAGGGTGGTGAAATTATTACCTCCTCTACATGTTCTTCCTTTTGATTTGATCAAAAGGGCTCATTAGGTTGGATTTATGACAAAGGTAAGGCCTCTAGGATGAATTTAGTATAGTTAGGAGGATATTTGGGCAGTGTTTGGATGAGCCAAATGGCTTTGGAGGTGTGATTTTGAGATAAGGGGAAGTTCCCTTTTATAAGAGGGGTGAGGGTCACTTTAGGAAAAGATTAAAGTATTAATTTATTATACAATCATATTCCGTTTATAATGGCTAGAAATGAATTTATTTCGAGCCTTAGGTAGTTATGGGTCTAAATCATCTCAAATAATATGTTTTAGACAATTCTAGGTTACCATTTTAACCTTATATTTTAGATTTAACTCTTAGTTCAATGGTTTAACTTTTACCGTGTCTTCTTGTATTCTTACTCTATATGGTCAATAAAGTTAATCTAAACATTCAAGAGAACATGAAGTGGATCATTAATGACATATATAATATTATTTAATCCCTTTTACGAACCTTATATTATTAGGAATATTATATCAACCAATAATATAGTATTTGTTTTAAATATTAATTTATGTCAATTTTGACACTATTTGGTATTTTGTTTTTGTGAAAGTCATCAAAACATTATTACTTAGAACAAGATACATTGAATCAGCCCAAACATGTCATATTCCACTATAAAATTCTTGGATGTCATAAAAACATTGAAATTATATTTATTTTAATATTTATAATACCATTAATTCGATTATATTATTAATAAGGTAATTACTGCATCATCATTGTGCCATAAATAAATTTAATAATTTAATTTTTGAAAATTATAAATAAAATACAATGATTTATGAAATATTTTTATATTTATAATGAAAATTTATAGTCGAATTTATCTTATGTATAACCCAATATTAAAAATGGTTTAGTTTATAAACTTTGAATTTAACACTTTTAACTCTTCTTTAAATTAAATAATAATAAATGTCCTAATCTAATATAAGTGGATCTAAAGGATCATATTTTATTCCTAAGGTTTTTTTTGGTCGAATTACACTTATCCAATATAATTAGGATATGTGTTGGGGTAATAATAATATCATTTGTACCCTTAATTACCCTATTTACTTTTAACCGTGGGAAATAAAAGTAAAAAGTTACTATTCACCAAAAATTATTTTTATCTTATTGAACCACATTTTACTCCTTGATACTAACCGTGTCTCTCATATTTTCAAAATTCAACTCACAGAAGTGGTAAAATAAAGTTTTATGTAAATTTGCAAATGCTCCTAAGAGGTGGGTAAATGACGGAAGAAGTTCGATAAATTTTTTATATATCTAAAATTATTATAAAATGACACGAATGAATTAAAATGAACTTATATAGGTATTATGTATCTATTTTGACCTAAAATAAATTTAAATAAAAGAAATGATTATTTAATTAAAAATTCGGTTTTAAACGATAACTCAATGTTTTTCACTATTCATCAAAAATTGAACGTTTTCAGAAAAATTCCAAAACATCACCCCAGGATAATTTCAATGTTCCAAATACAAAAATGATGTCTCTTTTATGAAATTAAAAACATATAATTTGCATTTATTAGTTTAAAATTAATTATCGTTGTCAAAACAAATAGAGTGTTTTTAAGAAACAGTAACTATCAAAATATTGACACTTGATTATGTAAAATTTAAAAGTTAAATTAATTCCAATGAACAAAATTGGATTAAAGGGTAAAAATATAATCTAATTATACTTCCAAAAAATTAAAATTTATAATTCAACACTATAAATTATTTAGATTAAAAAAGATGTTTTCAGTTAAAATATAGTATTTTTCACTATTCTCCCAAATATGAAAGTTATCAGAAAAACACCAAAAATTTATTGAAACTAAATTCTTATGTCGCGATTCTAAAGAAGAAGTTTATTTTGTCAAATTGAATATCTAAAAGTTTGAAATATTGTATTTAAAAAGGGTTCGCCATTAAAAGGCGGTAAAAATGCATTTTTTTGAAAAATAAGTTTTTTATATGAAAAAAATATATTTTTTCTTACATTATGTCTAAGAAACTCATAATATGGATAATAAAATTATAAGGATTATATAAAGTAAAATATTCAGTTAATACTATTGATAACTTCTTTTGAACGAATAGTTTGTTAAGTTGTGGTGTGCTTGAACTCAGTGTTGCGTGAAGTGCATATTATTAAATTACTTTGAAGAAATAATGTACTTGGAAATATTGGGGTGTTACATTCTTTCCTCCTTTAATAAATTGCGTCCTCGAAATTTGAAATTGTTCTTCGAAAATAAAAGGTTGGAAATAGAAAATACCTTTGTGGGAAAACCCACAGAGAAAATTGTGTTAATAAAATTTAGTCTTAATAAGAGGAAAAGGGGAATAAAAAAGCCACCACCAAATTATGATTTTGATTAAGAAAAAATTGGTGGAAATTATAGACACATAATTGGAGGAAAAACATAAATATTTATAGGGAGTGATTGAGGTCATCAATCCCAAACAATGGTAGAATTATGGGTCTCAAAGCCACCAATCTATCATGATTTAAAATTCCATCAGTTTAACAAAATGTAAGGTATTAGGATACCACATTTTTGGTTTTATGATCCCTTCCCTAAAGTTTAATAATCAATTTATCCATAAATTAAGACGGAATATATATATATATATATATATGTGTGTGTGTGTGTGTGTGTATACTTGACAAGTAGAGTTTCATCCTTCTACTAATTCCTACCAAAAACTCATCTTTCACTCTAAAAGATTTCAAAAAATAAAAAATATAAAAAATAAATATATATATATATATTCTATTTATCGTAATCTTATAGGGTTCCAAAAATAATGAATTTATAATTCACAAATCAGGCCCTTTAAAAAAACAACATTATTCAATCTAGGATATCATGTGGGTCAGTGATAGGTTATACAACCTTGCCTCCCTTCAGTTGCGGGTTCAAGTCTCACGGCCTTGCCAGACATGACGGGTTTCTGCCCGACCTCAGGGTTGTCCTTTTTATGTCAACCAAAAAATAAACCTAACAATAGTATCCAATTTCAATCTTAATCCATTTCAACCTTTTAGATTTTCCAAAATACATATATCCAAACTCTCAGTCCAAAGTTTATAAGGAAGTTAAACCTAATGATGATCCTTTTTTCCAGGAAATAACATGTGAATGCCTTCATCATGTATTCTTTTACAACACAACAAGTTCTTGAATTACCAAAATCAACCATTTGTTATTCCAAAATTACTACCTTATTATTAGGACCATATAATCTCAAATTCTCAATGAAATAGAACTGCAGTACAATTCTTATTTATATCCATAATTCATGTAACCAGTATACTATTGATACAACACTGAAATGAAATAATTCTATAATAACAACATAAGAACACTAGTCATTCTTCTTCATATGCGGTAGTATCATAACTCGATTATTATCCAATAACATCATTCGTGGAATACACTTTTGTATGAGACATTGATTAGCGTAGTGTCTCAACGCCTTGTAGATGAAGCATTTTACATTTGAAAACTTTTTCTTACCATTCCAATCATGTACTTGGTGTCCTTTTTCTCCACACTTATAACAAACTCCCATTACCTTAAAAAATTTACCAATGTGATTCATTCCACATTTATCACATATTGGAAAATCCTTCTTTCCCCTCTTCCCTTTATCCATATTTCTTTCTACCATCCTTTTCTTCTCTGGATTCCCTTCAAATCAATCGGATTCCGATAATTCTTTACTGATCTTATTAACACATGATACTATTTATTCATATGATGATAATACGTGGGAGACTATTTCATTTCTAAATGATGTCTTATTACCGTGAAAGATATGATCCTTCTTACTCTTTGGATCATATGTATTGTTGTAGTTCTCATTCCTTCTATTGGGCGCCATTTCTAAACAATGGCATAAACTAGGTCAGTTTATGAATCGAAATTCATAATTCCAAACATGAAAAATACCTAACGTAAATTAAAGAGTTTATGGATATAATCCATATTCACAAAAATGTTTTCTTTGAGGAGGTATGTACTCATAAACACTTCATAGTGGTTTGTAAATAAAACAAGAATTATCCTAAGCATATCCCCCAGGAGTGTCGTAACCAAGAGTGTAGCAAGGCTCGGTGTCGTGCACCAGTTCCCATTCGAGTCGAGCTCAAAGCGTTGTTTTTGGGTTTTACCCCTAGGTACCTCTGTTCTAGAGCCACCTCTACCTGCTTGTATCCAGACATGGATGTATTTGTTTGGATAACTCACAAAATCTCTACATTACCAAAATTTTAGAAAGTCCTTCTATACTAATCCTCAAATTCTATCTTGGGTCTATGTGCTCTAATCCATGTTTATCTAAATCTAGCATCCAAGGTTATTGTTAAACTTGCTCTGATACCAACTGTAATGCCTCGAACATAGATACCCAGAGCCGGTGCATTATTTTAATACATTCGCATGATTACAAGGAATCATGTCCCGAAGGACCGATCTATTTATCAATCTTGGAAAATAGATTACATACATTAACTTTACATTACAATTTGAATCATAAAACACAACATAGATAGTTCTTTTAGAATTACATTTTTCCCTTTAGCATAACCCTGTATATCAATCATAATAAACTTCTTGGAATCCTTGTAAAATAAAACATAAGAAGTGGGTGAGCTCAGATGCTCAGTAAGGGTAAAGAATTTAGGAGAAGCTATAAAATTTTAAGGCAAGATGTGTAATAAAAAAGCCTTTTAACCCTAAACATAAACATAACATGGTAAAAATAAATGAATCATTACCATATAAACATGCATATAGATATTCTACTAGTCGAATAATCACATGTAATAACTAATTTCACAATTTGGGAATGCGTAATACTGGACATCATTACCACATAGTCAAGGCCTCGTGCCAAGACTACAAATAATTTTTTTTTTCAAGGACTTGTTCCAAGACACTAGTTTGTCTCATGAGGCCTACCGATCTATCCAGGAGCTATATTGGGCTCCACCCGTCACTTTCTAAGTCCACTGTATTTCTCATATGAAAAAGTTGAAACATAACATAAACACTCGTATTAAAAATAGCATAAGAAATGTCATTACATTAACCATAAACCATGAATGGTATAAAAATAGAACATCCACAGTCAAACATATCACAAATCATTCAATACAACATGGAATATTGTATTATAATAAATCAACCTCAATCAAAAAAAAATCCAGTAAAGGATGCTGACATAGTTGAAAATGATGAGTAAAACTTTTTGAGAGACATAAACTTTTTGTAAAATCATATAAAAGTAACACATTTATAAAGGAAGAAATTTAAATGAGATTTTTGAATCAAAGTGTCCCATACCACTTTAAAAACTTTTAAAAGAATTATCATTTCAAAACATTCATTTCCATAAAAATAAATCCTTAAAATCATTTTGATAACATGGACATTAATTTAAAAGGTTTAGAAAGATAAATCTTTAAAATATTTAAAATTCTGATCATGATAAAGGGTACTTTTAAAAAATCCTTAAAATATTCATTTTGAAATCATTTTTATGAATATGGACATGGATTATAAAAATGTCCCAATAAATACTTACACATAAACAATGTCAGATAATAATGAGATTGAGGAATTAACCCTTACCTTGCACTTTCCTTTAGTCGAGGGTATGTTTAACCTCCTGTATGAAGATCGTAGTATGTTATTAAATTATACCATAACCATAACCATATTTATGATATCATAAATGATTCATTTATGACTTTATACTACCCATTTAATAATAATTTCCATGTTAAATTAACATTTTGGGTAATAATAGCTTTCTTTATCGTACGTGTTTTAACTTGTTACACTTGATTGTATCACTTATATAAAGATTTAAATACTTACAGAATATAAAAAATGATTTATATATCAAATATATTTAGAATATAAATATGTATAATAAGAATATATATATATAAAATGAAAACACCATTAATGGAGACGGTAGTTCGTACGTACGAATAAACGTTGTTTCCATTTTCATATCGTATTGAATGGAACTAATTGAATAATATATATGTAAGTACACACACACATATATATATCCAGTATCATTATTATGTCATTTATTATATAATTATTAGTAATATATATTTTTATAATCATCGATGAATGGTGAACATGGAAATGAATCTCATCCCGTCGTGGAGACGGTAATCCGTACGTATGCACGAGCGACAATATCATTTCCTTAATGGTGTGGAATTGGATGGTATATTAATTTTATTGAGACATTATCATGTTATTTCTATTGTTTCTATACATATTAATAATCATTATATACATCCAAATAACATAGTGTTGAATAACAAATTACAACACGGCGTGGAGACGGTAATCCATACGTACGCATGCATGGTGACATTATCATTCATAAGATGAATAGAATAATGAATATAGTTGTTAAATATTTATAATAAAATCAAATTATATATAATATACTGGAGTTATTAATTTATAATGGATATAACAATGAAAAAAGATGTGGAAGAAGAAAAGAACTTGAAAGAGGGTTGTGAAATTATTACCTCTTCTACAGGTTCTTCCTTTTGATTTAATCAAAAGGGCTCCATAAGTTGGATTTATGACTAACATAAGGCCTCCAGGATGATGTTAGGATAGTTGGTAGGATATTTGGGCAGGGGTTGGCCAATCCAAATGGCATTGGAGGTGTGATTTTTAGATAAGGGGAAGTGCCCATTTATAAGAGGGGTGCTGGTAATTTTAGGAAAAGATTAAAGTATTAATTTATTATACAGTAATATTCAGTTTATAATTGTTCCAAATGAATTTATTTCTAGAATTAGGTGGTTATGGGTCAAAATCCTCTCAAAAAAGGGGTTTTAGACAATTTTAGGTTACCATTTTAACCTTATCTTTTAGATTTAACTCTTAGTTAAATGGTTTAACTTTTACCGTGTCTTCTTGTATTCTTACTCTATATGGTTAATAAGCATACTACAAACTTCCAAGAAAACCTGAAGAGGCTCATTAATGACATATATAATATTATTTAATCCCTTTGTCCGAAATTTACATTTTTAGGAATATTATATCATCCAATAATATCGTATTTGTTTTAAATATTAATTTTTGTCAATTTTGACACTATTTGGTATTTTGTATTTGTGAAAGTCATGAAAACGTGATTACTTCAAAAAAAGTACATTGAATCAGCCCTAACATGTCATATTCCCCTAGAAAATTCGTGCACGTCATGAAAACTTTGAAATTATATTTATTTTAATATTTATAATACCATTTATTTGATTCTTTCTTTAATAAGGTAATTACTGCATCAACATTGTGTCATAAAAAAATTTAATTATTTAATGCTTATAAATTATAAATAAAATAACATGATGTATTAAATATTTTTATATTTCAATTTAATATTTATATTCTATTTTATCTTATGTATAACCCTATATTAAAAATTGTTTAGTTAATAAACTATGAATTTAACACTTTTAACTCTTCTTTAAATTAAATAATAATAATTGTCGTAATCTAGTCCAAGTGGACCTAAAGGATGATATTTTATTCCTAAGGTTGTTTTTTGGTCGAATTACACTTATACAATAGAATTAGGACCTGTGTTAGGGTAATAATAATATCATTTTTACCCTTAGTTGCCCTATTTACTTTTAACTGTGGCAAATAAAAGTAAAAATTTAATATTCACCAAAAATTATTTTTAACTTATTGAAAAAATTTTTACTCATTGATACTAACCGTGTGTCTCGGAGTTTCTAAATTCAACTCATAGAAGTGTTTAAATTATTTTTTATGTAAATTTTCAAATGCCCCTAAGAGGTGGGTAAAAGACGGTAAAAGTTCGGTAACGTTTTATATATATAAAATTATTAGAAATTGACTCCAATGAATTAAAATGAACTTATATAGGTATTATGTATCTATTTTGACCAAAAATAAATTTAAATAAAATAAATACTTATTTAAATAAAAATTCGGCTTTAAACGATAACTCAGTGTTTTTTCACTATTCATCAAAAATTGAACGTTTTCAGAAAAATATCAAAACTTCACACTATGCTAATTTAGATGTTCCAAATCCAAAAATGAATTCTATTTTACCAAATTCAAAACATAGAAGTTTCATTTATTAATTTCAAATTAATTCTCGTTGTCAAAACAAACAACATGTTTTTAAGAAACAGTAACTATCAAAAGATTGACAGTTGTTTATGTATAATTTCAAATTGAAATTAATTCCAATGAAGAAAATTGGATTAAAGGGTGAACATATAATCTAATTATACTTCCAAAACATTAAAATTTATAATTCAACAATATAAATTATTTTGATTAAAAAAGTTGTTTCTAGTTAAAATATAGCAATTTTCACTATTCTCCCAAATATGAAAGTTATCAGAAAAACACCAAATATTTATTGAAACTAAATTATTATGTCTTGATTCTAAAGAAGAATTTTATTTTGTAAAATTTAATATATAAAAGTTTCAAATATTGGATTTAAAAAGGGTTCTCCATTAAAAGGCAGTAAAATTTCATTTTTTTGAAAAATAATTCTTTTATCTGAAATAATGTATTTGTTCTTAAATTATATCTATAAAACTCATAATATGGATTATAAAATTATAAGGATTATATAAAGTTAAAAATTCCGTTAATACTATTCATAACTGCTTTTCAACAGCATGTTTGGTAAGTTGTGGTGTGCTTGAACTCAATGTTGCATGTAGTGCAAGTTATTGAATTACATTGAAGAAATAAAGTACTTTGAAATCTTGGGGTTTTAAAAGATAGATAAGACCATTCAGGTTATGGATAATGTGTTGTAAGCTTTCTTGTTTGAATTTTTCTATCGTTGGAAGGATGACCAACCACTAGTGTAGTTTGCATGAACCAACAAATACAATTCCACCATTAGTATAACACCATTTGAGGATTTTTACAGGAAACCCTTTAGGTCAACATTTTCCAGACAAACCTAGAAGATTCAGTGCTCATGGGATCATATTTGGGGCTAGATATTATAGAAAAGGAACATATTATCTTGGTGTAGACGAAGAATACACAGAGCCATAATAAGTGTTTTTCTGAAAGGTAACATAGGCCTTTAGAGTTCGAGGAAGAAGACCATGTGTTCCTATAGGTTTCTCCTCAATGTAGATTTTGGATATTTGGCCGGTGTGGAAATATATCTCCAATCTTCATCAACCCTTTTCAGATAATATGTAGAGTTGGAGAGTTTGTGTACCAAATACTTCTACCCATGTAGTTATACTGGGTACTCAGTGTCTTCCACAAGTCATAGCTAAGTAGGTGCATGCATGACCAATCACATGTCACTTACTGGTGAGATAGACATCGAGGATGAAGTGAATTTTGATGAGTACCCAATAGAGATCAAATAATTGGTATTATAGGATCATTTCTGGCAATCTATTCATTTGTTGTGTGTCCAGTGACAACATAGGAATCTCTAGGAGAGCACTTGTGAGTGGGAGGCTCAGATTAATGTCCAATACCCTAATATTTTTGAATATAATTTGTATTGGTTTTTTGAGGACGTAAAGACCCAAGGTGGGGAGAATGTAATGTTCCTTATTTTATATGTATTTTTTTTTAAATATTTTATGGATTAATTTTGAGATTGGGTGCTGAGACGACCTGTGATTTTAAGGCCTTGTGTTCCTGGAATGAATGTTTAAAATATATTAAAGTATTAAATTGCATTCTCACACGGTTTTATTGAAATATTATAATAACATCTAAATGGGTTCTCAAATAATAAATTGAAGGGAACCCTTCATTTAAGTACATCATCATTACCCTAGGTGCGACCTATCATTTTTTGGCATGATTCGTTTAGGGAATGTCTTCATAGATGATTAAATGAAAAATATAAATAAATAAATTTTATTTTATTTTGTTGAGGAAGTGACACAATGAGTTTACCTTTAATATTATCCCTATGTAAAAGATATAGGGTAGTCCTCATTACCCTAGAATCTTTTAAGTTATTGGAGAGAGATAGATAGATTTGGAGAATTCTCTCATGTAGGTGATGATGAATCCTTGAATCAGATATCAAG